>CM077209.1:9320257-10520257 GCA_039654625.1 Rhinogobio ventralis | reverse complement strand
TGCAAGGATCTGTACACAATTCCTGGAAGCTGAAAACATCCCAGTTCTTGCATGGCCAGCATACTCACCGGACATGTCACCCATTGAGCATGTTTGGGATGCTCTGGATCGGCGTATACAATAGCGCGTTCCAGATCCTGCCAATAATTTCGCACAGCCATTGAAGAGGAGTGGACCAACATTCCACAATCAACAACCTGATCAACTCTATGCAGAGGAGATGTGTTGCACTGCGTGAGGCAAATGGTGGTCACACCAGACACTTACTGGTTTTTGGACTGTTTCGGCTGTCTAATCAGCATCTTGATATGCCACACCTGTGAGGTGGATGAATCATCTCGGCAAAGGAGAAGTGCTCACTAACACAGATTTAGACAGATTTGTGAACAATATTTGACAGAAATAGGCCCTTTGTGTGCATAGAAAAAGTTTTAGATCTTTGAGTTCAGCTCATGAAAAATAGGGGCAAAAACAAAAGTGTGTGCGTTTATAATTTTGTTCAATGTAAATAACAGGCACAGTAGTTGTTCTGCAATGGCAGGTTGCTACATGCTCTTGCTGTTTATTTTACATTAATGTGTGAACCTTCTACAGTGGAGTTGGTTTGACTTGTAATATTGTAGTGGATTTCAGTGGACCATGATTGAAAACCACTGTTGTACAACATACAACTTTAGCCTTTAATGTATGATTAAGTAATGGGTGTCCAATCTCCACTATCCTGCACAGTTTGGCTCCTCAAACATTGATTAGTATGTTCAGATGTGGTTTAGAACACGCTAATCAACGTTTTAGGGCAGGGGTAAGCAACTGTGGCCCTTAAGAACCACTTTCCTGTACAGTTTAGCTCCAACCATAATCAAACACACCTCAACAAGCAATTCAAGGGCAGGATTACTAGAAAGCTACAGGCAGGTGAGTTTGACCAGGGTTGGAGATAAAATTGAGGACCAGAGTTGTCCAACCCTACTTTAAGGCTTTTAGAAATTTCCAGGTACGTTTATTAGGACAGGTTGGAGCATGACATTTTCCCTCCAGGAAAAGTATTAGACACCCCTGTCTTAAGTGGTAACTTGTTTTCTTGCAGGTTGGTCTGGAAGAGAGCCATGCCCAGGGAGTGGCTTCCCAGATCAGCGGTGCCCTCTCTCACCTCCATTCCCTTGGCTTTGTCCATCGTGATGTCAAACCAGAAAACATATTCCTATGTGACAGTAACTGTCATTGGGTCAAGCTTGGTGATTTTGGCATGGTTAAGGCTGCAGAGACCAGGGTGCCATGCGTGTGGTACAGTTCCCCTTACTGCACGCCTGAGGCTGAGATTGCAAGAAAGGGGAAGGAAACTGATTTGGGCCACTCAGAGGTGGATGACAATGGGAACAAGCTAAAAGGGGACTCTGGAAAGACTCAAAGGATGCTGGTGTCTGTGGATCCCAGTACAGACAGTTGGGCATTAGGCATTCTAATTTACACCATGCTTATGGGGAGCCTTCCGTGGTCTGAGACTGTTTCAGACAACACTGCATATAAAAGCTATCTACAGTGGAGCACTTGGGAAGTTTTGGCATTACAAGAGAGAGGGTCAGATCAACCTGAGGACTTCCACCAGGTGGCAACCCAGTTTGCAGCATTCACCCCACTTGCAATATGTCTTCTTAAGTCCCTGCTCCATCCACAGCCCAGGCTGCGTGGCAAACCAGATGAGGTGGGAAGGTACCTGGGAGGAGCCTGGCTATTGGACAAGGATGTCAGTAGATGATGCAACAAAAGAAGGACAGTACTGAGGTTGTTGTCATCTGGGTTATACACTCTTTAGTGGGAAGAATGGCACTTTATTTGTTTAATATTATATATATTCATAATTAGTTGGGAGTTTCTTTTCCTACCTGACCATTACAGATCTTTACTGTAAACACTGAAGGTTTTACAATACCTCAGAAGAGTTATTAAGGTTGATTCAACTGAAAAGGGATATAAAAAGCTGACATCCAAGTTTCTAAAAACTTGAGCCTCCATCCATAATCCAGCGACATTGCTACACTCCAAAACAATGTGCGTCCTACAAAAATATAGATATACCTGTAAACTGATGGAACAGAAGTTGAAATTGTTAGTTGCATAGTTTATAAAGTCTATTTAAGGCAAATCAGTTCACTCAGTAAATTGGCATGAAAAGTAAATTCTTTTCAAACGTCTTATCTCTATTTTCACGTACTGTATATCTGAGTGAAACAACTTATCAAACGGGGGAAAAATTTTTTTACGGTGGGACTTGACATTGTCCATCGGGAATTGATTGGGTTGATTGACGGAAATGTTTGGGTCTTTTGCTATTTGCCGTTTCATGCAAGTGACAGGATGCTGGAGGGGAGGGATTATAAATTCATGTTTTTGATTAAAGATTATAAGGGCAAGAGTTTTAAAAAATGTTGTGCATAGATAAATAATTTATAACAAACAATGCAATATTACATTAAAAACTTTTAATTGTCAATTTTGATATTTATGGTGGCTTTAAAGGATGGTAGAGAGGTATTATGATGTCGACTTTCCACATGAAAAATATATGCACATAATTTCCCAACTGGAGGATCTTGATGCCCTAGGGGTTCATCATGGAACTGCAGGGAATGTATTATAGAAATGTCAAATGAATTAAAATAAAGCATTTCAAATTTAATAGTTTGCTCTGATTTACCATACAAAAAAAATTATACACTGCCGTTTAAAAGTTTGGGACCGGTAAGTTTTTAAATGTTTTTAAAAGAAGCTCTTATGCGTAACAAGGCTGCATTTATTTGATTAAAAATACAAAACAAACAGTTATATTGTGTTGTGCAATTTAAAATAACCATTTTCTGTTTGAATATATTTTAAAATGTAATTTATTCCTGTGATGCAAAGCTGAATGTTCAGCATCACTACTCCAGTGTTCAGTCATATGATCCTTTGAATTTTTTTTGTTTTTTTTTAAAGAAAAGAAAGAAATTAAAGAAATTAATACTTTTGTTCAGCAAGGATGCATTAAGTTGATCAAAAGTGACAGTAAAGACATTTATAATGTTACAAAAGATTATATTATTTCAAATAGATGCTGTTCTTTTGAACTTTCTATTCATCAAAAAATCCTGAAAAAAATGTTTTACACAACTGTTTTCAACATTGATAATAATCAGAAATGTTTCTTGAGCAGCAAATCAGCATATTAGAATTATTAGAAGGATTGCGTGGCACTGAAGACTGGAGTAATGATGCTGAAAATTCAGCTTTACATCACAGAAATAAATTACATTTTAAAATATACGCATTTATTTTAAATTGTAATAATATTTCACAATATTACTGTTTGTTTTGTATTTTTATCAAATAAATGCAGCCTTGGTACGCATAAGAGGCTTCTTTTAAAAACTTTTTTTTTTAAACTTACAGATCCCAAACTTTTGAACAACAGTGTATGTTCACCAACATTTTAAACCGTATTTGTAACTTCTTTGCTTAACATCATAAAGATTGGAATGGTCACTTCAGTCTTAAAAGCATATTTATGCTTTTACATCTTAGATAGAATCTTTTGTAAAAGCATATTTATGCTTTTAACAACATATGCTCATTCTCGTGGAGCTCTCCATGTTGTGAGAGTAAGAAGGGGCATACTGTAGCTCTCAAATTTCAGCAGATAACATTCAGCCACATACAAGCACTCAGACACTATGTGTCCTAGATTTAAAAATAAACCTCCGACCATTAATAAAACTCTTTCAGCCTTCATCACCTCTGTCAGACACGCACACACTTGAAATCACATACACATGCATGCACAAACACTGAGTCTTCCTGATCTTTATCCTGTGTCTCACACTTCTGTGTTTAAACCCGTCCCTCCATTCATCAACATCATACACACACACACACACACACACGCACACGCACACACACACAGTGTGTAACAGATAAAACTTTGGCTTAAGTTCAAACTCTTTCAACTGATCCATGAAAACAAAACATTGTAATTTACAGAGTAAATATGACAACTCTATTTGCAAAATACATAGAATTAAAAACATCTTGCAGAAAGTGATAGATTTATTTACAACCGGACTATCAAATACGAATAACCTATAGCTGTAAACACATAAAGACCACCTGACTGTTCACAATAAAAAATAAAAAATAAAAAATAAATGCAGCTGCAAACATTTGCACCAGACACTAAATTAATACAATCTAGGTCACTAAATTAAGACATAAAAAATTACAGATTTCAATTTGAGATTACTTAGGCACCTTGTTAAGAGATTAACAGCTGAAATAGCTCATTACATGAAGGGAAGAAGACTACGAAGATCATTTAACAGCTCTACTAACTATTCCAGTCGCTGTCTGTATGACCTTTCATTTGATATACTATTCAAACACATTTGTGCAATTACACTAGTGTTCAAGTATGCTGTCATCTTGCATATGTTAATTTGTATGTAAATGTGCATGAGAGAAATATTAGTCTACATGTTTGATGCATGTATAGCACTAGCATGCCAGGAATACCAGCATTTTATCACTAAAATTGTTCTTTATGTTCAGAAAATGCCCACTCGAGCCCCCCAAAATGAGCGGAGACTATAAAAGCTTCTGTATCTAAGGGAACCGAGGTTACGTTAGTAACCGAGTACGTTTCCCTGGCGATACTACACAAGTACTACGTCATTCGTCTTATTAATATAAATAAGACAAGACGCTAAGGGGATAATACAATCACGCCGTGCTATGTAAGATGACAACTAAATACAGAAGCGCTTGACCAAGAGCTCCAAGACACAAGTAATAGTCATACATCAAAACCCCATCACCAGGACCTCTAAGGGCCTAGTTTATGAATATATGAGGCAGACAGTGGTTACTCCCAGACTAAGTCAGGGATATAACAAGATACATAAGTACAATAGTTTATGCAGAAAAGCGGCTTTTAGCGTCAGGGGTCGAAGGTCAGCAGTCTGGATAGGCTCAAATGGAGGACTTTTAAGGCCCCTGAGAACCACAGACAGGTCCCAGATAGGGACAAGGAGGGGACAAGGAGGGTTTAGCCTCCTGGAGCCCTTTAGGAAGCAAACAACAAGGTCGTTTCTTCCTAAAGATCCATTAAGTCTTGAAGAAATGACAATATCTGAGATATGCCACAGTTCAGAGGGTCATCACCCCGGGTTTTACACCAGGAGGCGAAGATGGCCCACTTTGAGGCATAGAGGCGTCTCGTAGGTGGAGCTCTGGCCTGAGAGATAGTGTTTAAAATGTTCTCAGGGAGGCTTAGAGGCTCCCGTTGAGAAACCACACATGAAGGTCCCACAGTTCGGGCCTGGGGTGCCAAATTGTCCCTCTCGCTTGGGAGAGGAGGTCTCGTCTCAGAGGGATCGGCCATGGCCTCAGGGGCGATAACAGAGACAGCTCCGAGAACCATGGTTGGGTCTTCCAAAGAGGAGCCACCAGGAGAACCTTGTGTTTGTCTTCCCTGGTTCGCTTGATCACCTGGGGAATCAGAGTGATCGGGGGAAAAGCATAAAGGAGGAGGCCGGGTAAATTGTGGGCCAGCACATCCCTGGCTTTTGAGAAATATATTGGGCATTGATGACTGTCTTCTGAGGCAAAGAGGTCGACCTCTGCCTTCCCGAAGACATCCCAAATCTTCTGAACCGAGCGGGGGTGAAGCGACCATTCCTCTGAAGGAAGGTTTGCTCCCCCTGAGGCAGCATGTCCGCCCCTATGTTCAGTACACCCTGTATGTGCGCTGCTCTCAGAGAGAGTAGATTGCACTGAGCCCACTCTAGGATGGTTTTCACCAGAGTGAAGAGGGGTTTTAAAGAGAGGCCGCCCTGGTGATTTATGAAGGACACCGCCGTCATGTTGTCTGATCTGACTAAGACGTGAAGAGGAAGAGGAGAAGAGGAAGAAAAACCTGGAGTGCTTGATATACCGCCATCATTTCTAGGCGGTTGATATGTAGCTCGCTTTCCAGGCTGCTCCAAGCCCCGAAGGCTAGGCGGTTGTCTTGGAGGCATCTGTGAAAACAACTTTCCTCTTGTCCATAGCACCTATCGCCACGCCTTGCTTGAACCAGCAAGGGTTCATCCAAGGGGCCAGGGCTGTGACACATGCCTGGTTCACCTTGAGCGAGTGACAGCCGTGGTGCCAGGCTGAGGGCGGGACCCACGGTTTCATATGAAGCAACCCCATCTGCAGAGCTGGAGATGCTGAGCTCATAAGGCCTAGCATCTTCTGAAACGTTCTGAGTGGTAGAAAAACCCTGGTTGTAGGGGAGGGGAGAGAGCCACATGCATGCACTTCGTCAAAGTGCGAGGGGCCAGAGATAGGCCGAACGGCAGTACCGTATATTGATATGCCACTCCCTCGAAGGCGAATCTCAAGAACCGCCTGTGATGGGGGGCTATCTGGATGTGAAAATAAGCATCTTTCAGATCCAGGGTAAAGAACCAGTCTCCCAAGCACATTTGCGGGAGGATCTGCTTCAGAGTGATCATTTTGAATGAGCGCTTTATTAGGGTCCTGTTCAGATGTCTGAGATCGAGGATGGGTATTAGACCGCCATCCTTTTTGGGGATGAGGAAGTACCTGCTGTAAAAGCCTGACTCGCTCAGCGCTGGGGGAACTATTTCTATAGCTCCTTTCACCAGCATGATGTTTACCTCGGAGCACAGGACATGAGCATCCTTGCATCCTTGCAGAGGTTTCGACCACGGCGTTGAATAACGGGGGTTTTCGAGCGAATTGGAGTACATAACATCGTTTTATTATGTTCAGAACCCAGGCTGACACTCCGGGGATGGCCTGCCAGGCCTCGGCCCATGTGGCGAGGGGCTGAATTAATACAGGCAGTAAGTCGCAGTGAGGGACTGGTGTGCATGTGTGTGGTGGAAGAGGAAATTTGCTCTCTTTGTGAGTATGTTTGATTTTTATTGCACGAGAACAGGCTCTGTGTGGGCAACAAACACTCTTTTTTGAGCACCCGAAACTGAACGGGGTGGCGGGAAAACTGAGCGAGGCATTTTGGAGGGTGGTCCGGCCACAGCGGGACTTAGCCGCCTCCTCTTCCTTTCCTGGCCATCAGTCCGGCTTCTGGGCTGCAGGGTCCAACACTATCTTGGGTTGGGGGCCCTGTCGCACCGGAGGGGGGTGGCACCTAGCGGAGTGCGAGCACCGTCTGTGATCGGAGCTCGCCGCTAGTTTGGTGGCTGGTGACTTGTCCCTCATCATCTGCTGCGGAGCTGGCACTGGTGTAGGGCTGCTCGGGGCAGAGGAAGTGGAGCGCTTTGGCAAAAAGTGTTGCATGGCTTGGGACAACTTTTGTGCTGCCGTGAAAGTGCTCGGCGAAGCCATCGACGGCGGGTCCAAAGAGACCAGTGGAGGAGATTGGCGAGTCAAGAAAAATGGCCTTATCCGCGTCCTTGATCTCGGTTAAGTTCAGCCACAAGTGGCGCTTCAACACTACCAAGCTGGCCATCGAGCGACCAATGGCCTGCGCCGTCGCCTTTGTTGGCGCGCAGAGCCAGATCCGTGGCGCTGCGCAGCTCTTTAAAGGTGGCAGAGTTGTGTCCAGCCTCACCAAAGTCCTTTAGTAGCTTTGCTTGATACACTTGGAGAATCACCATAGAGTGTAAAGCAGCTGCTCCCTGGTCTTTGGAGGTGTAAGCACGTCCAGCAATGGCTGAGGTGGTGCGGCAAGGTTTGGATAGGTGAGCGGCCTTGGTTTTCCAGCCAATGGCGGCAGGCGGGCACAGATGTGTGGCCACAGCTTCGTCCAGAGGAGGTCGCTTTTCATAACCCTTCTGCCCAGCGCCATCGACAGACGTGAGAATGTGAGAGGCAGAAGAGTGAAGGCGGGTTGAGTATGGTGCGCGCCATGATTTTGTCAGCTTATCGTGCACTTCAGGAAAGAAGGGCGCTGATCGCTGAGATGGAGTCTGATGTCGTCCAAGCAGGAACCACTCGTCTAAGCGGCTCTGCACGTGCCACAATTGTGACGCAACATTTGCAGCAACGTCGCAGAAAATTTGCTCTTTCTCTTAAAGCTTTATCAAAAAGATACACCGAAGTGCACTTGCTCGGCTGCAGGTGGCTCATGGGCGAAGCGCTGAACAGGCTGTCACACAGCAGCGTGAGAACATAGCTGCTTGAGAGAGGCGATCTGATCTGGCTGCTGTAGAGCGGGCGATCAACACTGCACGAGAGCGGCGGTCTGAGCGGCGAGCTGAAGAGCTGAGAGTGCTGCGGCTGTCCAAAGCGGTGGCTGCGTGGGCGCGAGCTGCTTGAGAGCGGCGAGCTGAAGAAAGCAGAGAGCAGGGAGGCGGGCTGATCGACGGCACGAAGGCGAGAAGATCAGCGGCGAGCCCAGCTGCTTGCAGGTGAAGGCAGCTTCAATCTGAGTTCCAACGAAGAGATGTTATCTGCGTCGCTGAAGGAGAATTAATCGATTTGCCATGGTGAAACGGCCACTTTTATAGCACGAGTCTCCGCCCATTTCGGCAGACTCGAGCGGGCTCGCTGACCCACCATTGGCTTGCATGTGCCGCGCCGTCATTGGTTCAATTTCTTTAACTTTTTGAACCAATCGACGTGCAGTATTCACTGCGTGATTGTATAAAGGTTTCAGAATCTGAGAAAAAGGAGTTTTCCCCCGTAGCGTCTTGTCTTATTTATATTAATAAGACAAACGACGCAGTACTCGTGTAGTATCGCAAGGGAACCAGGTTTATAATGTATCAATGCATAAACAGGTTTATACGTGAATAAATTCAATTTATTTTATTCAAACCCATCTATTATATTTTAACTAATTGAATATTGATACTTAAAGCTGCAGTCCGTAACTTTCTTTGGTTAAAAATTATCCAAAATAAATTTGAGCAAGTACATAACCAGCCAGTGCTCAAAACTATCTCCTTACCTTAGCCTGATTCACAATGGTAAGCTTGTAATAATATCTTATAATTTGAGTGGTACTGGTAGATTTCCGTGGAAAATAGGAGCTTCCAACGTTCGTCTTTGTGTCATTATGTCACATCTGTATAGATAAAGAAGGAGTCCCAATTAGACTATATCGCATGTGAGAATGCTGCAGGTGGCAGATCATTTATAGCCTTTTCTCACAGCAGCTGGAATAATTAAAGGTGGGGTAAGTGCTTTCTGGTAAACAATGTTGATATTTCAAATCACCAAAACAAACATGCCCGTATTTTGATAGCTCCGCCCCACACATACGCAACCCAGGCAACGTCTATGGTGGAATCTGTGTTACTATGGTAATCCAGGTCGAATGTTCAATGAAAAAGTCATCCCTTCCATTCCAAAAACACAAACCGTTCTCATGAACAACTCGATAGCACGAGCATGACAGTCCAACTAACGAACATATTACAATTATGACAAGATTAGAGGGTTATATCGATCACAAAAAGAGGAACCAAACATATTAGGTGTATATTATCTTACTTTTCGGACACACTTTGGGAGCTGACGCTTGAAACAGACAGTGAGGATGTTTAGATGCTCCAGGCTTATCGGGTGTGGAAATGAATGGGAAATTGTCATAGCTGAAGTGAACGACAATACGATTGCAAATGGACAAACAAGTGAACATGACACACAAGCACATTCAAGCAAAAGCCAGCATATAATTAGTTCTGTGAAACAAAACAAAACCAATGTTACTCGTCTATCGAGAAGAAATAAAGCAACCTCGGCTTTCCCGCTTCTTTGCGTTCTCTCCAACGCTGGAAAGCTGATACTTCTTGCCTGATCGTAAGCCTTCTTTTGTTCCACAGACATCTTCCACTTTAGATTTTTATCTGCCATCTCTTTCTGCCATCTCTGTCTTTCATTTCTCTTTTTCTGTCATCGCTTGGCTAATGTCCATCCTGTGTGTCGTGTCTTTCGAATAATGACGTGCACTGAGTGCTCTCTTCTCCCCATCATTAGTAGACGCCCCTTACTGCTGATTGGATACAAGTTTGTTTTGGTACTTGGCCCGAGACACTTTTCTAATGAATTTTTTAAATATCATTTACCCCACCTTTAAACTCATTTTGATGGTGGATTGTAATCCAGAAAGATCCAAACGACAATCATCAGTGACAACTGGAGATTCACCCGTAGTCAAAAGCAAAAGACTTCGGACTGTGGAGTGGCTACAGAAAAAAAGATTTGTATTTCAAAGAGAACCAGTTCTAAGGAACATTAATTTGCTTTTTGGGTTAAAATAACAATTTCTTTGTATGAAATTTGAATGGTATGACAATTAGAGATTAGACTGTACAGAAATTGAAATCTACAGGTAACGCTAATACACACTAAATACACAGTCGATGGCGCTGGGCTGAAGGGTTATGAAAAACAACCTCCTCTGGACGAAGCTGTGGCCACACATCTGTGCCAGCCTGCCGCCATTGGCTGGAAAACCAAGGCCGCTCACCTATCCAAACCTTGCCGCACCACCTTTTTTTTCTCTCAGATGGTCAGAATAAAAATGGCAGACATGTTAGTTACTTGTTCAGATGAAAATTCTTATTTTGGTCATGCTTCCAAGACGTAGAATCTGTGATTACAGTATCCACACCGGTGCAGTGACTGACATCCACCATACTCCTCAAAACATTATATTAATCTGCGCTGAGGAGCCGTGCCGGTGTACAACCCACGTAAAAAGATGATAATTCTGCAAATAACTGCAATTGCAGGTTTCAAACAGAGATGGCAACAAAGAGGCACAATTTAAGGACTGCAGCTTTAACTGGTTACATTTAATAGTTCTCAAAATTAACATATTTATGATAATTCTATGGAATTTTAACAAAATTTGATTATTGAAATAAAAATCTAACTGATGTAAATACTTACTAAGCTATACACGGAGGGACAAGGAAGGCAGGGAACACGAGGAGCCAGAAAACATGAGTACAAAAAAAAACTAACATAGCAAACACTGGGGCTTATATACAGTACACAGGGGTTAACAAGACTAACTTAACAATGAAGGACTAATGAAGGAAATGAAAAGAACTACAAGGAGGACTACAAACCTAGACACAGGAAACAGAAACAGGAAACACTTCATTTCCAAAGATGAATGAAAGTCAGTAAAATTTAATTCAACCATTAAAGCAAAGTCCAAAAAAATGTAAACAGAATAAACTATGAAACAAAAAAATAAACAAAACAGATTTTATAGAGCCCCAAATTGAATTGCAAAATTAAACTGCATGCACTGCAAAAAATTATGTTCTTCAGTTTTTGTTTTCCAGTACAAATTCTAAACATCCTTAAATCAATATACATTTACTTGACATGCGAAATGAAGAAATTAAGTCTTGTTTTCTGAGAAATTTAATGCTTAAAACAATCTGTCATTGGGTATGAAAATTACTTGCATTTGAATTAAGTTGATTTTTATGAACCCATTGGCAGATATTCACAAGATTTACCAAGATTTCTTATCTCAAACTTTAAGCTATTTTTTGTAAAATTAATTAAAAAGTTATTAGAGATCTGTTGGAAATTGTATTTTCAAACATGGAAGTGTCACTAATACAACTCATTGTGTGCTTACACATTTAAATTTAGAAAACATATTGACATGTTATGTTCCCTTCCATTTATTCCTTAAATGTTATTTAATTGGTTTTAAAAAGGGTCTTAAATTTACCTTCATAAACCCTGCAGAAACCCAGTCTCTCTGTCTCTGATTGCACCTTTAAGACTGAAGCACCTTTAATTTACATTAGCAGAGCTGGCAGATCAAATGTGTGTGTGTGTGTGTGTGTGTGTGTATGTATGAAAGAGAGAGTGAGATCATGTCCACAATCTATCACAATCTAGACATTTTGATAGGGTTGTGCTAAATAACTCTCTTGTTCACACACGTCACTCACACTTTCAGACTTCTAAATGAGGACCGATTCAAACTCACATCAACGAGTGAACAGCTGATCCCCAAATATGCTCCCTATTTATTAGCCAAGAACATTTCAACGTTTCAAAACAGACCTTAACACTAACCAGCCGCTACCGCGATGAGAGAGAGGACATTTTGTTCATCACTTGGTTTCTATTTCTGCGCATTCACACTGAAGCCCTGACCATTTTGAAACCTCAATGATCCAAAATCTCATATCACATATAATATTAAAACATTAAAAGATTACAGAAATAGTGTCCCTCCCTATTAATGAAAATTCAGTCATAATTTACTCACCCTAATGTCATTCCAAACTGATGCAACTTTTTTTTTCTGTGGAACACAAAAAGAGAATTTATGTACATGCCACTCGTTTCCATATAATAAAAGTGTATGAGTAACCAGGTTTTAAAACATACATTTTTCAAGTAATCAAGATGAACCACACAATGTATTCCAAGTGTTTTAAAGCCATACTTAGATACATTTTGGTCTGTTTTCATGCAAAACTTAGTCATTATTCATGTATATTCAGGTATAAATTAAAAGCATTCTACATATTTAATGTTTTTAGTTCAGTTTATGGACATTTTACAAAAATGTGAATAGTAATATATAGCAAAATAAAAGGTAATAGGAGTAGGATAGTTGATTAGAAAAGGATAGTGCATTATTAAATTTCTGTATAAAAAAAACTTGTTTTTAGTCAAGTGAAAGTAGATAATCAAATGTATTTACATTCCCAAAAAATGCCAATCAATGAGTGAGATGCAAATTAAGAAAAGTTGAAATAATGAAAAAAATTTCCTACAATACATTAAAGGTGCAGTGTGTAGTATGTATGAGGATATATTGACAGAAATGCAATATAATATATATAACTATGTTTTCAGTGGAGTATAAAGACCTTACATAATGTACCGTTATGTTTTTATTACCTTAGAATGAGCCATTTCTATCTACATACACCGCAGGTCCCCTTACAGTGAAATTGCCATTTTGCGCCGTCATGTCTACAGTAGCCCTAAACGGACAAACTTCTCTACAGAGCGCTAGTCACTCTGCTCTCTTCGACGACGACATTTTTGTCCTGTGTCGGTCCCCGTAGCTTCTCTATGTGCTCCGAAAGGGAGGGTGAGCTTTGGGTGTGTAGGAAACGTTTTTCCTCGTCGAAGCAGAGACCAGGAGACGTTGGGATATCTTTCAAGCAGACGTTACTCTTTATTGAGACACACGCTGTTTGGTCGCTGTAGTCATCCAACAAGTCTAACTCAAACAGTATAAACACTGTAATTTATCCACATTTCAGGGGGAGGGATTCACACAGTAGAGGAGGAGACAATCTAAACAAAAGAATGCAAATGTTGTATAGGTAAAGGTACCCGATAAAGGGACCCGCCCCAAACATTAGAGTGTCCAATCAATAGAACAGTGTCATTCAAATGCATAGATGCTAATCCAATCACTCTGACAGTATTTACATTATCATAGAGACAATAGCACAACTGTGCTCTGATCCTGTCATACCAAATGGACAGGAAGTGCATAAAGACAAAAGACTAATGTCTCAAACACCTGGGCTGATTAACTTGATCTTCATAGAATGTCGTCAATCTTTATCTCAAAATGTTAAATACAATGTTCTTAAATTTGTAATCCCACAGGTGATTGCAATTCACAACCTCACCGCTAGATGCCGCTAAAATTCACACACTGCACCTTTAATGGCATGTTTACATGACAACGATGTACTAAAAACCGAATAGTTTTTCATTTTTTATTTTTTGCATACAAACGACAACGTTGTCTAAACGATCCTTATTTACACGAATGCGCGAAAAACGACTAAAACGCTGTATTCTGCTGCCAGGCCAGTAGTTGGCGATGTCACTTTGTAAAGAAAAACTACACGCCTATAGACTGAACACGTAATACGCATTCGCATGACATCACCGTTTTCACAAATTCGTGTTTTTTAGTTTACATGGAGACAATAATGCTATATTTTTCAAAAACTTGCACTTTGAAACCTGTTTTCAAAAGTTTGCGTTTACAGGGCCCCAAAACACCGGTTTCAAGTAAATTAATGGCCCATAAAAAGCTTTCAGTTTTAGTTGAAAACTAAATGGCCCATTAGTGTCTCAGGTCTCGGATTCACTCATAAATTGTATATAAGAAAGACAATGAACAACTGAAACCACATCTGCAAGGTTAAAAATCTCAAGTCCAAACCCAATAATACATGTCCCAATCAAAGCAATCTAATTAATTATGTATACAAGGTAAAACCAGAATGATTCTGTGAACAAACAAGCTGTCACAAAGATTAAGGGAACTACAAAGGGTATTTAACAGGTCATTACTCACAACAGACAAGGAGCAGGTGTGCATGTATTATGAAAATACCCAGCACTGGGGTGACAGAGACGTTTGGTGGCCAAACTGATAAGTACAGGCTGTGAGTGTGATGGCAGTTCTTTCTCAGCCAATAGAAACAGCTGAGCTTGCAAAAAGCAAGCGTACAAGATGTTATCTGAGATAGATATAAATGACGGAAACATATGAGAGACCCAGATGTGTGCCCTAAGGTCATCTGCTGGAAAATCCAGCTTAAGCTCAGCTGCTGGTAGCTGTGTTTAGCTGATTTCTAGCTGGTCCAAGCTGGTCACCATGTTCCAAGAAAAGGAAAAGACGACAAAACAAAAAAAAATATTTACCTGGGAGCTGATTTATTGCCGGTCCAAGATGCTCTTGCATATGACTAATGAGCATTTTAGACCAATTACCATGGTCCACAACATTTACCATCTTAAAATGGATTTTCCAGTAGAAACTGCTAATAAAACTGCTAACAAATATCACAAAAATGTGAGATAGATCTGTAATTATTACACTATTATTAAATTACTAGTGTTTTTTTTTTTTTTTTTTTTTTTTACAAATTTAATAGCTTCCGCTATTCGCTGAATTAACAAAAAGCCATTTTTGATTTAAAATTATATAAGATTTCCATTCTAGGTTAAAAGCTAAGAGAGTCTGACTTACCTCAACTAGCGAATGCTAGCGAATGCTAAAAGCATTTGAAGGTGAACATAAGACACATTTACTTTTATATACTTGTGCCAAGTAATTAGATGTGACTGAATATGAAATAAATGTGAGATACAGAATCAATGAAGCATACTCTAAATGCTTGAGGAGACATACTAACATTCGAAAATTGAATTTTATATATTTATATTGTAAATTTGTCATGGTAACAATGTTGTCTGCCTACAAAAAGTATTACAATTAGTATACAACTACTGTGAGACCATAGAGATTAAACAGAGTAGCTTTCAGAATATTTATTTCATGAGTGTTGGCTTTACTGTTGTAACAGTACAGAGCGTCCATAATTATAAATCAATATTCTGATCATATTTTTTTCCCAAGCATATTTTACCAATTCCAAACCACATCAATCTTAATAACTACTATTTTGTACATTATCATTATCATTGTGATATATAATTGTTATTGTATCATTTTTGGTCCATTTTACCTGTAAAAGAAAACCTGCTTAATAATTATGCATATCTGAATATAAAGTGTTTTTCACTTCCAGCCCTCGTTAACAATTACTTTAACGAATCACTTATAAATGATTCTATACAAAATTAATAGTAGTTATTAAGATTGATGTGGATTGCAATTGGAATTGGTAAAATGTACTTGGGGGGGAAAAAAAATATGATCAGAATATTGACTAATAGTTATGCACACACTGTAACTGTACTATGGAATTTTGGTGAAAGACTATGGTACAAACTTTGGTAAAATACTTTATTTTAATGTGTCCTTGTTACACATTACATGTATTCACTATAGTTATAACTATAAATTAGGCATAATTACATGTAACCAACACTAAACCAAAGCCTAATCCTACCCTAACCCTATAGTAAGTACATGTAGTTAATTATTATTTCTCACTACTTAAATGTATAATTACACTGTAACAGGGACACAATAAAATAAAGTGTAACCCAAACTTTTTACATTTTTGTTTCAAATAACATTGAACATAAATAGTAATATGCTTGTATTTGTTTCCACGGTATAAGCTATATGGCATGGCTAGGCATTTTAGCACTTAAATATTTTTCATAAACTAGTATGGCAAATGCTAATATTTTTGAAAATCATATTCCACAGAGATTATTTTAAAAAAAAATTGTGAAGCAAAGTGCATTGTAGTTCTTTTGTATATTTTATTTTCGTTTAACACGTAAATGACTATCTGTTACTCAAGTAAATGACAATATGGATATGTAATGGATATCTAGATATAATCCCTGTATTTGAGGGACATCATTTTTCTACATTGTGGCCTTCAGTCAATATTTTTGTATATTTATACTGTACAGGTTTTATATATTCTTATGACACACAAGATGCTAAGCTCTTGACGAATCCGGGCCTCATTTAAATTCTACACTTTCAATCCATCTCCGCCTTTTTAAACACTCACACACACATATTCACTCCTCCAAAACCAAAGACGAACACATACAAGTTATGACAACAAAGTGGACACATCCAACACTTTGTGGACAAATGTAAAGATACTGAAACAGTCTTCAAAAAACTGTTACCATAAAGTTTCACATATTACGCCCATGGGATGTTCCTCTCCTTTTATACAATCTTTTTCATAATTCAAATTGGCTGATTTGTTTTATAAGACCAACACAATTCTTAATAGCCTATTTCTCACCTCTGTGCTCTGCTAAGATTAGCAGCTTTACATACAGCTTGCCTCTAATGTTCCATAATATTGTGCAGTATCTTTTAATTGCAGTAGTTTTGATGAAGGGATGGGAACAATAATGGAATGAAGGATGAGGAAACTTTTTCAGAACTGGACCCAGTTCCCAGAAGAGGGATCTTGGCGTGGTGCTGAAGGAGGAACAGAGCTGAAAGAAAGAAAGAAAGAAAGTTTAAAAAAATTATTCCAGCTTTTACATGCCTTTACACACTAACACATGTAGTAGTTTAAAAAAAATATTTAGGTCCAGATTTACTAAATAGCAAATTAGACAGATTAGATTTTTTAACAGTCCACCTAGAAACAAAGCCATCGTGAAGGCAAACCCCGTCATGGAAAAAGAAAGCCATCGTGTTTACAACTATGGCAATGAGCGCTTATCAAAATCAAATAAACGCTGCATTTTAAAAAGTATGTGAAGTTCACAGTGCCATTGATGCAGTAAAGTTGCACAATGATGAATCATTTATTAGATGCACAGCGGTCTGTTATCGTAGGGACATCAACATTTTCACATGATGCGGTACAAAACGAACAGTGATTGGTTGCTTTACATGCCGGTCAGACGTCCTCTTGGGCGGTCATTGGCCAATGAAAGCTGCATTGATGTCCAGAACTTCTGCCGTCAGTCTAAAGGTCTAGCTACCCATCTCAGCCTCAGACGTCACGCCCACGGACCGTTGGTTGAACGTCTGATGCAAACGGGACACTTTTTTGGAAACACTTCAGGAGTTTCGAAGTCGGCATCTGATTGGTTAAATTCTACAGGATGTCCGCAAGACGTGTGTGTTGCGTTCTTTAACGGTCCGCCTGGAAACAAATGCCCTCGACGCCAAACTCCCTTGTTGAAGAAAAACGCCGCCGTGTTTACAACTGTGACAATAAGCACTTACCAGGATCAACTAAACGCTGGATTTTGTATGTGAAGTTTGCGGCTCCATTGTTGCAGTAAATTTGCACATGCCGGTCTGGTATTGCAGGGACATCCACTTTACATTTTCACGCCCCTAAACGTGACGTGGAACAAATCGAACTGTGATTGTTGTGTTACATGTCAGTCAAATGTCCTTCTGGGCAGTCCTCGACCAATGAAAGCTGCGAAAGAGTCCAGACCTCCTGCCGTCAGTCTGAAGGTCTGGCTACGCGAGACTACCCATCTACTGATAACACAGGCACAGTCAATTAAAAAAAACGTAGCTTGACCAACGATATAGTCGGATAACATCTTACTGTGGCATTCCAAATCAATGAACACGAATTGAGAAAATTCTCTCCCTTCTTCCACTTGCTCTCTGTTTACTGCAGTGCCCACTGCAAGCGCAAAATGGGTTACGACGACACATGCGCTTTTAGGGGGTCGAGCACCCACGGAATGGCCGAGGACCCACAGAAAAACACATTCATATTCTCCATTCATTTTAACCAATCAAAAAAAAAATCGATTGAGAACATAACCTGATACAAAAGCCTGTGCTTTCTTTTTTTGCACGATGATAGATTGCATTTTTAGTAGCATAATTAACTCCAAAATCATCAGTTATATCAGCAAGAGAACGACTCGCAACAACACTCATGTAAAGAATGTGTTTTTGTTTGGTTGGAAATATTTGCAGTTTGTGTTTCTTCGCGAGACACAAATAACATTTTGTGTAATGAATTCATCAAGTGCAAGGAGAAAAAGACAGTACTCTTGAAAAACTAACACCAAGTATAATTAATTGTTAAGTAATGAGCATGTTAGAATGTTTTAAGGGGAATGTGTATGCGCTTAGCCTAGTTTTCATTTGGTCATGGAAACAGAGGTGAATAAAGATGGGTTTGTTTGGTTGGTAATGTATTTACACTGGAAAGTTTACCAAAAAAAGAAAAAAGAAAGACGTGCATGCATTTCTCATTGCATGTTGGGGAGTGGGGGTTATGAAGTTTGGGCACCCACCGGCAGAAACATGCTCTCTAAGACATGCTTTTTTGTGCGTTAAATAATAATGCAAATACTAGTTAATTGACTACCACACTCCTTAGTAAATCACGTTACATTATTTGTTTAAATACTCTACTCCAATAAATTGTCTTTAGTAAATCCTGACAGTCGTTTTTAATGCCAAAAGAGGGTTTGTGCTGCCACAAGCTGTTAGTATATCTGGCCCTTAGTGATTAGTAGTAATATCTGAGTACAGGAACTTATTCAATGGTCAAGAAACATGTTACCTTGCAGAGCTGGAGAAATCACCCCATAGGTCAGAGCTGGGGTTTGACTGAACCACTGTATTAGAGTTACTGCTGTCCAGTTCTAATAAACATCCTAAGAGTAGGGGAAAGAACGGGAGATCAAGGGAAAAAAACGTTATCAAGATATATCTAAAATGTATTTGTGTCTGTGCATTTAGAGTGGGTGAGATATTAATAAAAATGAATTGTCAGACTCAGAATTCATATTTTACATTTACAGAATTAAAGGCACAATATGTAATTTTCGCTGCTAGAGGTCGCTTATTCAAAACAAAGGCGTAGCTTGATGACACCTTAATTTTGTGGAATCATGGGAGTTGTTGTCTTCACCTCTACAGCCGGTGGAAAAGAATCTGAAGAGACTCGGGCAGAAATCATATTCATGGATGAGCTAATGTATTAAAGATTTATTACCGTTACTGTAGTATGAAGCAGGGTGGGGCTGGAAGCCGTTGGAGTGGAACGAGGCCGCCGGAGTGATTGCTAATGAGAGACAAGTGCGACACACAGATCGAGAGCAGTGGAGCTTTTATTATGACCGCTTCCACTTCTTCTGGTCATGTGAATGTGGGGTAACGCAGCACTGTTTTATCATATTACATTCATTTGAATAGGTTGAAAGTTATGTTATAATGCTACTCTGTGGGTTTGCTCGGTGGCTACTATGAGACACTTGTTGCACACTGCAGTAAGCTAGATCAATATTAGGCATGGTAAAACATGGTACTCACTGTAAATCAAGAAAACAAGATTTAAACAATAAGACTAACTGTGTGAGCTGTATAACAATGATTAGTTTTCTGTCGATGTATCCAATCAGTTGCTCACCTGTCTAATAAAACACATAATATATTAAAGCGTCCATGGTTTCTACAAAATAAACCAGAAATAGAGGGTAACGCGGGTATGATGTCCTTGAAAAGTGACGCACACGGACACGGTCCGTGTCCTGGTTAAAATTGTTTATTTCTCTGGATTTAAACATTCTTGGAAACATTTGGGATAATGTAAGTACACAAGTCAACAAAATATATAACACTGTTTTAGTGGTTTTTAAATATTTTAATCCAAAAATCTTACATATTGTGCCTTTAATATATAGTTACAACACTGATGACCATGTAAATGAAAACGTTTTGTCTTTGCATTTGGCCTTTAAATAAAGTTGTTTTGTAAGAAATAGTATACTATGTGTGCTCCTCTCCTGATTGAACCTATCCATGGCATAAAAGAAAAGATGATGCATAAATTAGTTCATATAGAAGCAGTAATGAGGTCAAATGATGTACCTGTCTGTGCTCCTCCTGATGGCTGCTCTGTGTTGTGATTGGACGAAGGAGGAGGTGCTATCTTTCCCCCTGGAGGTGGAGGGAGGAGCCCCAAGCCTCCTGAGCTCTGAGGACGGGGTTTGTCTCTCTTTTTACCTTGCTAAATACAAAGAAACATTTTTCTAATTTGACACAAACTCCCAGTTGATTTACAATATGTGGATGTGAAAAATCACTGCATAATCTTCTGAACATGTAGTGATGCAACACAATATTTTTTGTACCCCGATATTCAGTGTGATGGTCTGTCCCTCTTTGAAGCCTAGATCCAGTTTGGGTCCTGAGTCTGCAGACTGAGAACTTTTGCTAAGTTCATTCTCCTGTTTAACCCACCTTTCAGAAAGAAAAACGAAATTTAAAAACTGTACCTGCTAGAATAGCTTATTATGCCCAAAAGGAATGAACTAAAAGCATCAAATGGCATCCAAGGTGTCATTGCAAATACAAAAGCATTTCCAGTCATAATGTCCACATGATTTTTAATAGAAACTCACTTGAAATGATCCTGCAAGGCGACATTGAAGTCAAAAGAATCACCTCTGTCTCCGAATCCAACGCCAATGAACGCACTCCGACCTAAAATGCAGGCAAGCATGGATAATGCATATCTAAAATGTAGTATAGAAGTGAAGTATAACCTATTTCCCAGTATGACAGGGTATGTAAAGTAAGATGATACACTCACCATTGTCATCCTGTATACGGAGAACAAAATAGCGACTAGAATCGCTGACAGTCTCCAAGGCAATGCCAGGGTATTCTGTAATCGGCGCTTGAGCAAACAGCTCACCTAAAGACAACGATAAAAGGAGATCTAGGAGCTTCTTTTGCTGTACAAATGTCACTGAGTCATCCAATCAAACATTCATTTTTTTTTTTTTCCTCTTTTGCATCATTACATAGATTTCTAACCTGAGACTTTGTCCTCCAATTTGATATAAGCCACCTTCCCCTTTGCTGTTATGCGCAAACGGCCTGTCCAATCAGGAGTGTCCAGCTTCCAGTCAGCCGCCCTGCCATTATCACAGCAGAAATGTCACTTCAGGTCCATCAAATTGTGTATTTTTCATACTCTAGATGGGTTTTCTATGGAAACATCTTTAGGAGTTTAAAGGGATAGTTAAAAAAAAATTGTCATCATTTACTCATCCTCATGCCACCCCATAAGACTTTGTGTGCATCACACGTTAGAACAAACCTCATTGGTTCTCGTGCATCACCTATGCATGTTTGAGCTTCTGTGTTTACCATGTGTGATGTGCTCTATGTATGTGTGCTGATTGAATTTAAATTAAATTAATTAATTTTATAAAGCTATTGCACTGAGTTGGACTAAATCGTTTGATTCATATAGATTTGTTCAATGCCTTTCTTGGATCTTCTAAATTTTGGTTACCTGACCTTCCAAATGGAGGGTCTTATGGGTTTGGAATGACATGAGGGCGAGTAAATTATGATAGAATTTTCATTTGTGGGTAACTATCCCTTTAACTACAAAAATAAAACAATTTATTTTCTTTTGTAGTCTAACATACAGATACATTACAGTAATGACTTGAGCACTGGGGAAAAAGTGATTGTCACAAAAATAAGTCACTATGAAATTAATATTCTCCCTACCGGTTTTCTAAATGCATGTTATTGATCTTATTATTTCAATAATCCATAACACTCAGATGTACGTCACAATATGGAAGGAAATATCAGTCGCTACTTCAATTTCATGAGACTTTAATGGTCCCCAATTTTTTTTTTTTGTTGGGTCGAAATATGACAGGCATCATGCAATTCACACAAATAACAGCTCTTTGGGTTCAAGCTTTTAGTTTATTGGGGACAGAAGACGTTTAAACCCTTTCCACAGTTTATGGCAAATCAAGAAGCATTATTGCAATTTCCAGAACTATTACAACAAGACTAAAACTCCTAATGAGGGAATACAACTGGGATTTTAGAGGAGGAATGTGTGTCACTGAAGCACCACATTCTCTCTGGGAAAGAGCCTTTAGGACTAATTATACACTACAAACTGGACCACATACGTCGAAAACACACCTAACATTAACACAATACCATATTATTATAACCAATGATAATAATACAAATGACAGATACTCTATCTATTTCAATGGCATTAACATTACGTTCCCTGGAAATAATTACTAATTGTAATGACATTTTTAGTTTACTCTTGACCAATTCCTATTAAGATTCAGTCGTGAGCATATGACATCGCAAGATGTTTTTTCCTTCTATCAGCAGAACTGTATGTCTCTGCGACATAGCACTGCACAGAATTATAATTAAATGCGATAAATGTATTATTTATTATCAAATCTTGTGCGTAATAGAAGCATGACACAGCCAAGACAAATGCGTATTACAAAATTATTTCCAGAACAAACACCTGCCATAGGCTCAGGCCCGCACATCCTTTTAATTCACCTGTATCCGCGATTCGACGCCCTCGGCGGGATGCGGTAAACATTGACATCTGGTTTAACGCACAGAATCGACTCGTATTCCCCCTCGGACGCCATCTTGAACTGATTTCAATGAATGCGAGTAATATTTCTGTCTTCATCCAATTTGTTATTGCGGGCCAGCCGCTTCTACAGGCATCGGAGCGTCAGTGACGTCAGTGACGCCTCAGGCGCGAGCTTGAGAATCACGCATCACGCGTCATCAGATATGAGAAGGGATAGATCGACTCATTGTTATGGACACCGGGCTCAGTGCGTCCGCAAACATGGTGTTGGGATCAGCGGATTTGTCATCGCCTGTTCGCATCCCTTTGGTATTTCAATAAACCAAGTGGCACATTTAACAAACCCTTTACGTTCATTATTTTTTTTTTTTTTTTTTTATTGTCTTTTTTGTCAAAGGGCTTTCATGCAACAACAACAAAAAAAAACTTTGTTTGTTTATCCTTTCGGGTTTCAATGTAAACCACATAGCCACGCCCGCTCATCAATAATTACTAACTAGCGTGCATGCACGCAATGCAAACCGCCACGCCCATCTCATGAATATTCAGTAAGAATGCTACGTTCGTTTTTTTGACAGGTAGCCGTAAACGGAAGCGGAAATTTCCGCTTCTGGAAAAGCCTCTCATCATCTCTCCTGTCCATTCTCCCAAAAGGTTGGTATATTACAATATAAACATATATTTATTGTATCCATCATTTAATCAGAAATGTTGTCGCTGAGCTGATGTAAGAAGCGATGCTATTTTTAATAATTAGCTGAGACGCTGTGAATAATCATGCTGCATTATTATTCTCCTGTTTTTAAGGCGATGGCTCTCCATTCAACAAACCAATTTCAGTTTTTGCAGGCGTCAAATTACAGTCAGGGCACGCAGTCTCGCAGTTTATTGTATGACAGCGATCTAGTTCATGCCATGGTGATTGTCATCATATGATGCTTTCATGCACACATTACTCTAGAGGTGTTTGGTGTCTGCAGCATTGGTAAGATGTCTATCTACCCTACTGCTAAATAAATCAGCCATCATTTAGATCACATCGCATTTGGCAGATATTCTCAGTACAGATTGGATTTGCTGCTAATAATAGCATAAAATCAAGCATTATCTTGATAGCAGGATCATGCTATTTTAAAGGATGTTGGCTGTTGATTTTACTCTTAATAAATAAATAGCATATAGCTATTGTGAATAATGCTCTTCTATATACCAGAGAGTAGCATATTTGTATTATTTATTTGATAGGGACAATGTATGCTAATGAAAATTAGTCTAAAAATACAAAATGTAAACAAGCTGAATTATAGCAACATTGCTAATTTACATCCACAGTCCCTAGGCAGGTACACACAAAGACACATACTCAACACTACATAAAATACAAATACTCCAACACATTAGTTAAAATATAAATAAAACAACATTTATTTTTCTACTAACTTTGACAGAATGTTCATTTTTGGTTGAACTATTTCATCGAAACACAATAGTTACAAAGTCTGTCCTCATATTTATGGTGTATAGGTCTATAAAGTCGCCTCATGGACTGAAGTACCTGTCAGCAGTTGAGAAATTCAGTCAACAGCCATTCCTACATCCTTTACAGGTAAGTGGAACAAAATAAGTAAATGACACTGCATATCCTTTTAACTTTATTTGCATGTGTGATATTGTTAATAAACTATTCATAATAGCAGATGTATATCAGATGCTGTGATCAGGGTTAATTTAGTTACTAATTAAAACAAAAACCATAAAAATCGTGAACTTGAAATAAAATAAAATAAAATAAAAAACCTAAACACCTATGTTTGGAAAATGAATGTACTGTTTTGTCAATCTGAAAGAGAAAATAAAAAGTGTGAATCATAAAATTAAAAAAATATATATACATATAAATAATATATTTTTATTTAATAAAATGGAAAAACTAAAACATGTTTTATTTCAGCTCATTGCATTTCTCTTTTTCATTTAGTTTTACTTTAGTTAACTAAAATAACAATGAATAACTATATAGACATTTAAATAAAAAACTATATAGACAAAAAAAAAAAAAATTGTAAATGAAAACGGAAAACATTAAATTAATAACCAATTCAAAATATGAATAAAAACTATAATATTATCTCAATAAAACTAAAATAGCACTGGCTCTGATATGGCTTCTATTATAAATAGACTTATAGCAGCAATAATAGTGCTTAAATCTGTATTATAAAGTTATGTTACAATGATTATGATATAAAAAAAGATGTAATTTTTGATCCATGTACTGTATTTACAATGTTTAACAATGATCAGCCTATTTGGATCATATTTGTTGAACAATGTGTATTTTACAATTTTAAAAAAATCTTAATTTCTTAAAAAGGTCTAGGACAAAACCACCATCATGACTCACTCAATGCTGCGACGCCAACTGAAGAACCTTGTTCAGAACTTCTCTGAGGCAGAGGTCAAGGTGAGTTTTTCCTCTTTTGTCAAGTCTTCGAGGTGAGACTTTTGTCTATGTCAACTATAGGTCAAATCACCTTTATTTATATAGCACTTTATACAATACAGATTGCTTCAAAGCAGTTTACAGTGATAACAGGAAAATGATTCAATGATGTAAACAGAGTTCATTTCGTCTGTACCAGGAAAAGAAAATAGTGTCATTGTTTAGCTGAAGTCAGTTCAGTGTTGATTCAGTTCCGTTGTAAAGCTCATCAATTATTAAATTAGTTCATTTCATCTATTAAACAGTTCTGCAGAAAACTGTAATGTCATTGTCCAGCTCAGTTCAGTTCTCATCCAATAGTGTCAGTGCAGTCAAATCAATAAAATTGTTGAATATTAAGTGTCCCCAACTAAGCAAGCCAAAGGCAACAGTGGCAAGGAACCCAAACTCCATCAGGTGACACAATGAAGGACAAAAAACCTAGGGAGAAACCAGGCTCAGTCGTGGGGTCTGTTCTCCTCTGGCCAACAAACGAACATGGTGTGATTATGATTCTAGTCTGCATCACAAGTCAGAATTCAGGATCAGGATCGGTAGCATTCAAATATTTCATCCAGTCCCTTTTGCTTGAAGATCGGATTCATCACGCCAGTATGGAGACAAAGCTGGCCATAGGATTGTGCAGAGGACCTGTCTGGTTCTTGTGGTGTTTGCTGAGGATCTGTGCCGATGGCTGTCATGTCAATGAGGCCTTCACAGGGGATTGTCTAGTTGACAGGATCTTTGCTGACATTCAGGGCTGCGTTGTGGTTGTGTCTAGGTTGTGGTCCACCATCTGATCTGGATACGGACCAAATACGACTGACTACGGTAACCTCGGGATAAACAGAGAGACTAATATTAGCGTAGATGCCATTCTTCTTACAATATAACAAGTACATCAGGTGTTATTGGAAGTGTTCCCAGTTCTGGTTGACCTAATTTATGCAGCCTAACTATGTTTCAACAGATGTGAATTATAAAAATGTGTTGTGTGTATGCCAGGTTAAAGGTTTGTGTTTCCCGAACAAGGCTAGGAAGACTGTTCCAGAGTTTGGGTGCTAAATAGGAAAATTATCTACTGCCTTCAGTAGATTTTGATATTTTAGATATTAACTGGCTAAAATTTTGGGATCACAATAGACGTGAAGGACTATAATGTGTTAAGAGCTCGCTCAAGTACTGAGGAGCTAAACCATTTAGTGCTTTGTAAGTAATTAGCAAGATTGTAAAATGTATGCAATGTTTAATAGGGAGCCAATGCAGTATTGAAAGAACCGGGCTAATGTGGTCACACTTCCTGGTTCTAGTAAGAACTCTAGCCGCTGCATTTTGTTTATTAAGCATGCAGGGCAACCACCCAGTAGAACATTAGGATAATCTAGCCTTGAGGTCATGAACGCATGATCTAACTTTTCTGCATTTGTCTTTGAAAGCATGTTTGTAATTTTGATATATTTTTAGATATATGCTGTTTTACAGATGCTAGAAATGTGGCTTTCAAATGAATTACTATAGGTATCACCTACAGTATTAAGTTCATTGGGAGGTCATTGCATTGTGGGATACAATCTTTATACTGAGATTTTTATACTGATATATCTGCCTTCCATATATTCAATTCAAATTCTATTATAAAATTTGCGTAAATGGTAGTAAGCTATTCTCAGTGTATATTTGGTATCCAGTGCAGATTTCTTTGTTGAGACAGGAAACACTGAGTTATTGGTTAGTGTTTTACAGTTTATATGTTGGATATATTTTGTAGGTTCGGGAAGCAACCTCTAATGACCCCTGGGGGCCATCGAGCTCCCAGATGGCCGACATCTCGGACCTGACCTACAATGTGGTGGCCTGTAATGAGATTTTGGCCATGCTTTGGAAGCGCCTCAATGATGACAAGAATTGGAGGCACGTGTACAAGGTGAGTTGCCTGCTCAGACTGATTGAATATTTATAGCAAGTGATCGTTTTTGTGACTCTATTGCGCACCTGATCATGTTATCCGATCGGTGGCTGGGTTTTTTTCTGTCAGCAGGACCATTGCTGCTGCCACTGCAGTGTTTGATTATGTGCAGGCAGGATTTTCCATTCAGCTTTACTGCCATGATGTTTCTTCCTCTGATGTTTACTTACGGCTTTTGTTTTATTATTGAGAGAGTGAGAGACAGAGAGATGTAGAAAGAGTGATTGAGTTACACTTTATATTTAGTGGTGCTAGTGAAACGTCATATGGAATTACATTTTAAAGGGGCCCAAAACACCCTAGTAACACCAATTATTTTTTATTTATTTATTTTATTAGTAATAATAATAAAACACCATTTAAATAATAGAATTGGTAAAATAGTATTACCAGCCCAGTAAGTTTTTTTTTTTTAAGAAAGTTCAAGTTTCAGATTCAAGTTTATTTATAAAGAACATTTAAAAACAACAAATATTGTACCAAAGTGCTGTACAATCAAGAAGAAATATAGTATAAAACTAGAATTAAATAAAATGAGCAAACTGTTTAAAAAAACATTACCTCATAAAACATTTTAAAACATGCAAATAAAACTTCTATACATCTCAATAAGGTATGGAGAAAAAAATGTGTCTTCAACCTAGTATGCAACCTAGTAAGGGATGCTTTTGTGTAAGAAAAATATCCATATTTTCCGTTCCACCGGAAGTTAGTTATTGTAGTCCATAAATATCCAGTTAGTCCATAAGTTTTAAATATGGATATTTTTGGGGGATATTTAAACGCATCACTTCACTTCAGAAGGCCTTTATTAACCCCTCGGAGCTGTGTGGAGCACTTTTATAATGGATACATGCACTTTTATGGACTTCAAAAAAGAAACAACCATTCCCTGCCATTATAAAGCTTGGAAGAGCCAGGACATTTTTTTAATATAACTCCCTTTTGTATTCGTCTGAAAGAAGAATTTCATATACACCTAGGATGACTTGAGGGTGAGTAAATCATGGGCTAATTTTCATTTTTGGGTGAACTAACCCTTTAATGGTAGCCAATGTAGGGAAACGAGAACAAGGGTGATTTTTCTCTATTTTCCATGTACCCGTCAGAAGTCTAGCTGTTGCATTTTGGACTAATTGCAGATGTGCAAAAGTAGACAAACCCACATATAAGGGATTGCAGTAATCCAACTGGGATGTAATAAGTGCATGAATTACTATTTCCAAGTCCTTCTGACAGAGAAACTGTTGTAATTTGGCAATATTCTCATTAAACTTTTTTCATTTGACATGACAGGAAGGTAAAGTTGTGTATCGTCAGCATAATAACAATAAGCTACACTGTACTTCTGAAAGCTAGAGCCTAGAGGAAGCATATACAGAGAGAAATGCAGAGGACCCAAAATGGAGCCTTGTGGGATTCCACATGTAATCAGCATTGAAGATTATTTAATTAAAAAAAGTTATTTCATTAAGATATGGGGAAAACCAACATAACGCAACCCCCTAAATACCATTCAACAAGGATGCATTAAATTGATCAGAACTCACAGTAAAGACTTTCACGTTATTACAAAAATGTATATTCCATATATATGCTGTTCTGTTAAACTTCATATTCATCAAATAATCCTGGAAATAAATGTATCACAGTTTCCACAAAAGTTTTCAACATTAAAGGGATAATTCACCCAAAAATGAAAATTTTGTCGCCCTCAAGTTGTTCCAAACCTGTATGAATTTCTTTGTTCTGCTATACACAAAGAAAGATATTTGGAAGAATGTTTGTAACCAAGCAGATCTCGGCAGCCGTTGGCTTCCATAGTATTTTTCCCCACTATGGTAGTCAATGGCTGCCGAGATCTTCATTTTTGGGTGAACTATACCTTTAATATTAATAAGAAATTATTCTCAAACAGTAAATCAGCATATTAGAATGATTTCTGAAGGATCCTGTTACACTGAAGACTGGAGTAATGGCTAAAATTCAGCATATGAATTTATATTTTAAAATATATTCAAATAAAAAAAAAATGTTAAAGTGTAATATTTCACAATATTGCTAATTTTACTGTATTTTTGAGCCTTGGTGAGCAAAAGAGACTTCTTCCAAAAACATTAAAAAAGACGTACATATATGTACAAGGATTGTCAAAACACCTAACAGATCATGTCTTTCTTTGTTTTTCTTCAACAGTCTTTAACCCTTCTTGAATATCTATTGAAAACGGGCTCTGACCGCATCCCTCAGCAGTGTGTGGAAAACATTCACATTATCAAAATCCTAATAGAATACCGCTTCACAGACAAGGATGGAAAGGACCAGGTACTGCAAAATTCTTCTACACTCATTACATTAATAATAGAGGATAAATGTCTGAAAGCTTGTCACTAATGGATTTGATCTTTGTAGGGGGTGAATGTGAGAGAAAAGGCTAAGATAGTGATGGTGCTGATTGAGGACGAGGAAAAGAGGAAAGAGGAGAGAGATTTTGCTATGAAGACAAAAGACAAGCTGACAAAGGCTCCCAGTGGTAAGACTTATGAACCCATTAGCACTACACACTGCAGGCATGGAGCATTTGTTTACAACTGAACTCTTGTTACACATCTGGGGCCAGATTTACTAAACAGGGCAAATTAGCGTGAGCGCACAAATCCAAAAGAGCCCAGAACGGAAGTGGAAAGTTCTGCGCGTGATCTATTAATGACGCTCAAATTAAAGAACACAGATGCAGCCGGATCATTTCCATAATGACCAACACAATCTAACAAAAGCCGTGCAAATTGGCGTATGGTTTAAGACAGGGGTCGGCAAGTATGTTTGGCATCGGGCCAAAAAAAAATATTGCCAGTAGATGGCGGGCCAGAATATAGTCACGGGATAATTTAAGAAATAAACTGATGAAAAATACAACTAGAATTGCTTGACATACTGTTGCAGTGTCTTTTGTAACTGGTAGTGAGCTGTTACTCTTTTAAAAAAATTGATAAATTAATAAAGCAGTAGTGACACATAACCTGGCAATTATCTTCATTCACCAACTTGCAACACAGACCGCCTTGCTAAAACACACATATGTGGGAGATGCGGAATGGATAAAAATGATAATAATGATAATTGAATAAGCCCATTAATGGCATGTTTGAGTCATGCTCTTAACGAACTATGTTTTATTTCCTCTTTCCATATTGAAAATAATAAATGAGTATTTTAATTTGCTTGTTACACAATGGAGCCTAACTTATTGTAATAATTATTTGATGTAGCCTACTTTTACACTCAGAATTATTCCTTGGCATCCTCACGTACTAAACTGCATTTTTTTAGTTGTTTGCGTGCTGGAGGTACGCTATTACGTCGCATGCAGAGTGATGGTAACATTTAAGCTAGCCGGTGAGAGAAAATGGCACTATCAAAGAGTCTAAAGAGGAAAGTCGACAGCGAAAATAGGGCATACAATGAAGAATTAACATCAACTAACGTTATGCGTTCATCCTACCTGGTTTTGTGAATGCAAAGCCAGTGTGTCTTCTTATCTGCAACGAAGTTGTCGCTGTTTGTAAAGAATATAATATCAGACGGCTCCACGAGACGAAGCATGGCACCTTTTTGTTGCTGGTTGTCTTGTCAATGTTTTTGATAAAAAGGAAGCTGAATTTGGTTTGTTATTGTTCACGTGTTGGTGCTGAGGCCCCGCATTATAAAACTGCATTCTGATGGCGATTTATTCCTGGTGGAGGAGCGAGTTCTGTGATGGTGATGAAATATTGTTCTTTTAAATACTTTCCAGCATTTCAGTAATAAAATGTAAATTTTTCAAATGCATGCAAATTACAGCGAAGAGCAACAGTTATCGTACGGTGCTCTGCAGTGGTCAAAAAGAATTTAAACAGTGAATTTTGAAGTGATCTCTTCTGGTAAACTCAGAGATGTGGATTCGGACGGCAATTAAATGACGTACGACCTTGGTGTTTGTTAAAAAACAGTAGGTAATTCAACCGGGGATTTTTATGCGGGTGGTGGGAGAAAAACACTAACATTCTGGATTTAGACAGCAATAAAATCACAGACTAGCCCCTGTAAATGTTGAAAATACCTTACGACCCCATGAGAAAAAATAAATGTCCGAATAGGGCTCAAGGCTGCATTTATTTAATCAAAAATACAGTTAAAATTTGTTTGATTTTTAAATATTATTACTATTTTAAATAACGGTTTTCTATTTTAATATATTTTAAATTGTAATGTATTCCTTTGATGGCAAAGCTACATTTTCATCATTACTCCAGTCTTCAGTGTCACATGATCCTTCAGAAATCTTTCTAATATGCTGATTTGGAGCTCAAAAAACATTTTCTTATTATTATCAATTTTCAAATAGTCATGCTGCTTAATATTTAATATTAAACTGTAATACATTTTCAGGATTCTTTGATGAATAGAAAGCTCAAAAGAACAGCAGTTTTTTAAAATAGAAATCCTTTGTAACATCATAAATGTCTTTACATTATATAAATATAAGTGACTTTTTATGAATTTAATGCGTCCTTGCTGAATAAAAGTATTAAACCCACCCCCACCCCCCCTCCTAACTTTTGAGTGATACATGTGGAACAGAACTTCAATTATAAAGAGCAGAAATCTTCTTTATTTCTTTTCTTATTTATATCTGTTTAACACTCATGTTTTTTATGTCAGCGTCCTCCGCTGCAGGACCTGAAAAGGAAAAGCCAGAGATCCCCCCGTATACAGGGCTGCCCTCCCTGGACAACATCCCATCGGTGGCTGACCTGACCGCCGCCATGGCCAAGAAGAAGGAGGAGCAGAAACGTCTGGAGGCAGAGAGGAAAGAGGCAGAGAGACGGGTGAGACAGACTGTTCAATTACTCAGAGAAACTTTATTACATTTAATATTGAGTGAGATCACGGTATCTGACTATTATCAGACTGTCTAAGCTGACATGAGGGAAATTTGTGGATTCAGGCAAAGGAAGGTGACACAGAGCCAGATCTTTGGGAGAAAGCAGCAACCGCAGCACCTCCATCCAGCTCAGACCCCTGGGGAGCCCCATCCAACGCATCCAACGAATCCGCCAACGACCCGTGGGGGGCATCGTCTGATGAGGCAAAGGAATCCAGTCCAGCTGCTAATCCTTGGGGTGAATCTGCTGATGGGAAAAACGGATCTGCACCCACATCTAATGATCCATGGGGACGATCTGCCAGTGCCGAGAACGGTTCTCCACCTGCCTCCAGTGATCCTTGGGGAGGATCTACAAATGTCGAGAAAAGTTCTCCACCTGCCGCCAGTGATCCTTGGGGCGACTCTGCTGGAATTTCAGAGGATAAAGCCCCATCAACAAACGATCCATGGGGGGCTCCAGCTGAAACGGCGAAAGACTCTGACACAGCAAAGTCAGATCCATGGGGGATGGATAGTGTACAGGATTCAGCACCTGCAAACTCTGACCCCTGGGGGGCATCATCAGCCACGTCTGATCTATTTGGTGATGGTTCAAAAGCAGATAATGACCCTTGGGGCACAGCAGGTGAGAAAGTGACTGGATTGAAGAACATGTTCATCACACCTCATTGTCCACAAATAATAAGCTTTTTACTGCTCCATTGAGAGTTGTTACAAAATGTAGTTAATTTACACTACAGTTTAATGAGAATTTTTTTTTCTTGAGCACCAAATCAGCATATTATAATGATTTCTAAAGGATCATTGAAGAATGAAAATTCAGTTTTACCATCAAAGAAATAAACAGAAAAAAACAGAAAACAGTTCATTTAAATTATAATATTATTTGACAATATTACTGTTTTAACTGTATTTTTAATAAAATATTAATGCAGATTTGGTGAGCATAAGAGATTTACTTCGAAAGCATTATAGAATCTTACTGACCCCAAACTTCTGAATGGTAGTGTAAATGAAGATTACAGTATTATAGTGATAGTGTTGTTGTATGTCAGATGTTCACAAACCCCATTTGATTGTTTAAACGAACAAAATAAATGTGTTTTCAGAACAATATCCATACAAGCTCATGTTTCCTAGCTAATCATTGTATTTCTTGTATTTCTCAGCGTCTTCACCCCCCACTGCGAGTGACCCCTGGGGTGCCCCATCTGCTCCGACTGATGACCCTTTCGGTGATGGAGGTGGATCAGATCCCTGGGGAGGTTCCTCTGAGAACGGTACTAATGGAAGAGGTTTCATTTTCCATTTGTTTCTGCAGTCTCGAATCATATTTTTCATGGTCAATTTTCAACTAGCCTTAACCTAAATATCACAAGCTCCCATCTAATCTAGTTGCTGAGATTTTACAAAGACTACCGTTTTTAATGCCACTGCATCTATTGAAGAGTTTGTCTGAGACATTTAGTAGCAAATAAACAAGATATTTATATTTTTAATATTTCTCTCTTATAGTTAGTTATATCAGATTTGAGATTTCACATCACTAAATATCTAGCACTAAAAATAAAGAACAAGTTGTTGTGATGATTTAACTTTTATCTTATTTTGATCTTTTGTGTTTTTTTATTTGACCTTTTATCAGTTTTATTTCTTTACTTTTAATACATTTTACTAATAAAATAAATACCAAAATATACACTACAGTTCAAAGGTTTGGTGTCGATAAGATTTTTTTTGTTTTTTAAAAAAAAAAGTCTCTTATGCTCTCCAAGGCTGCATTTATTTAATGAAAAATACAATAATAAATGTAATGTTGTGAAATATTATTAAAATAAATGTTTAACTGTTTTCTAGTTTAATATATTTTAAAATGTAATTTGATGCCAAAGCTGAATTTTCAGCTTCATTACTCCAGTATTCAGTGTCACATGATCATTCAGAAATCATTCTAATATTCTAATATTTCTTATTATTAATGTTGAAAACAGTTTGTTGCTTAGTATTTCTGTGAAAACCTTAATAAATTATTTTTCAGGATACTTTGATCAATAGAAATTTCAATAGAACAGCATTTATCTTTTTCAACATCATAAAAGTCTTAACTGTCATGAAATTTGCAGGCTGATAGGTCCTTAACATGCAATCTGCAAGCAATCACATCATTACTGTATGGCACAAGCTGATTGGCTCTGCTTATCCTGCAACCAATCAGATTGCTTGCTCAACATTAAAATAGTCTGGTTCATTGTTTGCTGTAAGCTAGTCTTGCAGCACGCTATCAGAGCTCCTCTGAAACCCTCCACCTCCCCCAGCTCCACCTGCCTACATCTGCTATGGGATTTATGTCTATTTATGCAACAGCAACATATCTTACATGTTCACATTTTCTCTGCTGTGTAGCAGATCTAGTCTGCCAAGACCAAATACATTAACATTGCCATATTCAACAACATGCTAAAACTATTCCTGGAGTTCTCATGGGTAAAATGCTGAATAAAAATATCCCTTTACTTTTACCCAAACTTTTGAAATGTAGTGAATAAAATAAAAATAAATTTTTCCAAGGGTAAGGAACATTTGAGCGGTTTTCCCTTTCAATGGCACAAGATTAGTTATTTTGTCTGAATTTTTTTCTATCAATAGGTGACGCATCTATAAAACCTGCTGATGAGACCAAAAAGCCAGCGTCCTTCCTTGGAGAAGGTGCTTCATTGGTGGATTTGGACTCTCTTATGTCAGTCAAGCCCAAACCGAAACAGCCCGCTCTCAGCGCCATCCCTACTCAAAAAGCCCCGGGTAAGGAGGGCTGAGAGAGAGAGAGAGAGAGAGAGAGAGACACTGACAATAAGAGTGACTGAGAAAGAGAGCGATAGAAGCACTGTATAGTTATCTGTTTATTTTTGAGTGTTTGTGACGCAATGTTGTACAAGCCTAGAGTTCATATAGTCATGTGGAACATAACTTGTACGTAGTTGATGTAGATCCCATCTCAACCTTCTTTTCCCCTGCTTCTATATGCTATCCACTTCCCTTCTCCCTCCCTCCCTCCCTCCCCATCATCCCTTTTTGGTTTGCACACTTTCAACTTTCATCCTTCCCAGGTGTTTTGCCAGCCACAGGCATTATCAGGCCATTGGGTGGCAACATATCCAATGCAGGCGGTTCTGTTGCACAATCATCAAACCCAAATTATTTTGGTTTTAATGCCATGACACCCTGTTACAGTGGCCTCCCCCCCTTAAACGCAGCCTTCGGGGTGCCTGCCGCCCATATGTCATCTCCAACCCAGAATGCAAGCCTTTCAGCTTTGACGATGCCCAACATGGCCTTTTCCATGGCTAACCCTCACACGACGACTAGAATGGTACAACCCAGCACTGCTGTCCCTCTTATTGGTGAGTTATCTCCCATGTCTCTTACAGGAACCGTTACCCCACAAGCTCCGGTTCTTCATCGACCTCCATTGGTTTGGGGCACTGGAACTGGGAAAGGAAATAACATTTTTTGAGTTCTTCATCCAACATCCATTCATCCCTAGCCTTCTCCTTCCACCACCCCCTTCATCGATCCTAGTTGATAATGTGTGTGTATAAGTGTGTGCAAATATTTAAATATTAATGAGCAACAATATACCGTAAGTCTTCTGTTTTGGGGGAAAAAAGCATGCATACCCCTGCCTTTCCAACATGATGGACTGACAGATTGAAGCAGGTGTCTTGTTTATTAAATTGTTGGAGTTTCAGTATGTTTTAGAAGACAACATTCTTAAAGGTTTAAGGAATACTGGCATATCTACTGGAATTACCGACCTGCCAGTGAGCAGGTTTTGGATACACCATGCAAAAGTTTGGGGCCAGTAAGATATTTTATGCAAATGTATACTTTTATTCAGCAAGGACATGTTAAATTTATCAAAAGTGACAGTAAACACATTTATAGGGCCCTAACATACACCCGGTGCAATGCGGCGCCAGGCGCGAAGTGTTTTTTGCGAGTTTCAGCTTGACGCAGTTATCATTTTCATGTCCTGCACCACGTTGTTTAAATAGCAAATGCATTTGCGCCCATCTGTTCACTCATGGGCGTGCTGGTCTGAAAACGAGGTGTGTTTAGGCGCATTGTTGGCGCTATTTTGAGGCAACTAAAAACGACTGCGCCATTGTAGTAATTTTGTGTTATTTAAAGGGCGCATTAGTAATATGCGCCTATAGGCGGGTCCACAACGCGCGTACACTCTGCTTATTACACACACAGGGACACGCAGCAGCACACAAACATTTTTTAATATCAAAAATAAAATTCCTCTCTGGAGAAGCGTTCAGTCTTTCCGCTCGCATATTACGCCATGTAAATAGCGAATCTGCCATGGTGCAAGCGCAACTGGCTTTTAAAGGAAATGGGAGATGAGACTTTGATTGGTTTATTGCACATTACGCCCAAAACACACCCAATAGGTACAACCCTTTTAGACCATGCGCCGGGCGCACCAACCATTTTTCCTGTCGTTAAACTAGCAAAAGATTCGGACACGCCCTAAGTGCACTTGCGCTGTGCGTGCAAGACCATACGCTTAGATCATTAAAATAGGGCCCATAATGTTACAAATATTTTGAATTCAAATAGAATAGAAACCGTTATTTTAAATTGTAATAATATTTCACATGATTGTTTTACTATGTTTCAGCCTATGTTTTTACTATGTTTAAAAATCTTACTGACCTCAAACAGATCTTTGAACAGTAGTGTGCATTTGCCTGATAACTGCTGGATAAACATCCAGCTTGCTTTGAGGAATAAAAAAATAATGTATTTATTCCCTAACCTACAGGGAAGCCACCAAGTAGGAGACCTCGATATGCTTTGACTTTGTAACCAGCATTGAATATATTTGTCTTTTATTTGCTATTTTAATTTCGTAAGCAGCATTCTGTATAACGCACAGGATTATGCATATTGGAATATCCAGATGTGGCTTTTAGTGATCATTATGATGAGAAACATTCCAGTCATAAACATGTTTATGCTTTAGTTGGTTATGTCATGCAAAGAGGTATGGGGTGTTTTTTTTTTACATTTTTGATTGTCATTTGGTTTGAAATTTTTGGTCAAAACAAATCTGCTGATGGCAACACTGCAAGTGGCGATCATGCACAATGTTTGTTTGGAATTGTTTATTGAAGTAAGTTAACAATATGAGAGGATTGAGAGAATAGAGGATGAGAAAGATATAAAACCTTTGAATATTGATATAAAGAAGATTCACGTTCTTTCTCTGTTTAATAAGATGCATCTTCATCACAGTTTGTTTTCTGTTGCAAAATTGATATTTGTTTTTATTAGTGTATTTATTTATTTATTCTAATTATATTTAGACTTTTCTTTTGGCCCTGATATTTATTCTGTCATTTATCTAAAGGAAGAGCGTGTTGGAAGATCAAAATAATTATAATTCAATGAAATTCAAAAATCTCCATATTGGCTATAATTATAGGTTCAGTTACAGTTTTATTTTGTACTACAAATATATTTATTTATTTATTTATTTAACCAGCTATGGTAAACCTGTGGTGTTACCTGTGAAAGTGCACAATTTAAGAATAAAGTGACAAGATCATTGAAAAGTATGTCCTTCATTCTAGTGACTTTATTATTTGCATTAAGGAATGTTTCAGGTTTGATGCAACATTGACATTTAAACTGGCAGACGTTTTTATCATATGGGCAAAACTAAAGAGAAGGACAAGGTCATACTTGATTGACTGCAAGGCTTCAAAATTAGAATAATCTATAACATAACAGATTAAAGGGAAAGTTCCCCCAAAAACGAAAATTACGCCATGATTTGCTCACCCTCAAAAAATGTATTAAAAAATGTCCTTGCTAATCTAAGTATTATAATGTCAGCCCAAAATTTGAATCCCAAAAAAGTGCATCCATCCATTATAAAAGTAATCCACACAGCTCCGGGGGGTTAATAAAGGCCTTCTATAGTGAATTGATGGATTTTTGTGTATAAGAAAAATATCCATATTTAATACGTCATAAAGTAAAATATCTAGCTTTCGCCAGACCGCTTTGGCACCTTCCATATTCAACTTGTGAAAAAAGTGTAACTGGCGCGACAGTGACGTCGGATGCAGCGTAAGTGTTTTGAACTGCGAGAGGCGTTACACTTTCTTCAAAAGTTGAATACGGAAGACAGTCCGCCGAAAGCTAGATATTTTACTTGATAAAGTTTTAAATATGGATATTTTTCTTACACAAACGCATCACTTCTCTTCAGAAGGCTTTTATTAACCTCCTGGAGCCATGTGGAGTACTTTTATAATGGATGGATATAATTTTTGGGATTCAAATTTTGGGCTGTTAATTACCACAGAAAATAATTTGGAAAACCTTGAGGACCAGCCTATTGGAGTCATGTTATTGCACTACTGTGTTTTAACCACCAGGGGGATCATGACTTTAGTGGGATGTCCTGAACCTGGAATATGTGTAGACTCACCATCTCAGTATTCATGTAGAGCAGGGTTTTTCAAACTTTATGATGCCAAGGACCCCCAAATACGATGAACCTTTTATCCTAAAATCCATCTATATATTTTTATGTACATGAAATAAAAACATTTAAACCGTTAGATAAATATTAAGTGTGACATTATAAATACAACATATTTCCAAACTTAATTTGGCTATACTTAATGTTGGGTGTATAAACCTGAAGAACATTTTCAATTAAAAACTATTTGTATAAGCAACTTTCACAATAATGTATGTAAGCGTACTGCGTTAAGAATACTGCCTTACATTCCCAGTGAGTGAGATAAAGTGGACTATAGTGAGAAAAACTTACTAAATGGATACAAAGCAAACATATACAATTCTGGAAAGCCGGAAAGAAAGGAGAGAAACATTTAGAAGTGGAACAGTTAGAATGTTCAGTTTCTTTGTCTTTTTATTGTCTGAAATTTTCTGGGGACCCCTTAGAACCTTCTGGAGGACCGCTGGGGGTCCCCAGACCCCATTTTTGAAAACCCCTGATGTAGAGGAAAAAAAGGTTTCAGAAAAAAAGCACAATACATTTAATTTCAACAATTCATAGTATGATTTTTTTTTTTTTTTTTTTTTTTTAATCTGTTGCTTTTTTCCCCCAAAACTCTTTTACAGCACAATAATTGCAGGCCCACTGCATTATTGTGATGTAATTTGGTACTGAACCTGCAATCATATTGTTAAAGGGATAGTTCACCCAGAAATGAAAACCCTCAAGTTGTTCCAAACATGTATGAATTTCTTTCTTCTGCTGAACACGATAAAGATATTTTAAAGAATGTTGGTAACTATGCAGTTGATGGGTCCCATTGACTTCCATATTTATTTTTCCACTATGGAAGTCAATGGGGCCTATCAACTGTGTGGTTACTCATATTCTTCAAAATATCCTACTTTGTGTTTAGCAGAAGAAGAAAAAAATCATACAGGTTTAAAACAATTTGAGGGTGAGTAAATGATGACAGAATTTTCATTTTTGAGTGAACTATCCCATTAACCTTTAGGCTCGGCTACTGCATTCCTTAAAGGGATAGTTCACCCAAAAATTTTAATTACCCAATGATTTACTCACCCTCAAGCCATCCTAGGTGTATATTACATTCTTCTTTCAGACGAATACAATCGGAGTTGTATTAAAAAATGTCCTGGCTCTTCCAAGCTTTATAACGGCAGTGAATGGGAGCCCAAAATTGTAAAAAAGTGCATTCATCCATTTTTTTTTTTATATAACTCCGAATGTATTCATCTGAAAGAAGAATGTCATATACACCTAATGGTTTGAGGGTGAGTAAATCATGGGCTAATTGTATTTTTTGCATGAATATCCATTTAACTGATAAACAAAAAAAATTAAGAACTGTCTGGCACTGCTGTAGTTAAATCGCTTTGGATGCAGTCCAGGACAATACAGTGTATAGAATAAACAATACATGTGCTTATTAGGAGGACTTGACACCATGAACATTTAAAGAGAATCATTTAACTTAAGTCTCACATGGAGGAGATGAATGTAACCTGGTTGTAGGCGAAGAGAGAGAGAGAGAGAGAGAGAGAGAGAGATTTAAATGGAGCTATAGAAAGAGGCAGAATCAAAGGAACAGATGGACTTCTGCGGATTAAGCCAAATCTGGGTGGGTTTGTCATAAAAATTCATTCGAGGTTGAGAATGAATAAAAGAAAAGACAGAGACAGTGAAGTAATAAAAGTGAAACTGCAGAGACAGACGCGCAGTGGCTGAGGAGGTGGGTTGCATTTCTTTTTTTTTATCCCCTTGTGATCAACATTTGTGTCTATAATATATACTTTCACAATGCATCATTTTTTTTGTGTTGATTAATACCAATCTGAACTTTTTAAGTGCGAGCAATTTGCCTTAACTTTTTTTTTTTGTTTTTTTTTTTGTTTGTTAATATTACCAGGTGCACTATATCCCTGCAAGTTCCTCATGCGATCATAAGTATTTAAATATATCTGTGTTGAATGTTTATTAAAAAAAATCTGTTCCTAAAATATATATGGAATTCATAAATATTTTTAGTTTTTTACAATAGTAAAATAATGTGAATAATAAGTGGATACTTAATAATATTTTTAAAATGAAAATGATTAAATATCAGACACACTGATCTGATATTTCAGATTACTGAAGATGTCATAATACTTAATCTCTCTGGTCTCTTATAGGTGTTTTAGGGTCTCTGGATGGACCAGGACAGACAGATGTACCTTTTAGATTAACCGAGATCATGAAGGATTACAAAGAAAAGGACGATGGTGATTAAGACGTGGAATAAGTAAGAAATTCACCGAAAATTAAAGTCTCTCCGAGAAAGAAGCCAGGTGAGAGAGATGGGCAAGAACAAAGAGAAGAATTAGGTCATATTTGATTGACTGCAAGACTTAAGACCAATTTCATCTCTGTGCTAAGCTAAACATTCAGAGATCTCTGAATATATTCAGCATGAAGATTTTTCATTGTCAGCTTCATCTCCTTTGACTTTGTGTGCTTTGAGGACATCTTGGCCATATTTGTTGGTCGTGGACCAAGGAAACATTTCTGCGTTTCACCAGCTGTGAACAAACTACAAACTACTACTTATATGGAAACCTAAGGAAGGCATTGGCAAGTGTGTTTTTACTTCCTCACATCTGTCTAATTTTCTTTCCTTTCTCTGTCTTTAAATCCTCTGCTCATCATCTCACTTCCACTGACCTTTAATTCTGCATCTTCAGTTTCTATTTGTTTCCTCCGCTCATGTAAACTCCTCCTCTTTGACTTCTGACATTGGCCTGCCGCTTCAATCATTTCTTCTAAGTTTAGTAATCTTACTTTCCCATACACAACTGTTCACATTTCAAACACTCTTTCCTTTCCATCATCTCAACTCTAATTTCATCTGTAGGTGGATACGCACACAAAGCTTCTTTCTTAGCGCCTGAATGTTGTCTTTTCTTTGTTATCTGCTGTATCAGGTCCTATCTGTATCATTCCACCATGTTGGAGCATTTGTCTCGCAGGAATCGGTCCTTGCTGTCTCTCTCGCTGACCTCTCTGGCCCTAGCGCTCTCTGTGCTGGCCTTCTGCACCTCATATTGGTGCGAGGGCACACATAAAGTGGTCAAACCTCTCTGTCTCTCGCCTGTGAAAATGAAGAACTGCGGACAGAACAACAGCCAGCCTTACACAACTGGTAAGGATTCGGCTACAGCGGAAAACATTTTCAACCCAACTTCTACTTTAACTGTTGCACTCGTACCAAAAGTTGCAACCTGCAGGGATTCATTGCACTTTTCTGAACACTTTGAATTTAATTGCAATTAATTAAATCTATTTTAAGGAATAAATCATTAAGAAATTAGTGTAAAGAGTGTGAAATGTTAAATGCATGTACCTGTCCTTATAGCCAAACTCAACAAACAAAAAATATTCATACCACTGACAAAAAAAACATGTACATCTTTATCTGAACAACCATGTCAATACACTCATCTACATTTACAGTTGCAAGAAAAAGTATGTAAACCACTTGCAGAATCTGTGAAAATGTGAATAATTTTAACAAAATAAGAGAGATCATACAAAATGCATGTTATTTTGCATTTACTACTGTCCTGGATAAGATATTTTACATAAGAAATGTTTCATATAGTCCACAAGACAAAAAAAATAGCTGAATTTATTAAAATGACCCCGTTCAAAAGTTTATGAAGCACTGATTCTTAATACTGTGTGTCGTTCCCTGGAAGATCCACGGCTGTTTTTGTGTTTTGTGATGGTTGTTCTTGAGTCCCTTGTTTGTTCTGAGCAGTTAAACTGCCCAATGTTCTTCAGAAAAATCCTCCAGGTCCTGCAAATTCTTCAGTTTTCCAGCATCTTTTGCATATTTGAACCCTCTTCATGACTGCAGTGTTAATTTTGACAGCAAATTTTGAATTGTTTTTAGTTTTAGTCGACTAAATCTACAGTAGATTTAGTCAGCTAAAATCTAATGAGTTTAGTTAAATTGTAATGCATTAATTGGGCATTTAAGCATTACATAACCGACTTTACTTGAATACGTCAAAACTGACTTAATGGTTTTAGTTTAGTAATAGAACTATTATAACCCTGATACTTTGAATAATATGTGTCAAATACTGTTCTTAGTCTTTCCGCCTGACTATGAATTAAATGGGAATGAAATTAAATACAGTTTATTGTGTAACCAAAAACATATAAATAATGCGTGACTTTTAATTATAAATAAGTTCGAAATACACAATGACTCTTATTTTGAAATGTCTGCCCCTAGTATTGCAGTTGCAGCTGCTCTTTCAAGTTCAGATGAGAGGGATAAAATATACATTGTTATGACCGTCTAAAACATTTTATATAAACATTGTAAAGTAGACATTGTCAGCATTAGTTCATAAACACTCATGAATGTGCGCTATTCATTGATTTAACCGCTCTGAAGAGCTGTTGCGTGAGACTGTACAATGCGCAACAGCGCCGCGCTTTCCCGCGGTTAGATCAGCACATTACAATTCAAATGGATCTCTTTCCTAATCGTTCCTCCCTAACATTTTCGTCTCGTTTAATTTCTTAGACGAAAATGACAATAGATTTTCGTCATAGTTTTTGTCATCCTAAACGTTTTTATTTAGTTATCTCGTTTTTGTAATTGAAAAAAAGGGGTGAAAACTTTTTGAATTTGTACTTAATTTGTCTTCCGGGAAACATGCAGTTATCTTATGTTGCTTCCGAAGGGCAGTACTAAATGAATTTTTTATATATTTAAACAAAATCGCCTATTCAAAACAAAGGCGTAACTTGATGACGCCAAGTTTGAGCGCAGAATCTTGGGATATGTGGTCTTCACCTCACAGCCGGTGGAAAAGAATCAGGATAGGACTCAGGCAGAAATCATGTTCATGGATGCGATTATTAACGTTAATGTAGTATGAAGCAGAGCAGGACCGAGTGTTGTGGGAACTGAGCAAGGCCGCTGGAGCGATTGCGCAACACGCCTCGCAAGCAGTGGGACTTTTATTATGCCACAGTCGCCGACGCCATTTCCGTTTTTCCGGTAATGAGGTAACGCAGCTCTGTTTATCATATTAGATACATTTGAGTGTGTTGAAAATAATGTTATGACGTTACTCTGTGCGTTCGCTCGGCGGCTGCTATGACACTTGTTGCACACTGCAGTAAGAGTAAAGCGTTTCTGCAAAATAAAACCAGAAACCGAGGGTAACGCAGATATGATGCAATTGACAGGCGACTCCCTCACACGTCCCGGTTCCTTGGTTAAAATAGCAATTTTCGCACGATTTACAAATAGTTGTAAACATTTGGGATATTGTAAGTACTCAATTAAACCATAATACTGGCCTAGTGGTTTTTGGATATTTTACTGCAAAAATGTTACATAGTGCACCTTTAACGCATTGTGTTTCCTTCTGGAGCATCTGTGAATGTTTGAACCTTTTTTAATAGTTGTGTTTGAGTCCCTCAATTGTCCTCAGTGTGAAAAGCCGGATCTCAAAATCCTACAGTCACCGGAGAGGGTTAAAAAATGCACAAGATGCTGGAAAATGTAAGAATTTGCAGGACCTGGAGGATTTTTCTGAAGAACATTGGGCAATTTAACTTCTCAGAATAAACAAGGGTCTCATGAACAACCATCACAAAACAAAAAAACAGCCGAGGATCATCCAGGGAACGACACACAGTATTAAGAATCAATGCTTCATAAACTTTTGAACAGGGTCATTTTAATAAATTCAGCTATTTTTTGTCTTGTGGACTATATGTAAACATTTTTAAAATATCTTATTCAGGACAGTACTATATAAAAAATAACATGCATTTTGTATGATCTCTTATCTTGTTAAAATTATTCACAGATTCTGCAAATGGTTCACATACTTTTCTTACAAAGTTATAAACAGCATGTGTTTGATTCACAGCCTTTTGTTTAGGAATCGGACTAGACTGGCTACGGTAGGCTATGTGTTTGATTCAATAAAAACAACTGACTCATAAGAATCATTCCTTCTGGAATCAGACTTACCTGGACTGCGTTTCCCAAAAGCATTGTAAGCCTGTTGATCGTAGAGACCATTGGTGGCAATTGTTCTACAATCAACTTAGGCTTATGATGCTTTGGGGAACGCAGCCCTGTTCTCGCTTTATGATTTGATTTACCAAAAATAATCGGTTCATTCATGAATTGCACTACACTAGTTGCGCTCAAAGGGTTCACTGTAAAAAAAAATCCCCGTAAAATTTACGGTAAAAAAACGGCAGCTGTGGTTGCCAGAACTTTACTGTAAAAAATATGGTAGCAACATTTTAGGTTTTACAAATGTAAGTTACAGTTACAGTAAATAACCGTATTTCATTAACTGAAATAATGTTAAATTACCAACCTATTAAAATAGTAATATCTGGTTGCAAATAAACTCTTACGTGTATTGTACATAGCCTACTATATGTGTTCTTTCATAAAACTACTCTTTTTACTAATCTCCTGAAAATAACCTATTGCACTTTCAAACTGTAAAGATCAGAGATTTACAGGTCAGTATTTGCTGTAGTGTAATCTTTCAGTAATCTGTACAATTCCAATAGATCATTTTAACCCCTTTTACACTGAAGGGGATTATCACTACATTTTAACGTTATGGATGATTCAAAAGGTTTTCGAAGGTTTTCTTTCAGATTAGGTGAACACTGAATTGTTTACATGATTATAAGAGAGATCCTGGACAGCACAGCCTTCAGTGTCATTGCACATTTGTAGTCAATGGCAAAAATGATGGTATGTGTGTATAATTTGAAGCAGTCATTCTGTTTTTATTTGTCATTGTTTTTTCATCTAGTTAAATTCTCTCTCTTTCCACAGAGGTCCCAACAGTAGACCCTAAGAAACCAGATTCCAATGTGACAATGTCCCCAAAGCAGAAGAAGGAACTGGACCAAATGAGAGAAAAAAATCTGGCAAATGCAGTCCACTACATCTGGGAGACGGGGGAAGACAAATACATGCAGCGCTACTTTCATACTGGCTTCTGGTTGTCTTGTGAGAAACACAATGACGGTGCTGGTGAGGGCTAATGCTTTGCATTACTTTCTGACATTTTTGATAATGATGTTCAGTTAGTTAAAGAAAAAAATGTAAAGCAACAAAACATCAAAATTCACTTTTACTGACAGAATTACTTTGTCTCCTTTTGGCCAATTAATGGAGTCCAATTTGAGTCCAAAGAAAATGAGTAAAACACTTAAAAATAACTACTGTCATATGGCCAACTGCCAAAGCTGTTTTTGATACTAATGTCCTGATTCAGTCTCTTTGAACATCTGTTTCCTGTTGTGGCCTTTCTTTCCTCTCATTTATCTGACATGGGGTCATCCTAGTTCTCAACATCTGCTACTACAAGACAGTATTATACAACTCAGAGGACACAGCTACAAGTTTCTTTAGTTACATAATACGCATCACTGTTTTAAATGTGATGGATGGATGGATGAATGGATGGATAGATAGATAGGTAGATAGATAGATAGATGGATACACAGATACACAGACAGACAATGATGGATGGATGGATGTATGGATGGACAGACAAACAATAGATAGATAGATGGATGGATGGTTGGATACACAGACAGACAATGATGGATGGATAGATGGCTGGATGGATGGATACACAGATACACAGACAGATGATGATGGATGGATGGACAGACAGACGGTGATGGATGGATGGATACACAGACAAACGATAGATGGATGGATGGATGGTTGGATACACAGACAGACGATGATGGATGGATGGACAGACAGACGAGGATGGATGGATGGACATACAGACAGACGATGATGGATGAATGGATGGATACACAGACAGACGATGATGGATGGATGGATGGATGGATACACAGACAGATGAGGATGGATGAATGGATGGATACACAGACAGACGATGATGGATAGATGGATGGATACACAGACAGAAGATGGATGGATGGATGGGTGGACGGACAATGATGGATGGATGGGTGGACGGACAATGATGGATGGATGTATGGATACACATGTCATTTATCTGACATGGGGTCATCCTAGTTCTCAACATCTGCTACTACAAGACAGTATTATACAACTCAGAGGACACAGCTACAAGTTTCTTTAGTTACATAATACGCATCACTGTTTTAAATGTGATGGATGGATGGATGAATGGATGGATAGATAGATAGGTAGATAGATAGGTAGGTAGATAGATAGATAGATAGATAGATAGATAGATAGATAGATAGATAGATAGATGGATACACAGATACACAGACAGACAATGATGGATGGATGGATGTATGGATGGACAGACAAACAATAGATAGATAGATGGATGGATGGTTGGATACACAGACAGACAATGATGGATGGATAGATGGCTGGATGGATGGATACACAGATACACAGACAGATGATGATGGATGGATGGACAGACAGACGGTGATGGATGGATGGATACACAGACAAACGATAGATGGATGGATGGATGGTTGGATACACAGACAGACGATGATGGATGGATGGACAGACAGACGATGATGGATGGATGGATGGTATGTGGTTGGAAGGATATAGATAGATAGATAGATAGATAGATAGATGGATGGATACACAGACACGAGGATAGATGGATGGATACACAGACAGACGAGGATGGATACACAGACAGACGAGGATGGATGGATGGATGGATACACAGACAGACGAGGATGGATACACAGACAGACGAGGATGGATGGATGGATGGATACACAGACAGACGAGGATGGATACACAGACAGACGATGATGGATGGATACACAGACAGACGATGATGGATGGATGAATACACAGACAGACGATGATGGATGGATGGATGGATACACAGACAGACGAGGATGGATACACAGACAGACGATGATGGATGGATGGATACACAGACAGACGAGGATGGATGAATGGATGGATACACAGACAGACGAGGATGATGAATGGATGGATACACAGATAGACGATGATGGATGGATGGATAGATACACAGACAGAAGATGGATGGATGGATGGGTGGACGGAGGATGATGGATGGATACACAGACAGCAGTGGATGGATGGATGGATGGTTAGATGGATGGACGGACGGACAGACAGATAGACAAACAATGGATGGATGGATGTATGGATAGATGGACAAATAATGGATGGATGGATGGATGGATGGACACAGACAGACGAAGATGGATGGATGGATGGATGGACACACAGAAGATGATGGATGGATGAATACACAGACAGATGATGATGGATGGATGGATGGATGGATGAAGGGACAGAAGAGGATGGATGGATGGATACACAGACAGACGAGGATGGATGGATGGATACACAGACAGACGAGGATGGATGGATGGATACACAGACAGACGAGGATGGATGGATGGATACACAGACAGACGAGGATGGATGAATGGATGGATACACAGACAGACGATGATGGATGGATACACAGACAGACGATGATGGATGGATGGATGGATGGATACACAGACAGATGAGGATGGATGAATGGATGGATACACAGACAGACGATGATGGATAGATGGATGGATACACAGACAGAAGATGGATGGATGGATGGGTGGACGGACAATGATGGATGGATGGGTGGACGGACAATGATGGATGGATGTATGGATACACAGACAGCAGTGGATGGATGGATGGATAGATGGATGGACGGACAGACAGATAGACAAACGATGGATGGATGGATGTATGGATAGATGGACAAATAATGGATGGATGGATGGACACAGACAGACGAGGATGGATGAATGGATGGATACACAGACAGACGATGATGGATGGATGGATTGATGAAGGGACAGACGAGGATGGATGGATGGATACACAGACAGACGAGGATGGATGGATGGATACACAGACAGATGATGATGGATGGATACACAGACAGACGATGATGGATGGATGGATATACAGACAGATGATGATGGATGGATACACAGACAGACGATGATGGATGGATGGACAAACAGAAGATGATGGATGGATGGACATACAGACAGACAATGATGGATGGATAGATGGCTGGATGGATGGATACACAGATACACAGACAGATGATGATGGATGGATGGACAGACAGACGGTGATGGATGGATGGATACACAGACAAACGATAGATGGATGGATGGATGGTTGGATACACAGACAGACGATGATGGATGGATGGACAGACAGACGATGATGGATGGATGGATGGTATGTGGTTGGAAGGATATAGATAGATAGATAGATAGATAGATAGATAGATGGATACACAGACACGAGGATAGATGGATGGATACACAGACAGACGAGGATGGATACACAGACAGACGAGGATGGATGGATGGATGGATACACAGACAGACGAGGATGGATACACAGACAGACGAGGATGGATGGATGGATGGATACACAGACAGACGAGGATGGATACACAGACAGACGATGATGGATGGATACACAGACAGACGATGATGGATGGATGAATACACAGACAGACGATGATGGATGGATGGATGGATACACAGACAGACGAGGATGGATACACAGACAGACGATGATGGATGGATGGATACACAGACAGACGAGGATGGATGAATGGATGGATACACAGACAGACGAGGATGATGAATGGATGGATACACAGATAGACGATGATGGATGGATGGATAGATACACAGACAGAAGATGGATGGATGGATGGGTGGACACAGACAGACGAAGATGGATGGATGGATGGATGGACACACAGAAGATGATGGATGGATGAATACACAGACAGATGATGATGGATGGATGGATGGATGGATGAAGGGACAGAAGAGGATGGATGGATGGATACACAGACAGACGAGGATGGATGGATGGATACACAGACAGACGAGGATGGATGGATGGATACACAGACAGACGAGGATGGATGGATGGATACACAGACAGACGAGGATGGATGAATGGATGGATACACAGACAGACGATGATGGATGGATACACAGACAGACGATGATGGATGGATGGATACACAGACAGACGAGGATGGATGAATGGATGGATACACAGACAGACGAGGATGATGAATGGATGGATACACAGATAGACGATGATGGATGGATGGATAGATACACAGACAGAAGATGGATGGATGGATGGGTGGACGGAGGATGATGGATGGATACACAGACAGCAGTGGATGGATGGATGGATGGTTAGATGGATGGACGGACGGACAGACAGATAGACAAACAATGGATGGATGGATGTATGGATAGATGGACAAATAATGGATGGATGGATGGATGGATGGATGGACACAGACAGACGAAGATGGATGGATGGATGGATGGACACACAGAAGATGATGGATGGATGAATACACAGACAGATGATGATGGATGGATGGATGGATGGATGAAGGGACAGAAGAGGATGGATGGATGGATACACAGACAGACGAGGATGGATGGATGGATACACAGACAGACGAGGATGGATGGATGGATACACAGACAGACGAGGATGGATGGATGGATACACAGACAGACGAGGATGGATGAATGGATGGATACACAGACAGACGATGATGGATGGATACACAGACAGCAGTGGATGGATGGATGGATGGTTAGATGGATGGACGGACGGACAGACAGATAGACAAACAATGGATGGATGGATGTATGGATAGATGGACAAATAATGGATGGATGGATGGATGGATGGACACAGACAGACGAAGATGGATGGATGGATGGATGGACACACAGAAGATGATGGATGGATGAATACACAGACAGATGATGATGGATGGATGGATGGATGGATGAAGGGACAGAAGAGGATGGATGGATGGATACACAGACAGACGAGGATGGATGGATGGATACACAGACAGACGAGGATGGATGGATGGATACACAGACAGACGAGGATGGATGGATGGATACACAGACAGACGAGGATGGATGAATGGATGGATACACAGACAGACGATGATGGATGGATACACAGACAGACGATGATGGATGGATGGATGGATGGATACACAGACAGATGAGGATGGATGAATGGATGGATACACAGACAGACGATGATGGATAGATGGATGGATACACAGACAGAAGATGGATGGATGGATGGGTGGACGGACAATGATGGATGGATGGGTGGACGGACAATGATGGATGGATGTATGGATACACAGACAGCAGTGGATGGATGGATGGATAGATGGATGGACGGACAGACAGATAGACAAACGATGGATGGATGGATGTATGGATAGATGGACAAATAATGGATGGATGGATGGACACAGACAGACGAGGATGGATGAATGGATGGATACACAGACAGACGATGATGGATGGATGGATTGATGAAGGGACAGACGAGGATGGATGGATGGATACACAGACAGACGAGGATGGATGGATGGATACACAGACAGATGATGATGGATGGATACACAGACAGACGATGATGGATGGATGGATATACAGACAGATGATGATGGATGGATACACAGACAGACGATGATGGATGGATGGACAAACAGAAGATGATGGATGGATGGACATACAGACAGACAATGATGGATGGATAGATGGCTGGATGGATGGATACACAGATACACAGACAGATGATGATGGATGGATGGACAGACAGACGGTGATGGATGGATGGATACACAGACAAACGATAGATGGATGGATGGATGGTTGGATACACAGACAGACGATGATGGATGGATGGACAGACAGACGATGATGGATGGATGGATGGTATGTGGTTGGAAGGATATAGATAGATAGATAGATAGATAGATAGATGGATACACAGACACGAGGATAGATGGATGGATACACAGACAGACGAGGATGGATACACAGACAGACGAGGATGGATGGATGGATGGATACACAGACAGACGAGGATGGATACACAGACAGACGAGGATGGATGGATGGATGGATACACAGACAGACGAGGATGGATACACAGACAGACGATGATGGATGGATACACAGACAGACGATGATGGATGGATGAATACACAGACAGACGATGATGGATGGATGGATGGATACACAGACAGACGAGGATGGATACACAGACAGACGATGATGGATGGATGGATACACAGACAGACGAGGATGGATGAATGGATGGATACACAGACAGACGAGGATGATGAATGGATGGATACACAGATAGACGATGATGGATGGATGGATAGATACACAGACAGAAGATGGATGGATGGATGGGTGGACACAGACAGACGAAGATGGATGGATGGATGGATGGACACACAGAAGATGATGGATGGATGAATACACAGACAGATGATGATGGATGGATGGATGGATGGATGAAGGGACAGAAGAGGATGGATGGATGGATACACAGACAGACGAGGATGGATGGATGGATACACAGACAGACGAGGATGGATGGATGGATACACAGACAGACGAGGATGGATGGATGGATACACAGACAGACGAGGATGGATGAATGGATGGATACACAGACAGACGATGATGGATGGATACACAGACAGACGATGATGGATGGATGGATACACAGACAGACGAGGATGGATGAATGGATGGATACACAGACAGACGAGGATGATGAATGGATGGATACACAGATAGACGATGATGGATGGATGGATAGATACACAGACAGAAGATGGATGGATGGATGGGTGGACGGAGGATGATGGATGGATACACAGACAGCAGTGGATGGATGGATGGATGGTTAGATGGATGGACGGACGGACAGACAGATAGACAAACAATGGATGGATGGATGTATGGATAGATGGACAAATAATGGATGGATGGATGGATGGATGGATGGACACAGACAGACGAAGATGGATGGATGGATGGATGGACACACAGAAGATGATGGATGGATGAATACACAGACAGATGATGATGGATGGATGGATGGATGGATGAAGGGACAGAAGAGGATGGATGGATGGATACACAGACAGACGAGGATGGATGGATGGATACACAGACAGACGAGGATGGATGGATGGATACACAGACAGACGAGGATGGATGGATGGATACACAGACAGACGAGGATGGATGGATGGATACACAGACAGACGAGGATGGATGAATGGATGGATACACAGACAGACGATGATGGATGGATACACAGACAGACGATGATGGATGGATGGATACACAGACAGATGAGGATGGATGAATGGATGGATACACAGACAGACGATGATGGATAGATGGATGGATACACAGACAGAAGATGGATGGATGGATGGGTGGACGGACAATGATGGATGGATGGGTGGACGGACAATGATGGATGGATGTATGGATACACAGACAGCAGTGGATGGATGGATGGATAGATGGATGGACGGACAGACAGATAGACAAACGATGGATGGATGGATGTATGGATAGATGGACAAATAATGGATGGATGGATGGACACAGACAGACGAGGATGGATGAATGGATGGATACACAGACAGACGATGATGGATGGATGGATGGATGGATGAAGGGACAGACGAGGATGGATGGATGGATACACAGACAGACGAGGATGGATGGATGGATACACAGACAGATGATGATGGATGGATACACAGACAGACGATGATGGATGGATGGATATACAGACAGATGATGATGGATGGATACACAGACAGACGATGATGGATGGATGGACAAACAGAAGATGATGGATGGATGGACATACAGACAGACGATGATGGATGGATGGATGGACACAGACAGATGAGGATGGATGGATGAATACACAGACAGATGATGATGTATGGATGGATGGATGAAGGGATGGGTGGACGGATGATGATGGATAGATGGATGGTGGATAGGTGGATGGATGGATGGATAGACAGACAGATGATGATGGATGGATGGATGGATACACAGACAGACGATGATGGATGAATACACAGACAGACGATGATTGGATGGATGGATACACAGACAGAAGATGGAAGGATGGATGGGTGGACGGATGGATGGATACACAGACAGCAGTGAATGGATGGATGGATAGATGGATGGACGGACAGACGGACCAGATAGACAAACGATGGATGGATGGATGTATGGATAGATGGACAAACAATGGATGGATGGATGGATGGATGGATGGTGGATAGGTGGATGGATGGATGGATGGACAGACAGACAGATGATGATGGATGGGTGGATGGATGGATGGATGGATGGATACACAGACAGACAATGATGGATGGATGGATGGATGGATGGATACACAGACAGACAATGATGGATGGATGGATGGATGGATGGGTGGGTGGGTTTATGGACAGACAGACGATGATGGATGGATGGATGAATGGACACAGACAGACGATGATGGATGGATGGACACAGACAGATGATGATTGAAGGATGGATGGACACATAGACAGATGATGATGGATGGATGGATGGATGGATGGATGGACACAGACAGATGATGATGGATGGATGGATGGACACACAGACAGATGATGATGGATGGATGGATGGACACAGACAGACAGGGATGGATGGATGGATGGATGGACACAGACTGATGATGATGGATGGATACACAGACAGATGATGATGGATGGATGGATGGATGGATACACAGACAGACAATGATGGATGGATGGATGGATAGACAGACAGACAGACGATGATGGATGGATGAACACAGACAGACGAGGATGGATGGATACACAGACAGACGATGATGGATGGATGGATGGATAGACAGAGACAAACGATGGATGGATAGACAGAGACAAACGATGGATGGATGGATGGATGGATGGACAGACAGATGATGATGATAGATGGATACACAGAAAGACGATGATGGATGGATGGATGGATAGACAGAGACAAACGATGGATGGATGGACACAGACAGATGATGATGGATGGATGGAGGGATGGATAGACAGACAGACGATGATAGATGGATACACAGAAAGACGATGATGGATGGATGGATGATGGATGGGTACACAGACAGACGATGATGGATGGATACACAGACAGACAATGATGGATGGATGGATGGACAGACAAACGATGATGGATGGATGGATGGATGGATGATAGACAGACAGACGTTGGATGGATGGACACAGACAGACGATGGATGGATGGACAGACGATGATAGATGGATGGGTGGATAGACAGACAGACGATGGATGGATGGACGGATGGACAGACGGACGATGGATGGATGGATGGACAGACAATGATAAATGGATGGATTGATGGATGGATAGACAGACGATGGATGGATGGTGGGTCGAAGCATAGCTAGATAGATAGATAGATAGATAGATAGATAGATGGAGGGATGGATAGACAGAGACAAACGATGGATGGATGATGGACACAGACAGACAGACGAGGATGGATGGATGGATGGATGGATAGACAAACAGACGATGGATGGATGGATGGATGGATAGACAGACGATGGATGGATGGATGGACAGACAATGATAAATGGATGGATTGATGGATGGATAGACAGACGATGGATGGATGGTGGGTCGAAGCATAGCTAGATAGATAGATTACAAAGAAAGAGATAGATAGATAGATAGATAGATTAGAAAGAAAGAGATAGATCAAGAAGCGGTTGGCAAAGACTGTGCTTATTCTTCACAGGTGAGAAATGTCGGAGCTTCATTGAACTGACCCCTGGAGAAACACAAGGTGAGATATTTTTTAGCTATACGTGTAGAAAAACTCGTACAATTGACATGAAATAGCTCATTTCTGTTTCTGCTTCATATCCTGTAGGAGTTCTGTGGCTCTCAGTCATATCAGAGTTTGCATACATCAGCCTCTTGGCGTTGGGCTTCCTTCTGATGTGGGTGGAATTGCTGCTCCTGTGTCTGAATAAGGAAATGTATGCGCTCAAGATCAATGCTTTTGCTGCCATGTGCACTGTGCTGTCTGGTGAGTTTCTGAGAGCTTTGGGAAAAAATATGGTTATTAATCAGTATGCAACAGAGACAAAACAAGGAGAACAATATATTTTCTATATTTTAGGTATGATGGGAATGGTGGCACATATGATGTATACAACAGTATTCCAGATGACCGTCAGCATTGGGCCCAAAGACTGGAGACCACAGACCTGGGACTACGGCTGGTCGTTTGCGTAAGTCTCCATCTTTCTCTTGTCCATCTTTTTATTCTAACATTCTTCTACCCTCCCCTTCTCTTTTTCTGTGCTTTTCTTTTTTTTTCTTTCCATAAAATAGCTGCAATATACAGTGGGCTCCAAAGGTCTGAGATGACATTGAAAATCTGGGACTCTGGGATTTATATCATTTAAACCTGGAAATAAAGTTTTAGGATTTAAAACAAAAATAAAGAAAGAACTTTTCATAATCAACTTAAATAATTGTATATATAAATACATTTACATTTAATCATTTAGCAGATGCTTTTATCCAAAGCGACTTACAAATGAGGAGAGCAATAGAAGCAATTAGGAAAAACAAGGGGCAACAGTGTGCAAGTGCTGTAACAAGTCTCCGTTAATCTACCGCAGTACACATAGTACAGTACACATACACCTTTTTTTTTTTTTTTAACAAACAAACAGAAAAACAAATAGAATAGTTAAGTGCTGGTCTTAATTGGTCAGGTGCTGCTGGAAAATATGTGTCTTTAGATGTTTTTTGAAAATGGCTACAGACTCGGCTGCTCGAATTGAGAGCAGGTCATTCCACCTGGTGGGAACGGTCCAGGAAAAGGTCTGTGAGAGTGATTTTCATGCCTCTTAAGGATGGCACTACGAGGCATCGTTCACTTGCCGAACGCAAGCTTCTGGAGGGTGCTTAAGTCTGAATATTGTTTAAGTTTAGGTATATTGGTGCAGAGCCTGTGGTTGCTTTGTTGGCAAGCACCAGTGCCTTGAATTTGATGCGAGCGGCTATTGGTTGCCAGTGCAAACTGATGAAGAGAGGCGTGACGCGCGCTTTCTTCGGCTCGTTGAAGACCACCCTCGCCGCTGCATTCTGGATCAGTTGCAAGGTTTTGATAGTGCATGCCGGAAGGCCAGCTAGAAGAGCATTACAGTAGTCCAGTCTGGAGAGACCAAGAGTTTGGACCAGGAGTTGTGTGGCCTGCTCTGATAGGAAGGGTCTAATCTTCCTAATGTTGTATAACGCACATCTGCAGGTATGTATTAAATTTGTATTGATTTCTCATGAATATTGATAATATGCCATGCAAAGGGTTATACATTTCATGCAAAATGTTCATAAAGTAATATATAGGTTTAACTGATCATCAATCACAACTCCGAGGTTCCTGGCTGTCCTGGAAGGAGTTATGGTTGATGAATGGAGAAATTTTGATGAAGTGCTGGGTTGGTTGAGACCACAAGCAGTTCTGTCTTTGCAACGTTGAGTTGAAGGTGATGCTCCTTCATCCAGCCAGAAATGTCTGTCAGGCAGGCTGCAATATGTACACCAACTGTAGGATCATCTGGTTGAGTTGAGTGTCATCAGCATAGCAGTGATAGGAAAAGCCATGTTTCTGAATGACAGATCCTAATGATGACATGTAGATGGAGAAGAGAAGTGGTCCAAGCACTGAGCCCTGTGGAACTCCAGTAGCTAGGTGTTGTGACTTAGACACTTCACCCCTCCATGACACCCTGAAGGACCTACATGAGAGGTAAGACTTGAACCACTGGAGAGCAGTTCCTGAGATGCCCATATTCATGAGAGTTGACCGGAAGATCTGGTAATTAACTGTGTCAAAAGCAGCAGACAGATCCAGCAAGATGAGTACTGTGGATTTGGAAGCTGCTCTTGCCAGTCTCAGTGCTTCAGTAACTGAGAGAAGGGCAGTCTCAGTTGACTGGCCGCTTTTGAAGCTGGATTGGTTGTTGTCCAGGAGGTTGTTCTGTTCAAGACACATAGAGAGTTGGTTGATATATATATATATATATATATATATATATATATATATATATATATATATATATATATAATCAGGCATAACATTATGACCTAATATTGTGTTGGTGTGCTGTGGTATCTGGCACCAAGATGTTAGCAGCAGATCCTTTAATTCCTGTAAGTTGTGAGGTGGGGCCTCCATGGATCGGACTTGTTTGTTCAGCACATCCCACAGATGCTCGATTGGATTGAGATCTGGGGAATTTGGAGGCCAAGTCAACACCTCAAACTGGTTGTTGTGCTCCTCAAACCATTCCTGAACAATTTTTGCTTTGTGGCAGGGCGCATTATCCTGCTGAAAGAGGCCACAGCCACCAGGGAATACCATTTCCATGAAAGGGTGTACATGGTCTGCAACAATGCTTAGGTAGGTGGTACGTGTCATCCACATGGATTGCAGGACCCAAGGTTCCCAGCAGAACATTGCCCCGAAGCATCACACTGCCTCCGCCGGCTTGCCTTCTTCCCATAGTGCATCCAGGGGTGCTTCTCAATTCTTATTTGTGCATCCTCGTTTCTTTTCCTAGCTTCCTTTCCTCGCATCTTATCTCCACCCCTTAAGGATGCGAAGGAAGGACGCAAGGAAAAGACACGAGGATGGAGGAATTGAATCATGTGAAATGATATATCTTCGCTCCCTTTAGCGTCACTTCAAAGCGTCATCAATTGATGATGACTCCACACCGCTGGATTTAGCTTGCACGTCGGGATTCTTGAACATTACAGATAATCATTTATATTGTAATAGTTTCAACATCCACAAAATACCACATTTGTCCATATTTTAATATAATATTGCCAGTTTGTCAAGCATATAAAAGGATCCAAAAGCAGAGGTGACAGGATACAACAGTCTTTAATGATAAATCAAACAAGGCAGTCTGTCGATATGGCACACAGAACTGGAAAAGCAAATTCAGAAGTAGCAGAGAAGATCCTGTCTTGGAGAGGGATTAGATCTGGACACCCGTGGAGGTGGAAGCTGTTCCTTTATGGGTAACAAGGCCAGGAAAGAGGTCCGCAAATGCTCACATGCAGCAGATACAGGATACAGACAAGACAAGGTAAGTACTTCCAAAACTTAATGAGACATGGAGGAAACAGCAGCAGTATGGCAGAACAAGTAACAATAATCCGACAAGAAGCAGTGAGAGCAAACTCTAGATAAAGGGTGAGCACTAAGGGCAAAGTGGGAACAGTTGTCATCGCAAGGCAGCGGGAGCGCTGATTGCGATGACTAACAGTTGCAGGAAGAGAGAGAGGGAGCGCACAAAGAGGTGTGTGCGCTTGTGTGCGCGTGATAACCAGAAACAATCAGGAGAGAACAAAAGATAGAGAGATGCAGGGAGAGAGTAACCTAACACAGTTATTATTAACAATGAATTGTATAGGCTAGTAGGCTATTACAGTTTGTTTAATTTTCTTTAATTTTCTTGTGCTTTGATATAATTCTGCAACTGTCCTACAGTTGTTGTTATTTGATATACATTTGTGTCTTGTACATGTAAACATAATAATAATAATTAATAAACTGTGGCAAGATGTGAAGGGGGAGGAGAATTAATACGTGCATCACGTTTATAAAACACTTCCGCAAAAGATACACCTGTGTATCCTCGCTCATGACTCCTCAGGAAGCCTCCTCACTCCTCGATCCTCGCCTCCTCGCGGTGCAATTAGAGAGTTGAGATGTCCTACAAGATGGCTGAGCTCGATTGGTTTCCGGGTCATAGGATGGAGGACGGAGGAGTGAGGAAACGAGGAGGGATATTGAGAAGCACCCCTGGTGTCATGTGTTCCCCAGGTAAGCGACACACACGCACCCGGCCATCCACGTAATGTAAAAGAAACCTTGATTCATCAGACCAGGCCACCTTCTTCCATTGCTCCGTGGTCCAGTTCTGATGCTCACGTGCCCATTGTTGGTGCTTTCGGCAGTGGACAGGGGTCAGCATGGGCATCCTGACTGGCTATGCAGCCCCATAAGCAACAAACTGCAATGCACTGTGTATTCTGTCACCTTTCTATCAGAACCAGCATTAACTTCTTGAGCAATTTGAGCTATAGTAGCTTGTCTGTTTGATCAGACCACACGGCCCTGCCTTTGCTCCCCATGTGCATCAATGAGCCTTGGCCGCCCATGACCCTGTCGCTGGTTCACCACTGTTCCTTCCTTGGACCATTTTTGATAGATACTGACCACTGCAGACCGGGAACACCCCACAAGAGCTGCAGTTTTGGAGATGCTCTGACCCAGTCATTTAGCCATCACACTTTGGCCCAGGTCAAACTTGCTCAAATCCTTACGCTTGCCCATTTTTCCTATTTCTAACACATCAACTTTGAGGACAAAATGTTCACTTGCTGCCTAATATATCCCACCCACTAACAGGTGCCGTGATGAAGAGATAATCAGTGTTATTCACTTCACCTGTTAGTGGTCATAATGTTATGCCCGATCAGTGTATTTATATATATATGTGTGTGTGTGTGTGTGTGTGTGTGTAAGTAACATAGGTACATTGATTAAATATATATATATTTCAAATAATGCTGTTCTTTGCTGCTGTTCATCTTTCTTTTAATTAAAAAATCCTGAAAAAAATGCATCACAGTTTCCATAAAAATAAGCAACACAACTGTTTTCAACATTGATAATAATAATGTTTCATGAGCACCAAATCAGCATATTAGAATGATGTCTGAAGGATCATTTGAATAAAGGTATAATGAATACATAATAGAACACAATTATTTTAAATATTATTATATAATATTTCATAATATTATTGTTTTTACTGTATTTTTGATCAAATAAATGCAGCCTTGGTGAGCATAAGAGACTTGTTTTAAAAATATAAAATATCTTACCAAACAACTTTTGAACTTTAAGTTCATCATTAAAGAATAATTTTTTTTGAATAATTTCACACTTTAAGAGATAGTTCACCCAAAAATGAAAATTTGCTGTTCATTTTACTAATTTAATAGATTCATCCCAGATATAGGTCACTTTTTTTTCTTCAGTAGAACAGTAAAGAAGATTTTTAGCTCTGTGATTCATATAATGGAAGTCAATGGGTGCTATCACTTTGAGATTAAAAAAACATATGCAGACAAAACAAAATTAATATCCACAGCTCCTGGCAATACATTGATGTTTTAAGAAGCGAAATGATCGGTCTATGCAAGAAACTGAACATTATTTACAACATTTTGTTTTGACTGCAAACTTTGCATATGTTTTTTTGAATCTTAAAGTGATGGCACCCATTGACTTCCATTACATAAATCACAGAGGACCACGGTTCAGCTAAAACATTTCTTTACTGTTCTATTAAAGGAAAACAAATCTTGGATGGGTGAATAAATTAACAGCAAATTAAAATTTTTTGGGTGAACTATCCCTTTAAGTTTCCATTGTTGCTCCTCCACAGCATGGCGTGGATCTCCTTCAGCTGTTGCATGGCAGCAGCTGTATTCACCCTCAACTCTTACACCAAAACTCTGATCGAGATGAAGCACCGTGCCCGGATCCGTCTGGAGGAGGCCCGTGCGGCCAACCACGCACCGCCCTATGATGAGGTCATCACGACCGGTGGTGGGAGCCTCTACTCTGTCAGCCGACTGGTTCAGCAATGCCAGAAGGGTGCGTTTATCGACACTATGTGGACCCCCAGGGAGGAAGGGTCTGGTGGGGGTATGGTGGGGGCAAAAAGTCCTCATGGACTGGTACTAGTGGGGGGGTGCAGGAGAGAGGGATGCGAAGACTGTGAGAGAGAAATGGATGAAATGGAAGATGCTTTAGAGAGGGAAGGGAATGATGAAATGTGCTGAGCACACGTGGACAGCGCATAATAAGGTCTGGCTCTGAACGGGACATTTGTACAAAAGAACGCCCTAAACTGCAGGAAGTCCTTCATCATTAGCAGCATCAGTGACCAAGTTTACATGCATATCATTTTCTAATTAAGATCCATACTTTGGTTAAGCCTTTATTCTGAAAAAGACGTTTACATGCTTTGCAGCTATTGAAATATTCCTGTATTCACGTAATATTCCGAATAAACACACGTGGGGGTTCTTTCCCTTTTATTTTTTTCTCAATATTCTGATGCATTGAGTAATTTTGGACTGTAATTTAAGCATTAAAAGTCCTTACAGTTGCACACAAGAGTGGTACCCATTGTGTCAATTGCAAAATGTAGATCAAATATTCTTTTACTCTTTGTAAAATATTAGTACAAAAAAAAATGTGTAATGTCCTCTTCGTTCCAAAAATCTTTCTTCAATAATTTGTGTTCACTCTCAGATCGTGAGTTTTAGCTTCAGGAATTCTAAGAATGTTTGTGTTTTCAATTATGTCTGGGAGGCTCATTCGGATGACATCTGGCTCTCTAGGTTATGTCAATCTGTACAATGATTCTTCACTTCATTAATTTTTTTTATTTTTTTATAAGAGCGCCAAGCACAATATCACATAATCTGAATATACAACAAGATGGAGTGATGGACAGATTACAACAAACAGAGGAATTCCAGCAGCTTTAGACAGATGCTTTCGAAAGCTGGACAGAAGATTATGTGAATAATCTCCTCAGTAAGAGACAGAGATCAAGTGAGAGACGGAGAAAGAAAATCAAAATCACAAAGAACAAGAGAGAGGATTTTTCTTATGTTTTAAGAGAATGTCTCAAGGTTACAGCAGGCATAGTTATGGTAAACAATTGCATTTGTCATTTTTAAAAAGTTCCAACTCTGGCCAAAGAATGAATATTCAAATCAAAAACTAACCAAAAATGTTAAAATACTTGTGATATGTCATCTTTACATTACTTTAATGCAATAATAATATTAGGAACAAATAGTGCATTTAATATATAGTGCAAAAATAAACCATGTAAAGCTTGTTTGGATGAAATTAAAACAAAAAGCAATGACACCATATCTTAACATGAGGGAATAATCAAACCTCTTCAACAACTTCATTGGTTTCAATCACAATACATTTTACAAACAGCATCCATCAACTGAACATAAAACCTACAATCTAAAAAAAGTCTATTATAATTAACGTATAAGGTATGTCATTAAAAATGCTGTGCATACAAACCACTAATTCAACAAATGCATGACAGAAATCAAATATATTCTTAAAGGTGCAGTGTGTAATATTTATGAGGATCTATTGACAGAAATGCAATATAATATACATAACTATGTTTTCAGTGGTGTATAAAGTCCTTAGAACCGTTATGTATTTATTACCTTAGAATGAGCCATTTCTATCTACATACACCGCGGGTCCCCTTACAGTGAAGTCACCATTTTGCGCCGCCATGTTTCTACAGTAGCCCTGAATGGGCAAACTCTACAGTGTGCTAGCTACTCTCTGCTGTCTCAGACGACAACATCTTTGTCCTGTTTCGGCCACTGTAGTTTCTCTATGTGCTTCCAAAAGGAAGGGGTGATGGTCACCTCTAGTTGCCACTAAAATGTACACAGTGCACCTTTAACTTATATTACGGTTAAAATAGAATGCACTATTTTTTTAAACGGATATCTAGTTCTTGATAAATAAATAAAAAAACTAGTAGAACACAATGGTGACAAATTAAGAATGGTGAATCTTTAATGAGCACATTTAATATACAACAAATGCACATGTCAAGCATGACAAAACTGTTTGCATGATCATGATTATGTTGGATCATTTATGGTCATACTGAATGAGCCGTAGTGCAGCCTCACTTTCTTGGACAATGTGGATGAACTCCCCCTCTGCGATCCGCTCTGCATGTGTGAGAGAGAATTTACTATGAAAATGCTGTCTGTATGCTAATATCTATGAAAAGCCACAAAATATTTAAAGACCCCCTGTGGTGGAAATCAAGTTTTTAATGTTGTTTTTAATATGCAAACCATGTGCAAATTCATAAGTCAACACCATTGTTGCGTATTTTCTCTTTAAAACTGCAGTGAACCAAAGACGCGGTTTGAAATCGCTGGTGTTTCTGATGTCACAAAGTACCTTGTAACCAATCACGTCAACGTGTGGGCGGGCTTTAGCATATCATCATTACTATGCTGCGAAGCAGGGGAGTCTCAAGAAAAGCCAGGTTATCCCGGTATATTTTTCTGTTGATATGAAAAATCGGCATATACAGTTGTGGTCAGAGTTATTGGCACCCCTGGTAAATATGATCAAAGTTGGCTGTAAAAATAAATCTGCAATGTTTATGCTTTTGATCTTTTATTTAAAAATGCACAAAATTGTAACCTTTCATTGAAGTAAAATAATTAAAAGTGGGGGGTAAATCACATTATGAAATTAATGCTTTTCTCCAAAACACGTTGGCCATAATTATTGGCACCCCTAAAAAATGTTATGAGGGAAATATCTTAAGTATTCCCATTAATATTTACATTTTTATCACACCAGGGTGACTATGAGCATGAAATTGTCCAGCTATGACTTTTTGTTTCACAGGAGTATAAATAAACTCAGCAAAAAAAGAAACGTCCCTTTTTCAGGACTGTGTATTTCAACAATAATGTTGTAAAAATCCAAATAACTTTACAGATCTTCATTGTAAAGGGTTTAAACAATGTTTTCCATGCATGTTCAATTAACCATAATCAATTAATTAACATGCACCTGTGGAATGGTCGTTAAGACCTTAACAGCTTACAGAGAGTAGGCATTTAAGGTCACAGTTCTAAAAACGCAGGACACTAAAGAGACTTGTCTACCGACTGTGAAAAACACCCAAAGAAAGATGCCCAGGGTCCCTGCTCATCTGCGTGAACGTGCATTAGGCATGCTGCAGGGAGGCATGAGGACTGCTGATGTGGCTAGGGCAATAAATTGCCATGTCCGCACTGTGAGACGCCTAAGATAGCGCTACAGGGAGACAGGAAGGACAGCTGATCATCCTCGCAGTGGAAGACCACGTGTAACAACACCTGCACAGGATCGGTACATCCGAATATCACACCTGCGTGACAGGTACAGGATGGCCACAACAACTGCCCGAGTCACACCAGGAACACACAATCCCTCCATCAGTGCTCAGACTGTCCGCAATAGGCTGAGAGAGGCTGGACTGAGGGCTTGTAGGCCTGTTGTAAGTCAGGTCCTTATCAGACATCACCAGCAACAGCGCCGCCTATGGGCACAAACCCACCTTCGCTGGACCAGACAGGTGTGGCAAAAAGAGCTCTTCACTGATGAGTCACGGTTTTGTCTCACCAGGGGTGATGGACGGATTCATGTTTATCGTCGAAGGAATGAGCGTTACACCGAGGCCTGTACCCTGGAGCGGGATCGATTTGGAGGTGGGGGGTCCGTCATGGTCTGGGGCGGTATATCACATCACCATCGGACTGAGCTTGTTGTCATTGCAGGCAATCTCAATGCCTTGCGGTACAGGGAAGACATCCTCCTCCCTCATGTGGTACCCTTTATGCATGCTCATCCGGACATGATCCTCCAGCAGGACAATGCCACCAGCCATACTGCTCGTGCGTGAGTTTCTGCATGACAGCAATGTCAGTGTTCTGCCATGGCCAGCGAAGAGCCCGGATCTCAATCCCATTGAGCACGTCTGGGACCTGTTGGATCGCAGGGTGAGGGCTAGGGCCATTCCCCGCAGAAATGTCCAGGAACTTGCAAGTGCCTTGGTGGAAGAGTGGGGTAACATCTCACAGCAAGAACTGACAAATTTGGTCCAGTCCATGAGGAGGAGATGCACTGCAGTACTTCAAGCAGCTGGTGGCCACACTAGATACTGACTGGTACTTTTGATTTTGAGCCTCCCTTCATTCAGGGACACATTATTCTATTTCTGTTAGTCACATGTCTGTGAAACATTTTTAGTTTATGTCTTATGGTGTTGACTCTTTTAGTGTTCATACAAATATTTACACACATTAAGTTTACTGAAAGTAAAAACAGTTGAAAGTCAGAGGACGTTTCTTTTTTTGCTGAGTTTATGAGGAAACAGAAAGGCCAAATTCTCTTAATCATTAATCACAATGAATAAAACCAAAGAATATAGTTCTGATGTGCAGCAAAAGATTATTGAGCTTCACAAAATAGAAAGTTGCTGTAGGAAAATTGCTAAAGAATTTAAAATTCCCATTACCACCATCAGGGCAATAATTAAAGGAGCACGCAGACTTTTTGGGACTTTAGCTTATTCACCGTATACCCCAGAGGTAGATAAGCCCATACATACCATTTTTATGTCCGTGCATGCCATAACTCTGTTTGACGCACCCACCGCTAGCCTATCTTAGCACAAAGACTGGAGGTAAACGGCTCCAGCTAGTCTACTGCTCAATAAGTGACAAAATAACGCCAACATTTTCCTATTTACATGTTGTGATGTGTATAGTTACATCGTGTACTAAGACCGATGGAAAATGAAAAGTTGCAATTTTCTAGACCGATATGGCTAGGGACTATACTCTCATTCCTGCGTAATAATCCAGGAACTTTGCTGCCGTACCATGGGTGCAGCGCCGCAATGATGTTACGCAGTGCCTGAAAATAGTCCCCAGCACGCTCTCTGTGCAAGCAGGTTGTCACGTTGGTTATGTTACAGAAGTTAGCCTATTTTTAGGTGCTGCGTAATATCATTGCGCTGCTGCACCCATAGTACAGCAGCAAAGTTCCTGTATTATTACACAGGAATGAGAGTATAGTCCCTAGCCATATCGGTCTAGAAAATTGCAACTTTTAATTTTCCGTCGGTCTTAGTACACGATGTAACTATACACATCACAACATATATATAGGAAAATGTTAGCGTTACTTTGTCACTTATTGAGCAGTAGGCTGGATGGAGCCGTTTACCTTCAGTCTTTGTGCTAAGCTAGGCTAGCGGTGGGTGCGTCAGACAGAGTTATGGCACGCACGGAGATAAAAATGGTATGTATAAACTTATCTAACTCTGGGGGATACGGTGAATAAGCTAAAGTCCCATAAAGTCAGCATGTTCCTTTAAGAAGTTCCAATCAACTAAAGATGTTACGAATCTGCCTGGAAGAGGACGTGTGTCAATATCGTCCTAATGCACGGCGAGGAGGAAAGTTGGAGTGGCCAAAGACTCTCCAAGGATCACAGATGAAGAATCGCAGAGATTAGTTAAGTCTTGGGGTCAGAAAGCCTTTAAAAAAATATAACAACCCCTACATCACCACAAGTTTTTTGAGATGGTTTCAAGAAAATTCTACTCGTTCATCCAGAAACAAACTCCAGCATATTCATTTGTCAGACATGACTGGAACTTAAAAAGGGACCGGATTCTATGGTCAGATGAAAAAAAAAAAAAAAAACAGGGATAAAAAGTACCCCATGCCCACGGTTAAAAATACCACTGCATCTTTAATGTTCTGGGCCTATTGTTTTGCTGAAGGTCCTGAACATCTTGTCCAATACATGGCATCATGGATTCTAGCAGATACCAACAGATTAAAAAAATCAAAACCTGACGGCCTCTGCTAGAAATCTTATAATGGACCGTGGTTGGATCTTCCATCAGGACAACGATCCAAAACAAACATCAAAATCAACACACAAATGTGTCACTGAACACAAAATGAAGCTTCTGCCATGACCATCCCAGTTACCTGACCTGAACCCTATAGAAAATGAGTGGGCTGAACTGAAGAGAAGAAGCACCAACATGAAGCTGGGAATCTGAAGGATCTGGAGAGATTCTGTATGGAGGAATGGTCTCTGATCTCTTGTCAAGTGTTCTCCAAACTCATCAGGCATTATAGAAGAAGACTCAAAGCTGTTATTTTGGCAAAAGGAGGTTGCAAAAAGTATTTAATAAAAGGGTGCCAATAATTATGGCCAACGTGTTTTAGAAAAAAAGCATTTATTTCATAATGTGATTTACCCCCTACTAGATATTTGCACATTTTTAAATAAAAGATCAAAAGGATAAACATTGCAGATTTATTTTAACAGCCATCTTTGATCATATTTACCAGGGGTGCCAATAATTCTGACCACAACTGTATACACTCACCTAAAGGATTATTAGGAACACCATACTAATACTGTGTTTGACCCCCTTTCGCCTTCACAACTGCCCTAATTCTACGTGGCATTGATTCAACAAGGTGCTGAAAGCATTCTTTAGAAATGTTGGCCCATATTGATGGGATAGCATCTTGCAGTTGATGGAGATTTGTGGGATGCACATCCAGGGCACGAAGCTCCCGTTCCACCACATCCCAAAGATGCTCTATTGGGTTGAGATCTGGTGACTGTGGGGGCCATTTTAGTACAGTGAACTCATTGTCATGTTCAAGAAACCAATTTGAAATGATTCGAGCTTTGTGACATGGTGCATTATCCTGCTGGAAGTAGCCATCAGAGGATGGGTACATGGTGGTCATAAAGGGATGGACATGGTCAGAAACAATGCTCAGGTAGGCCGTGGCATTTAAACGATGCCCAATTGGCACTAAGGGGCCTAAAGTGTGCCAAGAAAACATCCCCCACACCATTACACCACCACCACCAGCCTGCACAGTGGCAACAAGGCATGATGGATCCATGTTCTCATTCTGTTTACGCCAAATTCTGACTCTACCATCTGAATGTCTCAACAGAAATCGAGACTCATCAGACCAGGCAACATTTTTCCAGTCTTCAACTGTCCAATTTTGGTGAGCTCATGCAAATTGTAGCCTCTTTTTCCTATTTGTAGTGGAGATGAGTGGTACCCGGTGGGGTCTTCTGCTGTTGTAGCCCATCCGCCTCAAGGTTGTGCGTGTTGTGGCTTCACAAATGCTTTGCTGCATACCTCGGTTGTAACGAGTGGTTATTTCAGTCAAAGTTGCTCTTCTTTTAGCTTGAATCAGTCGGCCCATTCTCCTCTGACCTCTAGCATCAACAAGGCATTTTCGCCCACAGGACTGCCGCATACTGGATGTTTTTCCCTTTTCACACCATTCTTTGTAAACTCTAGAAATGGTTGTGCGTGAAAATCCCAGTAACTGAGCAGATTGTGAAATACTCAGACCAGCCCGTCTGGCACCAACAACCATGCCACGCTCAAAATTGCTTAAATCACCTTTCTTTCCCATTCTGACATTCAGTTTGGAGTTCAGGAGATTGTCTTGACCAGGACCACACCCCTAAATGCATTGAAGCAACTGCCATGTGATTGGTTGATTAGATAATTGCATTAATGAGAAATTGAACAGGTGTTCCTAATAATCCTTTAGGTGAGTGTATTTAGCAATATAGCAGGTAAATTATGTATATGATGTAGGCCTATATTATATGATGAACTATGCCTATTCTCCACTGACATTCTATGATGTTCAAACTGTTTCTAAGGATGCTGATTATTCATAATTATGGTCTGCGTATACTAAATGAAGCAAGGGTGTAGAGTTACATTCAAGCTATTTTAAGGCATGAAGGCATTTTTCAGGATAAAATGTTTAAATAGGTAATTTTAGGGATCAAATATGAGTTTTAAGGGATATAATTATTGACTACAGGGAAATTTTATGAAAAAAGAAAATTGTGACTACACAATTTTTTTCTCGCAGTTGTGAGTTTCTATCTCACAGTTCTGCCGTTTTTCTCAAAATTGTGAGATATAAATTCTGTCTTTTTTTGCAATTCCGAGTTTATATCTCACAGTTCTGAAAAAAAAAATTCACGCAACTACGAGTTTATATCTGGCAATTCAGACTTTTTTTCTTAGAACTGTACGATAAAACCGCGCAATTGTGAGTTATATACAGTCCAAATTGTGACATGTAAACTGTAAAAGAAAAAGAAAATAATTTTAAAATAAGTCACAACTACCTTTTTTTTCTCCATGCGGTAACAAGCTTCCATAAATTACAATTAAGAACGGATCATCTTTAGTTTTCTTACCATTGTCCTTTTTCTCAAAGATGGCCCAGAGTTTCTCTGCTCTCTGCTCTGGTGTGCTTTCATCACTGGGAAGATTTGCCTGCTTCTCTTTGGGTATGAGTTTGAAAAGGGCCTGATGGGAAATCAGAGAGAGCTGAATCAGGTTACTGTCTTTAATGAAGCCCCCGAATCACAGAATTAGAATAAGGTTTATTAGTTTTTTAACATACAAAACGTCAAGACTTATATAACATACTTAATACAATAGTATAGTCAGGGCCGTAGCTAGGGTTACCGGGGCCCCGGTGAACGTTAATGCTGTGGGCCACCTTGAAATCACTTTCCAGGGCAGGGTAGGGGTTTGGTAGGTTCCCCCTTAGAATAAATTGTGTGGTGATAGGGGGCTTGGGGCTTGTTAGGGGGCTTGAAATCTCATCACAACCTTTCACCCCACTAGTGATGGCCCTGAGTATAGTAATAGTATTCCTTTAAAATAGCAAAAGTAAAACAGTAATAGTATTCCTTTAATAAATAATGATTATGACTTTTTCTGTTCAGTCCTCAGAGGTTTTTGTTGTTGTTGTTGGCCATTACATGGACCTATTCTTTGGATAACATCTTATGACGCACAAAGAGGTATTTCCTAATCTGTTATTTTGTTCTGTAATCCATGCTTAGCTCAGTTTGAATGGATTCTGTTAGGCTATGTGCTAAATTTATAGTCTGCTTGGCCTGAGTGCTATATATGTCTTACTCCTCCTTTAGAGCTTAACTTGCTTGTTTGGTGATTTGTTTGCATGCTGATTTGACTCACCCTAATATAACTGAAGTTACCTAACAATAGGTCAATACAAACAGATGAAATAGTGCCAGCTGTGCCAATCTTACTTAAGAGCTTTGGCAAGATAAAGAGGACAGCCGTATCTGGAGTGCGCTTCTAACCCAAAATATAAATCTGCATGACCCTGAACAGACGTTCAATTAAATGAATCAGTCTGCAACTTTTCAAACCAATGTCAATATCTAGAACATACGTTATGCTGAAAAGGAAATGAGAAAATTTTCAGCAAATAACAATTTAAATTACACAAAACTATTGGATGAATATTGTGCGTAAAGCCTGTTCACGCCAAGAAAAATAACTATAACTACAACTAAAAGGTTTTAATAATCGTTTAATTATTTGAGAATAGCAAAGTCCACAACACATCACAACTATAATGATAAGGACACAGAGGAATGGTGTCCTTGGAATCACTTTCAGAAAGATTTTTGCTAACGCTTTAGATTACAGCCCGGAAAGTACTTCGTAAGTAAAACAAATTTACAGCGTAACTTTCGGTAATTATAGTGTAACTATAAAGTAAGTACATGTAGGTATAAGGGAACAATATGTAATATTTGGGGAATAAAGGGGGAACTACCAGGAAAATTAACAAATTATTTATACTGTAAGTATTTTTTAATTAAGGGGTAATTATCTGTGTAGTTACAGGGTAAGTATGAATCTACGGGCTGTAAATTAAAGTGGTGTTTGTTCCCCTCTTGTTTCATGTATTTAAAGGGTAAATACAATAAAAAACACGTACACAATCTGATATCACTCGGAAACATTTATTTGAAAAACAACTTTCAAAACAGATTTTCGACACTTCTTATTCTTTTATTCATTTTTTTTTAAATAAACTTTTCATTTCAAACACTAACGTCCTCACAGAAAGAGGCACATTTTGTCCCTTTTTTGTTACTCTTGCTTGGCTTCACCTCATTCTTCTTCTTTTTCATTATTTCTACTGAAAGAATCCCATGTCTTTTGCTATTCTGACGTTCTCGCGTGAGTTTCATCTGAAATCATCTTTTAATCTGTTGGTAACTGGCATCTCTTTCTACCTGTCTTGTTTGTTTCTCATTGCTATTATCATATATTATGTTATTGTTTGTATACGGTTGTGAGCATTGATTAAAAAAATAAAATAAAAACTGACTGCATCCGACATCCGCGTGACCAGAGTTTCTCGGCATGCTTACGTTACTCTTCAAGTTACATCAAGCATGAAGAAAGAAAGTCGTATACATCTCGGATGGCATGGGGGTAAAAGTCAATGATGAGGACATTTCTGGGTGTACTGTATTTTCTTTTAATACAGAATAGCTAGAGACATTCCTTCTTAAGATTCATCTGTGGCAAGAACAAAAAAGAAGAGGAACAAGAGGACGATGAAGCCAAGCAAGAGAACGAATAAGAAGTGTTGTAAATCTATTTTGAAAGTTGTTTTTCAAATAAAGATTTCCGAGTGATATCAGATTGTGTACGTGTTTTTATTGTATTTACCCTGTAACTACACAAAACAAGAGGGGAACAAACTCCACTTTAATTTACAGCCCGCAGATTCACACTTACCCTGTAACTACATGAAACAAGAGGGGAACAAACACCACTTTAATTTACAGCCCGCAGATTCACACTTACCCTGTAACTACATGAAACAAGAGGGGAACAAACACCACTGAGCAAATTATTTATATAATTATTAACATTTACTATTAAAAAATCTTCAAAATTATGTATGATTTTTTGGAATCAGACAAATAAAAATAACTGAGCTACACCTGATTGAAGTCAATAAAGTCAGCAAAGTCAATTTTGGGAAAAATCTAGTTCCAAAGGTTCCAAAACAAAACCACCTAGCAACCATACCTTAAAATCTCTGGTAATAACACCAAATTTGGCACACACCAAGTCAAAACCAAATATCTATAGGGAAATTATATATCCAACTTTTTTTCCCATACCACAATTGCTTGATTAACATTAATGAAACAGACAGCCTATATAAAAGGTTCGGTGTGTAATATTTATGAGGATCTATCGACAGAAATGCAATATAATATACGTTTTCAGTGGAGTATAAAGACCTTACATAATTTACTGTTATGTTTTTATTACCTTAGAATGAGCCATTTCTATCTACGTACACCGCGGGTCCCCTTACAGTAAAATCGGCATTTTGCGCTGTCATGTTTCTACAGTAGCCCTAAGCGGACAAACTTCTCTACAGAGCGCTAGTCACTCTCTGCTCTCTCCAATGAGGACATTTTTGTCCTGTGTCGGTCCCCGTAGCTTCTCTTTATGCTCCGAAAGGGAGGGGTGAGTGTTGGGAGATGCAATTCACAACCTCATTGCTAGATGCCGCTAAAATTCACACACTGCACCTTTAAGACATACTGTACCGCATGGATCTAAAAATAATGTTACACATCAAATGTTTTTCCCCAACAGTTAACAAAACGTTCACTTAAGACATAACAGATGTTTGTGTGAATACTCGCCAAGACGGATATTTTGAAATAGGCTACTGTAATTCTGTAAATATGTGTATACCGGGATTGCGCGCTATGAGGCATCTTTGTGTGAACACTTTGGATGTGTCAATCAGCGCGTAAGATTGTTTTGTTTACATCAGCATGAGTTTGAAAATCACATTTCATTTGTTCAGACTCGTGCCATCGAGAATCCGCTATGAATATTCACAAAGTTGGAATGCTGTGCTTTACAACGATACCAAACTTGTGCTGAGGGGAAGCACTGTTGAGAAGCAAGCAGAGAAAAACTATTTTCATGGACAAGGGAAATGTGCACCTCTCAGAAAAATGACAAATAAAGATACTTTTAGATGTTTAATTGATATTTGGAGCATCGGGATTACATCGATTTTTCATCAGTCAGTTGTGTTGTCACAATACAAGGATTTTGCATAGATTAAAAATAAACCTTTAATATCAATAAAAACTAAGTTGGTTGTGTGGAACCACTGTCCATAATTGAATTGAGGGATTTTTTTGAGTGTTCCATTCTCAGCATTGTCACAAGAGCGCCTTCTTTCACAACCAATTTTCTGTCATGGCAAAGCTACTGCAGTTTGAAGAGAATCATGCTGGCAATTTGAAGTTTATCTGAATTAAACACAGTTAAATGGCACAGGCATTTGAAGGAAACTATATTGTCACCATGACCCCTACCACAAGAACGCAAGAATGCATGTTAAGTATTCACAACAGGACAGCAGTTATTCCCGGTTCACTGTAAACCGTAACGCTCAAAATAATTAACTGGTTTAAGTAGAGCCAACTCAAATTAAACAAATGAGTTCAATCAAATGAACTTTTATGAGTATTTAGAACTTTTTCTTTTGAGTTCTCAAAACTGACACATTTTAAGTAATCTGAATTGTTTTATTGTTTTGAGTTTTATGTACTTGTTTCTTTTAATTTAGACAAACTTAAATTTAACTGAAACTGGGCTGGGATTTCTATTTCCCAGCATGCTTTGCCATGACACTCAAAATGGACAGTAAATGCCAAAATGAAGTGTTATATTATGTTTTTTGTGTGCAAGATTAAGGTTAAGTGGGAGATTTAGTAGTGTTTAATGTTTTGTTATGCTAGTTTAAAAGAGTTTCTGTTACGTTGTTTTTTTGGGGTTACCATCATGGTGACGAGTGGAGCATGAACTTACTTTGAGAACAGATATTTGTTAAATGTATTATATTGCTGTCCTCATTCAGCAAGTGCTATGCTATGCTAATGCTACCAAAGCATTGCGTAACCAATTAGCAAGGTGACATTTATTGAACTAGCTAGTTAAAGCTAGTCAAGCTTTTACTACTAAAGATTTGAGATTACATGATATTTTTAAGTTAAACATATGAACTCTTTTACTCAAATATTTCAAGTTCAGAGCAATCAATTAAAATGTATGATTACAAAATAGAAATCTGCAAGTTCTGCTCACTTAAACTTGACTTTGTTTTAACTTAAAGAATTTGAGGCAACTGAATGTCCTTTTTTTGCCAACTTATTCGGGTTTACGGTGTTATCATAATCAAATACGAAACCCTGCGTTGATGTAATATTACACTATTTATTTTTTAATGAAAGTTGACTGCCTCCAGATAATATAACATAAATATAGGATATCATTTATTCTGTTGATTCATCTGCAACATCTCTGTCTGATACCCTACACTACTCCCTGGGAAATTGATCGGCCATTTCTGAGAAGAAGGCTTAAGAGTTGACATGTCATTGAATCCCCCTGTGTCCATGGTCTTAAATCCTGATTGCACATTGAGGCGCTTATCTCTCTCACAGTACCCACCACTGAATCCTTCTGTCTCCCACCGCAATGAGTTCTTATAGAGCTCGGACTTAAGGGTGATGTCACTACATGCTTCTAATCACTGATCTTAAGTCAGCTTTGATGTTAAATTCTCTTTATGGTTTAATCGTCACTGTCGAAACGACCTGACTCTGACTTCAGAACAATTTTTTTCCAGATGATGAATGATAAAAAAAATTGATAAAGCCTCGACTTTAAAGGCAATGGCTGCACTTTGCCCACAAAATTTCACAGTGAAATACAACATTTAAATGGACAGAGTTTACGTTATTAATATAACCGCATTTGTTCCACAAGTTTCTGTTCTGACTGTACATTTACCCACCAACTGCATGGCTAATTAATAAATAAATGCAAATTATTTATTCTTATTATTACCAGCCCAACATGTTAACATTGACTAAACCAATGCATACAGTAAGTCTGGGGGCGGGACTATCCGTTTTTCTGACCAATGACAGATGGTGGGAGTGTTCGGTGTTTGGGTGATGCTAGTGGTACAGAATTTACACACTTCAAGCTAACAAAGAATATCAGTAAAATAGAAAAACATAATATTTTTTCATAGTACATGCTATGATAGATATGTTGGGAACTGAGTAAATCTGTGGAATGGTGGTTTCTCCAGTAGGATGGCAGCTGTTCTTGTACATTTTATGTGAAATCTATTCAATTTCTTACCTGGCTGAGTTCAATCACTTCAGGTTTTGTGATGTAACCATTCTTGTCCACATCAAACAGTGAGAAGGCCCACTCCAGCTTCAAGGTGGACTTGCCTGAAGAGGTCATGTGAAGAGCAATAATGTACTCCTGAAAGTCTAATGTTCCATCATCATTTGCGTCAAAGGACCGAAAAACGTGTTGGGCATAGGCCTTGGCATCACTGTCGGGGAAGAATTTGCCGTAGATCTCCTCAAACTGTTGTAGTGTGATGCGACCTGAAGGACACTGCTTCTGGAAGTTCTCATACCACTGGGTGATCTCCGCTTCAGAGAACCTGGTGGTCAGCTTGAGGTCATCCAGGATCTCTCTGGGAATCCCTCCACTCTGTGTGTTTCCCATGGCTTCTCTTCGAGTAATATAGAAGAAACTGATGAACAAAGGCTTGAAATTGTGTCCTTAGTAAAGATCGGATGGGAAATTAGCACAGAAAAATATTTTTCTTATTTTCTTAGAATATTTTTTTAAATATTCCTTACAATATGGAATATATAGTGTGTAATTTAAGATTTAACCATTGGCAGTCCATAAACAGTTCCCTGTCATTTTAAATTTTTTGACTTAAGTCATGTTTAACCAGTTTGACTGAATGAGCTGTAAAATTTCCTTCATGTTCTATTTTTAAACATCAGGGCTCGTATTTATCAAGCTTCTCAAAGTGCTATTTTAGTCTTATGTACTCTTAATTTTAAACTTAAGTATAAAAGCAAGTTATCAAATCTCTTAAAGCTAAGAATCACTCTTACTCTCCCAGTTATTTAGGACAGCTCGAGAGGTCTCTCAGGTGGTTAGGAGTTGCCAGTAGGGGCTTGTGATGGCACTGAGGAGACAGAGACGTGCGCGAATCTTTCAGGAAAGGAAGAATGTTTTTGAAATGTTTGACGACGAGCAGTTTAATCAAACAGTATCGTTTGGACAGAGCAGGCATCATCTTTGTCAGCGCTGGTTAATGTTGGGCTGAACTTGCCTTTTATAACATGTTTCCGCTGTTCAACTAATTCAGCAAGCAGTAGCGCTTCTTCCTCCCACCAATTCGGTTTTCTTTTGAATTATATCATAAAAGGTAGCCTATATATAGGCAGGTCAGTTAATAGCACACCGGTTTAAAAATTTTAATTTGTAAGACAACGTGTTAATCTTTCATTTCCAATGTGTATATCATAATGTATTCTCTTGAAAATTCTTTATTGTGTGTTGAATGTAAACTCCTCTTAGGAATTTCCCCATTCAATGTGAATTTATCTGAGAATATTCATAAATATGGAAATCTATTCAGTGATTGGTCCATGCCTATATCGTCGTCCAAAATCCTGTTTGTGGCACAGCAAAGTGTCGTGAATCATCTCTAAGACTGACACTTAAGATTTAGTCCTACACTTCACTTAAAGTATGACTGAGATGCTTGATAACTAACTTTTAAGCGCAGCTTTGAGCCAAGAATTTTTTTACTCTTAAGTCAATTCTTAGCAGTGTTCTTGTGAGTAATTCTCAGAGGCTTGATAAATACGGGCCCAGGAGAATAACGTAAAGCTTGGTATTTTAATGTGACATGGTGGTATAACAAGAATATATGGCAAGAGCACTTTTCAGTAGCTGCATTCTTTTCCTTTTGATTATTTTCTCTTTTTTTCCCTTTGTATTCAAATGTAACAGTATGAAAAAAGTTCAAGTTCAAGAGTTCAAGATTAACTAAACTAATCACTAATCTCGTGTTTTTTCTCCCCAAATCCTCACCCCTGATAGCGCACGTATATCACGGAGACGTCTATTTGATGTCTACATTTACATCTGCAATATGTCTCTAAGACGTTTCCTGTCAGACATTAAATAGGCATTTAGATAATGTCTTCAAGATGTTTATGATTCAGAGTGTATGTAAAACTGCTTTTTCTAAGACGTTTATCAGATGTTTGTACACAACAGATGTTTTCCAGATTAAGCACTCTTTAACAGACATCTTAGAGACGTACCTCTGCTGTCTGGGACGTCTGTTTCAGGTTTGCTTTTTGCACGGATGCTTTAAAATGTGATTGTATCCCATTTTCATTTTTAACCTCTATTAGCAGTGTTTACTGAATGTTTTAAAGCAGGTAAATACAATATTGATTGTCTGGCAAAATGACAGAAATCACACAAATTTGATCACTCAGTGTTCCAGTTGACAAACATTTTTCATTATTTATTTCATTTTCATCCTATTACTACAAAGATATTTATCACATCCGTGATATTGCTGTGTTGAAATAATTAAGCTTTTGAGGTTTATTCATGGTCTGTTGTAGTGATTTGTTAATGCTTGTACACTTTTAAATTTCCTTTTAAATGTTCGATAGTTGAAGAATGTGTAGAATAATGTAATCTCATTATACCCCCGTTTGGAGTTGGAAAAGGGTGGATAACATTCCTCAAATTGACTTTCAATTGTTCTTTATTACCCTCTGCTGATAATTAGTGTCTGTGTTGCTGAACAAAAATATGTCAATACCCCAGAACTAGGGGAAAAAAAGGAAATGTGACTTAAAGTACCTCTTTTTAGAAATAAAAATACAACACTTCTGGAATATGTTCCAACCATAGATATATAAACATAGATATCTCATTAGTGGCTGTTTCTATGGGCAGTCTGCCATATTGGAACGGTCAAAACACAGGTCTATGAACACTCAAGAGCAAGTTGACTGTGCATCTGCAACCGTAGCTAGACACATGTACACTCACCTAAAGGATTATTAGGAACACCTGTTCAATTTCTCATTAATGCAATTATCTAATCAACCAATCACATGGAAGTTGCTTCAATGCATTTAGGGGTGTGGTCCTGGTCAAGACAATCTCCTGAACTCCAAACTGAATGTCAGAATGGGAAAGAAAGGTGATTTAAGCAATTTTGAGCGTGGCATGGTTGTTGGTGCCAGACGGGCCGGTCTGAGTATTTCACAACCTGCTCAGTTACTGGGATTTTCATGCACAACCATTTCTAGAGTTTACAAAGAATGGTGTGAAAAGGGAAGAATATCCAGTATGCGGCAGTCCTGTGGGCGAAAATGCCTTGTTGATGCTAGAGGTCAGAGGAGAATACAACACGCACAACCTTGAGGCGGATGGGCTACAACAGCAGAAGACCCCACCGGGTACCACTCATCTCCACTACAAATAAAAAAAAGAGGCTACAATTTGCACGAGCTCACCAAAATTGGACAGTTGAAGACTGGAAAAATGTTGCCTGGTCTGATGAGTCTCGATTTCTGTTGAGACATTCAGATGGTAGAGTCAGAATTTGGCGTAAACAGAATGAGAACATGGATCCATCATGCCTTGTTACCACTGTGCAGGCTGGTGGTGGTGGTGTAATGGTGTGGGGGATGTTTTCTTGGCACACTTTAGGCCCCTTAGTGCCAATTGGGCATCGTTTAAATGCCACGGCCTACCTGAGCATTGTTTCTGACCATGTCCATCCCTTTATGACCACCATGTACCCATCCTCTGATGGCTACTTCCAGCAGGATAATGCACCATGTCACAAAGCTCGAATCATTTCAAATTGGTTTCTTGAACATGACAATGAGTTCACTGTACTAAAATGGCCCCCACAGTCACCAGATCTCAACCCAATAGAGCATCTTTGGGATGTGGTGGAACGGGAGCTTCGTGCCCTGGATGTGCATCCCACAAATCTCCATCAACTGCAAGATGCTATCCTATCAATATGGGCCAACATTTCTAAATAATGCTTTCAGCACCTTGTTGAATCAATGCCACGTAGAATTAAGGCAGTTCTGAAGGCGAAAGGGGGTCAAACACAGTATTAGTATGGTGTTCCTAATAATCCTTTAGGTGAGTGTATGTATATCTATATCTACAATAGACTTCAGCAGATTATTTTGCTAAACTAACACAATAAAAGACGAAGGCGTCAGCTAACACGACATTAAAAAGTTACCAGTATAAAAACCTGCAATACTGAGTAAATACATAAAAACACAAACCAACACAGGTTAGCCTATCAATTTTTTTCTGGAATTTAAATCTTGCCGGTTTTACAACCAGAAGCTATGCAATGTTGTGGCATCATTGATTCTTACTGTGAATGACGAAAGGCTGACCGCTCCAAGATGGCGGGCACGTGCAGAAATGTGCAAATTGTAACTTATACAAATTATGGTTGACTTTTATGATAATATGTGAACTATTAACAATATTTTTTGTGAAAGCAGTCAGTGGCTGTGCCTTACAAGTCATTAAATATGAAAGTATCCTAATGAACTGCAGTAAACAAAAAAACTGTTTAGTCTATGCATTTTTGCACAAACTATTTTACAGATTTAGTCTGATATAAGTTCTTTCCATAGCTTCATTTAATTTGCACAGAACTCATTAAAAGTAATTAAGAAACAATAAATAAAAAAACACTGTAATTAAATAAACTCAGAAGGATGTAAGAAGTATAGAGTAAGCCACTGACTGGGATTCCTTGACAAATGATTAATGTAGTTATATTTAGATTAATATAAGTGCAAGGAATATGCAAGATCTGATTATCATTGTACTCTGAGAAATATGAATAAATAGAAAACAACATGCTTACCTGTGGTTGTGGTTCAAGGATAAAGAATCACGGGGGAAGTAATCAAGGTGGAGTGTGGAAGAGTAATGAGGCCGTGTTGAGGGAGGTGACTATGCTTCTCCACACTGGGTTAAGTCAATTACACAAGACTGCACAAGGCTCAGAAAGAAAGAGATTTACATTTAATTCTGTTCTGTCCTTGCACAACATTTTTGATACCACTGAAATTACATAATTCCTATCACCATTTTCAATATAATTAAAAAAAAACTAATACTAGCCTAAAAAAAAACCTCTGAGGCTTACTGGAGACAAATAAACAATGATAAAGAAAGAGCAAAGAAAACAAACTACAATAGAAAAAAGAAAGACATAAATGAAATGAAAAACTTCAAGCACTAGTAATCAAATGTATAAAGTCTTTACTGTGTAAATTAAATATACATTTATTCTTATTAAAGTTACAAAAGTGATTCAGTCAAGAGCAGAGTCTTTCGGTCTTTCTTTTTTGTTGTTTGATTAGCATTAATAAGGTAAATTTGGATGCTGTCACTTTAAGACCAGGGCTCGTATTTATCAAGCTTCTCAAAGTGCTGTTTTAGTCTTAAGTGCTGAGAATTCATGAAATTTACTCTTAATTTTAAACTTAAGAATAAAAGCAAGTTATGAAATTTCTTAAAGCTAAGAATCACTCTTACTCTCCCAGTTATTTAGGACAGCTCGAGAGGTCTCTCAGGTGGTTAGGAGTTGCCAGTAGGGGCTTGTGGTGGCACTGAGGAGGCATCATCTTTGTCAGCGCTGGTTATGGGCTGAACTTGCCTTTTATAACTTTTATAACAATTGTGTTTCCGCTGTTCGACAAATTCAGCAAGCAGGAGCGCTTCTTTCTCCCACTAGTTTGGTTTTCCTTTGGAATCCATGGTGGCTGATTATATCATAAAATCTAGGCTATATATAGGCAGGTCAGTTAACAGCACACCTGTTTAAAATGTGTAATTAAGACATGGTGGAAAACTTGTTTTATCTTTCATTTACAATGTATATCATAATGTATTCTCTTGAAAATTCTTTATTATCAAATGTGTGTTGAATGTTAACTCCCCTTAGGAATTTCACCATTCAATGTGAATTTATCTGAGAATATTCTTAAATAAGGAAATCTATTGATTCAGTGATTGGTCCATGCATATGTCGTCATCCAAAATCCTGTTTGTGGCACAGCAAAGTGTCGTGAATTGTCTCTAAGACTGACACTTAAGATTTAGTCCTACACTTCACTTAAATTACGACTGAGATGCTTGATAACTAACTTTTAAGCGCAGCTTTGAGCCAACAATTTTTTCTACTCTTAAGTCAATTCTTAGCAGTGTTCTTGTGAGTAATTCTCAGAGGCTTGATAAATACGGGCCCAGATCCATTATACTCCTGTTGTGCTTTTTTCAATTTCACAGTTCTTTCTCAACTGTTTACATTCACTTAAGACATAAATTACTTGCAAATACATGTCACTTTGACATATGACATGTGTATTGCAGCGGCTTCATGTCTCTCAGAGAACGCCCGCATATACTGAAATGAGTTGTCTTTCGCTGCTAATTGCGCTAAAATGGTTTAAAATTCACCTGTTTTTAAACCACAGTGCTTAAAGACGCATGCAACCGGTAAGCTTTCGTGACTGTGCAGCACAGCAATGTCACATATAACCGCGATAGAGATGATAATCCAAAATCTCTACCGGTTAATCGTGTCTACCGGTATATCTACCTCAAAAGGTGCATCGATGTCAACAATTAGTGTCTAGAAGGAGGGATTTTAGTTCAGATCAAAAATCTCATTAAACTAAGTGGCCATGGTCTTCTCCTCATGGTGTGCTGCCCAGATTGGCAGCATCTTGATGTAGCTATTGGTGTCCATTGAAATAAAAACTGTTATCTTTAATGCAGTTATAAAAAACAAATAAGTTTACTTGAAATTCTCATGTGATGCATCATTATTAGATTAACAATGCTTAAAAACGTTTATTTAAGCATTCACATAATGCATCTTATAACCTTGTACTCCACACTGTAAACCCGAATAAGTTGGCAAAACTCAAAAAAATTAGGCAATCAGTTAAGAAATTCAAAATTTAAGCAAAACAGATTTAAAATTTAAAAGTTTTCCTAGTTTGCAGTGATAATGACATGAATTATAATCCAAGTATGAAAAAGTTTTCATGTTATTAGATTTTTAACAAAAATTAAATTCGTACCAAGGGGCGTTTTACCCCAAAGGTGGGGTAAAATGCCCCTACTCTGACAAATCAATTTGCTTTATATGTTTACAGCAAAATCAGAGTACAAGCATGTTTTAGCTTAAAATTAAAACGACAAGCCAAAGTAAATATGAAAATGTATTAATGAACCATGCTGAAAATCAACCTTTTAAAAAAAAATTTTGTTAGCTGATGCTAACTGGCTGGCTAACTAGCTAGCTGATGCTAATGTGAGGTAATTTTTAAATATAAAGTCCAAATATTTTTATTCAACCACCTAGTTAGATTACATTTGATGGAAAAACAAAGAATGTGATGTTCAGAACATGGTAACTACAGTAATTATGATAGTGGGAAGCAATGCCCCCTGGGGGCGTTTTACCCCACAGACTACATTTGAAAAAAAAATTATGTCACTTAACGGGAAATCCGTTTTCTCTCAGGTACGGTCAAAACTTCTACATCACTCTGGTCAGCGTAGTCCATAGCAACAACAAAAACTTATTTTGATTTTATCTAGTGGTTATTTTGGGAAAAACAGTAGGGGGGAGGGGGTGTTGGGGGCGTTTTCCCCCACTCTATCCTACATTTTAATTGCTCTTAACTTAAAAAGTTAAGTTAATTCATTTAACTTTAAATTATCATGTAATCTCAATTAAAATATTTTTAGTAGTGGAAATTCAGCTAATTCAATAAATGCTAATTGTTTGTAAATGCTTTGATAACATTAGCATAGCAAAGCAATTGCTGAAAGAGTCAGGATTGAAAATTCTCAAATCAAGCTCATGCTCCACTCGTCACCATGATGGTAAACCCCAAAAAAAACCACATAACACAAACTTTTCTAAATTAGCATAGTAAAACATTAAACACTACTAAATCTCCACCTTAATATTAATCTTGAACATTATATAACACTTAATTTTAGCATTTACTCCCTTTCAAATGCCATGGCAAAGCATGCTGGGAAATAGCCCAGTTTGTCTAAATTAAGTTCATAAACCTCAAAACAATGAAACCATTCAGATGACTTCAAATGTGTCCGTTTCGTGAACTCAAAAGAAATGTTTTTTTCTAAATACACATAAAAGTTAATTTGATTGAACTCATTTGTTTAATTTGAGTTTGCCCTACTCAAACCAATTAATTATTTTGAGTGTTAGGGTTTACAGTCAGATCAAATGCACATGATTATCTTTGCTTAATGTTATGAACATCAGCTACGCTAATTATTTTCCATTTGTTTTTCTGTTTTATCTCGGGACGCCCAACTAGAGAGTAGGCTATGTCAGCTCCAGTTTGGATCCAGCTTCTTTACGAAGACTTTAGATGACGACACCAACTCCTGCGAGGACTTCAGATGACGCCAACTCTGAATCAACATGCACCAATGCTAAATTTTGTCCACAACCCGTAATAATTACTTCAATGAGCTCAATGTTTCTGCCTTAAATTATACATTGTTAGCTAACTGTGTGATTTGTATACATGCATTTTCTGTAAAGCTACTTTGAAATTATATGTGTGAAAAGCGCTATACAAATAAATGTGAATTTAATTGAATTTATTTATGGGTGAATTTAGGTAAACTGGGACTTTTTGCCATTTACAGATGAGTGGCACAGTACATTTACAAGTGTCACCGTTATCCTGAATTAATTAATTTACATATTCAATCTAAATGTTGAATATCTGCTCACTTGAATACAGCCCAGGCAGGCCTTTATATTGAGGTTTTTATTTATTTGTGGTTTTGTTTTGTTTTTTTAATTAAGGATGATAGCAGTCATGTAAAGGGCGATTTTACCTCCATAATTGTTTGAAAGTCATTGTAGAAGAGAACGAGAATAACACAGGCCTTGAATGTTGTCTGTTGATATTCCATACAAGCTGTCCTTATTTTTAATCTGTTTTCTTCTGTATCATTAAGTTTATCTTTCCTCTTTTTTAAGCATTGGATTTTCTCTGGGTCATAAATACATCCTGATAGTCTTGTTCTGATCAGCTTACTGTCCCTAGTCTACCTCGTCTTGCCCACGATAATGTCCCCATACCAGACAATCCCTAAACTTTTGCTTTACAATGAAAGGGAACACAGAAATAAACATGGCTGAAATGAGTTGTTGTTGAAAGGAGGGAAAGAACAAGATTACGTGACAGGGAAAGGAATGCTAAACTTTTTTGCACAGGTCATTTAATGACTGGTGTTAATCGTTAGTTTAGTTCCATAAATGAAATATTTTTTTTGTTGTTGATAATTTTCCTTAAGAAACACTTTACAATATGGTTCCATTAGTTAATGTTAGTTAATGCATTAACTAACAATGAACAATACATTTGTTACAGTATATATTAACCTTTGTTAATGTTACTTGTTCAATGTAGCATTCTCAGCCAATCGATTTCACATATCCATTACCATTTCCCTTTATAACCACAACACATTCAAACGAATTGCCAGATAATTTATGACCAACGCAATCTACCAAGAGCAGCCAAATTAGTGTCTGGTTTAAGACATGATTTGTATCCCTATTTGTTTAGACCGAAGAATAGCAAGCATTATTTCCTTCTAAAGTGGTATAGCATGCATATTTGACCTTTGGGGCCCACCGTATCTACAAACAATGATTTCCAGCTCATCCAAAACACTTTTGGATGCATCTCTTAGATTACACCAATGTACTAATTTAGCGCTATGAAAACTGCATAACCATCATTGATCTGTGTTTGTATATCTTTTCCCACAGATTAGGTTTATTTTTTTCACATCAAGTAAGTGCAAATCTTCCTTATTCACTCACTACGTCTGTACCACACAGAATATGCCACTTTTAGATCACATGTGCTAATAAATCCCAATCCCATTAGAAGGCTTAAAACAAGAAAAGCCCTCAGAGATCAAGTATAAAAAAAACTGTGTTTTTATGTCTTAGATTAACTGTAAGCTTCTTTTTTGTTTACTGGCGACACTTTTAGAAGAGGCAGAGAAGTTGATCTACTTGATATTGCATTCAAAAATAACAATAATAATGCAGTCTTATATCCATACATTTTGGTAAATTGTTTTTGTTTGATATTTTTATATTTATTTTCTAATTTATGTATGTATAAATTATTTTGTCTGTCATACCATTGAGGCTAGAGCATAGAACAATGTAAAGGGAAAGCAATTCAATACATTGATTAAAAATGCCTTTTAATTAGTCAAAACTGTCCTTTTTAGTCATGCAAAGCCATGCATGTACCTCTTGCCATGACATGAAATGTTTATGTTTGTCTCCACCTAGAGATCATATGAAGTACTGCAAACGATTGTACTGTCTAAATAGACCACTTGAACATGTCCATTTAATATACAAACAATACTGACAATTTGCCAAATATCAATCAAGATAAAAAAAATGTTTAGTACATGTTCAATGAATATTTTTTTTCATAACTAACAAAAAGGATAACTAAAAACAGAGAATACATGTTAAAAATACATTGCATACATGTTAACACTAGGGTACAGTTCAATTTATTGTAACAATGCGTGTATAACATTCTTTCTGACCTTTGTTGTACAGTGACTGAAAAAAACTAAAATAGTAGTATTATATTAGATAATCTTTATATAAAAAAGTACAATAGAGGCTAAATGTTATTCGGTTATCTATAACTGCTATTTGCAGGGTGTAAGGTCAGGATATTCTGTTTGACATATTAAAAAAATATATTTATTTTTTATCTTTGAATCTCCATGTCCAAATCTGTAAGGTACAAAATATGAGTCTTAAAACGTCAACAGTATCACCGTCAAAAAGTCAGGGCCCTCTATGAACACGATGTGTGGGCCTATATATTTTCCTGCTGAGGTTGCGGGCCAAGCGATCCACGGCATTGCCAATTCCACTCAGATCCTTTTGTTTTGGCATACCCTCAATGTTGCCACTGTACCACATGACCCAACCGCCAAGTGACATCAGTACCAAGACAGCCCCAGTGTAGACAAGAAGGTCTCCAAAATCTCTCCCCTTCACTTCCAGTGGCACAAAGAGCCCAATAAATAGGGCCGTAAAGCCAAAAATGTCAAAAATAACAGCAAAGCCCAGGGCCACTTTGCAGTGTTTGAGACCAGCAAATGCCATGGTAACTGTTGGAGACAAATATATAGTAATATATATGGTTGTAACATACAAATAAATGCATTTATGAACATAATGTTTAATAATACACAATAACAGTGTAAAATTGCACACTGCAAATAGTAAAAGGATGACACACTAAGCAAAACTGTGTACACTTTTCTAGAAAACAAGTTTGTTCATCTTTTGGGGCACTTGATGTCCAGTCGTGTAAAATCTGAACCCTGAAGCCAAAATATGTTACTCACGTCTAAACTATTAGCTTTAAAGCGACCAACATAAACATATCTGCACCAACTTTCGTCCATATTTTTTTATGTTCACAGAACTACCATGTGCGATTAACATTCATAAACAATAGACCGTCTTATCTACTCACAAACATTTTACAAACACAGAAGACGTTCATCGAACATTGTTCAATAAACTTACCTTGATTCTCGGTATCTTCACTTCACGAATATTAAATATTTCATCGCTTTTCAGGTGTGTTTGCGTCAGGTATGGAGTATATACCTGTTTGAAGCTGCTTCCGGACCCTCCCAGGCATGGTGATATTTGACACCACCCTTTCAAACAAGTCAAAACAGTTATTACCCTGTCATCACATCAAAAATGAAACAAGATGAAGCAAAGACTTCCTACACTGTTAGATGGAGATCCCCTTTTATGTACTATGAATTTACAGTAACTAATGTTAACATGGTAATATGCGCTCTGGCACTAATATAGGCTGAAACAAATATATGAAGTACAGTACAACAACTATTTTGTGCAAATATGTATATTTATATTATTCGCAAGATTACCACGGCATCAAAATAAACAACTGAATCCTGAAAACTGTTTGAAGCCTATAATTCACTACATTAATTAAAATATTATATTGTTAGTTTAAATATGATGGGGTATAATAAAGTTTACATGATCTATGGGCTATATTCTATAAATAAAATAAAAAAAACGAAAAAAACTTTCAACGCGCCGTACATGATTTATGATTTCTAGTAACCCGGATAATCTCGCTCCACAGACTATCGTTCAGTCAGTCAATCTTCATGATATGACGATCAACAAAGACGCACAACAACAAACAATAGCCAATCAACAGGCGGACGCTTAGCAAAACGAGGTCCTTAAAGTTGCATTTTTAAGTACACAAGTTTATTAACCCTCATATGCACTAAGTGTATCATACAACTCATTTATGCAAATTAATATATCCAAAGCTGATTTAAATGTACTCGCACAAATTTCATATTAGCAGAAACATGTAATGTATTAAACGAATCCGTTGCCCTTTTTGACAGAACGAGAGAGACGCACAAGCAAATTAACTAATGTTTAATTAACTACTTGTTAATGTTAATGCCTAATTAACTACGTGGTTGTTATTAAGTGCAGCACGCCCTGTGCTGTGTCATGCATTTTTGCTCTTTTGAAAAGTTTAGTATCGGATTTTGAGAGCAGTTGGATTCGTGTTTTCGAGAGTTTATATTAAGTTGTAGTTTTGCGAATGTGTCAGCCAGATCCATGTCACCGGAATCATGACTGATGCACAGAGAAGCACGGGGAGCTGCAGAGGTCAGACTTTAATAGTTTTTAAAAGCTTTTAAACTGGATAAAGTCCTATTCATTTTGGAAAATCCAATTTGACATGGTTTAAGACGATTTTTGGGACCTGGAGCTGGTTTCTAGCTATGGAACGAGTTTATTAGCTTGTTGACTTGCCCCATGTTTCACAAACATGTTTGGCAAATTAATAAGTAATTTTTTGCTGGTTTAAACCCTCTAAATCCTGGAATATAACATATTAAATTGGAAAATGAAAAAGTTTATTCAATCTTTTCACAAAATATTAAGTTTGCATATGTGTTTTATTTTTTGTATTATACTTAATACATCACCAGTGTTGGGTAAGTTACTCTAAAAAAGTCATTAATTACTAGTTACTAATTACATCTTCAATAGTGTAATTAGATTACTGTACAAATGACTCTCTCCAAAAAGTATTTAATTACTAATTACTTTCAAAATCCTATATCAACCTTGACTAGTTAAATGATTCAAGGATAGACATGAAACGGCTCTTAATTCATTCAAATAAATATAAAACTACATAAATTATTCTTATTAACTGACCAAAGTATTACAAATGTGAGAATTTACCGATTTTGATGTTAATTCTACTATTGTATTATATATAATTGTTCTATACTGTATACACAGTATTTAGATCAATTACATGTGAAGTAACTGTAATTAAATTGCAGAAAAAAATTAGAGTACACCCTTACTTTTCTTTTTCAAGGGAAAAGTAATTAAATTACAGTAACTAATTACTTAGTAACTAGTTACACCCAACACTGTACATCACATATAGTGTAATATAGTGAGAATATGGCGCTTGCACTCAAAGAGGGAAAAACCAGCCCAATTTTATTCAGAGCCCAAAAATATGCAGTTTGGTGCAGTTATTGTTATTTATATATCCAAAAATGAAATTGTTATAGCTTGTAATGTAAGTCAATAAGGTCTTTATAACAGTATAGCAGATTGTACATGTAAACATTCCTCAAAATTGTTAAATTTTATAATTATTCTTCTCAAAAATGATGTATGGATAATCAAGGATTATTGTGTACAACAGATTTTTCAGCAAAGTTATTATAATGGTAATAATTTAGAGGTCTTAGAAATTCACATATCAAATATTATACTGTAGGCTCTATAGGGTTAAGATGGAAACAATTAGCCAGTTTGGATCAGCTAAAACCAGGTCAAATTTGTCTCGTTCCTGTTTAAAGGTTTGAAGAACGAAGATGGGTATGAAATCTCCATCCCCTTTGAGGACAACAACCTGGATGAGTCTGGTTTCTATAATGAAAATGACCACACCTTCGACGGTATTTACTTCAGCCATGTTGTGACCGAGTAACATGTTTGATTATTACAATTGAGCTCTAAACTTTATAATAAATCTACAAATCGATGCTTCTGTAGAGTCGGCCTCGGGTCAGGTTCCTCCTTGCAGTCCGTTACTTCTGATTACCAGCCTCCGAGCACAACTGCAGATTTCTCTGGAAAAGAACTCCTGGCTCCAAAAACGCATCGAAGATCTGGAGGAGGAGAGGGACTTCCTGCGCTGCCAACTTGACAGATTCATTTTCACCACCAAGAGTCAAGAGCGCAATGGCACAATGGGAAAAGGTAGTTTTAAATTGTACTTGCAAAGTTTAAATTGCAAAGTTGTCTTTGTGTATTTTATGAAGTGTTATCTTTATTGTTTTATATAAGAAACTGAAGCAGAGGCCATGCAGCAACCCACCTGTCAGAAGCAGCCCACCAATCCGAAGCTTCCCATCCGGAAAACACCCACTCCTTCATCACCCATGATGACACGCTCTGGAAAAATCCCAGCACGCAACCAAAAGCGCAGCAGAAATATCAGCTAATTAGCTTTTACTACTAATACTTTTTTTTTTTTTTTTTTCAATTAAAATTAAAAATCAATTGCAATCTCACTGTTACTTTATGCTTCTTTAACAGTGTTAGTTTATTATAATTGATGTACTATAATAGGTTTTGTTAATAATTTTGAACTAGATTTTATTTTAGATATTTTCTGTTTTAATTTTAAAGTTTTAGTAGTTTGGTGTGTTTTTTTTCTAATTTTTTATAGATTTTTTTTATGTCTATATAGTCTTTATTAAGATTAAGTAATTTTAGTACTTTAACTGAAACTAAATGAAAATGACAAATGTTGCAATGAAGGAAAAAAAATATATGAGATGGGAGGAGAAATTATTTGTCTGCTTTTGCGTTCTCTCGCAAATGTTGTGTGTTTCCCCCAAATGCTTTTTATGGTTTGTTTTAGTTAATGATAATAAGGACTTTAAGCAACAGCTAAGGATGGAACGGCAACGGCGACTGATAGTAAACAGTTAACTGCCATAGCGAAAGAACACAAAAATCACTAAGCAACAATAAAGAGGACAGTGCAAATAGATCATTCAGTCATTTAACAAAATACAAAAAAATGCGATTTTAAAAAAGCAAGAAAATGGATGCTTTTGGTATTTAAATTATATACAGATACAATCAAAATGCCACATAACAGCAGCAGCTGTTGCTTAAAGTCCCTAATAGCCCTGATCTGTAATTATAAAATTATTAAATTTGGAAGGTTTTTTTTTTGTTTTGTTACTTTTTCAGATCAAGAAGCAGAGGAGGTGATTGAGGAGGAAGAGTATATAGCGGAGGAAGATTATGTGGAAGAGGAGCAGGTTATTACAGATGATGATGGTGACTTTTCAGATAGTAAAAGCTTACAGAAGAACCGTTCAGGCAGGCTGACTGGCCAAACGAGAGTGAAAAGACGACGTGTTTTTCGTATTGCACGAAGCATGGAAAGACAAAGAGGTAAGAGAGCCTCTATATTCTTCAAAACAACTCTAAATTTCCAAACAGGAGTTCAATATGGCAATTTTGTTTGCAGTTAAAGACCCTGCAGGTGTTCTGCTTCGCTACAATAAGATCCTTGTGACCTATCAGAAGTTGAAGAGCATGTCTCGAGCATTCCAGGTTCATGGGGTTGACCGAAACACTGTGGCCTCCACCACTCCTATCGCTGAAATGCTTTTGGTTGCTCCTGAGAAGGTGTCTGAGGTTGGCGAGTTTGATTCCTCCAAGGAGAAGCTTCTGGATTATGCAAGGCGCTGCTATAAAGCTCTTGATGAGGACTCTCATGCTAAGGTGCAGACCTTGAAGAAGAACAACCTCTTGCTGCCCATTTCATACAGGTTCAGGCACTGAATTTCCAACAAAATGTCTTCCTTTTTGGGGGAGGAGGAGCCAGCTGTGTTGATGTAGTGGTTTGAACACCAATAGAGTCCATCCACTGAACTTTTGTGGACACTTTTTTTTTGTTTTTTGTTTTTTGTTCTCTCTCTTTTTGTCCCCATACCTCAATTCTACAACTCCACAACTCTGTGCCAGTTAAGGATGGTAATTATTCAGTTAGAGTGTGTAGACTGAAAAAAATGCATGTTGAGCAAGCATTTGGACAAATACGGTACAGTTTTGAAAATTAAAGAGAAAAAATGTGGGTAAAAAAATGAAGGGAGAAGGACATTTGTGAGGTAAATAGTCAGCCACTGTATTTGAAGGGTTGCCTGTCTTTATTTTGTATTTATACTTAAGTTTCTCATTGTGACATTTGGAAATCTCACTTTGTCTTGTTTGAGTTTATAAGTTGGGGATCACATAAGGTACCTGTTCTCTTTAATGACTCTTGTGATCACATTTTGACAATATGAGTCTGAGGTTAAATATTATTAAATAAAGTTGCTTGCTACCATCTAAAAAAATGGTGTTCCTAAATCATCTTCAGACTTTCTTTCTAAACTTTTCCTAACTAAAACGTTTTGCTATTAAATGATGAATGAAAGGAGCGCATTATTCTTTAATATTCTATACATTCTCTAGTGAAGAGAAACGCAAAAAACAGAATAGTAGTTATGCTGTGTTCAACATCTGTTAATCATTAAAATCACTCGGGTAAAAGTGTATTTGTGTATTAAAAGTGTAATTGACAAAAGGGGAAAGTTATATATGTATATAAAACAATGTATTTGATATCAGAGACATTGTTTACATTTGTGCAATTTTGTACACTTTCCTACACAGAAAATTACAAAGCAAACCATAAATGCCAAAGATTGTTTATTGATTTAAAATATAACTTATGAGAAAATGGCTTGTTCATAACTTTTGGTGTCTTTGTTTACTATTTCATAATCCTCCTTTGGTGTGCCTGTATAATATTAAATAAAAAGCTAAATCAGTGTTTATACTTTGCAACATCAGTTTAATGGCTTAAATGGTGCTGTTGTTGTTGTGAGTATCTATTATTTACTTCTTTTGTATTATGACTTCATTTCAAAACTGTACCCTGCTGTTATTAAACACAATATTGTGGAAGAGCGCATCTTTCAGTCATTTACAGCGAGAAATCTACTTGCATGTCTAATCTTGGATAATCAAAGCTAAAATGCAAAGTGTGAGACTGATGGAGGGGAAAAGGCTTCCATACAAAAAAAACCACACATTTTGCCATATCAAAAACTCATGATAAAGTAATTTCTTTGCTCTTGTTCTTATTGTATATCTTATATAAATATAAAACACACAAACAGCCTGCAAGGGTCCATTTGAACATGGGAAAAACTTTTTCCTCCAGGACTGTAGGGGCGCACAGCTTCATTACCCTTGTCCAGAGTGACTTTTGGGCTGTGAAGAAACAGTCAGCATCCGCCAACGCGGAATGAGCAGTTAGCTTCCTCGACCGAGACGGGTTAGATTTCAACACAGTTAATAATGTCAATTTACTGCATTTGACTATCAGGGAGACTATCTAAAAGAGTAAATCTTTATAGCTAAGTGGTTTAATCATCTGTATTGCCGACGCGAACGTTTCTTTCTCATCCTGCGGTGGTTCGAGCTAGCATTAGCAGCTAACAAACCTCTGAAGCAAAGCGTGTATTTCTCTGCGAGTTTAGGTGCATTTTGGGTAACTATATATGCTGGTGTAACATTTTAAAACATCTGTATTTTTATAGTCCGTCCTTTGAAATTGCGTGCGATAGAGAAAGCGTTATTTACAAACGAAAGAGCGTGTTAACCTAAGTTTCAGAGTCTGGGTTAGATCAAAACACCAGGATGTCCGATTTTGATGAATTCGAGAGACAGCTATCTGAAAACAAACAAGGTGAGTATAGATGTGCACCATTGACTGTTTTGAACAGTAATCGCATGCATAAAATCATAATATCAAAATAACTAAACAAATTGATGCTTACGGTAATGAAACTCACTCAGCACTTGAAGCATGTTGGTTGTTTTATACCGTAGAGAAGAACAGAGAAATCTGTAAATATGCATAGACACTTGTTAATTGGTAATTTGTTTATATTTACTGGCAGGATACGCGTTATTTAATTTTATTCTGTATTTGGTGAAAACTCTTTGTTTGTATATAAGTGTCAACAATATTTGAGTGTACTTAAAGTCAACATGAAATTAAAATTATGGAATATTACAGACAGTGTTATAAATGATTTATCCGTGCACATTGTTACTTTTTTCAAATTCATGTGCCCTTGTAATCTTTAATCAAAAATAACATCCCCCTCCCACTTGCAAGGACATCCCTTCCCTGATGAGATCATTACTGGCGTGAGGGCGGGACAACCTGTCACTCACATGAGATCAACCAATAGCAAACCCTAACGATGCAATCAATTCCCCATGGACAAAATCAAGTCCGGCCCTACATTTTTTTTTTTTGTTCAAGAAGCCATTTCTCTCAGATATGTTACAATAGGGGAGAAAAGACTATTGCAACTTCCATTTCATGCTGACTTTAAGTCTTAATATTGGAATAATGTAGTACATCCCCATTTTTTTTTTAAAACATCTCTACAATAACTTTTTTTTTTTGTGGTGATTGTCTCAGAATTTACATGCCATGTTAAAAGCTTTGACTTTAACTGCAGGTTTTGTATGTCTACATTGTTGTCAGATCACCTGCCATTAGTGACATTCTCTATTCTGTTTGTAAGTTTATTTGAGTTGCAATAACTTCTGTTTTCCCTTTTTTAACCCCTCTCGTTCTCTTCCGCACAGGTGACAGTCTAAACGGTCATGGTGGGTATCCAATAATGAGGTGCAGAAAAGCACACACAACCTGTCTCTTTCCTTTACCTCTAATCTTCCTTTTTTCCCTAGATACTCACTGTGAAATCTGAAATTCTACATAATAGTGTGCCAAATGTTTCATTCTGCAGCTGGAATGGGCTTTCTCTTCTTGTTCCTTCCTCTTTCCTACTCTGACGCAATTGGTAGTCACAAAATTTGGCTGATCAACCGATTGAAATTTGAGAAAGGAACAGTCTAGCAGATTACAAAAAAGCACATTTGTTTAAATTTGTGACCAAACTATAAGTGTTCATATGAAAAATCGCAGCCGACTTTATATTCAGATTAGGCTTTTGCGCCACGTTTTTTATTTTTGCTTTGTAACTATGAGAAACATTATTAAACCTAGTAAATCGCACATCTTTATTTAGATACGTAATATAATGCTTCATTCTTGAGAAAATCCTCACTGAGTGACATGACATGCTGTAAAGCTAAAGCTATAGGACATCCGTAATTCGATTGCGTCACGATCATCACGCAGTGTTTTCCAATGTCATTTGAAAGTTCAGCCAATGGAAGTTGGATCTCAGGCATGGTGGGTGGGTATAGTGCGTAGTGACAATGTGTAGAGACCAATCGGACACTGTTTTAACAGCTGGAACATGCTTGGATTGGTTTGATAGCTCAGATTGACAGGTCTTGATTTGCCGCCATAGAATAGGATTGCACAGCTGAAACAGCGCTGGAAGATCATCACTCATCAACCAGGATCCTATTACTTGTTACTTATTCAACGTGATTACAAATATTTTTATGATTTATTGTGGTGTTTACTAGGGGTGTAACGGTTCTAAAAAAAAATCAAACCGTACCAATCTACACCCATGGTTCGGCACACACTTGCACCGCATTTCGGTAGCAAACTTTGTTCAATAGGAGTGCCGTATGCTCTAATATGACCGTCAGTGAAATTTCACAATTATCGATACTTCAGCAAAAACTAATACTAGGTTAAGTAATGTAGGCCAAGTAAAAAGTCATCAAAACAGTTACAGAAGACAAGTAAACAGTCAGCAATACAATAAGAACAAATAAACTAATTACAAACAAAACCAATAACAAAAAATACACAAAACAAAGCTAATTAAACAGTGTTTTAGGTTTTTCAGTAAGATGTACAGACAGTGGTTTTCAGATAAATAATAGCCTACAATAGAAATTGAATAAAGTAACTAAATATAAAATAACACTGCTGTATACATTAAATGTAGACTAATCCTTATCAAAACTACAGCTTATTCATTCAAGCAGTGAGTGATTTTTATCTTTGTCTTTTCTTGTTTGATTAACATTTAATGACTGCAACAGTCACTTTAAGAGCTACACGGACCCAATATACTGTTACACGCATGCTCTTTCTTAGTGTTTACATTCACTTGGCATAACCGATTGTGTTTACGAGGATACTTACCAAAACTACATTCTGACATATTTGTGTGTAGGCTATTTGACCATTTAGACGCATATCTGAAGGCCATAGTATACTTTGCTTATGCAGGTTCCTCCCGGTGTGCACAGGAGGCCGCCTAGGGAACAGCGTCTCTTTCGCGGCTTAAAGCACTTTTAATATCAAGCACGTCCTGGAGTTTAGCAACAGTAGACTGCATTTTACATCACTCACTTATTAAGCTGATTTGGATGTTAAGTTTTGCTTAGGGAGAAACTGTCAAGGAAATGATGGTGCGCCGGACGAAATGCGGCAGCGGCACAATAATCGTTTTACCTTGATTATCTTGTTTTCATCCAAAATCGAATTTGAAGTGCGATTAATTGCACAGCCCTAGTATGTCCATTTATCCAAAGCGTACAAACCCGCATCTCAGACAGTGCGCAAATATTGAGTTCTCTTTTGAGTTTTGCGTTTGAACGGACAAATTCACACACAAATGATGTCAACATGCCTGTCTTGGTGAGTATCCTAGCTCAGGGGTTTTCAAACTTTATGATGCCAAGGAACCCCAAATATGATAAACCTTTTATGAGGGAACCCCATCCTGAAATCCATCTATATATATTATATATTTATATTTAAACTGTTAGATAAATAGTAAGTGTGACATTATAAATACAACATATTGTTTCCAAACTTAAATTGGCTATGCTTAATGTTGGGTGTATAAACCTGAAGAAGAACATTTTCAATTAAACATTATTTATATAAGCAACTTTCACAATAATTGTATGTAAGCAGCTTGCGTACTGCGTTAAGAATACTGCCTTACAACCCCAGTGAGTGAGATAAAGTGGGCTATAGTGAGAAAAACTCACTAGAAAGATACAAAGCAAACATATACAGTTCTGGAAAGTATGTATAAGGAGAGAAACATTTAGAACTGAAACAGTTAGAATGTTCAGTAGACTTCATCCATTTTTGCTTTGTCTTTTTATTCTCTGAAATTTTCTGGGGACCCCTTAGAACCTTCTGGAGGACCCCTGGGGGTCCCCAGACCCCAGTTTGAAAATCCCTATCCTAGCTGACATAGTTCGTTACGTCTTAAAGGAGCACACCACTATTTTTGAAAATAGGCTCATTTTTCATCTCCCCTAGAGTTAAATGGTTGAGTTTGACCATTTCTGAACCCATTCAGCCAATCTCCGGATCTGGCGGTAGCACTTTTAGCATAGCTTAGCATAGATCATTGATTCTGATTAGACCGTTAGCATCTTGCTAAAAAAAATGACCAAAGAGTCAATATTTTTCCTATTTAAAACTTGACTCTTCTGTAGTTACTTCGTGTACTAAGACTGACGGAAAATGAAAAGTTTCGATTTTCTAGGCCGATAAGGCTAGGAACTATACACTCATTCCTGCGTAATAATCAAGGAACTTTGCTGCCGTACCATGGGTGCAGCAGGTGCAATGATATTACGCAGCGCCTGAAATATGCTACCTTCCGTCAACTGTGAGAACCTGCTTGCACAGGGAGCGTGCTGGGGACTATTTCAGGCGCTGCTTAATATCATTGTTCCTGCTACACCCATGGTATGGCAGCAAACTAGTTCCTTGATTATTACGCAGGAATGAGAGTATAGTTTAATTCAATGATCTATGCTAAAAGTGCTACTGCCAGACCCGGAGATCGGCTGAATGGATTCGAAAACGTTAACTCAACTGTTGAACTCTGGGGCAGTTGGAAAATGGCGTGTTCCTTTAAGTGATCGTACACAGTCAAGAAAGACAATGCGTGTGTATCAGTATATTAGATCATCATTGTCTTAAAGTGATAGCAGCCTATTGTTCCTGCTGTCTGTTTTTAATGTTAATCAAACAACAAAAGACAGAAATCACTTGCTGCTCTTGATTGAATAGCTTTTGTAACTTTAATAAGGATTAATCTTTAATTTATAGTCAAATATGCAATGTTATTTTACATTTGCTTACTTTATTCAATTTCTGTATCTGAGAACTAATGTTAGACCTACCTGAAAAGTACAGATTTTTTTATTTTTTTGTATCTTTGCTCTAGTGTATTTATTTGTGCTGTTGCTTGTAGTTAGATTATTTATTTTTATTCGACAGTAGTCCTTTTTTCCCTGAACATAGCACATACCGTACCGAAATCGTGACGCAATTGATTGAATCCGTGATGCAAACCGAATTGAGTAATTTGAACCGTTACACCCCTAGCGTTTACACGTGTAAGTAGTTAAGTTCAGTAAAACACTCAGGCCTGGTTTCACAGACAGGGCTTAGATTAAGCCAGGACTAAGCCTTAGTTAAATTAGGACATTTAAAGGGTTAGTTCACACAAAAATGAAAATTCTGTCATTAATTACTCACCCTCAACCTGTAAGATCTTCGTTCAACTTCAGAACCCAAATGAAGATATTTTTGATGAAATCCGAGAGCTCTCTGACCCCTCCATAGAAAGCTATTTAACTAACACTTTCAAGGCCCAGAAAGGTAGTAAAGACATCGTTAAAATCGTCCATGTGACTCCAGTGGTTCAACCTTAATTTTATGAAGCGACGAGAATACTTTCTGTGCGCAAAACAAAAATATGGACTTTATTCAACAATTTCTTCTCGTCTGTGTCAGTCTCCTATGCAGTTTACGTTGGTCAGCTCCTGCGTCAGCATCACACGCATGCATCGTGGTGCTCACGTGAACAGCGTCGGCCAATGCTAAGCCAGCATTCTGGCATAGCTCTGACGTAAATTAAGGTTGAACCACTGGATACACATGGACTTTTTCATCGATGACTTTCAAATGATATCTTAAATATCTTATTTTATCTTAATTTGTGTTCCGAAGATGAACGAAGGTCTCACGGGTTTGAAACGACATGAGGGTGAGTAATTAATGACAGAATTTTCATTTTTGAGTGAACTAACCCTTTAAATAGCTTTTATAAACGCACCTTAGAAAAAAACATGTACTGGTGTGCATCTTGAGACAGAACAATGGCACTGACATATTTTAAGATATGTCAGTGCAAGTTGCTTTCAGTTAAGACAGCTCAAACATTCATTTTCGTCTGGGACTATCTTAAACCTTGTCTGTGAAACCGGGCATCAGAATGGTCCAAACGCTGTAACTTTCGATTGCTTTGAGATATCAACACAGAATTTGGCCCAGATGCAATTGACAGGATTGTAAAAATGCCCAAAAGATTTTATATGAATAGTGGTTTGCGTAAGCCCTGTTTTTAAAGCCCTATTAAATGTTTATTGTAAAAAGAATATTTGTTGAAGTTAGTTATTTGATTGTTAAAAAATCAATATACAACATTACTGTAAACAATATAAGCAAGGCAACATCTGTGGTATTACTTTATCTGGGAAAAAAAGGTTAACAGTTACAGTCAACAGAGAGCTTACTTATCACTTATATAAAGCTTGAATGATCGGGATCGGTATCGGCCGATCATGATGACAAGAAATCGGTAGTCGGTATCGGCTGCAAAAATCCTGATAGGAGCATCCCTACTGGTTTGCTTCAGGAGCCTGTAGCTTTGTCTCATACTTATATTTTTCGTTTCTTCCTTCTGTCTCAGAGCGGGACAAAGAGAACCGGCACCGGCGACGCAGCCCTTCACGCAGCCGCAGTCGAGAGAGGAAGAGGAGGAGCAGAGAGAGAAGAAGCAGGGAACGCCGCAGCGACAGCAAGGACCGCCGTCATAGACGCAGGTGCGAGAGGGAATGTTGTAACATGACTGTCATCACTGTTCATGGCTCAACAATAAAGATGGTGCAGAGTGAGAGCTTTGGGCCAGTTGATGTACATGCATATTTAAACATCTGATTTTTGAGCCCTGTTGTAATAGATGTTGCTACTACAATATGAGTCAGTTCATGCCCTTTAATGATGCTTTTTTTTTGTTAATTTATGCAGTTTAAACTGAATTTAAAACTGAAATAGTCAGGTTTAAGTGCACATAAAATGGCACATAAAGTCCTGCTCTTAAACTTCATTTAGTTATTTATGTACTGTGGTTTAAGCTACTGTAAAGTAGCTACATGTCAAACACTGTTCTTAAATGTCATTTCAGTGATCAAATTCAGAACCATCCCCAAGAAAATGTCAGGTAATACTGCAGATGGGCTGACCCAGTTTTACCATTTGTTTACTTCTTACAAATCCATCTTGCAAGTGTTTTGACTCCTTGAAGGAGTTTGTGAGATGAATTACTACTCATTCCTGCATTAAAAGACTATATGTGTGGAGTTGTTACACTATTTTTTATTGTGATTTTAATTGTACTATTCTTTTGGATTTTAAGGAATCATTTAAATAAATGACTTAGCTCTGTTAAATAAAATAAATAATCTTCATATTGTTAAATATGTAATATACCAGTTAGATAGAAATGAATTCACTTTGGTTCTTTTCATTTTCTCAGCCGTTCACCTCAACGGGAGAAAAAGAAGAAAATTAAGAAGTACTGGGATGTACCACCTCCTGGCTTTGAGCATATTACACCCATGCAGTACAAGGCAATGCAAGGTGCGCAACATGACATAAAAGAATATCCTGTGTCTAGTGTCCACTCATTTTATTCGGTAGGGGTGGGCGATTCAAATTTTCATTATTTGTCAGTAGGGTTTTTTTAATTGCTTTCCATACAATTTCTATTTCATGCTATCCAGTAGTTGCCAAAAGTGATGTCCAGAGGAGATATTTGTTTTTTATGACCCTACAAGTTTGATTAAATTATTGAAATATGGGGAAAATATTTTGTATTTTTTAATTATTAAAAAAAAAACCTAGACTACTAAAACACTTGTTTACGGTATTTATCTGACAAAATTATTTGGCAAAAAAAGCAGGCTTCAGATTTTATTTTATGCTTAGAATAACAAAATGCTCACAGGAAAAAGCATATTTTGATAACAATCAGTTATCAATATTTTGTTGGTTCTCTTTTGTTTTTGCATGTTCATAATTTCTTTGTATGTCAGCCTGGGCAAAAATTACGTCTGCACCATTTGGCATGTTTCATTGCATTATCACAAATACAACAGTTTACTCCAAGCACAACTATGTAATATGATTACAAAATCTTTCACAAATTTTTAATAAATAGAAGGTGAAGATGTCAATTTTCCTAGGCTGGACATTAATACACTTTTGGTATATTATCAACAAAATATTTGTTTTTTTGCTCATATCGACCACCCCTATCAAGTATTATTTATTATCTCCCTCTCCTTCTTTGTCTGGCTTTTTAATTTATTTATTACTTTGGTTCAGGCTTTTACAGACATCTTCTGATAATAACAATGTAAGATTATTTAATCATTCATGTTCTGTTCATGCAATTATTCTGTCCTGTTTCTTCCTCAGCTGCTGGTCAGATCCCTGCTACCGCTTTGCTGCCCACCATGACGCCAGACGGCCTGGCAGTAACGCCGACCCCGGTGCCTGTAGTGGGCAGTCAGATGACTCGCCAGGCTCGCAGACTTTACGTTGGCAATATCCCATTTGGCATCACAGAGGTGTTGAATGAACACTATTCACACACTAGAATTACTCTGCAGGGCTTTGGAGAATAAATCCACACAGAGAACACTGGCACAATTAGATGTATAATGCGAAAGCATATTTAATTGTACATGCTCATTTCCCCCATGTTCACATTTCTGAGAAACCCTGTTGATATCTGAAATCAACCCAAACAAACTCACCCCTCCCTTCATTGGTTCGCCACCAAAATGCATGAACACACAATGCAAGAGTGGATCATAGTTTATCATAGCTGAAGCAAAGCATAAAAAATGCCCCCCCCCAAAAAAAAAACACTGCGAAGATGAAAAACGACGGGGAAGAACAAGAAAGACTATATACAAACAAGAGTTTGTTATTATCCTCCAGCAGCACACCAGCTCCAGACAAACAATGACACTCAAAACGGTCTTGTTACTATAGATAACATTACAACAACAGCAAATCTTGGTTCTGTGACACATAGCAAAACTAATGTTACTACGTGTGGAGCAGAAACAGCACAACCTCAGTGTCGATTTCAGGCCTTCCCACTTCCTCCCTAGAGCTGGATAGCTTTTCTAATATTAACACGGGTCCTCTTGCCTGAACATAACCCTTCTTTTTCCAGTGATATTCCCCTGACCTTCTCTCCTTGCAATGTTTCTCAGCCATCCCTCTTTCTACAGTCTTTTTTCAAATCCCCCTTTTGGACACGCCCCTTACTTCTGATTGGCTACAAGTGTTGTGCTAGGTTAGATTCACTTTCAACAGTGTTTCTCAGAAATCGCTTACTGCATCTTTAAAGTTAATCTTTAAAAACACTAATAAATAACACTTTTACATCTTTAGCAAATGTGTTGCCAGAATTCACTCATTTAAAAGGAGTTAAAAAACATTTAATATCGACCATTTTATGGGTCATTGTTCACAACATTAAAAATGATCTCCTCTTTCTTATTATCTGTGCATCCTTTTTTTAAACGCATAATATAACACCCGTCTTCCTCAGGAATCCATGATGGACTTCTTCAATGCCCAGATGAGACTCGGCGGTCTGACTCAGGCCCCAGGAAACCCTGTCCTCGCCGTCCAGATTAACCAGGACAAGAACTTTGCTTTCCTTGAGGTGGGTAACACCTGTGCACACTGATTTATATTGCTTATGAATGTGCAAGCTTGGTTCTTTACCATTTTCCTCTCATTAATTCTTCAGTTCCGATCAGTGGATGAGACCACACAGGCCATGGCATTTGATGGCATCATCTTCCAGGCACAGAGTTTAAAGATTCGCCGGCCGCACGACTATCAGCCGTTACCTGGCATGAGCGAGAACCCCAGCGTATATGTGCCGGGTATGACCACTTTACACTTCCCTCTTTGCTCAGAGATCTCAAACTACAACAAACATGACACATGACACGTTCCTTTGATTACAAATGAGCTGATTTCAGCATACATTTGTATTACATTCTCAATTCTCAGGTGAATGTATTTTGGCTTAACCTTGACCCCAAGAAGATTAGTCACCACTCTTGTACATTTCAGCCCTATGCTTGTAGTCTATTATTCTCTAACATTTCGTCTGCCAGCCAATTGTCTGTTAATTAATGTTTTCCATCTGCTTCACAGGTGTGGTGTCCACTGTTGTACCTGACTCTATTCACAAGCTTTTCATTGGAGGTTTGCCGAACTATCTCAACGACGACCAGGTTGGTTACAAATGGTTTCTGGTAGAAAGTCTATATATAGCATGTATTTTATCAGAGAAATGTTTTAGCATATTTTATCAAATATTTTTAGATGCAAGAGCCTCATGTTCCATGAAAACTTGCTGCTTCCTAACAAAAAAAAGAACAGCATTTATTGAAACCAAACTGCACAAAATAATGAAGTGTCATAGTAATAATAATGTAAAAATAATGAGCTAGTATATAAGAGATTGTATTATTCCTAAACACTGTAACAGCTAACAATATATCGTAAAGTTTGCCCAGCTTTGTGCTTGTCTTGGCTGCATGTGGCTCTTCATTCTCTGCATATCCTTCCCAACATGAGAAATGAGCAGCTGAAGTTGATTTTTTAAAAAGGTCCCTAACCATTTCTATTTCAGGACAGATTGTTTCAAACCCAGGTAATATATGCATATTTGACACACGAGCAAACTCGCAGCAAAAAAAGGTGGAAATTGATCAGGGAAAAGCTGAAATGTTTTTGGCACAAAAAAAGTATACATTAAGTGTACCACAGGGTAAATAAATATTACAAATTTTATGTTTTTTGGTTTTGTTTGTTTTTTACTTATATCCTGCTTATGTTAGGTGTCATGTAAAACCTGAATTTCTTTCTTTGTGTATTCAGGTTAAAGAGTTGTTAACCTCTTTTGGACCTCTCAAAGCCTTCAATTTGGTTAAGGACAGCGCTACCGGCCTCTCAAAGGGCTATGCTTTCTGTGAATATGTGGATGTTAACATCAATGATCAGGTGAGTTGGCATGGTTAGTGTTTCACTGTATCCATGGATTGTAACATTTTAGTATTTTAACATTTATATATCTGTTAATATTTCTTCCAGGCTATTGCAGGATTGAATGGTATGCAGTTAGCAGATAAGAAGCTGCTGGTTCAGAGGGCAAGTGTTGGGGCCAAGAATGCCACAATGGTAAAAATCAAGTTTAACTTTTTAATTAAACATTTAATTTAATTAATTTGAAGACATTTAATACAAATAAGACCTTATTTCTTACTACGTTACTGTACAAAAGTTTGGGTTCTGTTAAATTTGTAATATTTTTATGTTTTTAAAGTCTCTTATGCTCACCAAGGATGCATTCATTTGATTAAAAAATACAGTAAAAACAGTAATCTTGTTAAATATTCTTACAATATTTCAAATTGTAATCTATTCCTATGGTCAAAGCTGTATTTTCAGCATCATTACTCCAGTCTTCAGTGTCACATGATCCTTCAGAAATCATTCTGATATGCTGATTTGCTGCTCAAGCAACATTTCTTATCACTGTTGAAAACAGTAGAGCTGCTTATTTTTGCGGAAACAGTGATACTTTTTTTCATGTTTCTTTAATGAGTAGAAATTCAAAAGAACAGAATTGATTTGAAATAGAAATTGTTTAACGTTAATGTCTTTTTGATTAATGCAACCTTTTTAAATAGAAGTATTAATTTTCGTCAAAAAGTAAAACAATAAAAACAAATATGAATACAATTTTACAGACCCCAAACATTTGAATGGTAGTACTTAATCTTGGTCTCATCTTTGCATATTGTTCCAAAAAAAGTCTTAAACTTGTGCATCTGTGCTGCATACATTTGGATGATTTTAATTGGGATAAATCTTTCATTTTTCTTTCCCTAACCCTCTGTAGACGAGCATAAATGAGACTCCGGTGACGTTGCAAGTACCGGGGCTGATGACAAACTCCATGATGCAGATGGGCGGCATCCCTACCGAGGTCCTGTGCCTGATGAACATGGTCGCTCCAGAGGAGCTCCTGGATGACGAGGAGTACGAGGAGATAGTGGAGGACGTCAAGGAAGAGTGCTCCAAATACGGCCAGGTCAAGAGCATAGAGATTCCACGGCCTGTTGACGGCCTTGATATCCCTGGAACCGGCAAGGTAAGACTTACCAAACCAGCTCAAGTGATGGATTGGGGTCAAACTCGGCTGTTTATCAGTCCTCACGTAGGTGCTGATTAAAGCACTTTGACTCTGAACCCTCCAGCAATGAACATCTGGTAGTGCTACACAAACATACACAAACCATCCCAACAATCTGTTTTATTTTTCCAGATCTTTGTGGAGTTCACATCTGTTTACGACTCCCAGAAAGCCATGCAGGGCTTAACGGGGAGAAAGTTCGCCAACAGGGTGGTGGTGACCAAGTACTGCGATCCAGATGCCTACCACCGCCGAGACTTCTGGTAGAGGAAGAGAGCAAGAAAAATTGTGTTGGAGTAGCAGCTTTGCGATAATAACTCGTAAAAAGAGAGAGAAATTGAGGCAGAGATGACACAGGGGGAACATTTTTTTTTTTTATGCTTAAAAAAAGCCAAAAGGTGAATGTTGTGTTTTTTTGTTTTGAGGCTTAAATTAAAAGATGATTTGTGAGCAATTATGGGAGGGTTTTTGCTTTTGTTTGTATTTTAAGATTATTAGCGGGAGATATTCTGTTATACTGATTATACTTATTCTGTTAATAAAATTGTTGCTATTTTTTAATTGTACACTGAAACAAATGATGTAAAATTGTGATTGTTGACCATCAGAGAAGATAAAAGAACTTGATACCCAACCAAATGCAGAGATTTGTTCATAATCGCTGGGTAATTCAAATGAAGATGTCATCTTTCGGTCCCTTACCTTGTTTTTATCTCTTTTTATTCCTCATTTGAATCGTATCACACTGACCGATCCTTCTCAGAAGTCATTTGTCTTCTCTGTTGGCCAGCTCACCACATCTCCCTCCCATTTTGTAGCTTTTTGCAGTTCATATCTCCAGGTATTAGATCTTGTTTTTGTCTGTTTTGTTCTTACACTTACTGGGTCTCTTCCATACATATCACCAACCAATTAGATGATGACATTTGTCCAATGTGGCACCTTTTCTGTTTCTGTATGTGTGATGTCTTTTTTTTCTCAGTATAATAGGCCACTTTTGATAATAAAACTCTTGGAAGTATGATCCGTTGTCAATCTGTCCGTCTGGTTGTCATTGGTTTGAAAGACGCCGCATGCTTCTCTGTTAAGAAGCAATATGTAGCATTTTTGTACTTTGTGGCTGATCAGATGGTTTCTCTCTAAACAACTGGTATTTTCTTCATCTTCAGGGCTGAATATGCATCTTTATTCCCTCTGCACATCTAGATGACTTGTTTTGAATATTTTTGTTGCTTATTGCTTCTTACATATTACAGCACAACTATCAGGCTTGTATATCTACTGATTTATTAAAATAGTACTAGGAACATCTTTAGTGCTACAAACCCTAATACCTGAAAATCAGTAGATTGAAAGGATACATTAATGTGCCGCAAGTGTCTATAATAAATGACAGATTTCCGAATGTTTCCCATTTAAGGACTATTTAGTGTGAAAGTCATCATAGTCTTTTAGCTTCTGTTACAGAAGATCAGATTGAACTGGGATTTATTGTCATGGACTGATAGTTGTGTTTGGTTTAAAAGAAGTCTTGTGAATCCAAACCAAAGTTAATCACTTATTTCTCCCTCTCTTTCTCTGTCAAGTTAAAGACTTTACCACTGCCGTGCAGCAACACGCTGCAAACACTTTTCTATTGGTGTGTTCTGATTTAAACCAGTTTTTATGCTGTTGTCTAGTTCAAATCTAGTCTAATCATGTTCATTGTGGTTTGAACATCGAGATGTGTGGTAACAAACACTGTAAGACTCATGGTTGATAGAAACACGAATAGGCCTGTTGTGTGTTTTTATGTCAGCGGTCAGTTGTTCATAATGTGTTTCCATCTCATTCTCTGTTCATTGAATACTTTTGGTAATGTCTTGATTTTCTTATGTAAACAGTAGTAAAATGCTTTTACAACAATCAGCAGTCTTTTAATGGAATGATTTTTGAAGATGCTTTTTTTCTTGTGCATTTAAAAAACCAAACAGCATCTTACTTTTTTTTTTCTTTTCCAAATGATTTCAAGATAACAGCATAAATCGTTGGCAAATAAAAGTGCACTGGATTGTTCATATAAATACCACGTAGAAAGATTTTTATTGGTTTGTCTTATTTCATCCCTCAATAATACTCTCTCATGAACTTGAAGAGAGGTTATTGTATTATTATTAATATACTATTATAGTATTTATTAATATTTTGAATATTTGAAAATGTTCGAATTTATATTTTCAACTTTCATTCTTTTATGTGTTTAATGTCCATATTAAACTAAAATTTGAGATTATTTCTCTAGCTTTATTTTTATTTCCAGGACTCCCTGGTAGAAGAGATACTTCATCTCAATGGGGCCTTCCTGGTTAAATAAAATAGAATAAAAGTCATTTTAGTACTTCAACTTATTTCAGTCATTTAAAACCATCTTTACAGTCAGAATTGTGCTTTGTAATAACACGTGTATAATACTTAATTGAAGTTCTAAAAGATGAAGGCTTATGTTTAGAAATTATTTTACAGGTTTTTCCATTCTCATCGAGATTTCATATCCTAAATCCCATCTGTTTCCCTAGCAAGCTGTTTGACAAGCATAACTTAACTGATGGTGAGAAGCTTCTTAGATTGAAACTTGCTGTGAATAAAGTACTGCTTTTGTTAGAAACTGCCTACTTTTGATCAACATAGTAATTACTAGAAACCATAGCAAGTCGGACAATTTAAAGATATCCCGGTACACCTTTAACCTCTCCATATACACCAACCATCATTCGCTATGTACGGAAGCTGTCAAGCACAACGAATAGATAGACAGCTCCTCTTATCCAATGAGAGACGAGAACTGATGGCCGGTACCCAATGGCGATTTAGTGGGCGGGGCCACAAGGCTCCAGCGCACCAGCGGAGGAGGTGTTCCTGGCGGCCATTTTTGATGCGAGAAGTGATTGTTTGGCGAATAGAAATAATAGGAAATAAAAATATAGCGTGAAAAGTTGTGGAATTGTGGCGGAACTGAAGGGGATATTAAGCGGGAAAGTGAAACTCAGGAAAATCAGGTAAACATCCCCACGACGTGGGAGGGTCACTCCAATTATGTGCTGTTTTTTTTCCTTTCCAATTTGTATCCCAGCCAAAAAAAAAGCTCTCGCCGGTCGCGTTCACTACAGGCTCGCGAGCTGCTTGCTGGAATTGAGCTTTCTAACTCCTCTAAAGTGTTAATATTATCGCATCGGTGTCTGGTCGCTTAGAAAAAGTAGTGTGCATGCGAATGAAGTTGGATAAGAGCATATAAAAAAGCCACATGCATGCAAAGACAGTGGCAGCCTCTGGTTTCATATTGCTGGAGTATTATTTAGTACCATCTAAAACCGAGCTTGCTCTAAATGAGCTATTATTACCAGGACTGTGAGATCAGGGGTTTTAGGTTTACTTTAAACTGGTAACATATCTAATGGAGGATCAGCTCGCGAATTGCCAGCTGTCGTGGTTGCACTCGCTACATTGTTGCGAGAACTCAATGGGCGCGCGCAACTGTGTGTCAGAGAATTTTGATTGACATGCAGCTGTCATCCTCTCTGTTTATATTATATATGATGATCAGGACTGCTGCTGAATGAATGTCACGTTTCTATGCAATATTAGATTTCTGCTTCAGTCACGCCTGTACTAACTAGTCATTGTGGAAGTGCATGGATGCATGAAATAATGTCTGTCTTCATTGTGGCACATGAAGCTGATGCAGCTTGCTCAGCTGTGCTTAGACGGTGAAATCTTTCTGATACAATGAATGCTTCATTTAGATTTCTGCGTTTTCATCATTTAATATGGCATATTTGTCCTGTCACTGTTGTCTAATTTGTGTTATACCTACTTGTGAATCAGATGCTTTTACTGACCACGACCAAAAGCAGGTTAAAGTCACCATTAAATCAATCCATTTAAAAAAAATATTTAAATGGGATGTTGCAGTATGTAGCTGTGCTGTGCCTATTATTATTATTATTATTGTTATTATTAAATTAATGTACCCTCAACTTTCCCTCCCTCTTATAACAACATCTCTTCTCTGATGACGTGTTTACTGGCTTGAGGATAGGACTCGCTCACATGTGATCACATAAAACTATTCCCAATGGGCAAAATCAAGCCCTACACTTTTTTTTCCTTGTTCAAGAAGCCGTTTCACTCAAATATTCGTCACAATAGGAAAGACTACCGCAACTTCTGTTTCCTTTTTACTTTGTCAAAAGCCAATTATGTTGAAATTGCCAAAAATCAAATCCATTTCTTCTGTATGCACTGTAACTAACCTTGACAGTGTAATACCAGAAAGATTTGTGTAAATGCTGATAGTCCCTCAAAAGGGGCTATTTAATCATTTATACATGTAAGCTTTAAAGTATGCTTCTTGCTGTCATGTGCCTTTACATCAGGAGCTTTTTTATATACTGAAGAAACATAGGTGATAATCCTAATATAAAACTCCAGGTCTTTATTTGCAATCTCAAGCTTCTTATTGATCTTGATTTTAAAAGGCCTTGTAATTATTGTGTAAGGAAAAAAAGGGTTCTATAGAACCTTAAAGGGTTAGTTCACCCAAAAATTCTCTATCATGTTGTTCCAAACCCGTAAGACCTTCGTTCATCTTCGGAGCACAAATTAAGATATTTTTGATGAAGTCCGAGAGCTCTCTGACCCCTCCATAGACAGCAATGTAATTAACACTTTCAAGGTCCAGAAAGGTAATAAAAACATAGTTAAAAAAGTCCATGTGGTTCAACCTTAATTTTATGAAGCGACTTTTTGTGTGGGAAAACCCCCAAAAATAACGACTTTATTCAACGATCTCTTCTCGTCTGTGCCAGTCTCCTACGCTGTTCACGTAGTAAATACAGTGCAGCGCTTTCGAAGTGCTATGTCAGAACGCTGGCTTACCATTGGCCCACGCATGCGTGTGATGCTGACGCAGGTGCTAGCCAAGGGTGATCCACCATTCTGCCGCAGAACTCGAAAGTGCTGCACTGTTTACACTGCGTCAACAGCGTAGGAGACTGGCACAGACGAGAAGAGATTGTTAAATAAAGTCGTTATTTTTGGGGGGTTTTGCGCAAAAAAGTATTCTTGTTGCTTCATAATTAAGGTTGAACCCATTAATTAAGGTTAACAATGTCTTTCCTACCTTTCTGGACCTTTATGGAGGGGTCAGAGAGCTCTCGGATTTCATCAAAAATATGTTCACTTATGTTTTGAAAATGAACGAAGGTCTAACCGGTTTGGAACGACATGAGGGTGAGTAATGAATGACAGAATTTTCATTTTTGGGTGAACTAACCCTTTAAGGGGTTCCCATCATGGGATTATTTTATGGATTTAGTTTTAATTAATTTAGGTAAATTTGTCATTTTTTTTATTACATTTTAATTACATTTGAATTAAACAATTAAAAAATGAAATAACCTGTTAAACATAAACCTATTATGCAGTCACTAAAGACATTTTTCCTTATATAGAACCTTTTGGCATAAAGGGTTCTTTAAAGTTGAGTCATAAACCCCATTTAACCTTTTTTTTTTTAGCAAAACCTTGTGTTGAGCAAAACCCTCAAGCTTTCTGAATCTAATAAACACGGATAACATGTCGACATCGTTGGAAGTCTCTACTATGTGAGATGTGCGAAGAATAGATTAATGTATTCGCTAAATTTAGATGGAGATCACACATCTTTGTTTCACACCAGCATACTTGTTTGCATCCCAAAGTGTGCTTTGAGTGTGCATTGGAATATATTTGACTAGACATGCCTGTCTACACGCTGATAAACACATGATTTATTACTATATTTATTTACTTGATGAAAATACAACTGGATCTAAACTCAACGGTTCAGATTTTGTTTCATTGTGGAGATTTTTGAAGACATATTTGTAAAATTATGGCAAACTCTCCAGTATAATAATAAGGGCTTAGTTTTAGTCAGAATTGGCAAATTGCTATTTGCGTTGGAGGTGTTTTTATAAAAATTAGCAACATGTGTAGCACATTTGCATAGAATGATTTTTGGATGGTGTAGGTGAAAAGGTGGAGTATATAATTTATTCAGCGTTAAAAGTACTGTCTCTTATTCTAGTTTAATGTGCGGAAACAACTCTGTAATTGAAAGCAATTCATAGGTTGACTTCCAAAGAGAGTGTAAACACTGTCCCTGTGTCTTTCAAAACATTGACAACATTTCAGCATCTCATCCAATGACGTGGGTTTTTGTCTCTGTGTTTTCTCTACAATTTGCAATTTTTAAGACTGCCAGCAAAAGACTGTTATTTATTACTATCTTATTACTGCCATGCTATTATATTATTCTCTACCTAAAACCCTACACTTTTCTATAGACGTATAATAATTGTATGTAGGCCTATATACATTTATAATAATCATATCACTATTTGCACTTCTGGTTTGATGCTAACTGTGTTTTATTAAATTATATCTAATCTAATCCAATCTATTCTAATTATACTTTCCATTATACCAATAAAACCCTGCCCCAAATGGCAAATAAAAACAAACTTTTGGTTGATTTTCTTTACATGTAAAATAAGTATGGTTGTACTTTGGGTTCGGTCTGGTCCCAGAATTACTAAGAGGGAAAAGAGTAATTAGCATTTTTATATTCACAGCAAACCTGTCCTGCCTTCCCCAACAGCAATCACAAGGGTCGATTTGTGTGACTGTAATGACGTCACTGTGCCATTAAAGTAATTATACTAATAGTTCAAGGGAAAATAAAACATGTAATTATAAAATAGGCCATCCGTCTAAAAGGCTTGTGTTCTTTAATTGGACATATGGCGTTGAAGAACAGTATAATGGGCCTTGTTTCTTACAAATCCAGTCATTTGTAAGGGATTATGCAGTGTTTCAGACTGCAACCAAATTTTTCCTGCTGGGCTAAATATTGTTAGAAGTTGCACTGGTGCCACCACCACGTTGCCAAACTGATAAGAGCTGGCATTTCAACTGCATATGAGAAACAAAAGCGGAACGAAACCGCAGAGTGGACCGTTTATCAGTTCAGAGCCTCGGACAAGCTCAAAACAGGTTTACTCTTGGTCCGATCTCGACCACGCGACACAATTATTACGCAAAGCTTGGAGATCCAGTGAGAAAGTGTTTGAAGTCTCTGTCATAAACCATAGATATCAGATCAGCCAGCGTTGTAGTGGAAACCAGGAGAAATATTGTGCCACAAACTAAGTTATAGAATGCTTTTCAGTGCACAAATCACCAACATTCACCATAGATTTAATGTAGTAACTAGGGATGTAACGATACATCGTATATCGAGATATCGCGATATAAAAATCTGACGATATATATCGTTGATGTAAACCATATCATTTGCGATATAGAGTTAGTTTTATCCAAGACTCAGCTTACTGTATTTATAAGGTATAATTCACTCAAAAATGTAAAGTCTGTCATCATGTATTCACCCTCATGTCGTTTCAAACTTCAAAACACAAATGAAGATATGTTTCAAGAAATCAGAGAAAGATTTCTGTACCTTCATTTAAAGGAACACACCGACTTTTTGGGACTTTAGCTTATTCACTGTATCCCCCAGAGTTAGATAAGTCCATACATACCATTTTTATCTCCGTGTGTGCCATAACTCTGTCTGACGCACCCACCGCTAGCCTAGCTTAGCACAAAGACTGGAGGTAAACGGCTCCTGGAGGCTAGTAGGCTAGTAGTACACCCCTAGTAGTAACGCTAACTGTAATCATGGTATTGTGGCAGAAATAGTCAAATGTTTTTACATTATTCATTTCAGGGTTCGTACAACCTTTTGAGAGTGAACTTATAAATATTAATATTATCCAATTTAAATGTTATTTTTAATGTGATGACTAAAAACATTACATGTTCATCCTTCAAAGATTGTCCCCAATGAATTTATATTTAGACATTATGAAATCACTGTTATAAAATATTGAATCACCAAGAAATTGCTTTACTTCAAATTGCTAATGAATTACACAGAAAGCAAGCAAGTGAAATGTTATAATCACTGAAGCTGCAGTATGATATTATAGAAGAACAATGGTGCATTTAATAAGAGTAGAATATTTTAATTTTTCCCAATAAATTTTTTTTTTTTTGCACATTACTGTTGTTAATAAAAGTTAATGTTATCAGCACCCCAACTCAAGCTCAGTGCTTTACTGTCAAATGCACATTTTCAAGAAACAAACATGTAATTTAGGGATGCTCCGATCCGGTACTCCGATCGAGTATTGGCTCCGATACTGCCATTTTTGCCGGTTCGGGAATCGGTCAGACCGATCCAAAATACGATATTGTGCGTATAATATTATTGTTGCGTATAGTGTTATTGTTAAGTCCCACAAAAGGCACAAAAACGTTAAAAAGCACCATTACGTTTTCATGCACTATATTCCAAGTTCTCTGAAGCTTTTCCATAGTTTATTGTGAGGTACAGATACATATTTAAGTAATTAAACACATGAATGCTTCCCTCCTGCGTCTGTCAGTCATTCTGCATTCAGCTTTCAAACTGCGATAAAACTCTCTCCAAGATGATTCAATGTTCCCATTATTATACTTGATCTGTAGATAAACGGTATATGGTTTTGCATAAAAAGACTTTATCTTGCTGAATTTTATTGCGGTTTCTAATTCATGTTACTTTCTCCCCGGTGTCTGTTAGATCACTCACAACACTGTAGTAGAGAGCGCTATAATTGTTCTTCACGCGCACAGTAACTGAAATGTAAAACTGTTAAAAGAAAAGGCTCAATAAACTATTGCATAGATACAGTATATTACATTACACATCAATATCTCTCCCTTTGTGTTTTGAACTTAAATGCGGACGGAGGGGGAGCGCTGCTCGCTGTGACTGTGTTGCTTCAAGCGCACGGGATGCGCATACGCGCTTATTATTATACTCCACGTGTCTTCAAGCGCATCATCCTGCGCACGGGATGCGCATAAGCGTTTTGTGCCGCTCTTTATTAGAGCCTTTCATATTATAATACTTTTGCGCAATGAAAGATTGTTAATAGCCTTTCTTGTTCTGTCCTATCTATCTTATGTTGCTACCTCTTAAAAAGCTGCGCTATAAATTTAAAAGAAATGTCTTTTAATTTTATAGTATACATTTATCTATAAATATATTTACTTGCTTTTCATGAATATATGACAGAGTCATGAGTCATGGATGAAGGAGTTAGCCTAACTCCTGTTTATTTTGAATGTCTACTAGTAAAGCTATTAATGCACTGGTGCACAATTATTTAATAAATAATTCACTACATTTCTGTCTGTTTGTAATTTTATTTTACAAAGTTAAGAAAGTAATGTTTAAGTCAAGCCTGCCCGATGCCTTTCACAAAAGAATGACCCCAGTCTCTTCCACACAGTGAGGCATACTATTTATTAGGTAATTCAGCACTTTTTTTATTTTAGTATCGGATCGGTATCGGCCGATACTGATTCCCAGATATCGGGATTGGTATCGGAGGCAAAAAATGCTGATCGGAGCATCCCTAATTATTATTAACTACACTTATTAATGCATAACAATAGTAATTTTATTAATAAGTTACCTTTATGATTAAAAATCCCAATCACTCGCTAGCAAATCAGGTGCTGGTGCCACCATGTAGAATTAGAACAAATGTCAGTCTGGAGCCCTGCTATGTTGATTTTATAAGCACCATGAATGAAGCGTTACAGTGCTCATTTTCTCTTTATTTTTCTTTCAGAAGAAGAAGGCATGAAGAAAACATCATAGTCAGGAAGTCATGGCTGATAAAAGAAAACTTCAAGGTAATGATATCAGGGGCTTTTTGTGGGCCATACATGTTTAATGGTCTTTTTGGAAGATATTTTATGCAGCTTAGTTTGAGGAGAACGCTAGCTTACATTATTTAGCATTATCTGCTGTATCAACCCACCCCACATGTGCATGTGTGTCTCTGAGAGTGTGGCCTGGTCTCACCTCATCCCATCATTTACTGAAGGTTTCCTCCTCTCTCCTAAGGTGAAATAGACAGATGTTTGAAAAAAGTTGCAGAAGGGGTAGAGCAGTTCGAGGACATTTGGAAAAAGGTACGAAATGACTACAGCATTTTTTTCTTGTAAAGCTCATTATATCATGTTAATTATATTTAAGATGCATTTTTTGCTATTTTAAGAATAATCTTTTACAATAGGTTATTTCACATGAACAGATTATTGCATAAATACACTACCATTGAAAAGTTTAGAGTCAACACGATTGTTTTTAAAGAAAATAATACTTTTCTTTTTAGCAAGAGCACACTAAATTGACCAAATGTGACAGTAAAGACATTTATAATGTTATAAAATATATTTCAGTTTCAAATAAATGCTGTACTTTAGAATGTCTATTCATTAAAGGATCCTGTAAAAAAAATCAGCACAATTGTTTTCAATATTGATAATAAGAAATGTTACTTAAGCATCAAATCATCATATTAGAATGATTTGGGAAGGATCATGTGACACTGAAGGCTGGAGTAATGCCGCTGAAAATTCAGCTTTGCCATCACAGGAATAGATTATATTACAGTTTAAAATGTATTAAAAGAGAAAAAAAATATTTTTAATTGTAATAATATTTCACAATATTACTATGTTTACTGTATTTTTTATCAAATAAATGTAGCCTTGGTTTAGCACTTTCTTTCAAAAACATTTAAAAAATCGTAGTCCCTAAACCTTTGAAAAGTAGTGTATAATATTTAATATATATAAAAATTGTCAAATAACAAATGTACAGTAGTAATGCTCTGCTTGCATTAAAAAACTGTGGCCGCTTTTGAAAAGAAAAAAGAAAGTAAAATCACACAGCAAAGCAGATTTGCAAACTAATTCACACCCACAACAACATCCTTGCTCAACATTTACATTAAACCACAATGAACAATCTCCCACAATGAACAAATGTTATAATCAAGACATTTCTGAATATGAAGAGTTTTTAAGTATACGTACCTAATTTATTGTGCAGCTTTTCATTGCTTTGTGATGCTCATGGATGTGATTGCAAACTATATCTCTTTGTGGTTCATCTTGGTAAATGTGGGCAGCAGGATTGTGTGTGTGTTCAGAGACACACTGTGTGTGAGACACCTAACGTTAAACCTCAGGTGTGATTTAAGAAAAAAAACACAAGATTTGATGCTTTTCACCATATACACATGGGTAAATGGTCACATTTAATTGAAATTTGTTCTGCTCATGCTTCTTGAGTGAGGCCCAATATATAGAATATGCAATGCATAGAACAAAAGGTACAATCACCTTCTTATTATTCAAGCCAAGTAGAATTAACCTATAAATAATTTATATATTTTTTTCTCTTTCAGCTCCACAATGCAGCCAACGCAAACCAAAAAGAGAAATATGAGTCTGACCTCAAAAAAGAGATTAAAAAATTACAGGTGAGAGCTTTTTGGCCATAGGTGAACCAATTGAATTATTGAAAGATTGAACTTTCAATCTTTTGAAAGATCATTTCATTTGTAAAACACTGGCTTGTTTCTCTGCTCATGATGTGTTTGTTTTGGTAACCATGAGGACAAGCGCTACCCATGCCGAGGGTCATGTGTGTGCGTGTCCTCTGTGCTTGGCGGCACAAGACAAGCCGGGCATGCTTGAATTCAGGTGTCCAGCTCAATTTTCTTTCATTCTTTCTTTCTGCACGCTCTTTCTTTTTCTGTCTGCATTGGTTCTGCAGCGCCTTCGTGACCAGATTAAGACATGGGTCGCCTCCAATGAGATCAAAGACAAAAGACAGCTAGTAGAGAATCGCAAACTCATTGAGACGGTGAGTAGATGTCTGTTTAAATCTAACAAAAAGACTGGATGCTGTTAATAAATAATGCCAGATTTAATGTGCTTTGAACAACTTTATCCAATAAAATCAGATTTTATTGGATGAAGTACATTACAAATGTTTTCAGTAAGGTGAAACCTTTTTGTAAATGAATAAATAAAAAATGATTTATTATTTAATATAATGTAAATAATAAATCCAAATAAGACCAATAAATCCAGATTCTGAAACGAGCAGAAAATTGCTCAGCTTTAGAACACTATTTAAAGGTAATAGTAAAACAAAATGTGGTACTTTTGACTGATTTATGAGTTTTTGTTTTTCGCAGCAAATGGAGCGGTTTAAGATTGTGGAACGGGAAACCAAAACGAAAGCGTACTCTAAAGAGGGACTCGGCCTTGCTCAGAAAGTCGATCCTGCACAGAAAGAGAAAGAAGAGGTCGGGCAGTGGCTAACGGTAAGAGCGGCAGTGTGAAGCACTCGAGTTGAAGTCGATGTGAATTGTTTTCAACCCATTTGACTTCTGTAATGTGGAAAAGTAGGACGGGCCTCTGATTTTTTTTTCTTTTGACTAACATGCATCAATAATTCACAATGAGACAAGAAATGTGCATTAAGAAAGTAAATGGGATTTGTTTTGATTTCATGTTGACTTGACAAATATTCCTGTCATTCTGAAAAGGATGTGTGTCTTGACTCAATATGATAAAACATTAGGATAATTTTTAGATGCCAAATGCCTTGTTTTTAATGTAGATTATAGTAGGCGGCTGCTGTCAGGGGAGGAGTGAAAAAAGAGCAGCTGAACTCCCACTTCTTGTAGTGGTCCTGCAATCTACTGTGTGTATGCAAAGGCAAATATCGTGAGCGCATTCTTGGTTGAAGTGATGTGGATGTATTTGATATTGCGTCCAGTGTATCAGTGTATCTATTATAAAATTTTACTGCAATCTGCATCTTTTCCATACATTTTTAGTTTAATAAGACATGAGTTTAGCAGTATGTTAAAGTATGATCTGAACTGTGACCTCGAAATTTCACAAAATGTCCATTGTCAATAGTGTAGCTATGTATGAAGCACAGCTCATACAGAAGTCAATTTCAAATCCAAAATTGATCCCGTTGTGAAATTTGTCTGGATAAATCTTTCACACTTCTGTGAAATCCCATGTGACTGTAAGTCATTTCCCATAATTCTTTTTGTTTGCACAGTCTATGGAAAGCCGAATTTAACTTAAGCGCAAAATTGGAATGTCGCATAAAACATTTGCGAATAAAGCCGCATTACCATCCAGTGAGTCGAAGAGAGCAAAACTGTCACTTCTGATACACTGGCTCTAAATATCACTAAGAAAAGTAGGAGAAGCCACTGTATATAATAAATGACTTGCGTCTCAGAGCGTGCAGATGGCTTTCGGAGACAAATGGCTGTTTTTTTTGGGAATGTAGTCGTGTAAGACTACAACCAAAACAGCATGCAAAAAGATTGGTCCGCTGGTTAGTCCAGTTATGCCATCCCATCGCAAAGTCACATGATTTTTTTTTTTACTGTGCAACAAGGAATTTATTCGGTACATGTGTTTCCATTGTAGTTTATGTGTATGTTTTCTTATCGGATAATCCGGCTCAGTTGAGCGCATAGGTTTTTATGCACATTTTTAGAAATGATGCGCATCTTGAGGTTTCCATGCAGCAGTTTTTTATGCCATATCCCAAAATGTGCATAAAAAGAAGTGGATGGAAACATTACTACTGTCGTGAGTGTATTTTGGCAAATAATAGAGCTCAAACTGTACCAGACTATTTTGCAAAAATCATGCACATCTCAACTGTTGCTCCGTTTGCATCATTTACTGATGTCATCTACTTCTGCTTTGTACCTTGGTTCCCCTAGAACACGATAGACACGTTGAACATGCAAGTGGACCAGTTTGAGAGCGAGGTTGAATCGCTTTCTGTCCAGACCAAGAAAAAGAAAGGAGACAAAGAGGTCGGTCACATTTCCTCCTGCATTCTTTTATTTGCAACCTTTTCGCCTTTTACAATGCAACTGTTTGATGTTGGTTTGTCTAGCCTAAAAATTTAATTTCTGGGCTGGAAACAAAGAGGTTATTGGTTCAAACCCATCAATGGGTGATCCATGAATGATTCCCTTTGTGTGTCTGCAACAAGACGCTTATTGGGTGATTGGCCCTTCTGTAAGTCACTTTGGATAAAAGTGTTAGCTAAATTAAATTATTGACTCCAAGGATATTTATTGTGTACTTTGCAAATTTTTTAAAATTATTTATTTCTTCTTTTTTTTTTAAAAATTAAATAATAATGTTAAAATATCTGATGGTATCAAATGGTAATACTCTAGTTCTTAATGATTTTCATATTAATGTGCCATATTATTTACTATGAACTCCAGTGTACTTAATAGAATATTATGGGATTATGCATGTCCAAAAAAAACATGGTAATAATGGCAATACCATTTTGTTAGTGACCATATACAAAACCATTGTCAGCAGTTTCGTTCATTCTGTTGATCAGAATTATATATTTTTTTTCCATGCTGTGATGCTGTTACGTCAGAAGCAGGATCGGATCGAGGAACTGAAACGAATGATCGAGAGGCACCGGTATCACATCCGCATGCTGGAAACCATCCTTCGAATGCTGGACAATGACTCAATACAGGTGGATGCCATCCGCAAGATTAAAGATGACGTTGAGTACTACCTTGATTCTTCTCAGGATCCTGACTTTGAGGAGAATGAGTTCATCTACGATGACCTTGATTTAGAGGAAATTCGTAAGTGTTTGGTGCACATGTCAGAAATCTATTGGGTGTTTTATTCTTATTTGTAACTCTCTTTTTTTTTTTCCTTTTCCTTCCTGTAGCCCAGCCACAAGGTACCACATCTCCACCTGGTAACCCAGAGGACGAGATCTTCCAGCACTCCAGTTCCACACCAACCTCCACAACGTCATCTTCTCCCATACCTCCTTCTCCGGCTACTTGCACTACGGTGAGCATCAGACCTAAAATTAATCAGAGCTTGGGATGCACAATATATCAGTACCATACCGGTTATTAGCCAATATTAGAGGGTTTTTTTTTTGTTTGTTTTATTTTTTGTATTGGCATGGCATTATGTTATTGATATAGGATATTTAATTGTGCATGCTCATTTCTACAGATTTTTACATTTTAGATTACCTTTCTTGAAATTACAAATTAATATCAAATTCTCATACTGAGCATTATAATGTTGTGATGCCTAAATTCACTTGTAGCATTTCAAACTTATTTTATTTGTGTTTTATTTATTTATCAGTTATTGCTCAGTAAATCTTTTAAAACACCAAAAAAATGTATAAGGAAATTCAAAAATGATTTTCACTTGTATCATTTAAAACTTACTTTAAATTGTGACAAGATAAATGTATTTTATTTTCTAATAAATTATATTGTTTTATTTATTTAGCAGTTATTGGTTGTAACATGAAAATAATTATTGATTTATCAGTATCAGTATGAATTTTAATATTGGTGCATCCCTAGTCAGAGCAATGCCGTAGATGTGGATGGATATGAATGTAGTAAAAAGCAATTCAGTAATTTGTTTTGGTTTTGTTTTTGTTCTATGTCATGTTCTCTTCATTTGCATGGATGAGAATTCGGAAGATGATAAGAAAAGAGGTCGCTCGACAGACAGTGAAATCAGTCAGGTGAGAAAAGATATGGAAAATCACTGTTCTAAAAGTCTCATGGTCCTTTCCATTTTTGGCCTGACACTGAATTAAAACATCCTGTCATTTTGTTGCAGTCACCTGTCAAGAACGGAAATCCATCTTCTTCTCTATCCTCCTCTTCCTCACTGTCATCCTCATCCTCGGGAACCTCTTCAAACTCTTTGATCTCCATGGCTACTGTCGCCAGCAGTGGAAGCTCGGCATTAGGGGGCAGCAGCCTCTTAGGCAACATAGGTGGCCCCCTCCAGAACTCTAGCAGCTATAGTTCAGCGACACAGCAGCAAACACAGCAATCCCAACAACAGCAGCACCAGCCCAAAACCTCAGTCCCCTCCCACACCGGCACCAACTCTGCCTCCTCCAGCAACAGTATCCTACTCCCAACATCGAGCTCCACGTCGCCGCCTAACACCAGCATGCTGGGCCCCCTGACGCCCAGCTCACAGAGCCAGCCTTCATTGGGAACGGGTCTTTCCTCCAGTCTGGGCCTCGGGAAGGGTATGTCGGTTACGAGTAGCGTGAACCAGATGCCCGGTCTGGTCCTTTCAGGGATGCCGGCGTCCTTGAGCAGCATGACTGGGTTTTTGAGTGGATCAACCCCAGCGCCTTACGCGCAAGCGGCCGCTGCAGGTTGCATAGGCAGCGGGCTGTCAGCATCGATTGGAGCGAATATTAGCAGTACAAACTCCAGTGGAGTCATAACCTCAGTGGGGACTAACGGAAGTCTAGGCTCCATAAGTCTCTTGGGCTCAGGGTCTGGTGTTTTGGGTCTTGGGTCCGCACAGTCTGCTGTGGAGCCTCTACCTCTGCTGGCTCCCAGCCCTGTAGGAGGCGTACTGACCTCAGGGAGCAATGTGGGGGTTATCGGAAGTAACGGAGGGTCCTCTGGGTCAGGAAATGCAGTGGGAAGTGCCGCGCTACCACGGCCACCTAGTGGGCCGAAACAAAACGGTGGTACAAGTGAGTGCAGGATAACTGTCTGATTAGAAAAAAGTAATGTATTGTCTTATAAGAAGACACTAAATATTTATAATAAATACAATTTTGTCCTCATTTTTACATAAATATCCCTGCATCTTCCAGGTTATAGTGCTGTGGTATCAGACAGCACATCAGACTCCGCCCTCATCAGTGCCAGCCAATCACAGAACAGCCAATCCTCACCCTTAAATTCCTCAACAAATCAGCCGTGAGTACTAGCTCGCACTTTAGAAACCACTTAGCAATGCCCTGGCAACCACCTACAACACCTTAGCATTGGGACAACTTTTTTGATGAGGTTAATATTCGATTAATAGACAACAAAGACAAATAATATTCAGTAATATTAAAGATTTATCTGCACTACTACTATTGGATGAGAACAAAATTTGAATTCAATTAAGCTGGATAATGACACTAATTTTGCAACATCGACACTTATTTAACTGGTTTGAATCCAGACTGAACTGATTTGAGCTGAATAATGACACTATTGTCTTCTGTAGTGTTGTTTTACAGCTGAAATGGAATTTTACTACATTAATTTCCTGTTTATTATTGTAAAGCTGCTTTGAAACAATCTGTATAAAGAGCTATATATAAAAAAAGAGGTCTGTGCATAGGCAAACGCCACTTTTCAGATAATGTACAAATCTAGAGGAGAATAACATGGTAAACTTTCACTGCTTTCTTTGAAAAAGAAAACTTCTGAATTGCAAATTGGTGTTATTCGTAATTAAAACAATTTTCTAAATGCTCTTCTCCCTCCTGTCAAAACAGTAAGGACAGTGGGTCCAGCCTTCTGGGGTCAATGACACTGCCGCCCAGCTCGCCCCCACCATCGTACAGTGAGAGTAAACCATGTGGTGGCAGCCTGCTGAACGGCCCCCACTCATACACACAGGCTGCCGACACCATCAAGGTCAGTCACACAACTTTTGAACATACTCAGCAACATTGTGTATCATTGCAGCACACTACACCTGTTTGATGTGTGGGTCTGAAGGCAAAGTCTACATTGCTGTTGCCCGATAGTGCCCTACAAATTTGTCTTCATGGGGTGTTTTGCCAAACTGAGATTAGATGAGGGACAGGCAGTGGAATTACTCTTTAATTATTGCTCACCACCTGAATGCTACAAGAAGTTTGAAAGTAAAAGGTGTTTAGAGTCTGGGTTGTTAGTTGTAAAGACACGTATGCTACCGTGCAGAAGTATTTTGAAAGAAACAAATACTTTTATTCTGCAAGGATGCCTTAAATTGATCAAAAATAACATTTATAATGCTACACAAGATTTGTACTCAGATAAATGCTGTTATTTTTTTAACTTTCTATTGAAAGGCTCCTGAAAAAAATGTATCACCGTTTCCCCAAAAATATTCTGTTTTCAACATTAATAATAATAAGAAATGTTTATTGAGCACCAGATCAGCATATTAGAATGATTTCTGAAGGATCACGCGACACTGAAAACTGGAGTGATGATGCAAATTCAGCTTTACCATCACAGGAATAAATCACGTTTTAAAATATATCAAAATAAAGAGTGTTATCTTAAATTGTAATAATATTTTCAGTATTACTGCTTTTATTTTTGATCAAATAAATTCAGCCTTGGTGAGCATAAGAGACTTCATACCGACCAAATGATTGAACAATAGTGTACATATAATAAATTAATCACATTTATAATTTTATGCATACTGAACATTGCAACTATCACACTTTAATGTAATAATATTAATACAATATACTGATGAGCCAGAACATTATGACCAGGTGAAGCAAATATCATTGATCGTCTCCTAACAAGGCCACGTATTAAGGTCTGGGTAGATTAGATGGAAAGCAAACACTTAATTCTCGTAATTAACATGTTTGATGAAGGAGAAATGGGCAGGAAGAAAGATCTGGGTGACTTTGGCAAGGGCCAGATTGTTATGGCAAGGCGACTGGGTCAGAGCATCTCTGAAACGGCAAGGCTTGTGCCTAGTCAGCAGGGGTGAGAATTTACCAACAGTGATCCGAGGAGGGACAAACCAAAAACCACAGACAGGGTGTCGGGTGCCAAAACTCATTTGCATGAGGGCAACAAAGGCTATCCCGTCTGGCCCGAGCCAACAGAAGGTCTATTGGCTACACAATTTTTTATGATGGTTATGAGAAGAACGTGTCACAACACACAGTGCATTGCACACTTCTGCGTAGCCACAGACTACGCAGAGTGCCTATGATGACGCTGTCCATTGTCGAAAGCACCTACAATGGGCACACAAGCGTCGGACATGGACCTTGGAGCAGGGGAAGAAGGTTGCCTGGTCCAGTGAGACCTGTTTTCTTTTACATCACATGGATGGTCACATGTGGGCCATTCACCTGAGGAAGTGATGGCACCAGGATGTACTGTGAGACGATGAAAAAACGGTTGAGGGAGTGTGATGCTCTGGGCAATGTTTTCAGTGGGATTGTTCATCATCCCTAATCATTTGCCCATAGCACTGTTTTGAGAACATGCTAAATCACTAGAGTCAACTTTTATTGACTGTTTTGACCAATACATTTTCCCCTCTACATTCACTCTCTTCAGCCTCAGGAGCCTCTGAGTCAAAAGTCGATGGTAGAGAGGGTCGCCCAGAGCTCAGGGTTAGAAGGAGAGCTGTCTGCACTACATATCTCTAGTGGTAAGTGTCAACAAGTACTCATTACTCTAAGGTTATCTTGCCTTGTTCTCTATGTTGTTGTTTACATTCTTTCTCTCACCCTCTTCCAGCTTCTCAGTCTTCTCTGTCGGAGGTGAGCATCCCCCCTTCGTTGGGTGTGTGTCCACTGGGCCCCGTCCCCCTCTCCAAAGAGCAACTCTACCAGCAAGCCATGCAGGAATCCGCCTGGACGCACATGCCTCACCCGTCCGACTCTGAGAGGATCAGGTGAGCGCAGACCAACACACACACACACAAATAAGATTTTTTCATTCTGACAGGCAACTACACATGCCTCAAAGTCTAGGGAATTCCTGGAACCTTGTACTCCAATGTGACCTTGTTTTGCATCAGTTTGTCATTTCTTTTTCTTGTATTCAATTCTAAAATATCTAATGCAACTTTATGATATTTTGGGGCATTGCAGCATGAACAATATTTGGCCCTTTAAACAGCCATAGTTCTCAAAATGGTAAATCAAAAATGAAATAAAGGAATTGTTCAATGTAATATTCTGTGAAATTGTACACATTATTTGATTGATTTACCAAAATGTTCCTATTGGTACACTTACTTATTTTAGTATTTTCATTTGTATTTATTATTTTGCATATGTATTTATTTTAAAAAGCAGGTAGGTACATCAAAGTTACATTCAATGTAAAAAATAATTATATATATATATACACACACACACACACACACACACACACACACACAATATATTATTTATTGATTTAACTAAATATAATAAATAAATTAAATGCCTATTCTTAAGTTCTCTGGTTTTTTTTGTCATTCAACTTTTTCACCCACAAAAAATATAATACACCAACACAGCCACTACAAAAACTGAACATCCAAAGATGAGGTTCTCTGTATTTAATCCACACAAAAATTAAATCTTATCCTATCAGGGTTGTTTGACTTGCAAACTTGTTTTGATCGATTACTTCAAAATGATCAGTGAGTATTCATAGTAATCACTTACTCCTTTTTTTTTTTTTTTTTTTTTTGGACACACAGGCAGTACCTGATGAGGAACCCCTGCCCAACACTGCCTTTTCACCACCAGGTGCCACCTCCTCACTCTGACACTGTGGAGTTCTACCAGAGACTGTCTACAGAGACCCTCTTCTTCATCTTTTACTACTTAGAGGTGTGTGTGTGTTTGTTTGTCTGCACATTTATAGTTAACGCCCTCAGTGAAGCCCCCTGTATTTACAAATAGGTTGTTTTGTCAGTAAGCACACATGGCTTGCATTTGATTGATAGATAGACGGACTATTGATCTTTGAGTGGGGTTTAAGCATTACGGACCGATTACAGTCCCTTTTTGTTGGCGTATTTCTGGTAAATGACAGATTGTTCCTTTCCACTCCCTAGGGTACAAAAGCGCAGTATCTAGCAGCCAAGGCCTTGAAAAAACAGTCATGGAGGTTCCACACGAAGTACATGATGTGGTTCCAGAGGCACGAGGAGCCCAAGACCATCACTGATGAGTTTGAGCAAGTGAGTCACTGTAACAATTGATGTATTATGATTGTGGGACCCCATGTCCAATTTATTATCCTATTTTAGCCAAGAACTGCTTACTTGGACCAATATGTTGTATTTCTGGTTTATTAACGGTGTTGTTTTACACTACTGTTCAAAAGAAAATAAATTCTAAAGAAATGAATACATTTATTCAGCCGGGACACATTAAAGCTAGGGTATACTTTTTGTTATGCTGTTATGTTGAAACTCTCTTCATATCCTGATAGCAATCTAAATCTCTAAAATCTTCTGTGAAAAGTCTCAGGACCAAAAAATGTTTGTTCAATCATTGCATTTGGTCTATTCATCAAAGTATACTGAAAAAGTGTACAGTGGTTTCCACAAAAATATTATTGTCAAACATAAGAGATTTATTAAATCTTACTGACCCCAATCTGATTATGAGCATTTTAACACATAATATAATCTATATTCTTGCTTTTCTACAGGGAACATACATTTACTTTGACTATGAGAAATGGGGCCAGAGGAAAAAGGAAGGATTTACATTTGAGTACAGGTACCTTGAGGACCGGGACCTTCAGTGACGGATGGTCAACTAGAACGGAGGACTACTGTCGACATTCCGAACTGAATCAACACACACATGTACACTCTCTTTCATTCAGGTGCACATGCGAGGCTGTTTTATGTCTCGCTGGTGCATAATGCATCTGGAGCCCCTCCCACTCTTTACAATCCTCCTGCCCACCAGCCGTGTTCTTTGTGACTCCGCCCTCTCATTCAATCAGACTTATCACCCCTTTCTGAGAACTTTATGGAGCATTTTTTGCGCCAAAGAAGAACTTGAATAAACATTCACCCTATCAGCAAGATGACAATAAACACAAATTATTTAGCCATGGCTAATTGCATAAAACACTGAAGTGATATTGATAGCCTAAAGCCAAACTAATCCAAGTCCTCTGAGCTACAGCTGTGTTATTCAGCAAATGATTCGATTAAAGTAAACATCAGCTATTAAATTCTTATGCACAACCATTTTCTTGCATAGATCTTTCCACCAAAGCCATAACAGCTGCTGTTTTCACTTAGGAAGCTTGGTTTTGGGGTAGTTACACCCCTGTCTTGTTGGCTCTGATTAAAGCACAGGTATTAATATACAGATAAGCTTGCAAGTATATGTCCCAAACTCAAATATTGATATTCGTAATTGTTATATCACTGTGGCACCAAATAATGAGTCTCTTGCCAGCTCAAGCACACTATTTTTTTGTTTGTAGACAACAAACAGGAGGCCAAGTACATGTCACTCAGATCAGGTTTGTGACTCAGTTATTATACAGAGGGGTTTTTTTTTAACTCAGAAAGGGAATAATGAATATGTTCATTTACTAGGGTAATTCTCGCTGTGAATTTTTGAAAGCGACAGGCTTTTGAGAGTTTCAGTAGACTTGCATGTCTTACAAATTTTACTAAAACTTCACCGTTTCATTTCACAGTGGCACTCATAAATTTTCCAGCATTTTATGACGTATTGTACCCCTTATTTGTTTGTTTGTGCTGTATAAATTAGCAATCATGAAAATAATTTAAGAAAAAACATGCTGTAGAGAGGAATGTGGTCTGTCATTTTGAAATTTCTTTACAATTCAGCAAGAATGGGGCATTAAAAACCCAACCTTACTAAATGGCCACACACACAACCTTGTTTTTATCATAACGCTTATCTTTCTTGATGAGCGTGTGGAAGAGAGCAGAAATGTGAATTATAAATATATATTTTTTCCTAACTGGAAAAGTGTTGTACAGAACATTTGTTCTCCTTCTGTTGACCCCCTCTCCTCCCCTCCCCAAACCATTTAAACGACATGGAAAATTACACTTGCAAAGTGGACTGGAGTAAAAAATAAAAACACAGAGAAAATAAAGCATTGCAATGAAAGTCAAGACTGTAAAATATAAATAAAATAATTACTTTTCAAAAAGAGGACATCTGGGTTTTCATTATCGCAGAGCATTTGGAATTGCACTGCTCTCGTGAGACTGTTTCCAGTAACATAATATATTGACTGCCTTGTGAAGAAATTGATTATGATTTTAATTTAGTCCCATTTTAATAGTTATTTCCAGTCTTCAGATTTGATTAGCTGAGCGCTGTTCCAAGAGTGCTGATGTACAGTCCCATGAGCACTAGGACTTTTTACTGTTTCTATCATTCTGCTTGTCTTTTTTTCAGGATGGAAGCGGAGTGAGGGACGGGGTTTCGAAAGTCAGAGCATCTGTGTTTTCTCTTGGTTCGTGATCGCTCACGATTTCTTGCTAGTATGGAAATGGAGCTGAAGCTGAGACACTTTAGAGCGCAGATGGGAAAATCTCTGCTGCTCCGCTCCACTCATATGCTGTTCTAGACTGGCTTTCGGTATGTGCGTTGCTTGGTGGCCTTTGGCTCATAAAAATGGCAAGTTGTGGGTTTAATGATTATTGAAATAATTAAAAAAAGCTTGTAGTCAGTGCTCTGTGTATTACTGAAAGCATAGTCTACTGTTTCAATAAATGCTGTTCTTTTGAACTTTCTATTTATCAAAGAATCCTGAAAAATAAAAGATCATGGTTTTGTTCCCCATGTACATTTTATGTACTTATAATAGTTATTACAATAACTGAGTAATAACTAGGTACTAACCCTGAACCTAACCCATGTGGTTACCTTATATTAACCAGTACTTTTTTTGAAAAAGTTTTTGATCTGTAAGATTTGTAATGTTTTTAGAAGTCTCTTCTGCTCAAGGCTGCCAATTTGATTAAAAATACAACAAACAAAAAAAGTAATACTGTGAAATATTATTCAAATGTAAAATAAAATGTTTATTTCTGTGATGCAAAGCTGAATTTTCAGCATCATTACTCCAGTCTTCAGTGTCACGTGATCCTTCAGAAATCATTCTAATATTCATTATCATATACATTATCAATGTTGAAAACAGTTATGTAAAAAAAAAAATTTTTTTCAGGATTCTTTGATGAATAGAATGTTCAAAAGAAACGTATTTATTTTAAATAGAATCTTTTGTAACATTATACATGTTTTTTACTGTCACTTTTGTTCCATTTAATGCATCCTTGCTGAATAAAATTAATAATTTATTTAAGTTCTTTCCAAAACAAAAAAATCTTACTGACCCAAAACGTTTGAGTGGTACAACAAATGTTGCAAAAGCTTTCTATTTTAGATAAATACTGTTCTTTGTTTAACACAAATCAGCATATTAGAGTGATTTCTGAAGGATCATCATTTTAAAATATATTCAAATAGAAAACAGTTATTTAAAATTTTGTAATATTTCACAATGTTTACTTTTTTTTTTTTGTCAAATAAATGCAGCCTTGGTGAGCATAAGAGACTTCTTCTAAGACTTTGAACATTGTGAGTGCACGTACTGTAAAATAAAGTGCAACTGTTTTTATTGTATTTTTGATCAAATAAATGCAGCCCTGGTGGGCATAAGAGACATCTTTCAAAAACATTAGAAAAATCTTTTGAACAACAGTGTGCACTTTTAAGTAACTTTAGGATGTACAGTTGCCCCTTAAACCCCACAAAAATAAATGTCACTGCATTAAAAACAAAATATCAAACCAAGTGGCATCTGCAAACAAATGTTGCTCAGAACTAACTTCACTTTTTTGAGCCATATTTGCTAGCTTTTTATCCAAGGTGATTTTTTGTGGATGTATGAAGTAAACATAATCCAGTCCAATGCACTCCTCATTTCATTTTGAACAGTAAATCTGATGTTTTTTTTTTTCAAAATGTTTGCTGTCTGTCTTTGAAATAAATGCTTGGTTTAGTATTCTGGGTCACACTTCAGTTTAGGGTCCAATTCTAACTATTAAATAGTTTCTTATTAGCATGCATATTACTAGGATATTGGCTGTTTATTAATTCCTTATTCTTCATGACCATATTCTACATCCCTTAATCCTATACCAATACCTAAACTTAACTACTTTACTAAGTATTAATAAGCAGTAATTCGGAGTTTAATGAGACAAAAGTTGTAGTTAATAGTGAGAATTGGACCCTAAACTAAAGTGTGACTGTATTTTGTTATATAAATATATCTATATATATATATATTCATTGTGTAAAATGTTCTGACTCTTAAGAAAACCTCTGAACTCTGTATGCTTTGGTTCAACCACTCAAAACGGCATCCTTGAACTTTTCCCACACCTGAACCTGCTTTTCACATTTTCCCTATGTTCACGCATGTGTGAGCGTGTGATTCTGTGTTTTTGTGTGATTATTTTAGTGTACGGCTCTGTGACGCATTTAGTTTGGGCCAACGGCTGCAGGACTGTTTGAGTCATCTGGCTGTGCGTGAGTGCGTTTGTGTGTGCGAAGCTACGATCACTTCTGGCAGGTTCACTACCATGAAGCTCCCACAGTGACAAGACTGACCCTACCATTGCCTCCAGCAACACAGGGAGTCATTGTCATGCCCCAAATACAAACATTCACTCTCACGTCACTGCAGATCGCAGTGCTCATACACCAATGTCCTAAAGTGTGTTGCCTGCAGTATGATAGTTGAGAACAATGCTTTCTCCTCCAGAACGCCTCCTGAAACCATCTTGCCTTTTTCCACAACAAGAGATAACCAATGCCAGCTTTCCAAGACCTCACATGAATGCAACATGGCGTCTCCATTACTACTGCTATACTAGTGTGAGAGGTAACGCATTCACTTTAGGCCAAGTGACTTAAAGGAACTGATTCTGATTCAATCACAATCAACATTCAGGTAACTGAATCACTCAGGAGTGAAATATATGGATATAGTTGACAAATAATATATGAGAGAGTGAAAAGTTTGGGTTTTTTCCCCCACAATTTTAATGACCTTTTTGCGGTTTTGCAGTCTATAGTCACGTGTGGTGTTTGTTTTTTGGTTTTTTTTAAAGAACAAATGTTCACCATATGTCTAAAGAATGATTTGATAGTTTACTGAATAATAATTAGAAATATTCTTCTTCTTATTATAGAATGTGTTATAGAATTATTATGCAGTCTTATTAATAATAACAATAATTAAAAAGGTCATATTTCACCCTCAAAGAAAGGAGTTTGTGATTATAATAATGTAATTTACATGAAACACCACTCACCACCAATTTTTTTTTAAATTCCCATTCTTCCCAATAATTATTCTCATGATTTTCATTAATATAATAAGAGTAATTCCTGTTTACAATTTCTCAATTAGTGTAAATTACAGTAAAATTTCTACAGTAGCTTTTTTTGTATTAAAACCAAATTAAATGATTTATGACAAATACTAGAATTTTGTATAAATACTTTACAAATTAAATACGGCCATTTTTATTTTTCCCGTTACATTTTCCTAATAAGAATGCAATTGTTAGCATTACAGAATAGGAAAAATGTAAATACACGAAAATATGGTCATAATACCAATATAAGTGGTGCATTAATAAAAAGCAAAATATCTACTATAATTTCATTTGATTTTGGACTCAATTTTGATCCGGACATGTTCTTGATTTCGTAAGATTCACCTTTAAAAAAAGAAAAAGAAAAAAAAAGCGGAATCAATCAAGAACCATTATTGTCATGGGATGCTGCGGTTACCACAGAAACCAATGGCACCGCACTTTCTATACATTTCTTTCACCCAAATGGAAGAGCTAAACTCTGTAGTTTAACTGTCATTCTGTTCTTCGTTTCCTGGTAAGAAACAAGTTAAATCCAGTCCGTTTTAAGGATGTTCATGAATTCTCGCGCGCTAGAATCTCATGAGCGCGTGCCAGTCTGCAAACGAGCGTCAGTTGATTCTTCCTAAAACCCAGCACGCGTAGAAAAGACATTCTCAGCCAATAACGCGAGCGATTGGCAGATCATTTCCAACATTTAGCAAATGAAACCACGTGTAAGCATCTCGCTCCAATCGATGTAAACTGAGCGAAGCGGACCTTTGTGGAAGCAATTGCGTTTCAGTGGCGCGGAGGTAGATATCTCTATTAGTGAGTGTGGAGCCCATTGAATTTCTGTTGAAAGCGGAATAATACGCTCATTTAAATAGTAGGGAAACGGATATTGCCGGGCGCGTCTAATTAATCAGCCGTTTTATGTTTATTTGGCAACATACGGATTAGACTGTGCATAGTCAATAGCGTTTTATATGAAAAATAACATTTTTACCTGGATGCACGGAGTACTCTGCGTTTTCTTTTCTCGTTGGACTGTAAATTACGCATGGTCGATATTTTTGCTAATATTTGGAGACGTACACTTATTCCTTTCGCGTTTTTATGACTTGTGACTCAATGAAAACTACATTTTGAAACTGGTATTTTTTTGTAGAGCATCCAGGACGAGTGGAGGTTTTATTCGCCTTTAAATAAGATACTCTCCCATCACCAATGCCACAAAACTGCGTCTTTTTCTACGAACCAAGAGCTGTTAAGAAACGCAAGACCCCATCTCTGTGAATACTGCGCGTGCTGCATCATCTCATTCAATTTGCTGTCAGCCAAGAGAGGGGCAACAATAACTTTGAACGGTTATTGTATCACATTTCTTTCAGTCTCCGCATCATTTTCCACAGATTCGAAGCGGGCAGCTGTTGCAACACACGCAGGTAAGACGTGCCTTCATTTTGTTCCCATCTGATGCTGTTACTGCTGCAACGTGCGCGAGGAGCGCATACACATAGGTCGCGCGCTCATTACAGTCCTTTCTTTGCGTTTTTTGCTTGATTTCTGTATATGAACGCATCTGTTATGAGCTAAATTTTGAATATCCATAACGAATGTGAGATCAGGGATGGATACATGTCATGGGGATTGGTGTTGCACAGCGTGTGTCGTCCGCCACTGGAATTTTAATTTCCTCCCTGAGATCTGCCATGATGCTGCTGTGTGTATAGCTTGCTATAGTCTGTTTGCGTGTGTGTGGGTCAGGTTTGGCCTATATTGTGAACGAAATAATGTCTAAATCAATATATAAAAATGCAAAAAAAAATAAAAATAATAATAATGTCTTAAAGGGTTAAGTTTAGGGGTAGGGGTTTGAAAATTATTATCTCAGTATAAAACAATAGAAGTCAATGGAAAGTCCTCATTGTGATAGAAAAACAAGCATGTTTTTTGTTTCTTTTTTTGTTAACGGCTTGTCACTTATGTCAACTATGGCGCATTGTCAACACACGCATTCAAGTGTCGCAAAATGCACATAATTAAGCAAATATTTTAATGTTTCCATTAACAAATTACACTTACGTGTCTTTGTTTATTTCTCTTCATCTGTAAATGACAGTACAAAGCTTTTTTGTACTACGACTTGTTGCTGACTTACAGACTTTAAAATCCTGAAAGCCACTTTCATTTTATCTTCTAAGGCCTACTGTCCTCTTTCTGCCCTTCATCTCTCCATCCCCATTTCAGTGTGTGCTCGCGCATAAAATGGTAATAGGCTGCATATTGGCCTGACATCTGTCATCTGCACCTGTTTGTGGATGGGACGGATGGCTCCCATCCTCCTGAGTCAGAGAAACCGGGTTGATGATGATCAGGAGGAGGATGAAGGGGTGGGGAATGGAGAGGAAGAGGCAGATGAATGGAGATGTGTATTGTGCTCGCTTATAGGAAGAAGTATGTAGGATATTTACCGCAAAGGGAGGATGAAGCGAGCAAACTAAGCGAGGTGATCCATCTGCCCATCTCTATGTCAAATCCCTCTCTATCTCACTCACTGCAGCAGAGCTATTCTAAGAGAACACTTTCGACCCACGCACTGTCAAATAGATCGAGAAAAATAAGGAGTGTATGAGAGAGAAGGAAGGACGAGAGGCGTGTAGTGTGGCATGCTTAGGCCATCTTTGGAGAGTTAGTGTGCATGTGCAGATGCTGTAGTGCACATCTGTGAGGCACCGCTTTCACAAGCCCGTGCTTCCAGGACCCTGTCTCTCCGCTTCACATCATTAGCCACACAAGGCGTTGCCGATGGCAACTCCGGAAAAGAGGCAACTTGGTGAGCATAAAGCACACTGTAAAATGGCATAAGATTCACTTGTTAGGGGCTGTTTAAAGGTGCGTAGCCTTGTGTGTTTTGCTCTTATTACCTCATTCCTTCTTCCATAAGGGTCCTTGCTCCTAAAGACCCTTCCTCCCCCATCCCTGCATCCTTCCTGTCTTCTCTTCTCCTCTCAATAGGGTCTCTCTCTGCCCTGCCAACCCCCCACTCCGCACACATCTGTGGCTGTGTCACCCCCCGCTTCCTCTCTCTTGCTTCGTCCAAAGCTGCATCTCGTTGAGCCTATAGCCTTCAGTATGTTCCCGCAAGCCTTTTTAAGTGGCATTTATACTGTTATTTGCTTATTTACACCCAGTGCCTGTCATTGAGGATTTAAAATCCACTGTATTGCATCAGCTATGCTAACATGTGCATGTTATTCACTGCCGTAACGTGTGACTCAGTATGTGAGAAAGCTGAGGTCGCACTACAATATGCACAAAATATGGTGTGCATATTGCATACACTTTGCACCTTGTTGATCGTGGAGGATGATGCGATTCACAGCCATATGATTGTGGATAATCTTGTTGTAGGGAAAAACATTCAAATGTATTTGAAACTGAATGCCCTGTTCTTTATATAATTGTTGAGAATTTTAAATAGTTTATTGATTGCAGTCATTTAATGTCTGGTTGAATGTGTAAATATGTCATATGTCAGTATAAAAACCGAAATCTTATATCTTGGTGTGAGTCATTTTATATGGTTATTAAGGTATATATAGTTATTTGATTGCAGAATGCTGCTATTTTTTAGATAATCCAGTGAATTACATTTATTACAAAAAGATACTTAATTTAATTTTTGTTTTTTCCAAATTGGATAGATGCAAAACAAAGAAGTTCAGTGCTGCACTGCACAAAGAGTTGTGAAAACTTTACATTTGAAATTGTTTAACTAATGCATTTGTCCCTTCCTAATAAGGGTATTTTGTCAAAAATAGTTTAGATTTTTTTTTATGTTTTTTGGGTTATCTAGCACTGTGCTGCTTCTAATATATCATGATGGACATATGAGATCATTACAGATCAAGGATTTGATTCATTCCTAACTTCTTTTTGTCTTTCAGTGAAAATCCAAGACTAACAAAGGAAAACAGAAGCCAAGACGAAGAGCCATCAGCCTGGATGAAAACGACTGGAGTCCCAGCCAGGAATAGGAAGTCGTCATCTTTTCTAAAGCAGGCGAACTATCACTGTTTTTGTGAGCCAGGGGCTTTTTGAAAGGATGTTGATTTGCACAGATTGAAGATTTTCTCCTTGACTTTTTGCTACCAAAACCAGTGCCAAACACTAACCGTGCCAACCAGAAGCTAGAAATTATTTCACCAGTACTTGCATTTTTGTCAACCCATTTAAACCATTTAACCACAATTTACACCAACTTTTATTCTTAATTTCTACTTAATTTTCATCCATCTTTTTTACTACTGAATAGCATGTAAGGTGGATAATTTATATTCACATAATTTAGTTTCAGTCACAGACAACAAGCAGCTTTTGCTCCCCAAAATAGGGAGAACAGTGCATTATTGGTTAAACATGCTTTATGTAAGAGTGTCCGTTACGAATGCATTAGCCTGAAAGAGTTCGGCTCCTGATCGATTGATCGATGGATGGATGGACGGGCTTATGGATGGCTGGCACAAGCCTCATTAAACTTTCCGAAGTGAGCTGCTGCTAATTCTGTTGATTAGTCGTCCGTTCCTCTCACTAAGGCCCGTTGAACTCTTCCTATCCATCAGATCTCTTTAGTCATCCATCTCGTTTGCTCCTCCCCCCTCTACGGACTCTGCACATTTAGAGCAGAACCCTCAGGAGTCTCTGAAGGGTTTAGATACTGAAGCCATACGTCTCATAGCCATACTAACGTCAAAATCCCTGCCAGCATTGAGAGGATTCGGCTTGGCCATTCTTGAACAGCAGATGCATGGGTATATTCAGGAATATTTTCAGAGGTCTATATGTTCTACGGTGGTCCAGGTTTGACGTTCCGTGATCTGCCATATTCACCAGCGAGCCATTGACGCGTTTACTGTGTTGACAGTGGGGCGACGTTTAAAGTTGTCCCACTACTTGAAAAGACGCTCTTTAACACTTAGGTCTTTTGGTGCGTTTGCTTGACGGTCTCCACGTGTTCCACATTGACGGATGAATCCCGACTTGTTCATGCCTGTTCAGTGGGCTCAACCATGCTGTCCTGCCAGAACTGGGCCCAAGCCCCCGTTTGTTTTATTCTGTTGGGTTGAGCTAAATCCAGAGCAGAGACACTCACGCAAGAGGGTCCAACACACATAGACCCTCAACCTTTACCTAGACTCAGTCCATCCTTCCATTTCCTTTCTTCCCTTCCTGAACACTTCTTCCTTTCTGGCCTGACTTGTGTCGTCAGACCAGGAACTAATATATACCTGCTGCTTGTTACACTTCGCGAGTGCCCTAACCGACCTACACTCTTCCAAAGCCTTCGTAATGAGCCTTTGTTCCGTGGTGCCGCCTTTAGAGAAAAGATCAGCTCTTCCCCATTTCTGAACTCTTGAAAGTTGCTCTTTCACCGCTTCGTCCTACCTTTATCTCTAGCCTCAATGACTTCCTTCTGAAACTCGAAAAGATGCAGTACTTAGTATTTTTCTTGAGAACTGACACTGTTAGCCTGACAATTTGGACCGCACAACAGAACCTCAATGACCTTGAAAGGTATCCTTGTTAGTCTTGCAAAATATTCTCCTTGACGATTAAAGCCTAAAGCGCCAACCATCTGAGATTTGTTTACAAGACGACATCAGTTCTTGCAGCTGACGATGACAGTTGTTTACAAATCACACCGAATAGCTGAGTAGTATTAACTCTTTCTATACGGTTGGTTAGTGAGTCGACAACTGAAGTGCCAACCAGAATAGAGAGCATTTGGTGAGACATAGTTTACACTCGTACAGAAATGTTTACATGTTGCCCATAAGGTGAACCCAGATTGAGTCTTGAATGAGTTGTTAGTGCCATAGATCAGTTCAGTTACACAGACTTAAACAAAACCACCTTTAAGAGGAAGCTGTTCTCTTGACACTTTAAAAAGTTTACATTGTTAAAATATAAGTTTTGTTTACAGAACTAAATTGCTTGCAACAAAAGTCAAATACTTGTTATCTTTCGTTTTACATTTGAGTCATTGACATATTTCTAAAGCTGTTGTTTTATGGATTTTTCTCATTGAGAAGATTCAAAATATTTGATTTTGTGCCAAATCAACATTTTCAAGCATTCCATCTCTTACCCATTAAGCATAAAACTTGTACATAGATTTACCTCATTCTTATTAATAATTTCCTCAGAAATATGTTTACACCCTAACATGCTTTTTTCTTTAATCTGAACTCCCGCACTTGGATGTGCATTTTGCATATGAAATAATTTGCATACTAGTGTATGCACACGTGAAAGAGAGATTTAACTTGTCTACATGTCTTATATATTGCCACACTGACTTGCAACTTTTGATAGACGTCAGCTTTTTGTAGGCCCCAGAAGTCTTTTGTACGAAGGCTTCACATTTTTTCATCTTTGATAAAAAAAAAAAAAAGTCCCCTGTATCAAGATGCCATCCGCTGCCATCTTGCTTTTCTTCCTGTTCTGTCCTGTGGTCTCCACAGTGACTATTACCTCGGAACGCTCCTCAGTAAATGGGGGGCCGGTGTTGCTTCTGTTGCGAGGGCGCGGCCGCAAGGTCCCACAGCCTGACATGCGGGACAAGGAGGCCGCTGCCATGGCGGCAGAGCCAGAGGCAGCCGAGATCCCTCCGAGACCCCTGCCGCAGATTATGCTACCCCGCAATGTGACGGCCGATGCCCTGAAGCCCCCACTGGGAGCCGCACAGGTGGCGCCACCTCCTCGGCGATTGGTGGACGTGGACGTGTGTCAGGGCTACTTTGACGTGATGGGACAGTTCGACAACACTTTCAACTGCACCAAGGGCACCTACATATACTGCTGTGGCACCTGCCATTATCGCTTCTGCTGTGAGCACCAGCGCAGCCGTCTAGACCAAGACGCCTGCACTAATTACCGCTCACCTGACTGGGCCGTCACGACGGGATCCATCACCCAGCCCCCGGTCCGGCACGACCCAGATTTCGACCCGCTGCAGCAACAGAACAACAGCACGGCTTACGTCATTGGGGGAGTCATCTCTTTTACCATGGCTGTGGCCATTGGGATTAAAGTGGCCTTCCATAAACTGTCTCGACGACCGAGGAATAGAGACATCAACATGCCTAGGTGAGTGAAAGGCCCATTATGACCACACTCACGAAGTGGAAGGAGACAATGCTGTACACATCCGAGTCTGCATCAGTGACTGCCATATGAAGAGATCCGTAGTGATTTTGATGTCAGACTCTTTCAGCTTTTGCCTTTTGATTTTGTTATACACTCATCTCTTATTTTTACTGTTTATCTCTCTCTCTTCAGAGCGCTGGTGGACATTCTGCGTCACCAGTCTAGTCCGGTCCAGCAAGGAGAGAGGAACAGCAGCACGGTCCTAACAACCGCCACCTCCAGCGAGGGCACACTGGGGCGGCCATTGAAAAACTTCTACACTCCCGTCCTCCAGAGTAAAGATAACCGAAGTGAGTCTATCTCACGCACACATAAGAGTTATAGATCGAATAACAGCAAAATAGTAAGCAATGGAAATAATGGATGTAGTCACAAAGTGTATAAACTTGCAGGGGAATGAATGAGTAAATATAGAGAAATAGGGGCTTGAATTGGAAGATCAACAGCACAGAAATGAAGTCTGGAGGCATGATTAAGTCGACAGATCGGCAAGCCTGAGTGTATGAGGTAATGTAGAACAGAGGATGTGTCAGAAATGAGTCACATTAATCCTGCTTCGGAGACAAAAGATGCTATGTAACTACATGCAACTAGAGCAGCAGGTAAAGGAAGTAAAGGATTGACCAACATCCATTACTTAAAGGAACACGCCGACTTTTTGGGACTTTAGCTTATTCACTATATCCCCCAAAGTCCATACATACCATTTTTATCTCCGTGCGTGCCATAACTCTGTCTGGCGCACCCACCGCTAGCCTAGCTTAACTCTCATTCCTGCATAATAATCCAGGAACTTTGCTGCCGTACTATGGGTGCAGCGACGCAATGATATTACGCAGCGCCTGAAAATAGGCTAACTTCCGTCAACATAACCAACGTGACAACATGCTTGCACAGAGAGCATGCTGGGGACTATTTTCAGGTGCTGCGTAATATCATTGCGCCGCTGCACCCATAGTATGGCAGCAAAGTTCCTGGATTATTACGCAGGAATGAGAGTATAGTCCCTAGCCATATCGGTCTAGAAAATTGCAACTTTTCATTTTCCGTCAGTCTTAGTACACGATGTAACTAGACACATCACAACATGTAAATAGGAAAATGTTGCCGTTATTTTGTCACTTTTTGAGCAGTAGGCTAGCTGGAGCCAATTACCTCCAGTCTGGGTGCATCAGACAGATAAAAATGGTTTGTACGGACTTATCTAACTCTAGGGGATACAGTGAATAAGCTAAAGTCCCAAAAAATCGGCGTGTTCCTTTTAAAGTATGCAGCTTGGGGGCCACTTTTTGAAAGTGAGGAGTAATCAGGGGCCATTGAATAAAATGTCTGGTAAAATCTGGTATTAGTTGTGATACTTGATTTTCAAATGGTGTTAAAGAGTGTAGTGTAAACAGTGGGACATTTTTGATGAATAGAAAATTTTTAAAAGAATAGAAATCTTTTTTTAACATAAATGCCTTTACTGTCACTTTTAATTTCCTGATAATTTACTCATTCAATATAGTCATGTTCATGTCTTTCTTTCTTCAGTCAAAAAGAAATTAAGGTTTTTAAGGAAACAATCCAGAATTTTTCTCCATATAGTGGACTTCAATGGGAACCAACAGGTTGAAGGTCCAAATTGCAGTTTCAGTGCAGCTTCAAAGGGCTCTACACGATCCCAGCCGAGGAATAAGGGTCTTATCTAGTGAAACAATCAGTCATTTTCTAAAAAAAAAAAAAAATGTAAATGTGTATATACTTTTATTTAACCACAAATGCTCGCTTGCACTAGCTCTGCGATGCACGTCCACCACTTCACGCATGACGTAGTGACGTAGGCGGAAGGGCGAAAAGCTGCATCTAATTTTATTGTCCATCATCATTGTTTGAGCTTTTTTTTTGTAAAGGGTGTTTGACTAAAGCCCTATTCGGATGGGATTAGTTTAACATGGAGAGGTGGGGTAAAGTAATTATTACCAGAGCTTCTCAGTGATAGCCTTTTAGTCCCATCCAAATGTGTCATCTCAGTAATCTTTATGGACAATGTCAGTAAAGATTACCATGACTTTTACCTTCTGTAAAAAGGTCCAGAAAAATTACCTCAGGTAATACTAGGAGTATTAATACTAATACTTTCCTGTTTAAAAGCGTTTTAGTTTTCCGTGGTTTTTCCAAGTATGGAGGTGCTTGAAAAAGCATTCAGTTGCGTTCTAGGCGGTGGGACAAGTCTGTGGCAAACCTCAAGTGTTTTCTGCTTACCATTCAGATAAGAAAAAAAGGTAGAAAGCAGTCAGAGGCTCGAAACTTATTTTAGCTTTAGGTAAGTGCCTACAGAATCCAATCAGAATTTAGTTAATTTAATTAATCGTTCGACCGGACCTAACTGTTATATGTAGGTTATAGAGTATATGTGTTTGCGCACGTGATATCAGGATGAAACTAAATACGCACATTAAAACAGGAAGCTGACGGCGGTGCGTAAATTGAGTTACCCCTCCCAATTCTGCTAGTTTTAGTGAGATTTCTTATCCCGTGCGAATTGACTATTAATATTACAGACGTCCTGTGGTAAAATTACATTACTCCATCTACCCTTGTAAAACTAATCCCGTCCGAATAGGGCTTTTGTCTTTACATGTTCGCAAACACTGGGTCGGTACTTCTGCCTACGTCATTTTTTTTTTTTTTAGAAAGAAATCGCTAGATAAGACTCTTATTCCTCGGCTGGGATTGTGTAGAGCCCTTTGAAGCTGCATTGAAAGTGAAATTTGGACTTTTAACACTATATGGAGAAAAACCATGGAATGTTTTCCTCAAAAACCTTAATTTCTTTTCGACTGAAGAAAGAAAGACATGAACATCTTGGATGACATGGGGGTGAGTAAATTATCAGGAAATTTTAATTCTGGAGTGAACTAATCCTTTAATGCATCCTTGTTAAAGGTAGGGTAGGCAATTTTCGGAGAGGCTAGCAATAGCAAGCTAGCTTTGAAAGCATAAGATCACACCCTCCCTTCAGAGCGTCTCTATGCGTGTATAGCAGGGAGCAAACAGCGTCACGAGAGACGACGTTAAACTATCTCATGTCTCAAAGCACATAACATTACTGTGAACATAAACAACTTACAGAGATCTTTCTTATACCACCTGACTGCTGCAGATTCATTTCGGCGTCGATAGTGTTGCCATTAGCCAAGTTTCCATTCACTTTTTCCACTGTTTTGTTATCAACAAAGTGAAAATGCGTAAACGATTGCGAAATTTGCTGTCTGTTTCCATCCAATTGGCCTTTTACCTATTAAAATGGTGTGCGTAATGACGTCATCCCTAAAAAATGCATTGCTGCATAAGTTTTGTTGTATCTGCCCTCGAGTCATTTCCATACATAATTTCGCACATAATTGGTACTGTAAAATGTTGGGTCATATACAGTCTTTAACGTATTGAACATGCAGTCAAACCAGACGTTTGACGTGGCCGAGAACGCATGTATTCAGATCATTCAAACCGCGTAGGACACTGACACAGGCAACAACACAGAAATTGTTGAAAAAAAGTTTGTTTTTGCGCACAAAAAGTATTCTCGTCACTTCATAAAATTAAGGTTGAACCACTGGAGTCACATGGACAATTTTAACAATGTTTTTAGTAACTTTCTGGGCCTTGAAAGTGTTAATTAAATTGCTGTCTATGGATGGGTCAAAGAGCTCTCGGATTTCATCAAAAATATCTTTATTTGTGTTCGAAGATGAACGAAGGTTTTACGGGTTTGAAACGACATAAGGGTGAGTAATTAATGACAGAATTTTCATTTTTGGGTGAACTAACCCTTTAACAATTCCACAATTCGTTTAGAGCTTTTTGGAATCAACCCAGTTTATTTTCCTAATTAGTTTGAGATAAACTTATATTACATATTAATGACAGATGCTAAATTTTTATTTTTGACAGCTGTTGAGATTTTCAAGGCGCTATATTTTCCACATCAACAAGTGTCTTGTTTTTTTGTACTTCGTTGTAAACACTAATTAGATCAACTTGATCGATACATTTTTTTAGAAACGGGTGCAGTTAACTTATTTTTCTGATTTATTTGTATTAGATTGTAAAAAAAAACAGATAATGATGTTTGAGAGGTAACACGTCCTATTCTTACCAATAGTAATAAAATAATTGAATATACAATTTAATAATATGAATATAAATAGATTTAATGCACCTTTGAACTACAGAGAAACCGTGGTTGAACGGAAGCAGTGCTGCGAATGCTATAGGCTAATTCTGTCATGTGACACCACATTTATTTGTGTTAACCATTTTTCTCAAGAAAACGTTTCCAAATTTTCCAATTTTTTGCGACATTTGAAGTATCGAACATAGAATTTATACGCTAAATGAAGTTAAATGGAAAAAGATTGTGGGGACATTTGCAACAAATATCAATAATTGGCATTTCCATCCTTTTTTTGGCAAAATAATCCTTGAATGGAAACCTGGCTATTGAAACGCATAAATTCAAGTCACAAACCACTCACAGTATAACGTCACGGGTTTCCATCTCTTCCAAATTACAGTAGTTTGTAAGCTCGGACCGAATGCCTTCCACAGACGATATATTTACATATAAATACATTTAGACCACTTAAATTTGTGATTGCTATCAGGATGTGAAGAGACTTTCAACCAGTATAACAAAAATGTTTCTGGAACAAATTGCCTACCCTGCCTTTGAATAAATAGTAACAGTATTCATTTCTTTTCAACTACAGAGAAACCGTATATAATTATATATATATATATATATATATATATATATATATATATATATATATATATATATATATATAAAATATGCATTCATAAAATTCAAATTTCAAATGTTTATAATTTTATGAAGAAAGCAAATCACTATTTAATCTCAAGGATGTAACCAAATATTTAAAACTGGGGAAACCAAAGGTAAAATTTTACCAGTCTGTCATTGGAAAAAAATATATATTAAATTAATATTATGGGGATGAAACTCTGTCTGTGCCTGTGGTGGTTAGCCCTGATTTCAGAGATGGTGCTCTTTTTAGGATTCAGTCCATTTTGTGAGAATTGTCTCTCTCGAGTTTTCAATGTTTGGCTGCATTTAAATGGAACACACGCAGTCCGAATGTGTCGCCGGTAGTCATTCAATCAGTGGTGAGAGTTTTCAGTTACACCAATCAGAATATTTGCATATCATTTTTTATTGAAAAAGTATGACTGCCCTGAAAGTAATCGATGTGGTAGAGCATGACAAAACTGCTTTAGACTGCTTTATTCATTATAACAGGAGCGCTACATGTCGCATTGTGTTTTTCACTTCCAGTCCTGATGGACATTTGGGAAATTTTCAAAATTGCGGTGGCAGGCCAACCAAAAACCATGTTTCTAAGTTGAGATATTAAATGTGTAAAGAGGCCTTGCATGTATTTTATGAACTGGGAGTGGGTCAGTGTTCACTTTGCTCTCTTGCAGCTGGGAAACACAGTTTTGGACAGACTGGGTCCAGTCCTAAACACACAACTACTATCGGTAAGCCAAGGAGCTTAGGCAGAGTGTGCAAATGTGTCGCTTGTGTGAGAGCACCAGTAAGAAAGCTTCAGGTTTGTCTGTGTGTATTTGTCACTGCCTTTGCTTTGGCTTGGTCTCGTTGGTTCGAGTGTGTTTGCTCGTGCTCTCCCACTCTGTCGCTACCCTGAGCTATTTTCTTGTTGTTTGTCCTGCACCCAGCACTGTTTGCACCAGTCAGCAAAGCTTCAATAACTGTGTTGGCATGCAAAGTAGCAGAATGCCAAATATCATGAAGAAAAAAAAAAGTGTATTTTCTTCATGTTCATGTATAATATTATATTCATATTTATCTATCTATATGAATATGATATTTATCCAATAGACTGGGGGAAAGACATCCTGATGCTGTGGATTGTGTCCAGGTTCTCACAGTGGAAATATCTATCTATCTATCTATCCATCTATCCCTTCCTTCCTTCCTTCCTTCCTTCCTTCAAACTCAACTTTCAAAAAAGTTCAATGAAAACTGAAGTTAAATGAATTTCTTTGAATGCTACCCCAATTCAAACTGAATTCATGGCTCACAATCCAGATTTTTTTCTGGATGTATATTATTATTATTAATAATAATAATAATTGTTGTTGTTTTTTTGAGTGCTTGTGATCTCAGTGGTGGGAGGGGGTTGGTGGTTTTTTTTTTTTAAACTAAGTAATGAATTTTGTTTATCAACACATTTTGTATAATGTACTTTTTTTAGTTATTCCTATAGTAAAGATAGATAGATAGATAGATAGCAATAATATTAAAAAGCATTTAACTTCAACTTCAAAATAGCACATATAGCATATGCCATGATGAACTGGGGTTAGTGATTAAAGAACTGGACTTTAACTCTAAGGTACTTAAGTTAAAATCTCAGCAAGGATGATCTATGAACTGGAGAGTTGCTGAGTTCCCATGTGACCACTGTGCCCTTGACTACATTTAATCTGCAGTGATTAAACCAAGGTTGCTCCAGAGGGACGTTCCCTGTAGTATGTGTACGGCAAATTACTTTAAATAAAATGTGTCTGTGGAACAAATTACTTCATGGATAAGAATATTATCATTACATGAGGATATATTAAATTTAGAGAGAAAACGAAGCGATGAACAGTAGTCTAGTCACACAAATATTCTAATTGCATTGTAAGTAATTCTTAGACATTCCTTGTCATTTAGAGAATTGGGACAAAGTGTTCCAGTCACCCACATTTAATTAGACCCATATTCTACATTTGACCCAGATAGATGCTCTGAACACATCAGTTGTTGGTATTGGTCTTATTCTCCTTTGTTCTCCACTCTTAGAGCGAGTTCAACGCATGAACAACACCCAGCTGGCCTCCACAGGAACTCTGCTGTCCAGCAAGCACAATAATTCTGGTTTTCACCCCTCCTTCTCTCACTCCTTCCACAACCTTGCCCAGCTACCTCCATCATACGAGACCGCCATGAAACCAGAGCTCAACCGCTACAGCTCCCTCAAGAGACTAGGTGAGTGTGTGTCTGAAAAAGAGAGTGTGTAATTTCAGAGCCGCTACTACTCAGAGGGACTCTGTGAGGGAGTTTAGCAAGGGGTCAACTGCTGCTGTTTTAGGAAGGATGCTCTGTGCCATTGGATAGTTTTTTTTGCACATATGATTTTATTATATATACAAATCATATTATTTTATTTCAAATATTTCTATTGATCATGTTCAGTCATATTCAATCACTGCTTGAAAACTACATCAGAAAGGGGAAAAAATGGCTTTTTGAAAAGGGTTGAGATTGGCCCCTATTGTACCTAACATTAACATACATTTCTATCTGGATATTTTTATTTGGATAACATTTTACACCTTCAGTGAAACTCCAGTGTGCATGGTGCGATCTCACTTATCAGCAAAATCAGAATTACATACATTTTATAAACATTGATGGATAATTGAATGCTTTTCATAATTTCCTGCATTTCCTTTCTTTATGGACTCTGTAGTTTGTTAAAATAATCTGATAAATAATCAGATATTGACTAAAGATAATGCATTAAATCGGTTTATAAATATACATGTGTTCATTGTTATTAAAATATAAACATATTGATATTAATATTAAAATATGAATAAAGTTGATATTAATCAAAATATTTTTTTTTAAAAATGAATACATGAAGAAATTAACATTAACCACCATGAAAAAACGCTACTTGAAAAAAGTATTGTTCATTGTTAGTTTATCATACCTAATTCATGATTTATGTTAATCTGAACATTATTGTGAAGTGTTATCAATATATGTTACAATTCTGCAACACAGCATTTTTAAGTGATTATTTTTAGCATTGCATATTGTATAGCTGAATACGACCTTCATAAAATGTGGTCAACATCTGTCCCAGACAACAGTGCATTGTTTTAATGCAGTCAAGTGTGATCTGATCACTAAAATGCATGTTAATACCAGGTGTAAAGGGTCAAAATAAAGATATTAATTTTCAATTTTCTTAACTACAGAAAAAAACCTGGATGAATATTCGGGATATTACACCTCCAAGCGAAGGCCAAACAACGCTCCACCCAGCTTCCACTCCTCCCAGCACCACCTGCCCTGGGGCGGTGACTTCACACTGGGTGCCCGGGGAACTCTACCATTAAACATGTCCCGCACGCGCATCCATGTTCCCACTTCCACCCCCAACCCCTACCCTTTACCCCAGACGCAGTACAACCCCACGTACGACACGATGAGTAAACCGCCTCGCCGGGTGATGTCCCAAGACCAGCTTCTGGCGCTGGGGGAGGGAAACACTCTCTCACGCCTCTCCAAGAACCAGCAGTATCAGTATTACAAACCCATGACCACCAGCAAGAGCTCCAACACCCAGACTTTACGCAAGTCTCACGAACGTCTCCTGGTGTCGCCAGACCGCCTGGAAGAGCGAATGATGGCCGATTATACCCGTCTCACCCACCACCAGAAAGCGCAATCCCAGCAGAACGTGTGCGTGACGCCCTCGCTCGAACGCCATCACATGATCAAAATGAATTCGCACCCTACCTCCGGCCGCGAGCAAGACCACACGGTCGCTGCAATGTCGTCCGGTCACGGGGCTGGGACTTTGGGATGGGGGGACGTCCACGGCTCCGGAGGAGGACCTGGAGCGATGGCACACAGCGCTCGCCGGATGGCCTTTGCCACGAAACGGCAGAACACCATCGAACAGCTGCACTTCCTCCCCGGAGGAGGTGGGGGAGGGGGTGTGGGGGGTGGGGGTGGAGGTCAGGCGCTGAGGACGGGGAGCAAGAACGAAGTAACCGTGTGAGCGCAAAAAGAAAGACGGAAGATGGTAAGGAGATGATGGATAGATGAGGTGTGATTGCGCAAGCCGAAGGGAGGGAAGACGGTGGAGTGTAAAAAAGGCAGAAGACGAAGAACGAAAAAGAGGAAGGAGATAAGAGGGTGGTCAGGAATGAGGCCCATTTGAAGAGAATACACAGTGTATCACTATTGAGAGAAAGAGGGATATGAGACTATACCCTAAGTGATTCAGTAGATCCCTAAATTGCCAAATTCTCAACAAATAGAAACGTGAAGAGGGACTCAGGTTTTCTCCAACCTGTGTGTAGCATATAGTGTTATGATGGCATCATTCTTACACATGATCTGAGGAGATACAAAAGTGAGAAGGTTCATTATTAGAATAGGCCAAGTTTTCTCTAGTTAGTACATTCCAGCTAATGTATAAGCCAATTGGTTTAGGAGTTAATTTTTTTTTTTCTGAATCCAATGACAGCAGTTGACCTTGCCTCAGAGTTGGCCAATTTTTTGGTTTCATTCAACGCAAAGTGTCATTCTCAAAGAGGTGTGGGTGTGTCACCTTCATCAGTAAAATAAGAGAACAATGAGATATACTGGATGAAACTGACAGGAGTCCAATAGTGTCCTGAATTACCTCACGGAAACTATGATTTGACCGTTCTCAAATCAGATTTGACTTGATTTGGGAATGGATTGTGACTTTGGGAGTATTGTGCGTTTGCCATCAAGCGCAGAAAGTGCTGGTAATTCGTCAGAGAGAAGAACTTGGGACTTGAAAAATCTCACTCGTTTTGTGACCTGACTCTTTAGTCTGCACTGTTAATATGAGTCCAAATGCCATCAGCCATATTAGAGCTTATTCATATGGAATACATTGGAGGAAAAACATTTTCATTGGGGAACGGGTGTTATATTGATGATCAGAGATTTTTAGCAACTTATACTCAAGACTGTGAATCAAAGTTGACATGAATACTTGTCGGTTTGATTTTTTTTGCATTGTGGATAACATTTTGGCTGTTTTGTAATATAATCAAAAGGCTGTAAGATTGATGGGTAAATCAGGTCATAATATCTGAACTAGAAATGTTTGAGTAGACAGACATTTGGAAACCGAAGTCAGCCATTCAAATCTGATAGAAGTCATGCTTCTTTCTTGCATGTTTGACCAGTCAGAGAATAGCTTCATATGACGACATCAAACGTTCTGGAGTTGTTACAGTTGTTCTGTTATTAAGTGTTAAGAGCTGAGATTTAATCATGGGCATGCAGTATGTCAAATAAGACCGCATAGTCTTCACACTTAATTTGCAACTCAAGCTGTTGTATTGAGGGGGGACAGGGGAAAGGGTTTCGTTATACAATGGACAATTTAATCCAAGGGCTATTCTGAAACTTCTTCATGTGTGTCTGTGCTTCCGTGTTCTTACGGCTTTGTATCTTTTCCCGTGACACGGCTGTGCGGAACATAGAGGCTACGTGCCAATGAGTGTACAAAACAGAAAAATAGAACAAAATCTGCAAAGCTACTTCAACACTCTAGGTCACACTAGGATGCATTATTATCTAACCGATGAGTTAGGACTTAGGAGTAAAAGCTGTCTTGTTTATCTATATTATATTCAAGAAAAATGTCTTTTTTTGTTAGCAATTTCTGTGTGTTTTTCAGCTGTCTCCACATCACATCAAAGACACTTGTGGTGGAATGTCTGAGAACGACCTGGCTGAGCAAGATTATTGGGCCATAATATAGTATTTTAGATCACTCTGCAATGTTTAAGCTTTTATTAACTTGTTAATAAAATTGAAGTTAAATATGTTGAAAAAGATAAAAAAAAAATATTTAATTGAATCCCGAATGTTCAAATATGTACACATGCCAATTTATGTGCATATATATATATATATATACATAATATATATAGTCATTGATATTATTCATATTCTTAATTATCATAATTTTTTTTCTCTGTGACTTTAGACATTTTTTTATTTATTTGTTTTCTGTTTATATTTGAGTTTATAGTGGATTCTAACCTTTGTAACTCAACAAAAAAGCAGATGCAATCATAGTGAGAAGACAAAACGCATGAAGATGTCAAAGCCAGTGTTGATGATGTCATATTGCTGACTTCTGATGTCAAGGTGTGTATGTGTCCAGTTTGTGTGTCTGTAATTGTGTGCTTGTGCGTATTTCAATTGTGTCTATTTTGGAATGCTTTATCTCGCATTTTATCTGACTTTTGCTTTGTGTGAAGTCAGAGAATGTGCATTTCAGAAAACCCAAAATATAATTTTATTTTTTAAGTGAGTGTCTCTTTGAATGCAAAAAATAAACAAATCATTAAAAAAAATAATTTCCCATTGCTACATTCACCAAAGTTATGGAAAACAGAATAAACAACATTTATTTAATGTTTTTTTTTTTCCTTCAGTATTTTCTTTTTTTAAAGATATAAATGTTTCTTGCCATGAAATACATAAACCTTGTAAATTTTAAGGGGGGAAATGTCAAAATGCCATGCATAAAATATTTACAGCAAAAACTTTAATTTATTTATTTTTTTTTTAATAAAATTCTCGCCATTAAGAAAGAAATTGTTTTCTGGAGATTGACACTTGTGTTCTTTTTCTCATGAATTATGAAATATGTTGGTTGGTTTTACATGTTTATATTTTTGAGATTTTTGTTTTAAATCTCAATATATTATGGGCTGAGTATTTTTAGCCGTGCGTGATCTTGTATTAGACTAATTGTTTGTTTACAAAACAGCCCGTGGACTTTTAAATAGATGCAACTCGGTCTGACTATAAGGATTTAGGATTCATTTGGAGTAGAATGGTTTAGGTTAACAATTAAAAAGAAAGAGATTTAATTAATAATAATGTACTCGCTGATGTATTGTCTCAAGGTTCTAAGATGTTTCCACACATTTACATACCATAAATCTCAACTTAACATTCTCCTGCATTCATTTTTATTTTCATTTTCTTTATATTTGGTGGTCTAAAATGGTTTAAACCTTTAAAAAAAATTGTTACTGCTACATTTTCTATTGCTGTGGTGTAAATTATAACTGTCCTTTGCAAAAATAATTCGCTGTTTTCAATTAATGTATTTATTCATCTAAAATGGGACGTTCCAGGTTCTTAAATGGTTCCTAAGGGAGACGGACGAGCCATCACCGGCATTCGCCATTTTGAGGGGCAGGGTGGGCGAGGACCTTATGTTCTGGTAGGGTGGCGGCGGGGGGGGGGAGACGGCGGCGGCATGTTGGTAAAATGGCTTCAGAGAGGTGCTATGCACTGCGGTCTTTTCCTAAATATATGTGCTGTCTAAAATGCTGCGCGTGCTCTCTCTTTCGTGCTCTCACGAGGTGAAATAATTGTTCTAATTACTTTGGCTCGCATATGTGCGGAACAGCTGTTCTGACTGGCTATTTTGTATCAGTCAGTGCGCAGCGCGAGAGAGATGAAATGAGATGTTTTTAAGTCTCGCGCGGCAGCTCGTGAAGTGTGTGCTTTGACAATGTGTTACTACGTCACAGCAGTGAAATATTTAGAACGCACCGTATGGTTTGTTTTTGTTTTGGCGCTGTTTTGCTAACCCGTTAATAACACTACGGGACTACGAATGCAAATAAATACACCATTCAGTGTGTTTTGTTAAAATTACACGCTATTTCCCTGTCACCCTACCTCAAATACATGATAGAATGAACCCATGAATGAAAAAAAAACAACCTTTCTTTGACCCCACTTAATTACATACTGGTTTAAGTGTGCTAAGCAGGACAATGCCGGACGTTTTAACACGTAACACCACCCGGAACTTGTATCACTGCCCGGAAACGACCACTGTGAGGCGAACAGAAGTACCCGAAGGAAGACGGGGGCACTAAAAATTGACACGGGGCGGAAAATATTTGGCCGACCATAATCCGCAAAAATTTAAGCGGAAAACGGACTGGAAGGACAGTTTCGGTCGAGATTCTGCGATGAGAGTGATATCGCGCGAGGTTGAATGTTAGCGAGCGCAGTCAGCGGAAATCGGGGTTTGTTTAACGGATCGAAAGCGATGGAGAGGCCTGCGAGAGTGTTTTTCCACGGGATGGGGAAAAATGACCTGCTAACCTGAAATCGGATACCGCCTTTGTGCACATCTACGCTTTCGGCGCCCTTTTTAGCATTATTATTTTCACGCTTTGCTCTTCAAGAGGACTTTCCCCGTTCACGAGCAGGTGTGATACCAAAGCTTTGAATGCATTCTGTTGCAATGTAAAAGGGTACGACGTCTTTATTTAGCTAGCTAAGAGGCTAGCAGAGTGAAGTGGGCTTATAGCCTGTATTCATCTGACGGGCTGTCTGCACTCAGTCACTTTCTTGTTTATGTTTCTGTTTTTCTCTCATGTATTTGGCCCCTACGCAACGAGTAGCATGCGTATATTTATGCTACATCCGTACATGATAATGCCAAATTGTTTGTGAACTTAACAAGTCTGATTTTGCTCTAATTTTAATTATGAAACTTTTTGGTCTGCCATAGAGGGATGTGATTGAAAAAAGGAATTCGGCTCTCCCCTCTCCCTCATCCCCTTCACAGTCAACACAACCATCCCGGAGAACAATCAGCGCTTTTCTTTCAACCTGCAAAGGCTTTGGTACGTTTTATTTCAATTCTACAATGGAGTTTAATTGTAACTGCACGCATATTTTGTCTGCGATGTGGACATGGTGTCGGACAGGGAGCGCATGTTTTCATGTTTCACCCTCAATGTATCCGAGTATTGTTCTTATTTGGCGCTTTGTTTACATCAGTGTTTTAGTTGCATTTTATTTACTTTTAACAGGTATATTGACTTGATTTTGACAGATTTATGGATTTAATTTGTGCAGATATTAGAATTCGATTTAGAAAAATGTAAGGACTTTGTAATGACCAATTTTGTGGATGAATGTTTCAACTGTTTTGCCTGGTGTGGCTATACTTAAGTATTTATTTATCTAGCTTTAAAAAAAATTAAAAAAAACTATTCAAGGCAAATGTAGGGTCACTTTTGTCAATAAAAGTCAGTATTTGTTTATTGAAAAAAAAAAAAAAACTTTCTCATACAAACTGTGAATTTGGGTTATTTTTGTTTACATTGAGTAAAACAACCAGTGGTCCAAATAGTTTCAGATCAGTTTGACTTGATTTTTAAGGACCTATTTGGAGTGAGTGAATGTGAACAGACTGTATGTTATGAATAATCAAAAAATATAAAGTTGCTTAGAATAATTTTTGCTTTTGTCAAAACAAAGCTTGCAAATGTGACAACATGATGCACAGTTCATCGCAGGCCGAAATGGACCTGATAACCACATACTGATTTTAAACTGGTAACATCATTTGGCTTAGACCTCAGATGTCAGGTATTAATCTGTCAGTGTACTGTTGTGTCGTCAGAATGCTACAATTTAAGTAGTCGTTATCAGTAAATTTCATGATACTGAACTGAATTATTACCACAACAAAAATGAATTAAGCGACTGAACACATTCCTCCTTGTTTAACAAATTATTCTACTTTTTCATTTATGTATCTGTGCAATCTTATTTATTTAGATGCGTTTTATCTACATTACCATTCAAGTTTGTGGTTGGTAAGATTTAAAAAAAATGTTTTCTAAAGAAGCTCACCAAGGCTGCATTTATTTGAGGAAAAATACAGTAAAAACTGTAACATTTCTTATTTTTTCAGGATTCTTTGATCAATAGAAAGTTCAAAAGAATAGCATTTATTTTTTCTTTACTGTCACTTTTGATCAATTGTATGCATCCTTGCTGAATAAAAATATTAATTCATTAAAAAAATCTTACTGGCCCCAAACTTTTGAATGGTAGTGTATTTAAGGTGGCTGGGCGATATGGCCAAAAATCACAGTATTTTTTTCCATATCATACAATATCGATATTTATCACAATATTAATTTACCATTAATGGGCAAGGAAATGCTTACCACATATTTGTTAGACCTTGAGAATAAATGTAAACATTTTAACACAAATTAAAACTCCACAGATGCTACCTTTTAATTTATGGCCCCATGAAATCCATTATATTTTTTCCTAAATTCTGTTATCTCCCTATAATTTTTTGGGATTCTGTTTTATGATTTAATTCAAATTTATATAGACTTTAACAATTTAATCAAGCTTTTAAAATGTAATAAAATGAAAATAAAACAATTGTTTAAAAAAAAATATTGTACTTATATTTTTGTCAAATAAGATGCTGCACAACAGAACTGTATACATGTAAAAAATGAATGAGAAAATATCTTGGTTGTATGATATTCCTTAGAAATAATTTTATTATTACTTTCGGAAGTACATTTTAGTATACAGTAGTGATATATTTCTGTCATCATTTCTTGACCTTTTATTTTGACAGATTGGCATGTAGATCTTTCAGTTTTCATTTCAGTGTTTATTTGACGGTAGTTTTTCTCGAATGAAACTGAAAAGCTTGTGAAGTGATTCTCAAAGCAGCTATGGAGATGAAGTTCATGTCCTCATATATTGGGACGGCAGACGCTGAAAACACTGATCGTTATGTGTGTTTGAGTTTCACACGTTCATTTTAGGGCTGGACCAGAATATTCGAGTATTCGTTTAGTGGGTTGATATTCGATTCAATTTTGGGATTCGAATATTAGTTTTTTGTTTTTTCTCGCACACCTGGCATCCCCCTCGAAACGGTTCTCATTCGCGCTTAAATGTTTACACTATAAAATCTTTTTTTTTAACAATTATCTTATATAGCCTAGTTGTTTTTAATAGGATGGACAGTTGAGAAACTCAACCTCGTTATACTTAATAAATATATTTGCTACTTCTAAGTGTTCCCTGCAAGGCTGCAACTGAGTATTCTCTGTCTAGAACGCACAACTGCATGAGCTTATATGGAAGAAGCGCATGTCTGAGCTTGCATTTTGGGTTAAGCTGCCTTTGTTTGACATTGTGGAAAATAGAATAATAGAATCAAAATGTATTACCCGTTAGGGATGTGACGGTGAGAATTTTCGTTTACCGTCACATTACAGTGCTTGTGCACTGTGTGGCCGTGAACGAATGACAGTGTGGCCCAGCGCGTTTTAGTTTCGGTTTAGAATTAGCGCCGATTATGGGGCGGGTTGCTAGAATGGTTGGTTCATTTGCCTATTATTCTTAATGAAAAACACATCAACAAAACAGTACAATGACAAACTCACTTAAATAGGCTGTTTTACATTTCGCTTTGAAACCAAATCTTCCGTGATCATCTTGTCATTCAGCTTCTCACTCTCATGATGAATGAAATCTGACTCCTGCTGCTGGTGTGCTGCGACTCTCATTCGGCTCACGCATTCAGTTTTTAATTGTAGGCTAGTTAATCTGTTCTCTAACTGAACTAAATGATTTTTACTAATAAAATATCAAAACGACAGTGAGCGGTCGGCAAGTGATGTAACCGGTGTTATGCCTGAACACTGGTAACACCGACTATCGCAGCAAGCCTATTACCCGTTATTATCAATCTAAATGAATCTACTGCGAAATATAGGAACTTGTTACTGGGACGTAACAGACCTGTGTGTTTTGTATCACTAGTGCAGTGTCCGTTCTCGGAGCATAAGCCCTGCCCGCGTGAGGCATGCCGCTTTTCAAGATTCCTGCCTTTATTAGAGAGAAGAATATGTTCAGCCCCTTCTCTCCGAAGCTTCGAATATTCTGTGTTGATCACTACTGAAGCTTCAAAGCTCAAAAAATGGTATTCGGACCAGCCCTAGTTTATTCACACAGAGACACTTTAGATTCACTTATTAGTGACATGCACTGACTGGCTATTGTCGTGTTTATTTCTGCTGTGTGACAGGCTGTTAAATTTAATCCATATCGAGTAAAAATGTCAAGAGCTTATCACCATTATCAAAGAATTTAAGAGTGACTAAATTTAAGGTGAATTTATGTAAATTGGAACAATTATATGAAAATTTTGACTGATAACAATAATTCTTTATTTGAAAGCCAATAAGTAATATATATTGGCCGATAAATCTAATAATGCCTAAATAATGCAAACAAGTCAATGGATAACATTACTGCCGTATAAAGAATCAAAATGCACGTGCCATGGATAAATAAAATGGAATAGCCTCCGCACAGACAATAATGAAATTATTTTAATTAAACAATATTGTGGATGAAAATTAGCATAGTCCTTAGAAGTCGGGTGTTTATGGTTGATTAATCTGTCTTTTTTTGTCACAATACCCCAACTTCAGAAGTTGATACCACCAGTGAAATTTCATGATACTCAATACTGCAGGAAAATATGCTCCTTTATGTAAGTAATTATTAAAGTTAGATATTACTGTACAAAAGTAACTTTGGACATCCCTGTTTTATATATATATATGTCTGTTATCTTGTTGTGTATATCCTATGCCTTTTATCTTTATTTTCATCTTGAGGATTGTTTTGTGATAGAAAGGGATTATTTGTTTTGTGGATTGTTTTGAAGTTATTCTATGCCTTTGCTTTGTGAGTCATTGCTTCTCATGTCTTGATTGTACATCCTTTGATTGAAAACCTTACTATTTTTGATCTCTCTCTTACTCACTCTGTCTTTTTTTTTAGGACTGACAGGGTGCCCACAGCAGAGAGGAGGAAGAACTACTTGGTCATACCACTGTGCTGTGTTTGTGGTCTTCCAGCTGAGGTGTTAAAGACAGAGGTTGAATAGACTCTGTGGACTATCTGACCTTTCACCTTTTCACCCCAACTTGAACGACTGAAAAAAAGTTGCTCACCAGAATTTTCTCTTTAAATGAGGACATTTCTGAAGAAATCACAAAGTGGGACCATTTTATTCAGAACTTATTCAAAGGAATACACCAAAATCAAGACAGGCAGGCATTCCCTCGTCGCTCCAGTTTTAAATGGCTTTCAACACCTAAAGGATTTGCTTCTAAGTGATAAACACATTTTGTGAAACCAATTTTGGTATTAGTAGACATGTTTTTACTGTTTTAACTGTAGATATATCGTTTTGAAAGTCCAACGTGCTTGATATTGCATGATATTGTAAACTACCTTTTACTCACCCGCCCCTCCCCCTCCCCCTTTTTTCTTATTTATAGATGATTATTTAATCCAAGTTAGTGGCCCATTACTATAGCCAAAACTTTGTTTGTTTGGGATGGACAGTCACAACATCAGACAAATTACTCCCACACAGATATTGCTTTAAAAAAACTGGAGCTGCTAGCAGATTACTTTAAAGCTTTATATTGATTATTAGTGGCCCTAGTGCCAGATTTTTTTCTGCACATCTTTTAGTTTAGATTACGTTGTCCACTTTGCTGCAGTACCAAGTGAACGGGAAAAAAAATCCTAAAAACTCCCCTCAACAGTGAGAGGGAGATGTTTCAGTTTGGAAAGTACCCTATGGACATTTTAGAAATGCTCAGTGGACACCAGGCTCACCAGTTCAAAGGACTGGGGCTGGAAAGACAACTGCAGCACCAACAACAGGTCCAACTTCAGCACCAGCAGCAGCTTCAACAGCAGCAGCAACAACAGAGTGAGGCGTCTGGTGGCCTCCTGTCTGGGCTTGGCCTTGGTTCCCTTCAAGGATCTAGAAGTAATGCATTTGCGGATTCTTCATCCTTATTTGCCAAAATGAGTGCACCCCCTCCACCTCTTCCACAACAAACTCAGTCCTCCTCCTCACAAAGCACACGTAAATCAAGCAAGATGAGCAGCAGCAGTGGGAGTGGCAGTTCTGCCTCTGGCTATCCACAGTTCCTACGCACATTTCACCCTGCTGAGGCTGCACTAGCCCAAGAGCAGCTTCACTCAGGAATGGGGCGATTCGATTTTTCTGGAGGAAGTACTGGAGGAGGCTCTGGGGTAATTGGAGGAGTTGTAACATCTGCGCCACCGCCACCACCCTTGCACCCTGGCCTCTCTGTTCCTCAGCCATCTCCTGGACCATCCTCTTCATCACCCTCCCCTTCAAGTTCAACCACCACTTCTAATAATCCCCCCAGCAGTAGCAGCTCAGTTGCTGGATTAGTCGGAGCCCAGTCTGATGCAAGAAGTTTACACCAGCAGTTCAGTTGCATGCTCGCTGCAAACCAATACCTGTTTTCTGGCGTGCCCACAAATGCCAGTTTGGAACAGTTTCTAGTTCAGCAGGGTCCCCATAATCATCTTGGTCTTGCAGATTCGAATACAGGTCTTGCTCCTCCTCCAGCCCTTCATCCTTCCCACACCCATGGCCATCCAACTCCCCAGCCCCAACAACAGCAGCAGCAGCTGCCACCTCATGCGTTGTCCCACCCTCACAGCCATGCCCATCCACACCACCCTCTACACCCTGCCCCCCAACCATCACCACTTGGTGGTTTTGATTTCCAAGGTATTCCTGTTCTTTCTTCTAATCAACTGGCTTCCCTAATGCAACAAGAAGCAGGCCTGCCTTTGCCACTCCCACTCCATCTTTCTGTACCAAAAGATGATGGGAAAGGAGATAGTGGATCTGGGGCTGGAGGAAGTGGAGGTAGTGGCAGCAGGAGAAAGAAAGCCATGGCTGGCTACCTGCCCCAGAGGAAGACAGATGGTAACAGTAGCAGCAGTACAAGCAGTGCTAACTGCCATGGCAGCTCTGGGGCACATGGTCATGATGGGTCCTCTGGTCTTGTGGGAGGAGGTGGAGGGGTTGGAATGAGGGGTCTTGGTGGTGACCCCTCCTCCATCCTCTCCTCATCAACACCATCCTCCTCTTCTTCAACTGTCTCCTCCTCTTCTTCCTCTGCCCCATCTACAAACTCTGCTTCTGTGCTGGTATCAAATATTTCTCAAAACCCCAAGCCTGAAAACCAGCAATCAATGACTCCCAATATCACAGAGCAAGAACCTCTCTTTCATTGTGGAGAGTGCGGAAAGTCTTTTAACCACCTCCCAAGCCTTCGTCGACACATACGCTGCCATGATGAAAATGGCAGTGGTCCCAACAGCAGCACAAACACAAACCCAAGTCATCAGCATCAGTCAGATCTCCCCCACTCAACACAAGATGGAATTTCTCAAAATGCTCACCACCAGCATGAGAATCCAGACCCAATGTCTTCCACTTGCTCAAGTCCAGATAAGTCATACTGTTGCAATGAATGTGGAAAGGGGTTTAAGAAGAGAGGACACCTGCTTCAGCATGGTGTCATCCACTCTGGAGCTCGTCCATACGCCTGCTCTGTTTGTGAGCGTTCATTTAACCGCAGAGAGTCTCTCACTCGACATGAGAAAATTCACGAAGAGAAGCCCTACCGCTGCCCTGCTTGTGGCCGCTGCTTTAGAGAGAGCACTTCTTTGCTTAACCATGCTGCATCAGGTGACTGTGGCAAGCCAGGGAGGAGATCTAGAAGCAGTGATGGTAGTTCAATAAGTTCAGTAGAGGGCAAAGTTGAAAGTGATTTTTCAGGTGGACAAATGACTGACACAAAAGAATTAGTATTTTGCAAGAATGAGGATAGCACAGCAGGGATGTCTTGTGACAGTATGTATTCACAGGGAAGGGGTGCTAATCAAAATCCTGTAGGCAAAACAGAAGAGAAGTATAACCCTGAGTATTCAAGAGATCCTTACCAAACGTCATACAGGGTCGATGACTACCGTCGTCAACAGGGCAACCCATCATCCTACTCTGGAGACTCCTGTAACAACAGCATGTCAAGCCCGGCTCTCAGAAAAGCTCCTTTAGCCCCAACACTTCATCCACACCCTCAAAATCAGCAGCACCATCATCAACAGCAATCTCATCTTCCACTCTCCTCTCTTTTGGATGACTCTGAAGATGAAGTCACCAGTAGTGCCATGTCTGCCATAGCTGCAGCTGCTGCCGCCTCTGTCTTGCCTGCTGAAATGAACAGTACTGGGGGACGAGAGGAACGGAGAGACATTATCGGAGGTCTGTTAGGAGGGCTTGGCTTCGGGTCTATGGGTGCCTCTTCGTCTACATCTACAGGAAATGGTGGGAATGAAGAATGCCTGAGTGGTTCAATGATACCTTTATCTCACCCCACCCAACAGCAGCCTAATTCACAGAATGCCAACAATCCTAATGCCAAACCTAAGCGGCCACGGAAGCCCAGACAGAAAAGAGAGCCTAGACCTGGTGGGGCTCCAGGAGAAGGAGTGAAACGCCGGAGAAGCAATCAGAGTGGTGCTGCTGGAGATGGTTCCGAAAGGCCTTATTTATGCACTGTTTGTGGACGGGGCTTTAGCAGACGTGAGACCTTACGTCGGCATGAACGTGTGCATACAGGGGAAAAGCCATTTCATTGTGACATCTGTGGTAAAGACTTCCGAGAGCCATTTCATCTTACCAAACATCAGACTGTTCACTCGGGGGAGAAGAACTACAAATGTACCCTTTGTGGAAAAGATTTTGGATATGCACAGAGTCTGAAAAGGCATGAAAAACTGCATCTACGGGGAGATTTCAAGCCGAGGCGGAGTAAAACCAAATCTGCTGCAAATCAAGGGGGACCCACTAATCAAGATCAACCTGATCAAACTAATCAAACCAACCCTGGCGCTTATTACTCCTATTCTCAGGATAAAGTTCAAGGATCTAATGCTAACACAAGCAACCAACCCCCTCCTAAATTATATACATGTGAGATCTGCTGGAAATCTTTCCGCCATCACTTCCACCTGACTGCCCATCACCAAGCCATTCATGAACATGGTGGGGAGAAACTGTTTTCATGTGAAGTGTGCGGTAAGGCGTTTTCTTACTCCAACAGCCTGACCAGACATAGATTATCTCAACACGGTTTAACTCGTACTGGGCCAACAACACAACCAACAGGAAGTGAATCTATTGGAACTGCCCCATCTGTCTCTGAGAGTGAGGCTGCAACCAATGCACTCCTTCATATAGCACCTGAAAGCGGAAGTCATGGAGTACAACAGCCCCATTCAACCATCGCTCACACACAGCATCCTCAGCCTGGTGGTTATTCTCCTCTTTTCTACACTCCAGAGTCAGGACATCACAGTTCAAATGTCACTTCACACCCCCAACATCTGCACTACTCAAACCCCTCAATGGGTCCCCTCCAGCTTCAACAGCCAATCAGCGGGAAACAGCTAATTTATTCAGGGGTTCCAGGTAACACCCTTCATTCCACTCCACCTCATATCCACATTTCGCCACCCCAGCACTCTCAACACCACCAGCAACAGCATCCTTTTTCAATGCCGTCCCAACATCTACAGCAAAGCCCTCCAGCCCAGGGAGATACAACCCAGAGAAAGAAGAAAAAAAAAAAGAAAAAATATAAACTGGCTAGTGGCATGCAGTTGATGACTGGATTCAGTGCTTATGAAATTGCCAGGAGGCGTATGTATTTAAAACGAAAGAAGTGCAGGCTTCAGCAGCAGCTAAAGAGAAAGAAGTGGATAGCTCAGCTGAAATGGGCCAAGTTTACTGGAGGAGGGCTTGGTTTAAATGTAGGTGGAGGCACATGGCGTGCAGGGCGGTTAAGGATTAGAGGCCTTCGGTCTCTCATAGTCCCCTTAAAGTCTTATTCTTGCCCTGTCTGTCCCTTTACCACTTTTTCAAGCCGCATAATTCTTTCAGTGCACCGTGTAACCAGGCATCCGCCAAGAAAACATGGCCGTCAGACTCGCCTGCGCTGCATAGTCTGTGGAAAGCGTTCTCGAAGGCTACTGACAGCTCTCCGTCATCGGGCCCACCACCTGTCCCAAGGGGCTTTCTCTTGCTCTCGATGTCCCTCAAGATTCTGGAATGGCACCCTCCTGCAGCGCCACAAATTTGCTTGTCGACGTGTCAGTAGAGGAATCAGAATGTCAATAAAGGGGACTAATGTTCAGAAGACAGAGGACCAGATTGAAAGATCAACAGTTGTGACAGGGTACAGGCACTAAGTAAACTTAACATCAAAAAAATGCAAGGCCTTAAAAACTGATGTTTTCGAGGCAAGGATCACATGAAAATAGGCAAAGAGGACTTTGATGGAAATCGCCACACATTCAGCTCCTTAAACATGTGGTCAGACTATAACCAAGGGAGTGCCTCTTTAAAATAAAAGACTCAGTTGATGTGAAAACAAGCCTGTACCTAAAGAACCATCCATTATAGACATGGATCTCTAACACGGTTTCTCCAAAGGGGAAGAATATTCTAGATTATGGAACTGTTTTTGGTAGCACCTTTGTTGTAATGGTAGCATCTCTATCCTCTAAAAATGCATTCATTATGTATTTTCGTAACTTTATTTGTGCTGCAATGATGGATGCATACCAGTGAAAGTGAACTAATTTGAACAGTAACAATCTATTCTCTAAACTAGTTTCCCCCCCAGTACTCAGAGCTTAACGTTATAGCCTTTGTTTACTCTCAAATATACGTAGCTTTTTTGTTCATTGTGGTGTTGCGTTTGTTTTCCCCCCTTTTGCTGTCTTCATGTTAAAATGCAAAAGTCTTGATCTGGAACTGAAAGTTACTGGTTTTGGGAAGAGGATCAAGTACATGGTGTGTATTCCCTATGAACAACCTCAATTATGACACTCCATGTTGAATTCAACAGTGTCTCAAAGAGGACTCTGCAGTGAAACTGTCAAAAATGTGCAAAATATTCTGCAGAGCCGATGCGAAGGGGACAGAATGGTGTTGCTAATGCCATGTTCCTGTGTTTAATGTCACCTGTTTTTTTTTAAGAAATATGTAAAGAAACCTTTGCAGGTGTTTCTATGGCAAGTGTTAATGTCTTTGGTTGCGAGATTGGCTAGCGGGTGAGAGGAATAGCCAATCTGTACTGTACAATGCGTATTATATTTTATTATGTAACAGTTGTGTTCTTTCTTTTTTATTATTCAAAGTATAAGTTTTTTTTTTTAATCATTTTTACTATTTTAGGGGTGGGTGGGTATGTGGCAGGGCCTGTCATTGTAAGATGTGGGGAATATACGTGTCGGTGTGATTTTTGTTCCCTGCCCCTTTGATCTGTTTAACCCAAACCACAGTTTAGCCCAGCTTTCCCAACACTATTGTATTCATTCTCAATACTTTACTTAGCTTTACTGTCCCAATGTTTTCCTCTCAGTAAACTAAAATACAAAATATAAATACTAAACAACTGTTTTCTTTTTCTGAGTCAACAGAAATGTTGAGTTTCTCAGAAAGCAAATAAAAAGATAGAAAATGTACAGTTTTTGCTTGAGTATGTTGTATGTTCTTTTGAATGTTTATGAGAACTCTGCCTCTTCGTGGTGGTGAGCAGATTGGATTAATTGGTTTATTTATGGCATGTAGGTTACATGATTTATAAACATCAATAGAAAGGATACGGCCAGGTGTTGTGCACCTGGTGCCATGGTGCCGTGTTCAGCTGGATGGTTCTGTTTACAGCTCACATGTGTTGGCACATGCCCTATGCAGTGCCACACTATTAGAGGTGGGGGGCAGGATGCCCTTAAGGATACTTTGGTCTGGTGTGTCAGAGGAACACAACCGTCTGTTCACTTAGTTTTTCTCTAGGTGTCTCCAAGCAAAAGTTTAATGAGTTCAACACAGGACATCATCTCGCATGGCTTAATTGAAATTAACATGAAACTGCAAATTACAACTATGTCCTCTAGGTGGCAGTAATGTTCTCTTTGTTGCTGTGGCCTCAGAAATCAATCAAATCTTGATTTGCCTTGCGAGGCTTGTACAGTGCAGACTGTTGAACACAATCATGCACAATACCAGTGATTGTTTTTTCCCCTTTCAGGACCATACATATTGTGTTCGTTTGTTTCAACTTACTTTGTACTACTGTTTTCTGAACACAAGTATAAGGAATTTTCAGATTTAAATTTACTGTAAAAGTCTTTGTATTCTCCTGTTTTGTTTTAGAACTTTTCTCGTTTACAACCAGGTTGAAAAGTGAAAATCCATATAGTTTTCATACAGAAACCTGGATTTATGAAACATAAGTCTATCTGCTGCGGTTCTCATTTGAGCACTAAGTATAATAAATTAAACCACTTAATTTAAAAGATTGGTACTTGCCATGTAAATAGAATTCCACACAAATCTCTACAAAATTATTTAAAAAAATTAATTGCATAACCTTTTCAGTGTGATAACTGGATAAGGACCTTTTAAAATCCACTTATGAGTAATTTTTAGCCAGTGACATTTTGAGCTGAGCATAACTAGAAAATAAAACACTAAAAATGCTGGTTTAAAAACAACCCAAGTTGGGTTGAAAATGGACTAACCCAGCAATTGGTTTGCTTTAACCCAGCGGTTGGGTTAAATGTTTGTCCAACCTGCTGGGTAGTTTTATTTAACTCAACTACTGTTTAAAAAATACTGTATTGCTTGCTTAAATTGTTGGAAATTAACATTTTATTAATATGTTTAATAAATGAACATTATTAATATAATTAAACAATAAACATTTATTAAATTGCTTATTAATAAATGTTCACCCTTTTGATTATTATTGTTGCCTCTATTAATTATGTCTGATTTTTAATTTGCAACCTATTATGGGTTCATTTTAAGACAGTTATATAGTACATTTTAAACGATAATTGGGTTAAATAAAACTGCCCAGAACGTTGGGCAAACATTTAACCCAACCACTGGGTTTGTCCATTTTCAACCCAACTTGGATTGTTTTTAACCCAGCATTTTTTAGTGACATATACACTACAAAAAATTGCCACGCTTTTAAAACTTTTTAGGTTGACTTTACCAGGACTAAAAATCAGATATTTCTTAGTTTTCCATGACCATGCAAATCCTGAATAAAGAAGTACTTTATTCCAAAAGCCATGGAAATTCACTGGCCAAAAGGTATGGGAGCCCTGCATGTTTTTCGTTTAAGTTATAAGCTTGTTTACTATGCAGTTGAAAATTAGGTAAAACAATTATGCATGAATTAAATAGTTACATTGTTACATCTAAGATTATTTTCATTGGTGCAAATTGGTTTCATTCATATACACATAAAAACGTCGTTATCGTGCATTCCTTCTTGCCCTTCTCTGCACACAGCTTAATGAAGATCAGATGTTTTCATTTTATTTCAAAATGATATTATAATTTCAATAATTTGTGCATAGTAAACCTATCAGGTATGTAGACAAACAAATGCAGTCTGTATAAGTATGCATAACAATCCCCGTGGATGGGACCATCTTCGAATTTGTTTTGACTTTTAAACACGCAAAGGCAGATTCCATTTGATCTCTGCATCTGACAAGAGTTGCCTGCACTAATCCACAAAGATCTCACCAAGTCGTCTTTGCATGTTGTTGTACTCCCATCTCACGCGGCACTAGCATGGGGAAAACTCTGGGAGGAGCGACTGACCTAGTTTTGTCCAATTGCATCTCGCGAAGGGTAGATACTGACCTACTTTAAGCCAATCGCGTGAAGGAGAGGCCGCCGGTAGGTAGCGTTCGCGCGTGCATGAGCCATGTGCTCGCTACGAGGTCTAGTGCTGGCCTTAAGGTACTGTGGAAATACATTTGTGTCGGCCAAACCAATATGCTCACGTTTTCGGATTATTCTGGCCAATGCAACTAGAAACAAACGAGAGAATGAATGAATAGGATTATGTCTACAAATAGCAGCGCTACCAAGAGTCATAGTTTGAATTTGGATGTACTAATATCACTGCAATTCAAATAGTTGCAAATGTCTTGGTTGATTCTTGCCATCTGTTTACTTTTGCAGGCACATTCTGACAAACAAATCTTGCTAAGGCAACTTTTTTAGTATATAAAGAACAATGACGTGACGCTCTTTTTTGTCAGTTACAAATACGGTCCATACAAAAAGTCCCGAATACATATTTTCTATGAAAAATATGTCCGAATAAAGTCCTTTTAAGGTCATTAACATTTTGTAATTGACCCGTACATGTATTATATCGAGCACTTGTCCTTCTGCTTGAATGTATGTAGCCTCTTGTTCAAATTAATTCGATCTATGAAAATGTAACGGCACAGAAGAGGTTAGTGAAATGCAGGGGTGGTCTGATATTAATATGTAAACCAGGACGCATCCTATTGGTTAGAGCGGCTCGTTTATCATATTGTGGGCGTTGCAGCGAGGAGGTGTGTATAATGAATAATGAATAGCCCCGCCCCTCAGAGCCGTTCCCCCGTGAGAGGTGATGTCACGAGCGCTGCCCGTGTACGTTCCAGCTGACTCTTGCTACGATACCGAGCGCTCGCTTTACCGAGTGCCCGAAGAAAGAAAGAGAGAGAGAGAGCGAAAAAGAGAAAGAAAGAGGTTGCGGAGGTTAGCTACAAAAATAACGAGAAAGAGAGAGAGCAACAAAGAGGAATAATAACAGCCATCAGTCTTAACCGTCATAGCTCACGTTGAATTGTTTATTATATTCTGAAGAGGGGAACCATCTTTTTATTTGCACACGGAGTTTTTCCAGCACTCTCGATTCGATTTAGTCTGATTTTATAGTTTACTCGCAGTTTCTTTCCGACTGTGTGGGATTGAATTGTATCTCTGCCTCCATGGACGCCCGTTTAATCCAACTCATTCGTTTTTTCGGGGAATATTTCTGTCCTGGCCGCGAGGAGCACCAGTCAAATGCGATGACACACGTCAACAAATGAGCGGCAATCCTACGGGAAGGTTTATTGAACGCGAAACAAACCTTACAATATTATTTCAAAGGAGCCATTGCGTTTGAAGAGGATGAAGTACATCTCCGGCATCTTTCTCACATGAGCGGGACCGTACAGGACGTCAGTTCACTTCAGTTTTCTAATGGGAACGCATTGTGACTTTGAATGCGAATTTTAAATGCTCATGAACTTCAATATACACCCTGATCGCGGCGCGAGGCGTTCGTTCAACTGCCAAACTCAGTTTTTACTGCATTTCTACTTTTGATTGAAACATTTGATTCAGCCAACCAGCCCAACCTGATCTGAAAAGTTATTAACTGGTTGAACCTGGACGAGGTGCTACACCGAGGAATGTCCAGACCAATTTCTCAGCTATTGCCACCTGACCTTCCAGCAGGGACCAGTCCACAGCTCGGTCCTGCTAACCCTGCAGGTACCACCACCAATGGCCACCTGAATAATTCCATGGCCAGTCTGAAATCCCTTCTTCAGCTGCCTATCAAAGGGGACCAGAGAGGGAAAGACTGCTGTGAGATGAAAGGTGACTCTCTCACTATCTCATCCACTATTACTGTTACAGTGTTTGCTCGTTTTTAAGATAATCTGTTACAAACAAGAATGTTTAGAATTTTTTGTTGTTGTTGCAGTTCAATTACAAATAGAGAGCAGCAATATAACTTTTGTTGCCTCCAAAGCTCTGGACTGATCTACCTCAGTTCTGCGCAACCAGGAAACAGCCTCTATTCTTCATTCAGTCGGGCCGTTTCCTCAGCTGGATGAATAAATCGTTGACAAATGATGTGAATTGACGAGTTCACTACAAATTAAAGAAATTAGGGGCCTCTCCCCTCTCTTAAAGGGATTTCTGAAGCTCCCATGGCTGCCATTAAAGGGATGCCTTCCTAAAATGCATCGAGGTGTTGTCTTAATACGGATGTACACATTACTAGTTGCTCAATTGCGCCCTCTTGTGGACAATCTGCCACATCAGCGCTATGAGGTTAAAAGTAATCAGGAGGATAGATACAGTGACAACTTAGTAAATGGTTTACGTTGTTCTTTCTCTAAATATGAGTTTGTTACTGGTAAATGTTCCAGTGTGATGATGATGATGATGCTTCCGCTGCTGTGCTTTGTTTGGCGCTGTTGAAAACTCCCACTCCCCACCGATATCCTTTTTTCTCGTTTTATTTATTACTGTTTCCCTATCGAACATTCCTCCAGTTCCGATTTGCCAGGACACTGTTGTTGTAGAGTAAAACACAGCTTTTCCCCAGCTATCACTATGCAGCGCATATTCCCCAGCTCCATCTTCAAAAGCCCCAGTGTTGGAGATGACAGCTCAGCTCGCTGCTTCCCTCTGAAGCACTCATGCAGCATTCTCATTTGCCAGCCAGACTCCCCCATCTGATCGACGGGCGAGAGAGAAAGACTTCCATCTTGGCACCCGGCATTCCAGCCGTGTACATGGCATTGTGTGTTCCCAAACCCGTTGCAGCTGTGATGGTGCAGCAGTTTAAGGGTCACGTACTCACATGAGTTTTGCTTAATCATTAAGCACACTGCATGGCCGCCATGTTTATTTGTGGAAATTTTTAGGGATGCACCGGAATTAAAATTGCTTCCATCACAATTATTCGATATGTTACGGTTAATAAACCGATAAATGGCAAATTGTATACAGTTTAATCTATATAAATAAAAATAAATCACTATCTGTTTTTTTTAATGCTACCAGTGAATTTAGGCAACACAATATTATAATGTAAAGTAAGAAAAATGGATATTAATTTTGAGATTTTCTAGCAATTACATTTAACAGTGTTATTAAATTATTAGTGTTTTAAATTTTAGGTGAGTTTTAGATGTTGGCAAAGATGATCTAAATTTAACAATCGAGTATACAAGCATGTACGATTAAATATTTAAAGTGTTGGTTTGCTTTCAAGCTGAAATAAATTAAAATATAAATATTAGATGAAAAACTTAAACTTTAAAACTTATTTACATCAATTTTCTTATTACAAATGTTCCCTTGGCAATAAACTGAAATTTTAAGGTGCTAAAATGGCTAAAAGCGAAATAAAAATAAAGCTAAATATTAATATAAAAAATACACAAAGACTGAAAAAATGACAAATCACAGGCAATTATTTAAAGCTAAACTAAAATCTAAATTAAAATAGAAAAGGTAGAAAAGATAACAACACTATTATAATAATTAATTTTAAAATCGCTATTTATTATTAATTTATTTTGCATAAATTACTGTATGAGCTCTATGCTATGGTAAATAAGAGGGTTTTTTGTGTGTGTGTTTGTGTGTGTGTGTGTGTGTGTGTGACTCCAACTAGATTTTTAAAAAATGTTACATTCATACTGCTGATGTAATATTGCAATTCTACTTTCCATTAAATATTTGCTAATTTATTTATGATTAAATAAAAAAACTAAACAGATTATTGTTCTTTTTGCCACTCTCAGATAAAGACAAACCTGTGGACTCTGATGAGGATTCGTTGGGTGCAGCTGGGGGCATGAACGGTGGGAACGGCGGGAACGGCGGGAACGGCACCCTGCGTTCCACTAACCAGTCCGCCTTCCTCGGACCATTGCTATGGGAGCGCACGTTGCCGTGCGACGGCGGACTGTTCCAGCTACAGTACATGGACCTGGAGGAGTTCTTGACGGAGAACGGAATGGGGTGCATGCCGTCGGGAAACACCTGCAGTACGGCCGCTCAGGTCCCTTCTCAAAGCACACAGTCGGCCGTACCCAGCCAGAGCTCCCAGTGCCCACCTTCTTCGTCTCCGCCCTGTTCTTCCTCTGCCTCCTCCATCTCTTCTCTCTCCTCATCGTCTTCATCATCCTCTTTACTTGGTCTGGACGTGCCGCAAGGCCCTGGACTGCTGGGAGGTCCGGAGTGTCTGCATGGTAAGAACGTTCATGAGTTTTTCATTAGGTTTTGATTAGGCTAACATAGCTTGCTTACTGTTTAGTTTGCTAAACTGACTGAAATAGTTTCCAAATTTCATTTTTTTTAGTTTGTGTCTGTACGATAACCAGTTATTTTGTCTCCTACACTTTTGTAATTTGGTGTGTTCATTGGTGTGAACAAGAGCAAGACAGTCTCAGCGATTCATGTACACTGCAGTGATGCATGATGGGATGTCTGAAAGTGTTGGCCTCTGATGCCAAGGGCAATGCAGGCTTTGAAGCTTTAAGGGCACAGCTGTGTGTGTGTGTGTGTGTGTGTGTACTAGTGCATGTAGAGTGGAATGTTTCTTTACAGCATAATCATCAGAGCAGATAATAATATTTGGGGAAGCACCAAAATTAGCTTTACCAAGCAAAAGAAATCCTTCCTAACTAGCAATATGTAATGCCATTAGTGACTGCACATAGTACTACTTATAAGTCCAATACTTCCACGATGTCTGTAGTTTTTTTTAACAGTGTTAAATTGAGACTGATATAAATTAGTGTGCAATATTCAGCACTGTATTAACTAAAATATCCATTTGAATTTTCAAAATGCTGCACAGAAAGAGAGAGAGGGAGGACCGCTGAAGATGGTGGGTGCATTTCTATTGCATGTTTTTAAAATCTCTCTCTCTCTTTCTCTCTCACTCCCCCTCCCGCTCCCTCACACGTTGAGGCCATGTGCAGTCGACTTGTCACGTGCCGATGCAGAGAGCAATGGAGAGAGAGACAGAGGGAAAAGAACGGATAGGGAAGGAGAAGGAGGGACGAGAGAAATAGAAAGAGAAAGCTAAAATGATAGATATACAGTCAAGCCAAAAATTATTCAGACACCAGATATATACATATTTTTTACTAGTGGGTGCAGGACACTATAGTTCATTTATGTGTGGGGATAAAGTGATTAAGTGAGGATAGCAAAATAAAGTAAACTGTGACATATTATACCCAAAAGTTCTTCATACAGTGGACTACCAGTAAAATTGATAAAAATGTGGGACCAAAATTATTCAGACACTTTGACCTGACCATGTTTTGATTTAAGTGTTTTTTCTTTAATTGCTAATGCAACCTTTTACACCACAGACTGAACAAAATGAAGCATTGCTTGGTATTAGTTGAACTAAATCGGTATTATCTAATTGTGTACTTACATTTAACAGCTGGCAGCTGATTGGTTGATTGTATCATTACATGCTTTCTATCAAAGTTATCTGACTGAAGTTATCATCAAGATGAATTTGTAGTGACAGTTCTCGTCATATTTTATTACCATTTTCTAAACTATAGCTGTGAGAAAATGTTTGAATAAATTTTGGTTCGACTGTAAGTTTTAAGAGTTATGTATGCATATGCCTGGTATCAGTCTTTTCAAACAAATTTTTTTTATTTGGATTGGATGTCTCAAACATATCAAGTTCACTGTGTACGGATATGTGTGGCTCCAATGACATGTTTATAGTTGTATATTAGATATATAGATAAAATAATCAATAGACCGAAAGAGAGAGAGATAGATGGCATTGGGGTTGCATTTGTATAGATAGATAGATACTATATAGATAGATAGATGGGCTTGCCTTTGTATGGCAATATAACGTTGAATGTCATTGTGTGTGTTTGTATAGCTTGTACTATGTGAATTGTGCACACAGCTGTGTCTCTTGTTTATGTCTCCTCCCGCATAGAAAGGAAGAGGCCCAAATGACAGCTGGTCTTGTGCATGCCCATGGGAAAAAACGCTTTTTTCCTCCCTTGCTAGATTTGAGATAGACAAGGATTAGTACAGGAACTGGACAATACGTTGGTTTGGTGGGAGGGGAGCTCGCTTTATGTAACATTCTTCCTATATCACTTTGTGATGTTCTTTGTGTGTTGTCTTAATGAATGAAAAACAAATCTTTGGCAGGCCTCCTGAGTGCTCAGGCTTAGAAGCTCATTATTAAATTACAAAGAATTTGATTATGTTTACATGAGCAAATTGGGCTTTCAAGAGCTGTTTTAAGTCTGAAGCTGGATTGTTCTGTTGTTGCAATAAACAGAATTATCTTATTTCAACATTTACAGGAGATGATTAAAGGTGCATACAACAGTAAACGTCACATGCACATAATTACCTCCTAATTATATGCGTGTATCTTAAATACATTATATCTGTGTAAGAAATCACTCAGGAACAATTTAAAGCAGCGGCTGCCTTACAGCGAATGTATCATAATTAACGTCAAGTGCTCGCCTTCCAATCACAGTGTTATCAGCTGCTCTAAAGGCATATTTCAAACTAAAAAGAGGAAGAATATATTGGAAGTAAGCAATGTAAAGTGCTGTCACTGGAAAACGAGGCTAAATGAATTTAAACGATCTCGACCATGAACAAAATGTGAGCGTTTTCAGGGTCAGTTTTATGATGTTTCTTCAGATGTTTATAACATGAATTGAAACTGCAGGTTGCCTTGTCGACCTTGCCTGCCAGCTGCTGAAGTTGGCAAGTGTCCACATTGGCTTTTGGTGCACCCTTGTGGCCAAAACAAGCCACTGCAACTAGTCAGGGAACATACACATCTATTGTTCATAATCCTCTTTGTTTTTAGCCCAGACGCGTGGTGTTTTCATCTGTCTGGTAACCAACAGTTGTGGCCTGCGACATGTGAGAGACTATTTTTTCCTTACACTTACCTCTTTCTCAACAGGGGCTCAAACTGTACCACCTGACCCTTCTCCGAGCCCCTCATGCCCACCTCCACCGGTGGTGCCACCCACCAACGCGGCTGATGTCATGGTGAACTTTGATCCCGACCCCGCTGACCTCGCCCTGTCCAGTGTGCCAGGTCAGGAGGCATTTGACCCGCGCAGGCATCGCTTCACAGAGGATGAGCTAAAGCCTCAGCCCATGATCAAGAAGGCCCGTAAGATGCTGGTGCCAGATGAACAGAAGGTACTACATTGCATTTCATTTTAGAGATGAAAAGAAATCCATGAATAATAAATGAGAATTATTATAGAGTATATCTTATATTATAGTTTTAATTAGCATTATAGAGTCCATCTTATAAAAATCTCAACTGTATTGAGGTTTGCTAAAGTGTTATTAAATTAAAGGAATAGTTCACCCAGTAATGAAAATGATCCCATAATTTACTCACCCTAGTAAATTATCCCAATATGACTTTCTTCTTTCAGTTAACACAATCGGAGTTGTATGAAATAATATCCTGGCTCTTCCCAGCTTTGTAATGGCATTGAATAGTGCCAAAGTTTTTGAAGCTCTAAAAAGAGCATCCATCCATCATAAAAGTAATCCATACTCCGACTCCAGTGGGTTAATAGATGCCTTCTAAAGTGAAGCGATAGGGTTTTGTAAGAAAAACATCCATATTTAAAACTCTATAAACTATAATCACCACCGGTGATGGCCGTACGTACGTACAGTCACGAGAGAGCTGAGCTCCAGCAGAAGGGTAACCTCTGGCCCAATGCATGACGTAGGACGTAGCTCCTTTTCTCTTATATCGAAATCCTCAGACATTTTTTTAAGGCCCCTGTTTACACTAGTGTGTTTTCGTTTTATAACGCATAACTTTTGCTATAGTTACGCCGGTTGTCTACACTACTCCGCCGTTTTCGAACCTCAAAAACTGAGACGTTTGAAAACGCTGCAGACCCTGTTTTAGTTTGAAAACTCTGGGGGCGCATTTCAGTGTAAACAGACCAAAACGGAGACTTTTGAAAACACATTACGCTACCGGAACACAACAATAAAAGACCAGGACTGTGTTTCCCAAAAGCATTGTACACCTAAGCTGATTGTAGTTGGTGGCTATTATTACAATGCTTTTGGTATATGCAGCCCTGAGTCGTCTCTCTCAACGGCTCTGTAACATACCAGCCTTGACGACCGTGTAAACAATAACACGGAGACGGAACTGCATGCTTTGCTGACTTTGTGGTCCTTTTTAGCATTGGTTAAACTCTGTATTTTATAATACTTCAGCTGACTACATGTGCAAGAGGCAACTGTTTACACTTGTACGTGCATACCATGTGTGCATTAACGGTCATGTGACATGCGTTTTCCGTCATGTACTGTGGGGAAAGATAGTTTCTGAAACGCAGTGGAAACACCAGTATAAACGAGGATCATTTTTATTTACGCTGTTTTAAAAAGAAAGTAGTGTGAACGGGGCCTAAAACTTCTTGTTTTAAGACTTCTAATTTTTCACTGGTGTTTTGTTTTGCTCTATCCTCTGCGCTTCTGCGTTCGTCAGTTCTCAAGTTTTAAATATGGATATTTCTCTTACAAATCCCATTGCTTCACTTCAGATGGCATTTATTAACCAACTGGAGTCGTATGGATTACTTTTATGATGGAGCTTAAAAAACTCGGGAAGCTGGGAAGAGCCAGGATATTATTTAATATAATGCAATTGTGTTCGAAAAAAGTAAGTCATATACACCTAGGATTGCTTGAGGGTGAGTAAATTATGGGATCATTTTAATTTTTGGGTGAACTATTCATTTTTGTAAAGATTTACTTAAGTGAGCGTTAAATGGCGGTATAGCTAATCGAAATGTAAAAAGAATTGGTGTAAATGAGCATGCACAATTTAATATCCAATATCAACTGATACAGATCATTTAAAAAAAAAAACTAATATTGTCGCAAAACCAATATAATATATCATGCAACTGTAATTATGATCTGACCCATTTCCCCCTTTTCACCCTCAAAGGACGACAAGTACTGGAGCCGGCGCTACAAGAACAATGAAGCAGCGAAACGTTCTCGTGACGCCCGCCGGCTGAAGGAGAACCAGATTTCAGTTCGAGCGGCATTCTTGGAACGGGAGAACGCTGCCCTTCGACAAGAGGTCGCCGATATGCGAAAAGAGCTAGGCCGTTGTCGCAACATCATCAACAAATACGAGAACCGCCACGGAGACTTATGAAAAGGAAAAAGGAAGAACAGAAGGAAGAGAAAGACAATTACTGCTTTTGAAATAGCGTTTCAAGGGCTGTTCAACTCATCCTGGAATGGCATTTTCTCAAAGCGATTGCTTCAAATAAGCACTTAGATACTGTTCACAAATTTCTTTTCGTACATGCAGGGATCTGTTAAATTTGCTGGGGTGGCACTTAATTGAATCAAATACTTGAAAACTGTGGTTCAAAGTTGAACAGCCCCAGCTCGAGGGATGTGCACAAGGTCTACATGTAAGCACAAGCATATTTCATAAGCATCGGCTCTTCTCCCACGATACCACCCCAAACTTTGACTGTGGATGTGCAATCCAACCTCTCATAAATACTCACGGATCATAAAGGCAGATAATTTATAATGCCATGTAGCCCTTGTGAACATCCTCTTTCTATACAGGATGATTTTCTCAGAGAGAGAATTATACAGGAGGTGGTAGATATGTCATTTTTTCTATGACAAAAAAACATTGTATATTTTTGAACTGTTAGGGTCAGCTATAATAGAGCAGATGAAGATGCGGAGGAGGGAAAGCGGATGGCAGCGAGAGCGAGAAAGATTTTGACATAGGAAAACTGTATATTTTTATACTTGCAGAAGCAGGCAGGCGATGAGATTTTGGAAATAATCTTTTTTGTATATTTTATATATGGGTGGGAGGGTTTGGGGAGCTGGACTGAAAGAGGGCTATATGAAGAAAAAGTTAGGAACGTTATCAGCAAATGATATATTTTTAACATCAGGAGCAGCCAGGCAGGTCAGGAAGAACAAGACTTAAGGGACGAACGAAAAGAAACAGAGGAAAATAGTGAACATGAAAACTGTATAGTTAATTTTTTTTCATCATGGGTTTGTTCAAGCACTTGTTTTGGTATCTTTGATTCCTTTTCTTAAAATTCAGTGTGTGTGTTTGTTTTATCCTGAGGTGAGAGAGAGACAGAGAAAGAGAGAGAGAATGTCTGGGGAGTCTTGAAATGTGTAGAAGATTTTTTCATGTATATATTTAAATGTTAAAGCAAATACGTCCACATGCACACACACACTCTTTTTGACACAAACTGGGCATGGGTTTTCATGGCCAGTACAATATATATATATATATATATATATATATGCACAAACAGACTCTTTGAAGACATGAACCACAGAACTGTTAAACACAGCAATATTGTTTCTCTCTCTTTCTCTCTTCCTCAAGCTTTTGACGTTGTGATCGGTGCTGGTTTGGCATTTCTCACCCAGGTCAGCGAGTGAGTTGCATGCTGGCGCATGCATATTTTTCTGGTGCAGGAAAAAAACACTTTGTGTTTACGACCGTCATTTTATATGGTGCTCACCCAGTCTCTTGACCCAAACGCACATAACCCAACAGTTATAACCTGTTTGCCTATAACCTTTGCTCTCTTATGATTTCTTATGATTATTGATCATTGTATGAGGAATCGTATATATATATAGACCTACACAAGTATATCTATACATCTCCTCGAAATTAACCCCACATCCCCCAAAAAAGACATGCACCCTAATACTACTGTACCATACAAAGTACAATATTATATTATATATTAAATATTAAACTATTCTCTCACTAGATATATGTGTGTACATGAGTATATGCTTGAATATGTGACTATAGATGTAATTTGCATAACTTGAATATATAAATGTAGTATCTTTCCGATAAAAAAGACAGATCTGATTTCTTATCAGTTTTCTCAGGTGTCTGGGATGACTATAAAAAAACATGCCATGCTGATCAGCGAAACTGTGGCTTTTTTTTGCTTGATTGTTGTCCAATTTTTTGGAGCCAGCTAATGGTGGCTGTATAATTCCACAGAAATGAATAGTGCACTACCAACTCTTTTTGGAGGAAGATTCTGTTAGAAAAATGGAAAGGAAAAAAAAAACAGTGCTGGATATATAACTTTATTACATTAATGATAGGAATTAAATGTCTTTTCCTTTTGAACGTTGTTGTTCTATTATTACGATTGCTTGCATTATCATTGCTGTTGTTATGATTATAATTCTCACGTTTCTTTTCATTGTTTTCTTGCAACAACTTACTTTTCAAAGGAAATGTATTGCTCTCTTACCTCCCTTGTAACTGCAAGACCATCTTGAATTACTCAGTCGAGCCCGTTCACTGTTGGAACCATCCACCGAGACTGTGCAAGGCCTCAAGTGCAATGGGGGGTCCGTAATCTTGTCCTTGTGTGTATGAATTTGATATAACCTGAAACAAACAAATTGTAGACTGACTGTTCCTTTCTCTTGACAGAACTTCTTCTACCACTTTTGACTCTTTTTGATGCCGTGTCAAAAACGTACAGTTTGTTAAAAAGAAGCTTAAAGCAAGTTAAGGTTGAAACCTTAAAGAGCTTAAAAACTTTTGACAGTGCTATTTTTCTATGTAACTGTGTGCACATACACTTTCTTGGGCATTGGTAGCCCGTCGTCACTTTTGCGGTGACGGCGCGCTGCTAAATGTTATTGCGGGTATTGTATTCATCATTTTATCCTTTTCCACATGTGGATTATGAACAGCTCCCTGTTTGTGACTGTTATGAACTATGAATCCCATGAGTACACCACTACCAAACATCACTTGGTAATGTCTACTGTTCCTGCCTATGGGGATGCTGGGAAATGTGGTCTGGCTTTTTTTTCTCCCTAAAACACCAATAAATAATTAGCCCTATTCACTGACAATGAATCCCTTGTGCTGTAAATACCAATTAACATCAGAATTGATGGTTGAAAGCAAAGTCATTTGTAAATAGGCCATTTTGAATGAATGTCTTGGAATCTGATCAGAGGCTGTATTTTTTTATTTTTATAAACCAATGGTAGACCAGACCGGAACAGTATGCCAAGCTCTGACTCAATCAATGAATGATCATTGAAGTGAAATAGCAGCTCAGCCCTTGCTTGTGCATTTTGTTTACTCTGTGCTATTGTCAGTCTCGAAGCTAACTGAATAAAGGTTAACAGCAGCTGTCACGCACCCTTTCAGCCAACTATCCAAACCAGTTTCAGGCATGCAAAAGGCTCTTTTAGCCTGCTTGCATGCCATCTGTTTGGCCTTGCGCATTGAAAGCTTACGTCAATGTCTTCTCATAGACGTATCTTAAGACCGTAGGTGAAGATTTGAAACAGTTTCAACCCAAAAGACCTCAAAAGGTCATGTAAAATAAGAAATTCTCGCTCTTCATCACTGAAAAGCATTCAAATATAGCATCCATTCACCCAAGTGGCCTTTGACAGACTGCAGGTGAAAAGCCTTACATTGACTATGTCTAGTTCTATGTCTAGTTAGGGATAAAATTATTTGTGTCTGTACAAAACAGGTTTCTAGGTGTGTTGGAAACGGTCTAGCCTTGGCATTGGATGGTCGAGTCAAATAAAAAATTATTGTTCTGCTGCATTGGAGACTAAACAAACCCTCTCCAGTGCGCTCATTTAGCATGAGACAATCAACATTAAACAGTAAATGGAAATAGAAAAAATAAAAAGAACATTACCAGGAGTGGGCAACAATAAATAGAACATTAATATGTAATGTAGTGCTCAGTATAGTGCATTATTGCAGTGTTGAATGGAGAATTATTACACTTGAGGTCGATACTGTAATTTCATACATGTATGCATCCCTTTCAGCCACTAGTAGACTTTTTTCAGGTAGGAGGTTGGGGGAGGTGGTGAGTCAGTGCTATTGAGCATCATGATGGTTTGAGGGAAAAAAAAGCTTCCGTTAGATCGGGTGGTTGTAGTGGGTAAAAAGGAGTGTTTAGGCTAACATTAGATGATTAAAAGTGGTCAGCTTGTGCTGTATTCGCTAGAAGGCTGCAGAGGGTTTTGAGGGCCCTGACAGCCTGAGGCCCTAGGGCTCGAGGTCCATAATCCAGGCCTGGACGTACAAGCTTCATAACATGCCAAAAGGCCTTTATATTTGATTACAGTGATGTCCCAGAACATTCTGGTCCGGACAAACTTCAGCCTACCTGTAGATGGTGGTTAAGATTAGGCCTTGTTTTGATGTTTTGAAGTATCTTATGGAGAAAAGATTTAGGTGGCTCTTTTCCATTAATAAGGTGTTTGAGTCATATTGTATGTTCCTTTATGATGTGAGCCCACAAGAACTATAATTGAACTATGAACTATAATTATTGAAAAAGAAAGGATATTATAGGGATAGTTCATCTAAAAGATATTCACATATTCAGTGCGTCCCAATTCGCATACTTATGCACTATTCCGAAATCGCATACTCTCATGAGTAGGTACTTATTTTGAATAAGTATTTACTTTATGGCCGCTAAAAAGTATGTTCTATATATAAATGTGTGTAGTATGAATGTAATCTGGACGTACTACATTCACCATGTTGTTATTATCATGTGACCTACCAGTGTCAGTTACGTCGCTTCACTGCCATTTACAAATCCTCTCCCGTGGCCTCATGGGATAGTAAAGTATCCATCGTATACACACTTCAGAATCTTGCCAGAAGAAGTAGGTCATTCGGGTACTTTTTTGCCTACTCTTTTATAAGTACTGCGAATTCAGACGCTTCTTTCGTCACATTCTGTTTTTCGCTTACTACATAGCAGGGAAGTATGCGATTTCGGATGCAGTCGATGTGTGGAACGTTGGTTACTGTCGCAGCTTTAATTAGCCTACGTAGTGAACTCCGATGTTGAATGACAAAATAACTATATAAAATTCATACTCTACATGGTTGAGTATATAGTGCATAAGTACAGTGTAGTGTGTCATTTGGGACACAACTTCTGTCATTTACTCATAGAGGAACAAGAGGTTGCCAGGGCGCCACCAACTGCTTATGAGTGCCTCAACGGCTGTCACTAACATGTTAACATAAGCACAATTCAATTTTAGTAAAAATTCACCACGTGCTAAGTACCTTTAAGCAGCTTAAAAAACCTTGGGAAACATACTGGGAATGTCATTAAATCATTTGTTTCGTTCACAGAATTATAGGGCAAGGTTGCTAAATTCATATTTGTGTAATGAAAAGGCATTAATATGTGTTATTTTTGATTTCATTAATCAATTTACATAGAAAAGTTGCTGTATGGTGTGGGAGTGGCATAGGTTAGTTGTCACAACAAGCAAGAAAGGTTGACAGAGAGCACGCTAAACCTCTAGGGAATCACCTGTTTTAAACAAAAGATAACGTGACAGAGCTCATAATAAAACGAGAATCAACATTGGCTTTTCGTGACGATAACTGAGGGATTTGAAATGGTGTAAAAGCGATGCGGAGAGGTTGTTTTTAGTACTCAACAGGTGAGTAAGGTGTTTATTGAACAGATAAATTACCATATGTAGCTCTCTAACAGAGTTCATTCTATCTATTGTAAATGATAATTTCATTATAGTTGTAGCACTGTGCTGGAATTTATTTTCAAGGAAGTAGGCTACCATGTCTTTTAATGGGTATAGCTACAGTAATGTCTTCAGCTAGTCAGTTGAGATAATTTCCATCTAAACTGGTTATATCTCTTAAGCCTACACTAATGAATGTTTTATAAGCAGTAAGATAATCTCTCTCTCTCTCTCTCTCTCTCTCTCTCTCTCTCTCTCTTTTATTTATGTGAAAGAATCATATTCATCCGCACAGTCACGCAGAGCCGACGCACAACCAAAACAATGTTCTTCCGCAAAATGCATGCATCTTTGTCTTTTAACCACTAGAGGACCAAAAGTTAAATAGTGTACCTTTTAATAAAAGTGAAATACAATACTGTTGTATTATTAAATAAATAATACTTTTGTAATACTTAATTAATTTAATTATAAACCATGACAAATTCATTTTTTCATTTAATACATTGTGTGTCTAGAGATTTGCGTTATTTAAAAGCACACATTAAAATAATTTTGACGGAGTGAATAAGGATTTTTTTTATTAGTAATCGGGCAGTGAGTGGTTGGGAGAGACAAAATTCTGTAGAAAGTAAAACTGGAAAGTTTAGATTTGTATATTGTGCACTCGAACTCTTTCATTGCTAACTTACTTAGATACACTGAACCACCATGTGTTAGTGTCATTACAATGACAACCAATATGGACAGCAACTGCAGTATGAACAGAAAAAATAATTATACTTAAGTTGGTGAATAATTATTTCAATGCTTATAAAGAGAAATTTTACAATTTGTAAAGTAGATGTATGATAGTATGACTTCTTTTCTCAGAATTGTGAGATATAAACAGGGGTGCACATAACTAGTGCACAGGTGCGCATGCGTGGTAAATATAAATGATGCGCAGCAGAAAACGTGGAGGGAAGCGCTTTTGAGTACCAACATTTTTTGGGACAGGGACATGTTTACTTACTGGAGTAGGATTTTTGCCAATTTACACATTCAAACGATTTTTAAAGGGGTCATGAACTGTTTTTTTTTTTTATATATACCGTTGTCTGAGGTCAACTTATGACGTTTGCATGGTTTTTACATTAAAAAACAACATAATGAATAAGTAATAGGCTATTTTCTACCCTGGTTTTGAGCCTCTCTCATGGAAAGCTCAGTTTTTATGGGCGTGCCGCACTGAAGACTTGGAAGGAAACGCCCATTGCTATGATTGGATAAGCTTTGCATATAATAATGAGTTTCAGCTCCCCTGTGAGTACACGTGAGGAATTGTTTTAAAAGCGTGTGGGAAAACAGCAACCGGAATTATTCGGCCACAGGGCTCGCAAAATGTCTTTATCAAACAAACACAATGATTTATTTCTCATCCACCCGCAATTAATTGGAATGTTATTTTTTATTACTTGGCCCGCCCAATCGGTGGATATAACCGTGAACCGTGCATCACTAACACACACACACACACGCACTCACAAGCCTCACTGCAGAGTCAAAACTTCTGCGACTGTATTTTTCCTTCAAATTAGAGCTTAGTTCAAGCCCGACCCTACCCGAGCCAGTGCACGTGGTGTCCAAGCCCGGCCCGGCCCGACACATTAACTGTAATTATGAGCCCAAGCCCGATTTAAACCAGACCATTTTTTAATAAGTGGGTGTTCAGACGAGAACGAGCCTGTAATGAGCAGAGCGGACCGATGTGACGCTCAGCACAATAATCCGCTCTATGCCAGCGTGCTCCACCCATGAACCACTCACCGGTTAAATGATGTTCGCTCAAATCCCGCTCAGACATGACATTTATCTGTACTGTAGCCTACTGTACTTGTTGTAGCCATTAAACAATGTATTTTGTTTCATATTTATGTTTAAATATTATAATGTTATTTTTAAATTTCATTTGATTATTAAAAAATGTGCAAAGATGCGAGTTGGTCAGAAATGATTTTGACCACTTCATTAAGTTTTGTAGAAAGCCTTTCTTTAAAGGCGGACGCATGACATACGTCACAACCAAATGTTAGCGATTGGATATGGCAGATCCAGAGTGGCTCTGGGCAGATCCAATAGTTTTAAACTTCAACCGAGTACCCGCCTTAAAGGAAGTTGACGCTTGTCAATGGAGAGTGGCCAGACTCTCTGTACAAATGAAATGTGTGAGAGTCTGGTAGGACCAGGCTAACGTTTTGGTAGCCCATCTGGAAAACACATAGCCCCGGGATGAATCGCAACACAATACCAACAACACCTCAAATAAAGGATTCTCCAGCCTGTGACAGCGTGCTCAGTTATGTTCAGTTAGACACATACACATAATCAATAGATATCAAACGATCTGTGACAATGCAATACTATCACATATAAAAAACATTTTTTACTCACATAAGTGTGTTTAGCTCCACGTAGGCCTATGTCATTTATCTATAACATGCCATGCACGGGGCTACAGAATCAGGCGTTTGTCTTCTTCAGTTAAGGCGGTGTTTCACCACACTCTGACGTCACAGGGAGGCACATTCCCAGATCAAGCGTTTGCTGAGCCAGCTGTCAATAAAAGCTTTTGACAGGAAGTTTTCAGCTCTGAAACTTACAGGATATTCTTATATTACCACAACCTTTTATATATCAAAAGCTCAAGGGAAAGTTGATTTCTCAATTCATGACCCCTTTAAACTCGGATGAAGAGTTGAAAATCTGGACTTGCGAAGAATTGCGAGTTTCTATCTCAAAATTCTGACACTTATCCTACAAGCAGTCATCATAAGATTACTTAAAGCTCACTTCAAGTACTTCGATACCACAGAAAAAAACTACTAGTCTAACTAATATTCCAAAGAAGTCAGAATTGCTAGAAAAAAAGTCAGAATTGCTAGAAAAAAAAGTTGCAATTACCTTTTGATTTTTTATTCTGTGGTGGAAACAAGCTTCCATAGTTATCCAATTCACTAGAAAAGAGTGTTAAATCAGTTTCAAATGTATTAAAAAAGACTCTCGTGAACCAGTTATTTTGAATTGATCAAAAAGACTGTGAATAGGATTTTACACAATGTGTTTGCAGTTACATGCACCAGTGAGGACAATGCAAAAGAAAGGTGCAGTGCCTTTTTATTGTCTTTTTATTATTTCTCCTCATGCAGTCTTTCTCTCTCAACATATTAAATTCAGACTGCAAGCTCACAACTCATCATTTCTTTTGTGCTGCAGATTCAGTAGCAGCACAGTAAACACTGTCAGAGTAGTTTACCATCTTTTCACATTGCCAAAAGAACATAGGCATTCAAGAAATATTAAAGTCATAAAAGTCATTTGGTGCTACAAATGTTCTGAGGAAGAACTCACCCTTGCAGTATGTACTGTGCAGGCTAGATAATGATGTGCAGGACAGATAATGGTTTGACTTGCAAAAAAAGGGATGCTGAAGAGAACATATTTTCACACAGAAGACTAAGTCAAACCATCATGAATACTTCTATTATGGACAGATGAATGCAAATGTACTGATTATATGTGTGTGTACATGTTATTAAGAGACAGGAATGAGTGAAAGGTCTGATTCATTATGTCTTATGTGCAGTGCCTCAATAGAAACCATATGTAAGACCTTCCAATACCCTTCCTGCAACCCATAGCAGTCCACTTATTAATTTTGCACCCTGTCTCACTCTCTTTCTGTTACTTCATCTCTCTTTCCATCTCACACCTCATCCTGTTTCTCCGCCTCAAATTCCTGTCTCCTTAGCAACTGCTTAGTAACACTGGGCCGCTTGGACCCTACGGTTATTCCAAGAGACTGCAAACACAGTACTAAACATGGTTGCCTTCAAAGTTGTGTTTCACATGGCTTTAAGGTCAGTCGGCCATGTTTGTGTCATTGAGTCTGCTTGATACCATCTAATTTTCAATATTATATCAGATAATCTCTCAAGTGACATGGAAGAAAGCAGATTTAGTCCTTTTATTGCATTTGAGGGTTACCTTCAAGCAAAACTCAGCCGTCTGCATGCACTTTAAGCGTGTGAGTTCATAATGATGAACTGACTTTTCAAAGTGACTCATGTACTGGATCATTTTTGACTGACATGCATTTACACAAGGCTAGAGTAATGGTTAAGTTCAGTTTTATTGTCGTTGTGTTTGATTTTGCCTATGCGCTTCTGTGTTCCTATAGTCTCCTTGGTTGTTAATTAGCACAATAATTACATAAATGATATCTAAATCATACAAAATTATTATTATAAATAAGCACTGCTAAAAGCCAGACGACATTGTCTTTAAAAATAATTAGCTATGTAGTGACCTTTAATTTGGAGTAGAAACAGCATCAGACATGTGTCACTTTACTCACAGCTGATTGGTCCAATTTCAGTTTGAGATGTCTTACCTGGAACATGCCCCGGAGTAGGTTAGCCGTGGAGGGTAAGTTACTATGGCGATGAACACTGCTAAAAGCCAAACCACTTTCATGGTGCCTAAAGCCCAGGGTTTGCGCAAACTAAACTGAAACATATATCGGCTAGCCACCTAAACCGGCTTCATGGTATAGGCCATGTCTGTGTATTTAAACCCTTAGTTCTGTCTGTTCATGGTTATGTGTCGTTTGCTGTTTAAGGGGTTGTGGGGATCTCCTAAAATTTCCTGTTCTAGTTGGATTTATTGATTAAAGATTTTTGGGTAGGTTTACACAACAACGATGTATTAAAAACTGAAAAGTTTTTCATTAGCATTTTTCACATACAAACGACAACATTGTCAAAACAAACTCAGTTCACACTGATCCGCGAATAGTAGAAAACGACTAAAAACGCGTATTCTGCTGCCAGGCCAGTGGTTGCCGATATCTCTTTGTAAATAAACCCTACGCGCCTATAGACTGAACATGTAATACACATGCACATGACGTCACCATTGGAGATGGTTTTTTTCACTTCCCAAAAATGCCGTTGTCGTCTAAATGTAAGGCCAAAACGCATAAAAAGTTTTCCATTTTCAGTTGAAAATGGTGTCATGTAAACATACCTTAGTCGTATTTCCTGAGCAGTGCGATTAGTGCTACAACCCGTTTGCTTACAGCTAGCAGAATCTATTTTTTTTTTAAATTGATAAGCCAAAAATAGCTAATAAAAGCAATATTCAGGCATAATCTGGTGACTGTCATGTTTAGAGCATCCCTTGGATTTTTTAGTGGTATCAGCTATGGGCACTTTTAAATAATTGTGTTTTTTATCGTTTAAATACACTCACTGCCCAGCCAAAAAAAGAAGTCGCTGTTTGGATTTAAATTGGCAAATGCTTAAGAGTCAATGATTGGACTCTCAACATTAAAAGTTGAGAGTATTTTTATTATTATTTTTAATATCGGCACTAAATCCTAATTTTAGCACCATATTGGCTAGTATTTCAATTATTTCATTTTGAATATCCTTAGAGGTATACTTTGCATTCGGATCAGGTTGCAGTAGGTTGATGCTAATTTTTTATAATGGATTTTCACATTTTAATATCATTTTAATATAAAATTCAATCTAGGACAAGAGTAAAACACTAAAATCTATACATAAAAGGCATTTAAAAATTATAGTAATTATAAATTTTATAAATAATGAAGGCATGGCACAAGGTTTACAAGACTTACAAGAAAAACCCACCTATGACATGAAGGTACCTATATATATCCTTGCTGAATCAAATGTATCTTTACTTAATATCATCTTCTCCTAAAATGACGGCTTTCCGCCAAATTCTATTGCCAACCCTGGTCCAGGCTCACAGCAGGAGCAGGTGATGAAGGTCATGACAATGCCGCAATACCTGCAGCATGATGGAGCGCACGTGATGTTTATTATGCCTCGTCACCGCAGTCATAAATCTTGCATTACACCTCACTCTTGGGGAAAATGGTCTTCCTCTTGCATGCACTAGGTGTACTTGAGGTGCCCAGATGACCTCCTAGCCTTGTGCCGCTCAGCCTGACCTTCGCATTCCCCATACCCGATGAGAATATCATCACTTTTATATTGTCCCATGCCCCATAGACTTCAACACTTCTGCCTTGACACTTCTCCTTTTCATCGCTCTTTTATTTTTTTATTTTTTTATTTAATAAAAGCCTTAAAGTTTTTATGCCACAGTGTCTGTCTTCACTCACCTGAAGACAGCTCTGGCCAAACAACAAGACCTCTTGCGCGCTGGTCTAGCACATTGCATGGCAAACAGGAGAACAGAAGCCAGAAGGATCTATTTCCTCTCCATTTATTCAGTCAGCGTTTCCAGAGAGGTGGCTTCAGAAAGAATGAGCACCTTTAGCTCAATACTGAAGCCTCTCGCCTTCAAATAACCTAGTGAAAAAGGCACACCTGAGATGAATTTCTCAACTCTAAGGTAGCCAGGCACAGGTCATGAACAGAGAAAGAGCCGCAACTTCAAGACTCCATAGCTGTGACCGTGCAAATTATTGATAGAACAATATATCGGCTAGGCAGAACTGAAATCTTGCCATAGACTATAGCCAGGGTAGACAACATTGGCCCGGGAAAGCTGCTATTCTGCAGAGTTTAGCTCCAACCCTAATCAAACACACCTGAACAAGCTAATTAATGTCTTCAGGATTACTTTGTGATTTTGGCAATCCTATAAGATTTTACAAATCACACTCTAAAACATTGATCTAATAAACTTGCATGTATGGACTTTACAATGTTGACATATCGTAGGCTACAACACAAAATTAGTATAGAAGAATAAAATGTCATCAGCATGCACTAGTGGTAAAAATGTATCACAATTTGGCAACTGTGGTTTTTATGTGCACTGAAAAAAAGAGGAGGTAACAAAAGGAGAATATGGATGTGGAAAAAAGGCCAACTTGGCATGGCAATTTTGCAAATGGAGCTTGAGGTAAGTAGTTTTAGTGCCATGCGTTGATCTCACACTGTGAAATGATCATGCTAAATTTCTGACACTGCCAGAAAATGATCACAGGCTATCTTTGGTTGCAAGACTGTGACAATGGCTGTCTTTGAACCTCTCTCACTGTACGACGTAGGACCAGAGTTTAGGAGCCACGACCACAGAAATCGCCACGATTGGCCATCTTTCATCTGGGAATTGTACAGTGTGTACCGGGCATAAGGCTACAAGCAGGTGAGTTTTTTTTCAGGGTTGGAGCAAATCTCTGCAAGACAGTGGCACTCCAGGACCAACGTTGCCTATCCCTGGACTATAGCATAGGCAATTTAACAGAAGCTGTAGTTTCCCATACTTTACTAAACAATATGGCTTACGATTTTTGTCTAGCAGGTGATAAAATGGGTAAAAAAATCATATAGATTTACATCGAAGGAGAGACTCAAGTCATATTAGGGATATCATATCCGAATATCATATAAGCCTGAGTGCTTTTAATTTGTCTGGGATTATAAAATGATTTCTGGAGAATAAAATGATTTATGAGAATAAAGAGAATATATAACTGCATACTCTCTTAAGCTTTATTTGTTACCAACGTTTCGGCACAAGTAGCCTTTGTCAAGGTATACCTTGCCAAAACTTTGGTAACAAATAAAGCTTAAATGAGTGTGCAGTTATATATTCTCTTTGCATTAAGAAGGAAAAGCTGCCCATAATTACTGGTCTAGGATTTCTCCGTAATAATAGCATGTTGGTGAAACATGGCAAGCGATCCAGTGTGTATATGGAGAGTTTTGTTTGTTTTTTCTGCCATGCCAAAATCACACATTCATTAGCCTATGCTTGCTTTTCTGTTAGAATTAACTTTGTGAATGTAGATGCTTAATAAATAATTTATCCAGAGTGTTTATGCTGCAATTTGTAAGTTGTGGATAGGTGACATGTAGTCTCGCATAGCCAGACCTGGCTCAAGGTCCGCCCAAGTGGACATTTGACTGACATGTAACGTCCTGCGCAGGTCACTTCAAAGCACTTAAATTTGATCATAATATGCATTGCAGCGTCACCGCTTTTCTCACAGTATCTGAAATGGTTTGATAAAGGATTCATTCTCTTTAAGCCCCTCCTTTCCAAGAGCTTCCTCTGCTTTGATTGGTCAGATGACCCAGTCTGTTGTGATTGGTCTACCTCTTACAGCATGTGTTGGAAACTCTCTTTACCATATCTGAATTTCAGCTCCAGAGGCTCGTATACACAGTGATATACGAACAGTAACGATTTTAATGTATGAATTCCAACACTAGTCCTCATTCTTTGGATGTGCATGCAAAGTGGATTTGCAGCGCAGAAGATAGCATCTTCGCAACATGTTGAAAACACCACATGTTGCTACAAAATGTTGCTTCTCAGCTACAACTACAATGTTTTTTAGAGTCAAAGTAGACCTTGTTCGCAGGCAGCCAATGAAGACCGTAGGCTGGCATTACGCAAATTTGTTACAAACATAGATATGTTATGGAAGTGAGACTGTTCAGCAGTTCAGAATCGATTCTTTCTTTGAGGAGACAATAACTTTATTTATCATGCACTTTGATCTTTAAAACTCTGCAGACCTTTTACATTCACAAATAGCTATATTACACACTGCATAATAGGGGAACTTTAAATAAATTTTTATTTCAGCAGTTCTAATTGCTACTAATACTTTCTAGATATAAATTTGACAGTCACATTCTGCAATGTAATCTTTGCCCTTTGACCTCAAGCTGTGCCTTGTTGCTCTTAAATAATTTTCTTTCCAGAGCATCAGGCTTTTTTTTTGTCTCCTGGTATTCTACTGGCAGGCCAGTTCAGAGACATGACTTGATTGGCTGTTGCCAAGGAGACCAGAATGGTAGTAGGGAGGGCCTGTTTCCCTCTGCCTAGGTGGATGAGGTGAAGAACCCAGTGTGTGAATGTGCAAAAGAGAGTGGGAGAGGGGCGTAATGAGGCTACGTTTGTCAGCTGATCGCTGCTGCTCAACAGTATGAGTGAAAGCGCGTGTGCGAGTGTGTGTGTTAGGCTGCCTGGAAATGTGGTTAGGTGTGTGATTGTAGAGATCGCAGCGTGCATTTTAATTGAGCACTATCTAAATTTTAAAGAGAATGCATCTGCGCCCCATGTGACCTGAATGAGAGGTTTTCCCGAGTGTGAAATGCATAAGTGTGTTTGTGTGGGTGGCAGCTGTAGCTGAGCAAGGCTCTGTGCCTGATTGCTCATTTAAAGCACTATGCAGCTCTCCTCTCGCTTTATCTATCTCTCTTTCTGTCACCCAGACACACAAATGCACACACATTTACACAGACACACAATAGTCAACCCAGCCCAGCACGGACTGACAAGATAAGTACCAGAGCACATCAGTTCTCTCCCTGTCGTCTCTCAGGAAGATATAGTGCATTTAATTAATAAAGCTATCATGGGCTTGTCAAAATGACTTACGATTAACCTGTGATAATTATGATGTCCTTTAGCTTGGCACTCTGCTGACATGCCAAGACACAACACACACCGTCACAGTCTCTTTTTTCCTATCACATGCACATCTTCACTAACGTAGCGCTGCCAGCAACTGGCAAAGCTACAGTGCTGTCAGCGTACCGGTTCACTCCACCTGCACACTAAAACTAAATGCCGTAGGTGCCAACAGGAAGCACTAGTTGGCGCCGTGGTCTAGTGATTAGCATGTGCTCCAAATGGTTTGAGCTGCGGTGCTCATGTGGGAGATACAGTTTTGAATTATATTTCAACGCCCCCTGGCAAAATCCTATCCACCTTGCTCCCAAAGTGAGTTCATTGGCTGTTTTAGTTACCATTTAGGAAAAGACATCAATGAATGACTCAACAAATAATCAAATTAAATGTTTCTCTAGTTTTTGGTTTAAAATATTCACATTATTAAAACCTAAAACCAGAAAATGAAAAACATACCAAAATGAATCATATCAAAATGTTGAATTTTGAGCAGCATTACCATTCAAAACAAGGTTAGCTTGCAAGCAAGAAATGAATACTTTTATTCAGAAAGGATTTAAACTGATAAAAAGTGACAGTAAAGACATCTATAATGTTGCAAAAGATTTCTATTTCAAATAAATGAACTTTCTATTCATCAAATGCATTTATTTTTATTGAAAAAAAAAAATCATATTTTCCATAAAAATATACACTCACCTAAAGGATTATTAGGAACACCATACTAATACTGTGTTTGACCCCCTTTCGCCTACGTGGCATTGATTCAACAAGGTGCTGAAAGCATTCTTTAGAAATGTTGGCCCATATTGATAGGATAGCTTCTTGCAGTTGATGGAGATTTGTGGGATGCACATCCAGGGCACGAAGCTCCCGTTCCACCACATCCCAAAGATGCTCTATTGGGTTGAGATCTGGTGACTGTGGGGGCCATTTTAGTACAGTGAACTCATTGTCATGTTCAAGAAACCAATTTGAAATGATTCGAGCTTTGTGACATGGTGCATTATCCTGCTGGAAGTAGCCATCAGAGGATGGGTACATGGTGGTCATAAAGGGATGGACATGGTAAGAAACAATGCTCAGGTAGGCCGTGGCATTTAAACGATGCCCAATTGGCACTAAGGGGCCTAAAGTGTGCCAAGAAAACATCCCCCACACCATTACACCACCACCACCAGCCTGCACAGTGGTAACAAGGCATGATGGATCCATGTTCTCATTCTGTTTACGCCAAATTCTGACTGTGCAGTCTTCAACTGTCCAATTTTGGTGAGCTCGTGCAAATTGTAGCCTCTTTTTCCTATTTGTAGTGGAGATGAGTGGTACCCGGTGGGGTCTTCTGCTGTTGTAGCCCATCCGCCTCAAGGTTGTGCATGTTGTGGCTTCACAAATGCTTTGCTGCATACCTCGGTTATAACGAGTGGTTATTTCAGTCAAAGTTGCTCTTCTATCAGCTTGAATCAGTCGGCCCATTCTCCTCTGACCTCTAGCATCAACAAGGCATTTTCGCCCACAGGACTGCCGCATACTGGATGTTTTTCCCTTTTCACACCATTCTTTGTAAACTCTAGAAATGGTTGTGCATGAAATTCCCAGTAACTGAGCAGATCGTGAAATACTCAGACCGGCCCGTCTGGCACCAACAACCATGCCACGCTCAAAATTGCTTAAATCACCTTTCTTTCCCATTCTGACATTCAGTTTGGAGTTCAGGAGATTGTCTTGACCAGGGCCACACCCCTAAATGCATTGAAGCAACTGCCATGTGATTGGATGATTAGATAATTGCATTAATGAGAAATTGAACAGGTGTTCCTAATAATCCTTTAGGTGAGTGTATAGCAGCACAAGAAGTATGTTTCTTGAACACCTATTTAGCATATTAAAAGTATCATGTGACACTGAAGACTGGAGAAATGGCTGATGAAAATTTAGCTTTGCCACGACAGGTATAAATTATATTTAAAATATATTAAAATAGAAATCCCACCGGTTCCTCCGTCTCCGGTCTGCCAAGCCCACTCCTCCACCTTGGTCACGCCTGCCTGCAGATCCACCGTGGACCTCCAGGTCTCCTCTTATTGTGCATCCTTGTTTCCTTTTCTCGCATCTTAGCTTAATCCCCTTTAGGATGCACGGGAAGGATACATGTGTATCCTCACTCATGACTCCTCAGGAGACTTCCTCACTCTTCGTTCCCCACCTCCTTGCGGTGGACATTGAGATGTCCTTCAAGATGGCTGAATTCGATCAGTTTCCGGTTCACAGACTGGAGGATGGAGGAGCAAGTAAACAAGGAAGCATCAATTTGAGTATTGAGAAGCACCCTGAGTCACCTTGGCTCTACGTCTCCTCTGCTCTGCCTGGGTCCCCTCTGGTCACGTTTACACCTTAGTCGGGCTCCTGTTTCCAGCCTGTACATCAGTTCCAGTTTCCATCAGTTTTCAGCCTCTACATCAGTTCAACCATGTGTTGGTAAGAATCGCCTTCCGGGTGGGGTCCCCCTCGGTAGAAATCGTGTTTGCGATTGAAAAGGGCACTTTCACTGCTTCCTCATTAACTTTGAAACAAGAAGCATCGAGAAATCTTAACCTTCACACCTAATTCTTTTTCATTTACGGTACTTATATTTCTCTTTTTATGACAGACCGCACTGAAACCCACTTAAAACCTAACCTTTACGCTTGAAACACATAAAACATTTTTATTTATTATTTATTCTGTAGTCCTATTGGTGGATTAGTGAGTTTGACATTTTTACTTGAGTGGCATTTAAAAGAGGCTTAATTGTCGAACAAATGAAACTCAACTTCTCAAAGAGCATGTTTTGTGTGCTGATGGTGAACTTGAGCATGCTGATAGTCAGCGTGGTAAAAAACATCTCTGAGAAGGTTGGTCTCTTCCCAGAGATAGTGACACACCAAGGCTGTTCTCTTGTATTGTAAAATAATTTCTAAATACACAGTGTATGTTGGTGAAAACAATGAAAAGCACCTGTCCTGATTCACATTCCCTTTTTATTTTTTTAAAATGAACTTTTATTTTAAAGAAATAAAAGTAATTTGGGTGTATTGACAATGAAATAAGTCAGTGAAACCACATTCACAAATAAATTTCACTGGACAGTGAAATTTCATCAAATATTGTGTGTAAAAGAGCGAACTTGTGTTTTGGCAACAGATACAAATGATTTGCTGAAAAACATTCTTAAATGATGTCAGCATGTCTGTTCACTGTAATTGGCAATATGGATATAATAGCCTACCATATTGCCTATTCAAAACATGATGTTCAATCAACAACAGAAAGCTTACACACACAGAAAGGCAACATTATATTCAATGTATATTCAGTATATGAAATATATTATCCACACATAAATCCTGTTCAATTATAAGGCTATTTATGCAATCAGTTACAACAGGATGATGAGGCAGACATTTTCGATTAGGCATGGCTACCCCTTGGGTCTGTATAACCAACCTGCTTTGCTTTCTGACCCTGTTCCCTGTCATGTTCTAGTGTTTATCCGCTTTGACTACCAATAAGATAAATGCAGAGTATTGGAAACCAAGGGCAGTTGTAACATACATTTCTTCACAATCAAGCTAGAGTGACTGTAAATGTCAGGACATTGTAAAGCTGTAATGAGTATTATTTCATTGCAAGTATTTGGCTGGATACTGTTATTCATTTTTCAATGATATTACTATTTTGAGGTCTGATTGTATTTGAGAAGCAGTGCATTAAAGGGGTCATGAACTGCATTGTTTTATTGTTTTATAATGTTTTCTGTGGTGCACTTATAATGTTAAAATGATTTTTACATCAAAAAATTGTAATTTAGAAATAAAAGGCATTTTTCCTACCCTGATTGTGAAAGCTCTGTTTGAAGGGGTGTGTCTGCTGTGAGACTTCATTGTAAATGCCCACTGCTGTGATTGGCTGACATCTTTGCATATGAAATAGCTGAATAGTACATGTGGAACTCTCTCAAAAACTTTAGCATGTTTTTACTATTACAGCTCTCAAGGTTAACTAATCGTGAAAAGTGTTGATTTTAGCATTATATTTAGATCTTTAGCATCATATTTAGATTGTGGCATGAAAGGTTGCAGTGATGATCATTTTAGCCAATCACAGACATGTTGAGCGCATGAACGCAGCGATCTCGTCATTGCAACTCGATTTTTGGACTCTCACCAATGCTTTCAAGTCAAGTCAAGTCACCTTTATTTATACAGCGCTTTTTACAATACAGATTGTTTTAAAGCAGCTTTACAATGATAACAGGAAAATAATGCAACAATGTTTGTTTCGGCTGTACAGCAGATCTAGAAGAAAATAGTCTCATAGTCCAACTTAAGTAAGTTCAGTGGTGGAGGCAGATCAATAATATTGTTGAAGATTTAGTGTCCCCAACTAAGCAAGCCAAAAGCCAAAGGCGACAAAGGCAAGGAACCAAACTACATCAGGTAACAGAATGGAGAAAAAACCTTTTGAGAAACCAGGCTCAGTTGGGGTGCCAGTTGTCCTCTGGCCAATGAACTAACAGTGTATGATTATGATTCAGGCAGCATTATAGGTCAGAAGTCGGAACATTCAGAATATTGATCCAGTTCCATCTGGTTGAATATCAGAGTCATCACACTGGTATGGAGACGGGTTTGTTTAGGATCAGTGCCACTGGCTGTCGTGTCGATTAGGCCTTCACGGGGGAGAGTCTAGCTGACACTTCAGGGATGCGTTGTGGTCGCGTCTAGGCACAGGTCCACCATCTGATCTGGATATGGCCCGGATCCGGCTGACTACAGTAAACCTCGGGATAAACAGAGAAACTAATATTAGCATAGATGCCAATCTTGTCATGATGCAGGTGTTATAGGAAGTGTTTCCGGTTCCGGCTGACCTAGTTAATGCAGCCTAACAATAATTTAACTGATTTGAATCATTGAAATTTATCATTTTCTATGTGTATGCCAGGTGAAAGAGATGTGTTTTTAGTCTAGATTTAAACTGACAGAGTGTGTCTGCTTTTTGAACAAGGCTAGGAAGACTGTTCCAAAGTTCAGGTGCTAAATAGGAAAAGGATCTACCGCCTGCAGTTGATTTTGATATTCTAGGTATTATTAACAGGACTATAATGCATTAAGAGATCGCTCAAGTACTGGGGAGCTAAACCATTTAATACTTTGTAAGTAATTAGCAAGATTTTAAAATGTATGCAATATTTAATAACTAACATCATTGTAAGCCTAAAAAAAACGAGCACATGCCGGACTGTCTGATTGAGGAATGATCACTCCCCGAGAAGACAAAGGACACTTTCTGGAAATTAACATCTGAACTGTCTCTTAAGAAATTAGCATCACCATTCGAGACGCAAGTCTCACCTCAGTATCTCTATTGACTCCCTCTTCCCCCACTCTTACTCTCTCTCATGCTGAGATCACCTGAAATTTACCCAAAATCTACATTTAAGGTTAACGTGAACAAGTACTATACAGTATTATACATGTTTGGTGTCATTTGAAATGTCTCAGTGCGACTGGTACAAAGTGCATACTAGATCTCGGATAGCATGGAGCATGGGGCACATCTGGCGAGATTCTAGATTTATGACTAACTGCACGACTTTAACTAAGTTGTTATGCAGTCGCATTATAGGGGGCCAGATAAAATACTATTGAGATAATACAGCATTATTTTATGGTACTGGCCATAACCTCTAGTTACGGTTTCAGCTTTAACTAAGTTTTTATATAGGTTACTTACAGGAGGCTACATGGGTACTTTTAACAATAGTAAGCATGCGCAACATTGTTAAATCGCTTTAGCCATAACCTCTGGTTAATGATCGGACTGACGAGTTTGTGATCGTGGGCCTGCATAACGGCCAGTGTGAGAACCCTGTGCGACTCTGAGAACTAAATGAATGATTTCAATAAGAGTAAAGAGTTAAATAGAATAATCAAATGTGTAGTTAAATTGTTATACAAATGACCTAATAATCAATTGGCATTCCAACCTAAATTCGAGGTCATGATAAAATGGAGTCAGATAAAGGTAAATTGAAATTAAATTACTTTGCCCCGCTGAAAAGACGCAAGAAACCTTCACCCACCAATCGTAAGCCTTCATTGGGATGATTGGGCGGGCCTTACATCATCATACCTAACAGTGCAAACACAATGTAAATAATAGATTACTTGATTATAACGGGAGTTTTGGCGAGAGTCCAGAACTCAGTCACTGATAAACTTGTTTTGATTGACAACTCCAGCGATTGTAAGGGGAGAGTTCTTTGATCGCTTTCTATATATAATTTAATCACAAAACAGATTATTAGTGTGAAGTTGACCGTTTGGTCACTGGTTTGATTTACTGACACATAGACAAAGAACATCTGACTGTACATGAATCATTACATATCAGAAATCACTGATCACAGATCAGGTGTTAGAATTAACACCGTTACTTACATGTTGTTGTGGCATTAGTGTCGAGTCCATATTGTAAAAGTCTGTTTGAAAAGCCTGCGCTGAAACTGTGACTGATTTACCAAAGAATCCACAGTGAAATGTACCAAATACAAATAAATAATGCTTAACTGAGACATTCACATTGTTGAAAATAAATAACCAAATTCCTAGCATTAGGATCCTTGGAAGGTAATGTTATTTTTAGTCCAGTGATCCTGTATCGAGCTTCTCTCCTCGTCATCTCACTAACACGCCAGTGGGCGGGGCCAAAGTTGCAATGATGAAGTATGTGTTGATCTTCTTCTGCAGAGGCAGTCTTTCACCTTAGGCACATTCCAAAATGAGTCTTTCTCGACTTGGTTACAATAAAAGCTGTTTTTGGACTAACAAGGAAGTTTTCAGTTCTGAAACTAGTGTGATGACCATAGACTGTAAAAAAAAGTATGAACGTAGTGTCCGTGACATCACCCATAGGTTTCTGAAGAGCAGTTTTGGAGCGAAAGACGGCAGTTGCCATCTTGCCAGTGCGCCACCGCGTGTCACTCCCAGATAACTGAAAATGGGCAAAGAGGCGGGACGTGGGTGGAGCTGAGATGACGTGATGACAGCAGACAAACGGCAATCCATCTGTCACTCAAGTGGCCAAGCCCTTAATTATGCAGAACATTCAGGCTTAATATAATTTAAACAAATCAGTTATGAGTTTAAACAAAATTCACCCCCCTCACAGTTGTCCTGAAGGGCAAAATTAGCCGTATAGACCAAAACCACAATTTATACCAGGCTTTTTTTTTGGGGCATTTTAACATGGGACTGAGCCTGTACCTAGCAGCCAGTCGATGAATTGCAGTTTAAGTCACTTCCGTATTGGCTTCAAGAGAAACTGGGGGAGGTTGCTGCTTGTTGATGACCTCTTATGTTAAAAGCTCAAGGAAAATTTGATTTCTCCATTCATGACCCCTTTAATATAATTTATGCAATACAGTTACTCCTGCTAAATTCAATCTCAGCTCTGTAAACATTTTCATTTACTGTTGGCACACATATAGATAGGTTACTCCCAAAGATGCAATTGTCATTCTTCCCAGCAGTTATTTTACTCTCTAGCTTCATGTTCCAGGCTTTGACTTATTACTTACTGAGAGCAGGGCTCAACTGTACCCAGTGGAGAGGAGGACAGGAAGGGAAAAAAATTGTTTGCTGCGGGGAAGGTACATTCACTATACCTTCTCTTTGAAAAAAAGGCAAAAAGAAAAAGGGGGAAGGGGTCATTGAAAAGAAAGTTCAAAGTATCAAGCATGAAAGGGAAATTTGTGATACAGTGCTGCAAGCAAAGCAAAAAAAAAAAGCTAACTTTTCACACATTTAGTTTTCTGATTCTAATTTGGGCTTAAAAATGAACAGATCAACTAGTGAGTCAGTTTCTCTTCCAAATCTGCTGTGCCCTAAGAAAAAAGAACTATCGGCTGTATTTCAAAAGCGGCAGACTTATTAAGGTTTTGTTTATCATCACCTCACTTTGACAAATACACCAGATTTTTCTCAGCCACAGGAAAAAAACATGGGGAGTGGGATTAGATTTTGTGGCTGCCAGATGGTGAATTAATTTTAAGTTCTGGTTCTTGTAATTCCCATTTGTGCATGCTGTTTATTTGGAGTTCCACCGTATACAAATCAGGTTTGGGCAACGCAACATCACAAGTCCCCTGTGTAGCTTTCCATGCAGATATTTTCAAAGAACAAGGAAAATGTGGTTGCTATTGTAATTCAATTCCCATACAAAATGTAACTCATTATTTTAATACAAAGCATAAAAATTTGCATGGTTTAATAAATACAGAGCAGATTTTCTGAGATTTAAACTCGCAATAGTCCACCGCACAACAAACATCACTTTCACTTTGTTTGAAATGTGTCAAACCAAATCAACAATTCTACAAGACACAAAGCCTGAAAAATAAAAGCACTGATGAACAAAAACAAGGTGAAAATGCAGACTTCTCCGTGAGGAATGTACAAACACACTGGTGTGCATAAATGAGCTGTTGGTTATAAGGGTGTTGTACAGAGATAATTTGTGGTTCATTGGTGGCTATATTGAGATGTAACATCTTCCTAATTATCTCCACTGAGAGTCCATGTTTAATTGGAGTCCTGTGGCACGAGGACACACATGCACGCACATCAAAAACTTGCATTTACATAAAACACATGCAAGTTTAACGTAAACATAATAAGAGAGTGTGATTAGGAGTCTCACATCTAACATTGCACCCCATGGACATCCCTGTGCCCCCCTCCGGACCGAGGGTGACGGACTTGATAATAGCGTGTAATTTTCTCACTCAAACCACTGCCGCCTGCTGCTTCTGCTATGATTGCTTTTAGAGGGAAAAGCTGACCATAATTGCTGGTCTAGGATCTGTTTTCTTTGTAGTAATATCATATTATTAGCGAAAAAGAGTTGGCAAAAGATCCAGTGTGTATCTGTATTTGCGCTCGTCAAAAGATTCAATTTCCAACATGTTTTCACTTCGGTGAGTAATGTAGCCAATCACAGACATGTTTGTTGATTTCTTGAACGCAATGGCCAATCACAGGTGTTGAAGTTAAACTCACCGCTCAAGTTTTTGTCCAGTGCTGAGATCTGCACGTGTGCAAATCCTCTCTAACAAAGTGTAGACATGTAAATAAGAGATTCATTGTGTCGTCAGCTTCACTGATTAATATAACAGAACTTTGTGAGATCACGTTCATTGAATGAGTGACAGCTTTTAGTGATTATAAAGGGAGCGCTCTTTGCACGCTGTCTAGGCAATATAAAAAAAATAATTAATAGGCCTGTAATATATTCAGAATTTGAATAAGAATTTGTTTTCCATTCTTGACAAGCGGCCACATACACGCTTCAATACATAGGCCCATTCGCATAAACATGCGGGATTCACTCTTGAAATTGTGATGAATAACAGTGATAAATATTTATGTATCGATATCAGACTCATATAAATGTCAGGAAAACACGATTTCTGGCTGCATGTCAATATCCATGGATCTCTTGATCTTTGGAAAGGTGTAAGGGACACTATATCTAGTCCAACCTTTAGTTTAAACTGATAACCGTTTGTTTTACTCGCGTTTCCCCCTATTAACTCCAGTCATGCAGCAGCTCTTCTGCCACTCAGTCCCGGATGAGGGGGCATGTTCCGGCGGGAAAGTGGCGTCAATGCATACCCTTTATACCCTTAAATAGGGCTCTATTTGAGGGGACAGCCATTTGCATTGGTGTTTGAAACCATAGTGGACATTATCGAGTGCACTCATTCAATCCCACAATGCACCGCAATAACGAGTGTACAACGGATGTACGCTCAACGGCTAGAGAATACCCATAATGCACTGTGAGGGCCATCCCGAATTAATTCCCGCATCTAGCCAGAAGATGGTGCTCGCAGCTGAATCATCCATCCATTCATTTTTTTTCAAACCGCTGGTCCAACGTGGCTACAAGCGTAATGTCATACAGGTATACATTCTTTTTACTTAATTATTAAATAATTTAATTAAGGTTTATACATGCTAGCCTGGATGCCAGCCGAACTTAGCCCCGCCCACAACATTTAAGGTCGGGAAGTTCGGTCTGGACTTGATCCGTTGTAGAGTGACTATTCCCGGACCAATCAAATTGTCAGGGCGGGCTTTATACGATGATTGACAGATGACAAACAGTAACGTAATCATCCACGTCACCAAAGAGCGCTTGGGTTGAATTTGTTTACTAAACGTAGAACTTGTTCGTATATGCATTCACCTTTACTATTTCTCTCAATGCACTCTGTGTATCCTTAAATTCTTTTTACAACACCGGCAAAGATCGTTTACACTCATCTTCTTCTTCTACTTCTTCCAGCGTGCGTGCAGTTGAGTTCTGTTGACAACTATGTTAGTGATGTGTTGTTCATGAACGATTTGTTCTTTTTTAACTAATCATAAATATGACTTGGGAACAACGAGTTGTCTCAGAGAGTGATTCGTTCATTTTGCATTGACCCCGCATGTGCTACATCATCGGTTCTGTGCAGGATCTTCATCATTCAGCCTATGGGGCAGTGAGTTGGTGAACGAATGACTCGAACCCGAAGACTCGAGAGGTGAACTAATCAATTCTGTTTTCGGGACTGCATGCATTGCATATGGGGCTGTCACGGCCCAGATCAGACACTGATGACGGAACTAACAACTCGAACCCCAAGACAGGAGAGGTGTACTAATCTTTCCAGGGAACAGACGTGATTAAATGTGAAGTGACCAAATAAAGAACGACTCGATTCGGAGGTGAGGTGAACTAACAGACTGCATAACCTGAAGAACCAGCTAAGCAATTAATGCATAATTTCTTTCTTAAAGTTTGGCCTTGGCTGCATTAGCTTATAATTTTTTTTTTATTCCAAATGTGATCAACGTTTGCATAAGTACTAGATGTGTTGGGGAATTTAACATGTGACATTTTAATTATATTCTGCTGAAATGAACGAAATGACTTGAAAAAAGATTTGTTCATTTTGCTGAACGAGATTCAAAGATCCGAGTCCGTAAAATGATCCGAACTTCCCACTACTACTATGTGTCGCTCAACATACGTCACTTACTCCGTTGCTCTGATTGGTTGTAGGTCTATCCAATTGAGTGCAGAGGCATTTTCTTTCCTGGTTTGGTTGAAACATGCCCCATAATCACAGCCCAATGGAGCAGTATCAGACTCATATTCTGACTAGAATTGAGTATGACGACGTCAGGCTATATCCATGCTAGTTTCCATGACAAAATTCAAGATAAATATTTTCATTACTACTGGAGCTGCCAGTTTACTAAGTCGCAAATGATTATTAAACAGCAAGCAGAAACTATGCAAAAGCGGCAGCCCATCCGACTTCACTCGCTCGTTTTCATTCATTCCCTCAAGTGGACTATATTAGTGGATTAATGTAGGGAATAGTGAATGAGGGTATAGGGGGTGATTTCAAACACAGCCCAGGACAGTGGCTCTCCAGGAGCAGGATTGGACAGCCCTGTTCTAAATATGCTTTTGTTATTTACACATTTCTGTAATAAGGATTTATTGTACAGAATGTTGTGTTCTTTTCCATAAAACGTGCATGGACTGAAATTTAGTAATAATTAAGGTCAGCTTTTTTAAAATACATCAATATGTTTTTAACAACGAGGATGCATTAAATAATCAAAAGTAACAGTAAAGACATTTATAATGTTACAAAAAAATACTTAAAATAAAATCTGTTCTTTTGAACTTTCTATTCTTCAAAGAATCCTGAAAAAATCAGCATATTAGAATTATGTGACACTGAAGACCAGAGTAAAGGCTGCAGAAATTTCAGCATTCCCATTACAGGAATAAATTACATTTTTAAAATATATTAAAATAGAAAACTGTTATTTTAAATTGTAATAATATTTAAAAATATTACTGTTTTTGTTTGTTTATTACTGTTTAAGTTTCATAAACAAATAAATGAATAAAACTAAGTTTTAAACTGCAACAAACTAAGACAAAAATATGAGCAATTAAAAGTATTAAATCAAATCAAGATTATCAGTATATCTTCTAAAATTATGCACTCAAAATCTGGTGAAGAACCTCCATGAAAGACTTAAATGTGTATTGTAGTCAATATGGATTACTAAAACTGAGCTGTGTTTTGTGTATTTGTGCAGGTGTGCACATGCACAAATAGTTTTGCTCTGGCTAAGCAACTGAGCCCATAGAGATTATGATGTATGCTCAGGTGTGTACACATGTATTTGTATATATAGTTAAGTGAGCATGCATTATTTATCTATGCTTGATAGTATGTATTCATCCCTCAAAGCCTGAGAGACTGATGTAATCGTGATGAGAGGCAGCTCTCGTAGAGTACGTGAGGGGTGCTGTGGGCACATCTCTGGTGCTAGGGAACTACATCAATAACCACACAACATTCCCCACAAATGTGTTCTCAACCAGTGACAGCCAGTCCCTGCAGCCTCCCACAAGCCCCCACAATCCCTTTCTATTTTCTCACTTCAGCTCTCTCACTCTCTCTGCAATCTTGGCCAGTGAAATGTGCTTATAATGCAGCTGACATTAAGAATTGGATTAAACATTATGCACATTCAATGCTCATGTCACGATATAGGAAAGCAAACACACACACACACGTACGCAGGCACATACCCACATACATACATGTGTTTTCATGTTTTATGGGGATTTTCCATAAACATAATGATTTTTATACTGTACAAACTGTATATTCTGGCCCATTACACTAACCCAACCCCTAAACCAATTCATCACAGAAAACTTTATGCATTTTTACATTTCCAAAAAACATCACTTAGTATGATTTATAAGCTGTTTTCCTCATAGGGACCAAAAAGTGTTCCCACAAGGACAAGGATTTCGGATATTGCCATTGTAAGGGTGGGTCGCCTACAGTGGTTCAGGCTGTAGGGTTGCCGAAAGACTAAAGAAACGTTATGAGCAAGATGGTAGAAAACTGTACATTTCTCGTCTATTACCACCCGCTGCAACTTATACCAACGATGGAAATAAGCGCAGTTACAATAGCTAAATATATGTGAGAGCGTTGCTATACTGTGACTATATTGTATTGCAATAGGTAGCACTTCAAAGTCAATACCAAATCAAAACTAGTTAGCAAATCATTTGTAATTGAAAGAATTTAATGACAAGATCTGGTTATAGTTACACTTAAAATAGTTACAAAATAGATGTATGAGATGATAAAAACTTATGCCATTAATTGTACCCAGCATGAATGTTACCTGAGGGATTGAAAGAGAGAGAGAGACAAAGATAAGAAGAGAGCAAAGAAGAGAAGAGCCAAAGAGAAGGCCCCCAAGAAGAGAGAGAGCCAGAGAATGAAAGAAGAGCGAGAGCAACAGTTACAATCCTCTTTTATCCTTCCTTGACCATGTAACTCAAACCCTATTGTGAGTCATTCAAAATGACCAATCAGACCAAACTTCCCACACTGTACTACAGGGGTGACACACCTTTGGCCTTCACATTTCTTTGTCTTTAGGAATTCAAAATGGCCCTTCTGATAAGAAAGATGGGGGTTGAAAACAGTAAAGCAGTATGTCTTTGTTCAATTTCAAATATCAAATATCTTTGATTATTTTCAATCCTACACCATCTTTGTGGGGACATTTTGTCCCCATAATGTAGGGTTTACCAGGCCACACACACACGCGTTTTGTACTGTAGTCATGTAGCAATATTTAACAAATATGAAAGTGAAAATTGAAACCAAGTATGGTGACCCTTACTTGGAATTTGTGCTCTGCATTTAACCCATCCAAGTGCACACACACCCAGAGCAGTGGGTAGCCATATTGCTGCGGTGCCCGGGGAACAGTTGGAGGTTTGGTGCCTTGCTCAAGGGTCTCACCTCAGTCATGGTATTGAAGGTGGAGGATAGCGCTGGTTATTCACAACAATTCCTACCAGACCTGAGACTTGAACCCGCAACCTTCAGGTTAGAAATCTGACTCTCTAACCATTAGACTAAAGAAACGTTATGAGCAAGATGGTAGAAAACTGTACATTAGGCCACGACTGCCCTAAAAATATGAATGTTTTTTCGCACAGAAGAAAAAGAATACACTCACCTAAAGGATTATTAGGAACACCATACTAATACTGTGTTTGACCCCCTTTCGCCTTCAGAACTGCCTTAATTCTACGTGGCATTGATTCAACAAAGTGCTGAAAGCATTCTTTAGAAATGTTGGCCCATATTGATAGGATAGCATCTTGCAGTTGATGGAGATTTGTGGGATGCACATCCAGGGCACGAAGCTCCCGTTCCACCACATCCCAAAGATGCTCTATTGGGTTGAGATCTGGTGACTGTGGGGGCCATTTTAGTACAGTGAACTCATTGTCATGTTCAAGAAAACAATTTGAAATGATTATCCTGCTGGAAGTAGCCATCAGAGGATGGGTACATGGTGGTCATAAAGGGATGGACATGGTCAGAAACAATGCTCAGGTAGGCCATGGCATTTAAACGATGCCCAATTGGCACTAAGGGGCCTAAAGTGTGCCAAGAAAACATCCCCCACACCATTACACCACCACCACCAGCCTGCACAGTGGTAACAAGGCATGATGGATCCATGTTCTCATTCTGTTTATGCCAAATTCTGACTCTACCATCTGAATGTCTCAACAGAAATCGAGACTCATCAGACCAGGCAACATTTTTCCAGTCTTCAACTGTCCAATTTTGGTGAGCTCGTGCAAATTGTAGCCTCTTTTTCCTATTTGTAGTGGAGATGAGTGGTACCCGGTGGGGTCTTCTGCTGTTGTAGCCCATCCGCCTCAAGGTTGTGCGTGTTGTGGCTTCACAAATGCTTTGCTGCATACCTCGGTTGTAACGAGTGGTTATTTCAGTCAAAGTTGCTCTTCTATCAGCTTGAATCAGTCGGCCCATTCTCCTCTGACCTCTAGCATCAACAAGGCATTTTCGCCCACAGGACTGCCGCATACTGGATGTTTTTCCCTTTTCACACCATTCTTTGCAAACTCTAGAAATGGTTGTGCGTGAAAATCCCAGTAACTGAGCAGATTGTGAAATACTCAGACCGGCCCGTCTGGCACCAACAACCATGCCACGCTCAAAATTGCTTAAATCACCTTTCTTTCCCATTCTGACATTCAGTTTGGAGTTCAGGAGATTGTCTTGACCAGGACCACACCCCTAAATGCATTGAAGCAACTGCCATGTGATTGGTTGATTAGATAATTGCATTAATGAGAAATTGAACAGGTGTTCCTAATAATCCTTTAGGTGAGTGTATATATGTGGAAAAACAGTTATTTTCAACCCTCATTCTGACCCAGTCTGAAATGATCCGTTTTTAAGGGGCGAGCAAGGGCCAGTTATGATTTGCTAATGTTATTGCATAGGAAAGATTGTCAATCTGCAGTCAAGTTCTCTGAACAAACATAAAATCCTCTAACACAATCCAGTACTCCATTAAAATAAACCACCCACTTGTTTCCGATGCTGGGATCCTTCTGGAGCTGTTTAAACGGGACGCATCAAAGCAAACGCACCTTTACGCTACTTCCATTTGTCTACTTGTCGACAGACTCAAGCACGTGGAGTTAAATGAACGTGCATCTGTATACTGTATCCAGTGTAGACAGCGTCAGTGATTATAATGGGTTCTATTTGCTTTTGACACAAAGCTTACATCTGGTGCAGGCAAGTGTAGGTAGGGCCCATGGTGCGATGATGTAAAACTATTCGCTGATGTCCTGCTCTGGAGGCAGTCATATGCAAAATGCATTTGCCAGTGTAATGTCACAAGTACACCAATATCCAAATGAGCATTTTCTTGGAGCTGGCTTAAATAAATGCTTTGTTTATAATTAGGAGGACGTTTAAAGCTCTGAAATTTGCAGGATATTTTAATCATACAAAGACTTCCATATGTCAAAAGATCAGGCAATTTGATTTCTCATGCCATAACCCTTTTAAAGAGCAGCTTCGGTGACTTTTCCAAAAGATTTCACATTTATTCACATTCAAATTTTTGCTGGCAAGCTCGGTGTTGTGAAAAAGATTCCCATCAGCCCTTTGTTTGCTTTAAGAAAGACAGGTGAAATCTTTATGAACTTGTGTAAAAGACTGCTGACCTGTGCTAAAGGTCACTGAGACCTTCAACAAAGTCCCTCGCATAGAGACACAGAGCTCTCTAGGTGTTAGACATGTGTTTGAGACATTCATTACCCTCGCCTCGGTGATTCAACCTTTCTTACACAGCTTTATTGAGCTCACACACTTTTAGTCCAACACATCCACACACATATAGGTTCATTATCTGTCTTTGCACAAGGAGATTTTCTGTGGATTGCCTTGACATAACAAGGGATTGCAGTGAAACCCTCACTAATATAGGTTTGAGAGATTTTGAGTTCATTGAGTGCATGTGTCTGTGTGTGCGTATGTTGCACTTTTTCTACAAAAACTATTTGTGTTCATGTACCAGTGTATGTCTCTTATAATTGGTCTTAATATCATACAAAACAATTGTATTTTGTATATACCACAGTCTCTATATTGCATACTATAATACTATATTTCTAATTAAAACACAATTTATTACAAAAAAATTGGGAATATCTTTAAATAGCTTTATTTTATTTACAGCTAATATATTAAACTATATTATGTTTATAAATACATATACCAATATAAATTTTTTTGCCTGATACTGATAACTGTTTTCATGTTATGGTCAATACTAAAATTCTATAGACAGCTTCAACGGCAACAACATAAACAAACGTTACTGCGCATGCGTGCGTTTATGGCCCAAACTTAACTTCCGGTAGACGTCCGCAAAGAATCAATAACAACAGAGGCTGCGTTATCTTTCTTATGCGTTATCGTATTTCATTTTAATTGTGCAACATTATTTTAATTTATATGTTTTCATTGTTTCAGCTTGTTTATTATAAATAATCTCACATTCCTGTCTGCAATATAGAGTGGGGGGAAACGCCCCCTTAAAGGGGTAGTTCACCCAAAAATTATGTCATTAATTACTCACCCTCAGGTCGATCCCTTAGAGAAGAAAAATATCTTAATTTGTGTTCCGAAGATGAACTTACAGGTTTGGAACGACATGATAGTGAGTAATTAATGACAGAATTTTCATTTTTTGGGTGAACTAACCCTTTAAGGACCGGAATAACATGTTTCATAAGATTAATGTTGGGAAACTTAAACTTGTAGATAAAGTACCCTATTTGTGATTGATTGTATATAAATACATCACAAAAATCCCATGCTTTATGGGCACTGCCATTAATAGAGGATAAAGCGAAAGTTGTTTTACACTCCGTGATAAAGGCCTATTACATATACCTAATTTAGTGTTCCAGAAAGCAGGTTAAGTGCCATACCCGGGTATGTTTAAGAGTAAGTAAACAGATAACCTCAACTTTCGGTTCCAAAAACGGAGGTAACTTTCAGGGTATGCAAGCAGCCATAGCAACTCACTCTCTGAACATAACCTGCTCCGGAGCAACGTCATGTTATTGTTATTAACGTTATTCCATGAAAAAAAAAGAACCAACAATTTTCTCTGAAATAACTTGAAACTGACTAGGGATGAAACGGTATGAAAATTTCATATCACGATTATAGTGACTCAAATTATCACGATTATCAATATTATCACGGTTTTGTTCAAATGAGCTGAAAGTGTTCAAAAAGAACAGATGCACACACTGAAAACAATTCAACAAGCTTTATATTTCAAAATCAACAAACAACAAATAAAACAAGCAGCTCTATGCACTTTTAAGCTAGATTCTATTCTGTGGGATTTCCTTCCTTATAATGACCGTCGTCAATAGCAACGCATTATAACACAGCGCACATCCACGTATCACAACGGACGCGCGCTCTCGTTTCATTTTAAATGCATCTTGCGTCTCTGTTTTTGATTGTATTGAAAATGAAATCAGAGGACTTTACTATTAATACTACTATAATTATTACTATAACTTCTTGTGATCATCTTGTCTGGACGATTGTTTTGTACACTGTACCTACCAAATGGATTTATAAACAAGATTTAAAAGATTAATCTCAATTCAATATGTCCCCGTAATTATTTATGTGGTAAAGAAAATCTGTGTAATAAGTGATGAATATACAATGACATATAACAATGATTATACATAATTATCCCTTAAATGTCACTCAGTCTTGTCTGAATTTGTTCGTTCGTCTTTGACTCAAGCTTCACGTTTTTATTTCCAAGACATAGTTTTGGTATTGAGGTCAAAGTCCACTTGCCTTGCGTTCGCAGATTTGAAGTGTTTCCCGCTATTGCAGCGACTTTCTTCTTGCATGTTCTGCAGACAGGGAGACCATACTCGATTGAGTTTCCCTCAGGACTTTTGTAAAAGCCAAAATATGACCACACCTCAGATTTGGTCCTTTTAGAAGGCTGAAAAATCTCCCGGCGCTGTCGCTGCCTTCTACCATTTCGTCTCAAAACAATGTTGCGCTGGCGCTGGCTGGACAGGATTTACCGCGAGTTTTCAAAATCGTGATAATCAAACACGGTTTTAATGATAATTAAACTTTAAACTATATTACTAACCGTCAGTACATTTTAACGTGGTTTATCAAGAAACCGGTAATCGTTCCATCCCTAAAACTGACAAAAGTAATTGGAATCCATCATTTTTTATTCCATATTTAATTAAAAAAATATTTGATTTAGATCTTTGATTCAACATAACATTTTAATAATAAAACAAACAGAAATGGGATGGACAAAAATGATGGGACCCTTAACCTAATATTTTCTTGCACTGCCTTTAGAGGCAATCACTGGAAACAAGTAATTTCTGTAGTTCCCAATGAGAATTCTGCACCTGTCAACAGGTATTTTGGCCCACTCTTCATGAGCAAACTGCTCCAGCTATCTCAGGTTTGATGGGTCCCTTCTCCAGACAGCATGTTTCAACTCTTTCCATAGATGTTCGATTGGATTCAGATCAGGGCTCATAGAAGGCCACTTCAGAACGGTCCAGTGTTTTGTTCTCAGCCATTCTTGGGTGCTTTTAGCTGTATTTTTTGGGCCGTTATCCTGTTGGAGGACCCATGAGCTTAAACTGAGACAGAGCTTTCTGCCACTCTGCAGTACATTTCGCTCCAGAATGCCTTGATAGTGTTGAGACTTCATTGTGCCTTGCACAGATTCAAGACACCCTGTGCCAGATTCAGCAAAGCAGCCCCAAAACATAACAGAGCCACCATGTTTCACAGTAGGTACAGTGTTATTTTTGTTGAAAGCTTAATTTTTCCATTTGCAAACATAGAGCTGATGGAAAGTTTTGTCTCATCTGTCCATAGGACATTCTTTCAAAAGCATTGTGGGTTGACAATATGCATTTTAGCAAATTCCAGTCTTTTTCTTTCAAAGGTGGAGTCCTCCTGAGTCTTCTTCCATGGAGTCCACCGTTGCTCAAAAAACGTCCGATCACACACTGATGTACCCTGACCTTGGAGTTCAGCTTGTATTTCTTTGGTAGTTTTCCTTGGCTCTTTGTCTACCATTTTGCACTATTCTTCTGTTCAATTGGAGGTCAAATTTGTGTCCGCGTCCAGGAAGGTTGGCTACAGTCCCATGGATTTTTATTTTTTAATAATATTTGCAACTGTAGTCATGGGAACATCAAGCTGCTTGGAGATGGTCTTAGAGCCTTCAAGTTTAACATGCTTGTCAATGATTTTCTTTCTGATCTCCTCACACAACTCTCTCCTTTGCTTTCTCTGGTCTGTGTTCATTATGGTACACAATCATACCAAACAGAGTGACTAAACTTTTCTGATTATAAGATTAAAGACATGTGTGATACTAATTAAGGAAACCAATTAGTTTGAATCATCACTATAATACTATTATTTGTATTTCTTTTCTAGGGGTACCAACAAATCTGTCCAGACCCTTTTAGAATATCTCTGTAGAATAAACATTATTTAATATCTTTAATATCTTTTCACACTTTGCAATACTCTGACATACCAAAGGCATGCAGATATACATGAGACAATTCCTTTTAATTTATTCAGTTTTCATGAGGAATTAAGTATTTTTTTTAATACTTAAAAAAGGGTACCAACAAATATGTCCACGTCTATATATGTAAGAAATAATTGATGACGGGCCATTGAATTATTAGAAAAATAATGCACACCTGAGGTGGTCATTCGGTCACAACACAAAGCGGGTTACAGTCCGGAGTCAATTATTCAGCTTATACTACGGTTACCACACCTCAAAACATTGTTCAGATGATTTATTTCAAGACATTTGTCAGGTTTTGTCCTTAAAACGCTCTTGTGTGTAGGACTAACTTCTTACACATCTAAACCCAAGCCTCCGTTGCTAATTCCAAAATGTCATTTTAGAGCTAGTAACGGAAGCTTGAGCCACTGATAGCAGACTAATGCAGTGAGTTATTAGAGAGAGAGAGAGAGAGAGAGCATTTGTGAATTACCTCAGTCTGTGCATCTCTGTCAAGTGTTTGGCAGCAGTGTCTACTAATATGAAACCGTAAGAACAGCGCCTACATTACCTCGCTAGTGAAAAATGTCATGTAGCTTTTAAGTTGCTAAACTTTTTTACTGATAAAATCGTCAGAGCCGTGCTGACAACACGTTTCTGCATGAGTGTGTGTCCGTAATGTATGTGTATGCGTTTGAGTGGGAGAGCAAAAAGAGCAGGAGAAAGACACTGTGCTTTCCATGCATAATAAAATGTAATTTTGTGGCAAAAAACATGAAAATAATTTGTTGTTATACAAGAACTAAATTGTGAAGGCCAGACGACTGGGTCAGAGCATCTCCAAAACTGCAGCTCTTGTGGGGTGTTCCTGGTCTGCAGTGGTTAGTATCAATCAAATGTGGTCCAAGAACAGTGGTGAACCAGCGACAGGGTCATGGGCGGCCACTGCTCATTGATACACGTGGGGAGTGAAGGCTGGCCCGTGTGGTCCGATCAAACAGACGAGCTACTGTAGCTCAAATTGCTCAAGAAGATAATGCTGGTTCTGGTAAAAAAAAAAGAATACACAGTTTGTTGTGTATGGGGCTACATGGCTGCAGACCAGTCAAGGTGCCCATGCTGACCCCTGTCCACCGCGACAGCACCAACAGTGGGCACGTGAGCATCAGAACTGGACCACGGAGCAGTGGAAGAAGGTGGCCTGGTCTGATAAATCACATTTTCTTTTAAATCATGTGGATGGCCGGGTGCGTGTGCTTGTGGGTCTAGTGAAGTCCATGCCTCGATGGGTCGGGGCTGTTTAGGCAGCAAAAGTGGGACCAACACATTCACACATCATAAAGTTATGCCTGATAAGTGTACATTGACATATATGCTGTGGCAAAACAACCATACTATTAAATCAATACAAATAACAGGTGTGTGAGAACTGCCATTGTTTTGGGGCATGTGTGCATCAGATTTGATTCTGAATAATTTATTTACCGGCTCTCATTATGATAATCCTATAAATGCTGTCATGCAATTTGAAAATCCCATCAGCACAAATGCAGCATTCTGCAGCTTAATGTCACATTCATATATCCTGTCTCATTACAATAAGAGCCAAAGCGACTCTGCGACAATACCAAATCAAAAGATCATCCCTGCATTTCCTCAAAGATGTCTGAGGACATCATAATTTATTATTTTATTACATTTTGTTACAGTAGTACATTTTGCTATACATTTAATGTGCAACAAAGATACAGCTATTGATTTGTTGGCTGTGTGAAGACTAACCGATCAATTATCACGTTTTCCCTCTGACGTGTACTGTCAGAAAAAATACCCTATATTTCACTAAAGCCTCTGTCTCTTGCTTTTGCTCTGTCTCTCTCTATTACAGACGGCGTGTCATCATGATATCCTTCAGTCACACCGCTCTCTCTTCCTGTTCTCCCTCTCTCTTGCTCTCTCATATCAGATAGTGTTGGCCTCTCTCAGGGGAATGCAAGCTGGCAGTGGCCTGTCCCATCTGTCAGACAGAGGATGAGGAGGAGTGAGGGTGTGTGTATGCGTCTGCATGTTGGCGTGTGAATGAAGTGTGTGATATATATATGCATAAGCACAAGGAATGTCTTCTTGGATGTATAGAGTTTGCATTGATTGTTCTGGAATAGTGCGCAGTGCATAATGTTAATGCAAGAAGTTATGATTTACAGTGCAATCAGAAAGTTTTTGTTATGATACAGCCTTATTCCAAAATGGATTAAATTAAATAATTTATTTTCCTCAATTCTACAAACAATACCCAATAATAACAACGTGAAAGACGTTTGTTTGAAATCTTTGCAAATGTATTAAAAATAAAAAATGAACAAAATCACATGTACATAAGTATTCACAGCCTTTGCTCGATACTTTGTTGAAGCACCTTTGGCACCAGTTACAGCCTCAAGTCTTTTTGAGTATGATGCTACAAGCTTGGCACACCTATTTTGGACAGTTTCTCCCATTGTTCTTGACCTCTCAAGCTCCATCAGGTTGGATGGGGAGCGTCGGTGCACAGCCATTTTCAGATCTCTCCAGAGATGTTCAATCGGGTTCAAGTCTGGGCTCTGGCGGGGCCACTCAAGGACATTCACAGAGTTGCCCCGTATCCACTCCTTTGTTATCTTGGCTGTGTCCTTAGGGGCGTTGTCCTGTTGTAAGAGGAACCTTTGCTCCAGTCTGAGGTCCAGAGCGCTCTGGATGAGGCTTTCATCAAGGATGTCTCTGTATATTGCTGCATTCATCTTTCCCTCAATCCTGACTAGTCTCCCAGTTCCTGCCGCTGAAAAACATCCCCAGAGCATGATGCTGCCACCACCATGCTTCACTGTAGATATGGTATTGGCCAGGGGATGAGCGGTGACTGGTTTCCTCCAGACATGATGTTTGCTATTCAGGCCAAAGAGTTCAATCTTTCAGAGAATTTTGTTTCTCGTGGTCTGAGAGTCCTTCAGGTGCCTTTTGGCAAACTCCAGGCGGCCTTTTACTGAGGAGTGGCTTCCGTCTGGCCACTCTACCATACAGACCTGATTGGTGGAGTGCTGCAGTTGTTCTTCTGGAAGGTTCTCCTTTCTCCACAGAGAAACGCTGGAGCTCTGTCATAGTGACCATCGGGTTCTTGGTCACCTCCCTGACTAAAGCTCTTCTCCCCCGATCGCTCAGGTTGGCAGGGCGGCCAGCCCTTCTTCCATTTATGGATGATGGAGGCCACTGTGCTCACTGTGACCTTTAATGCTGCAGAAATTTTTCTGTACCCTTCCCCAGATCTGTGCCTCGATACAATCCTGTCTCGGAGGTCTACAGATAATTCCTTGGACTTCATGGCTTGGTTTGTGCTCTGACATGCACTGTTAACTGAGGGACCTTATATAGACAAGTGTGTGCCTTTCCAAATCATGTCCAATCAACTGAATTTACCACAGGTGGACTCCAATCAAGTTAGAAACATCTCAAGGATGATAAGTGGAAACAGGATGCACCTGAGCTCAATTTTGAGTGTCATGGCAAAGGCTGTGAATACTTATGTACATGTGATTTTTTCGTTTTTTATTTTTAATAAATGTGCAAAGATTTTAAACCAACTTATCATTATCATTATGGGGTATTGTTTGTAGAATTGAGGGAAAAAAATTATGAATTTAATCCATTTTGGAATAAGGCTGTAACATAACAAAATGTGGAAAAAGTGAAGCGCTGTGAATATTTTCTGGATGCACTGTATGTCTGTGCTTATGTTGTGGATGGGAAGACAGATAGAAAAGCAGATGAATGCATTTGATGGGAGAGAGAGAGCGAGAAAAAAAGAAAATGAGTTCTAAATCATCACCATTCTCTGCATAATTAAACACTATTGTGGCATGCCTGAGCTCTGAGCGACACAAGTGTGTATGTTGTTCAGTGCTGCCCCCTGCTGTAAGTAATGTGTCAACGACACATCATACAGACAGCGGAAGGTGTGCTTTTGTTCATAAAGAGGACAGGCTGTTCTGCAGAGCTGTCTCTCCTTCTCTGTAGACTCTCTTTTGAACACTGGAAGCAGAATCAATGTTCCTTCGCTAGCAATGCTCTTAGCACATTTTCCAGTTCAAAGAGAATACAACATACTCAAGAAGCCGGGGATGTGCCTGCAAACATGAAGCTGTATAGAGAGTGGCGTGAATAAAGCCAAAGGATACTATACTGCATGACTTTTGAAATTAACACAGGCTTTTAAAGTAAAATATGGTGTTAAAAGGCAAACGTTTACATGATGACGTGTTGCCTTTTTTAAAAATGTGACTCAGCACTTCATGTTCCAAAGCAATATCAGAAAATCTTAGATGCATTTCATCCAAGATTCATGTCGGTTTTGAAGGGCTGTTTTTATTGTGATCATTTTGAATTGTAAGATGTCAGAAATCCCAATAAACCATCATTACTCCCACCCCACGTATTGTTCAGAACATTTCTGCACGTCGTTCCCATCCATTTATAATCTTGACAGAGGAAGAATAAATGATTGCATTGCTTGCTGCTACCAGCAAGACAGCAGGCTTTCTCCATTAATGCTTTTTAATCTAGTCCATTTTGTATTTAGGACTGTTAGAATCACACCTGAGTTATCTACAAGAAAGACCATAAAAGAGGAAAGCCACTCTCCCATGATGTCCATGTCTATTGATTTTCAGATAATGCAATTCATTCAACATGTTTACAGTGTATTTGCTGCATTGCAGCTGTTTGGCGCTATATGATGCAAACAGAAAGTAAACAATATAGACTTAATCTGATACTTAGCAATTTGGGAAGACGCTGCAGGAACTTCAAAGCAATATTTTTTTATGATCGATGAGAGAAATAATTAGAATCACACTGTGGAGGAAAGAATACTCAGCCTCTATGAGAACACTGTAGATTTGAATAATTGAAAAGCTACTAGTATGGAATCAGTGCTTGTCTGACAAGAAAAATGGCTAGAGATGCAGTGGATTCTGAAATAGCTATGTATAGGGGTGTAACAGTACACGTATTCGTACCGAACTGTTTCGGTACAGGACTTCCGGTATGGTGCACGTGTGTACCTAACAGTTCCGATTGCAATCTTTAACAGTTAACAGTAGGCTTGTTTTACACGCAGAACATACTTCAATCCAAGTTCCCACACAAACATATTAAGTACTCTGTCCATTTTATCACAAAATTCAAACGATAAATGCCGTTTTGATGCTCTTCAATGTGATGTGATAGATCACTGTATAGGTGCGTCAGTTCAAGTGGCAGCGCGGCGCGCGGGGGAACGTGATCATCTCTTCCTAGTCAAAGAATAAACATGAATCAACATCTCTAGGTATGTTAAGGATACATTACAACTTACTGAAACGTATCATAAGTCGCGTAATCGTTCAATCAGTGTTTCAACAGCGGTAAGACGTTAATAAAACAGCTTGTAAACAATGTCACGTAGCATTACGCTTACCTCAGGCAAGTCATTGAGCGTCCAGACACAATTTGTTCAGTAATCTACTCTTTAATAAAAATAAATAAAAAGCTATTTTATATTTAGTTTTCCCTCCCCCCTGCTGTACCGAACCCGTACCGAGCTGTGACTTCAAAACCAAGGTACGTACCGAACCGTCAGTTTTGTGTACCGTTACACCCCTAACTATGTACAAAGTGATCAACGACTAGTAGTGAATATTCAAAACAGTGCACCACCGTTTCTGTCTACTGTACAAGTCACTTCACAGATGATAGAGATAGTACTGAGATTCATGGAAGGAAATGAAACCACAGAGGTGAAATTCCCTCTAGCAATACATAAGCAACTGTATGAGCTTGATGCACATCCGAGCAGGTCAGTTCCCCAGAGCCGCCAGACAGAATTTCGGAGCAGCTTGTAAGCGGCACAAAGATTTGCTTGAATTAAGAAGCGAGTCATGCTATTTTAGAATAGCTGCATCGTTTGACAGTTAATTTATGACTACAGCATGTGAAGTCTATGACTGTCTAATGGCTCTTAGGTGTTTCTTAGCAGCATTTCAAATCTTCTACCCACTGACCCACTTTTTAATAGAGTGATGATGATAAGATATTGATCACAGAGACACCCTGTGAGGAAGCAAACAAGGCAAGCGTTGACAAAACGCGCCATTCGAACGAACTAGAATGGAGAATGTAAAACGCTGTCAGTGTGTCGGTGGAAAAGCTCACAGACACCTGCGAGTGTAGATAGCTCCCATCAAACCATCACTGTACTCTTCACAAGATATCTGTGCTGTTATCTGATAATGACAAAGGATATCGGCCCATCAATCACAGCTAGGATGCCTCCGGCAACTGTCAGAGAGAAAGAAAGAGCGGGAGGGGGGAAAAACATTCTTGGGGACTGTGAGATGAGAGATGGAGGTGACACATGCATGATTACGCTCTGCTCTGTTCCAGTCCCCTCACGCAGCTACGGCCAGTCGGCCCTGCAAGGAGATGGAGATGTACTCGAATCGCAGGTGCACGAAGGTAGATGCTAATGAATCCGTTCCAGCATGATGTTAATTTAGATTAATGAGGGGAAAAGGCCTAGGAGCGAACAGTGTCCAACAATAGAAAAATCCTGTGAATCATGTGAACAACCATGTGTATAAAAGAAGAGGCTGTGGCAGATAGTTTACACTGACTCTAAATAAGCTTAAAAAATGACAGTGGAACATGTTGGAACAGGTTTTAAAGCAATGTAAAAAAATAACCATTCTGTCATTATCTATACTCACCCTCATGTTGTTCCAAAACCCGTATGCTGCTCTTTTTTTCCCTGTGGAATACTCAAGAGAATTTTTGTCACCTATGCTGCAGCTCTCAAGTCAAATAGATGCAAACTTGAATGTGAGTAAATACAATTTTTGGGTGAAAATGGCTTTTAGAGAATATGTAATCTCCAAAAAAGATAAACCTAATGGGAAAACAAATGGATGAAATGACATACATTTATAATGTGCATTTTTTGTTCTTCTTCAATTTTGTATGCAAACAAAAGTTCATTGTGCAAAAACACAAAACTTGGAAATATATAAAAGTATATAAAATATAAATATTAGATGAAAAACTTACACATGTAAATGAAAATTAATATTGCCTTGGAAACTAACTGAATAAATAAGTTGAAATTAATACTTAAACTCAAACTTAAATAAAGCTATATAAATATTAAAAAACAAACTAAAGTGACAAAAACACATATATTTATTAAAACTTAAACTAAAAATAACGAAAATGGCTTTTAGAGAATGTGTAATCTCCAAAAAAAGATAAACCTAATGGGAAAACAAATGGATGAAATGGCATATACATTTATTACATGCAATTTTTTTTACATTTTGTATGCAAATAAATTGGAAGTATAATAAAGTTAACTGTAGTGTTGTTATTGTTAACTAAAACTGTTAAAATAGTTTTTGGTAATTGAAATAAAACTGAAATAAAATATAAATAGTAGATGAAAAACTTAAAAATTTGAATGAAAATTAATATTGCCTTTGGAAACTAACTGAAATAAATAAGTTGATGTTGATGTACTAAAATTACTACAACTAAAACTTAAATAAAGCTATATAAATATTAAAAAACAAACTAATAAGTTACATAAGCACCAAACATTTTTTTAAAACTTGAATATAAAACTAAAAGCTACTTCAAAAACAAGTACTATAATAATATAGAAATAATGCTAAATAGCACTGAATGTTTTATAACTTTTTACACAGAGTAAAGTTGAGTTGAATTTGGCTGAAACAGTGAATGACAGATGCCTGAAAGACCTGATTAGATTTGAAAATCCAATTTTAGATTGGCCTCACAGAAATTGTATACGTGTATTTTTTTTATCACTGGCAGATGCTAAAATGGACTCTGAGGAAAATGACTTCTCACTGAAGGGGTGAGCTGAGGGAGAGGCTGTTGCTTTGAATATGAATTATTTCATTTAGGTATTCTGGCACTAACTGGCACTCCCCTAAGTACTGTAATCAATATAATGAATTGAATATGGTTTGACAAAACACACACTGGAGTGGCGACTAGAAATCTGATAGCAAAGCATCCTTGGAATTTACTTTTATATAGTGCAACAGTTCTCTTTTGCTGTGTGTGGTCAGCAGTTCAGTCCACAAAATATCCTTTAAGTGGTGTGTTGCTATTTATTTAATAAGGTTAAATCATGGAAAACTGTATTTTCCTTGCATTTCTGAAATAAAAGATTTCAACGTATCACAGAGATGTACTTTAACATTCATAAAGCAATGGTCCTTTCCCTAGTCCACACAGTTAATTCACAGTTGATCTAGCCTGCCAAAACAGGTCATTCAGAAATGATCATGTATGATGTCACAACCATGAGCATATTAAAATATGATGGCCCACATTTACATATAAACAGGCATACGGTATCCAGCAACCTGGCCCTCCCACATGAGTGCAGTTCCCTTTCGAGGAAACACTGACGCCGTGTCATGGTGTTGACGCAATGGGAACGTAATCTTTAAACGTAAAGATTAATGTAATCTTTACTGTGCTACTTTATCTGTATCTGATTTAGAATAAACAGAAATCTGCGTGAAATATAATGACCCAAAGACAAAAAAACTGATAAAAAATAAGCTGGTATGTAGGAGCGCTGTGTCATATGCCATAGGTCGGCACATGGCAACCCGCGTTCAAGTCTCAGCTCGAGGTTCAGGCTTATTTGTTCATTAATGACGTCATCAGCGACTAGACGACGTTGACTTTCATCACATAAATTTAGTTCAACCCCATATATATATATACACTCACCTAAAGGATTATTAGGAACACCATACTAATACTGCGTTTGACCCCCTTTCGCCTTCAGAACTGCCTTGATTCTACGTGGCATTGATTCAACAAGGTGCTGAAAGCATTCTTTAGAAATGTTGGCCCATATTGATAGGATAGCATCTTGCAGTTGATGGAGATTTGTGGGATGCACATCCAGGGCACGAAGCTCCCGTTCCACCACATCCCAAAGATGCTCTATTGGGTTGAGATCTGGTGACTGTGGGGGCCATTTTAGTACAGTGAACTCATTGTCATGTTCAAGAAACCAATTTGAAATGATTCGAGCTTTGTGACATGGTGCATTATCCTGCTGGAAGTAGCCATCAGAGGATGGTCATAAAGGGATGGACATGGTCAGAAACAATGCTCAGGTAGGCCGTGGCATTTAAACGATGCCCAATTGGCACTAAGGGGCCTAAAGTGTGCCAAGAAAACATCCCCCACACCATTACACCACCACCATCAGCCTGCACAGTGGTAACAAGGCATGATGGATCCATGTTCTCATTCTGTTTATGCCAAATTCTGACTCTACCATCTGAATGTCTCAACAGAAATTCCAGTCTTGTTCCAGTCTTCAACTGTCCAATTTTGGTGAGCTCGTGCAAATTGTAGCCTCTTTTTCCTATATGTAGTGGAGATGAGTGGTACCCGGTGGGGTCTTCTGCTGTTGTAGCCCATCCGCCTCAAGGTTGTGCGTGTTGTGGCTTCACAAATGCTTTGCTGCATACCTCGGTTGTAACGAGTGGTTATTTCAGTCAAAGTTGCTCTTCTATCAGCTTGAATCAGTCGGCCCATTCTCCTCTGACCTCTAGCATCAACAAGGCATTTTCGCCCACAGGACTGCCGCATACTGGATGTTTTTCCCTTTTCACACCATTCTTTGTAAACTCTAGAAATGGTTGTGCGTGAAAATCCCAGTAACTGAGCAGATTGTGAAATACTCAGACCAGCCCGTCTGGCACCAACAACCATGCCACGCTCAAAATTGCTTAAATCACCTTTCTTTCCCATTCTGACATTCAGTTTGGAGTTCAGGAGATTGTCTTGACCAGGACCACACCCCTAAATGCATTGAAGCAACTGCCATGTGATTGGTTGATTAGATAATTGCATTAATGAGAAATTGAACAGGTGTTCCTAATAATCCTTTAGGTGAGTGTATATACATATAAATACAGTTATGTTTTCCATACAGTGAATGACGGAATGGGCTACCCTAAGATCAGACTGGCATTCACTTGCACACTGGCAGTTTTGCAAGCATACCATGTTGATCATGTTGATGTTAATTAACCCACTGAGTGCACACCCCCTTGGGAGGAAATGTTTAACACCACAGTAAGTTGTGTGTCCATTCCCTCCCGATGGCCTTAGGTGACTGTGTTGCTAGCCCCGCCTCTTCGTTGTTTTGGGGCGCAGCATTCTCCAGCTTGTTTTTTTTCCACCTATCTCTGCTCAGCGACGCTGTCGGAGTGTGCCGCCCTCTCCTTCTTATAGAAGATATTGGGACATTATAGGTTAAGTTAGTCGGCCCCCTAGACAGTGTTGGGCACTCAACTACTTCCCTGCATTCAATATGTTCAGTTGCTCCTTGCCAGCGAGCTCTTTCAGGGCACTGAACGGACCATTCCTTTCTGTGGAGCCATGTCTCTGTTCATTCAATTAAAAGGGACCATCAAGCATGTTCCCCTCCAAGTGAGAGGTGGGGGAGGGAGGTGCTTACCAGTATCGGCCGCCCCAGAGTGTGGAGTTTTGCTCTCAGGTCCAGGACATACTGAATTTCATTCTTGCTTTCAGATGGCCCGTCCTCCCAAGCTTCCCGTATGACGTCAAGCACCCCTCGGGGTTGCCGTCCATACAGGAGCTCGAAAGGGGAAAACCCCGTGGAGGCTTGGGGGACCTCTCTTACAGCGAACAACAGAGGCTCCAGCCATTTGTCCCAATTTTTTGCGTCTTCGTACGCGAACTTATGAATCATGGTCTTTAACGTGCGATTAAATCGTTCTACCAGACCGTCTGTTTGTGGGTGATAAACGCTGGTACGAATCGACTTAATGCCCAATAATTCGTAAAGTTCGCTTATGGTGCGAGACATAGACGTTGTGCCTCGATCGGTGAGAACCTCTTTCGGGATTCCCACCCGGGAGATTAAACGAAACAGAGCATCCGCTACACTCTTTGCTGAAATGTTGCGGAGGGCTACTGCCTCGGGGTATCGTGTTGCATAGTCTACTATGACTAATGCAAAATGGTGCCCTCGTGCAGATCGTTCTAATGGCCCGATGAGGTCCATACCAATTCGCTCGAAGGGGACCTAAACGAGAGGTAGAGGGCGCAAAGGCGCTTTTGGAGCGGCCGGTGGGTTTACCAACTGACATTCACGACAAGCGGCACACCATCTGCGCACATTCTCGTGATTGCCCGGCCAAAAAAATGGGGCCATCAAACGATTTAAGGTGCCGGTTTGACCCAAATGCCCGGCCATAGGATTACAATGAGCCGCCTGGAAAAGCATTTCCCGACGGTTCTTCGGTATTAACAAATGGGTTGTATCCTGTTTTGTTTGAGCATCCTGGGTTACTCGATACAACCTGTCTTATCACTGCAAAATAGGGATAAGCGAGTGGTCGCGCCGGTTGGAGAAGCTGTCCATCGATGGAACGGACCTGCTCGAAAGCATTTTTGAGCGACTCGTCCTGGGACTGTTCCAGAGGAAAATCATCGCGCTCGGAAAAGATTAGCCCATCCACAGCGCTCCGTTCCTCCGACCCAGCCCCAGATGGCCCTGGCTCAGCCTCTCCTAACTGCGCGACCGCACCCTCACCCCGCTCTCTTTTCTCCCAGGAAACATCCGCACAAATGTATCCCAACAAATTCTTGAACGCTGGCCAATTCGTCCCCAAAATCAGCGGATGTCGAAGGTGGGAACTAACAGCTACCTCCACACTATGTTTTATCCCCCAGAATTGAATTATGACTGGCACTAATGGGTACTTCACCACATCCCCGTGCACACACCTGACCGTAACCAAGCGGCCATTATTCAATGCCTCAGGTTGAATTAGGCTTTGATGAATGGAGGTCTGGTTACAACCTGAATCCACCAAAGCCTGAAATGTACCCCCCTTAATACTCACGGGTATCTGGTACAGCCCGGCTTGATCGAGGGCAGCTTGTGGTGCGTCCGGGACCCGGACCAGCCGGACCGGGACCCGGACCACCTCCATCACCGGACACCTGTCAATAAAGTGTCCCGGGTCCCCGCAGCGCCAACAAGTCGGCCCAGACTTCCCCGCCGCCCTAGTGGCAGGAAGAGGGTCAAGGGATTGACGCGGAGAGAGCGGCGTAACGTAGCTGGACCCCTGGCCCGCACCCCTGGCCCGCACTAACTGGCCCCTCCCCCCTGGACGCGGTTCCCAGTCCCGCAAGCGCCTCCCTGCCCCTCCCTCGGGGCATCGGCCTTGGTGGCACTTCTCGACGGGACCTAGGGAAAGGGACAGGCCTCGTCATAGAGGATGAGGGAGAAGGGGAAAAAAAAGGAAAAGAGGATGAGAGAGAGACTGCCGGAAGGGGTTCGCCGACCCCGGGGCACGCCACCATCTGGTCCTCCGCCAGTTGGATGGCCGAGTCCAGCGACGTGGGGCGGTGGCACTGGACCCACTGCGCCGTCTTTCGGGGCAGACGCGCTATAAACTGCTCCAGTACCACCTGGTCGATGATGTGGTCCACGTCGCTTCCCTCGGCCACCAGCCATCTGCGGCATGCGTCCCGGAGCTGTTGAGCCATCACAAAGGGCCGGCCGCTCTCCCCCAGACCCAGCGACCGAAACCACTGGAGGTGTTGTTCGGGGTTAGCCAGCCCGCTGGAGGATGGCTTTCTTCAGGTCTTTTTAGACCAGGAGGTTCTGGACCGGAAGCTGCTGTGCCGCCAGCTGGGCCTACCCCGTCAACAGGGGAATGAGCCGTACTGGCCAGTGATCCTGTGGCCATCCACAGGTCTCTGCTGTTCTTTCAAATAGGTCCAAGAACGCCTCCGGATCGTCCTGGGCACCCATTTTCATCAGCGGCACGTGAGTGGGCGGCGTTGCAGCGGCGGCTGTTCCCTCGGTCCGAACCCCCCAGTCTACTCAGCTCCGGAACAGCTCGTGGTCCTCCTGCTGGGCACTGATGAGGGCCCGGAACCGTTGTTCCTGGTCCGCCCTCATGTCGATCAGTGCCTGGTGATGTTCCTGGTGTAGTCCCGCGAGCGATTGGATAACGTCCGCAAATGGTGATGCTGGCGGGGTTTGCATGGTGGCAGCAGCTCCCTTCTTCCTTTCCCGGGTTTCGGCACCAGTGTAGCAAAGTTTGTTTGTGGAGGAAAGGAAGAAGGCAGGGTCGGCGATAAGCTGGAACCCGTGGGTTTTATTTTCAATTCAAAACGTAACATAAACTGGCGCCACGCGCACTCATTCAACTAAACACTCAAAGGACTCTCGATTCGTCACTGTCGTCGTTTCCTTCTTCCAGGCTCACTCTGTCGGTCCCACGAGTTCTCAGCTTCCCTCTCTCCCGGCACTCTGTTCCTGCGTGGCTTTTAACCGGTCTCTCCGCGCCAATCACTGCAATCAGACACAGGTGTTTATCATCATGCACTTGACCTACTTTCTCACAGCTCGTCTCGTGACTCCCTCCGTCTGTGCAGACCTCGCGAAACCACGCCCCCCTCGCCACACCATGTCATCAGCATATTTCAAAAGTGACATACCATTAATATCACACTTAATTTCATTCATATACATGGAAAATAAATACGATCATGTGTTGGTGCGGACGGACAACACATCAGTAGCCGCCTACATTATCACCAGGGTGGGTAGCATTTGCGCCCCCTGTTTAGACTGGTGCAGCAGATCCTGCTCTGGGCAGATGTAAACTGCAAACTGAGGGAAGTTTACATTCCAGGAAAACCTCAATATGAGATCAGACATCCTGTCGAGGCAGGGGCTGAGGCCCGGGGATTCAGAATTCAGCCAGGTGGAAGGGGACTTGTTTGCCTCTGTGGAGTCAACCCACTGTCCCCTTTGGTTCTCTTTCTAACCTCCAACTCCTTTGGGGCTGGATGCCATGGTACAGACATGGCCGAGGCTGCATCTGTACGCCTTTTCCCCGATTGCTTGCTCCCGGGAGTTTTGACGAGGGTCCGTCAGGGGGGGTTGCAGCCAATTCTGGTAGCCCCGTTCTGGCCGGCCTGAGTATGGTTTGCAGACCTGGTAGCTCTCCTAGAAGGCTCTCTGTGAGAGAATCCGACCAGGAGGGACCTTATGTCCCAGGCTCGGTGGACAATCTTTCACCAGAAATCTGAAAACTGTGGGTCTGGCCCCTGAGGGGTACTAGTTCATAGATTCTGGTCTCTCAACTGATGTTATTGATAATCTTAAAGGCTAGGGCTCCTTCTACTGCTGTATACTCCCTCTAAAAGCTGTATGCTCTTAAATGGCGCCTTTTCTCATCAATGTGTGAGCAACGGCATCTTATCCCAGCTGACTTCCCAGTTATTTCAGTACTGGAGTTTCTTCAAGAACCTCTCTCAGCTGGACTGACTCCCACTACCCTTAAGGTTTATGTGGCTGATATTTCAGCTTGCCACAATCAGATTAAAGGGGTTTCAGTGGGAAAACATATTCTGGTGTCCCATTTCCTGCATGGTGCTAGATGGCTGAGGACTGTCTGATTACAGGTTTCCTCATGGGATCTCTCTATTGTATTGGAAGGGTTGTTAGATGCTCCTTTTGAACCCTTAGAGTCAGCGTCTGTGAAGCTTCTGATTCTCAAGGTGGCTTTGCTTATTGCCTTTACCTCTTTAAAAAGAGTAGGAGACTTGGAGGCCCTGTCTGTTACCTCCTCCTGCCTGGATTTTGCCCACAGACTGGTCAAGGTGATTCTGCACCCTAGGCCAGATTACGTCCCTAAGGTGCCTTCTTCACCATTTCATCCTGTTGTTTTTCAAGCCTTCTCTCCTTCACTGTTTGAAACTCAGGAGCAAGAAAGGCTAAATAAGTTATGTCCAGTTAGGGCTCTCAGGGTTTACGTCCACCGCTCAGGCCAGTGGCGTAAATCTGATCACCCTTTTTTCTGCTTTGGAGAGCACAACTGAGGTTCTGCTGCTTCCAAACAGACTAGATCCAAACACAGATCTCATGAATGCGGTCCCTTTGGCCTATGAGGCGCACAGAGTCGCTTCACCTTAAGGGATAAAGGCCCGTTCTACCTGAAGTATTGCTGGTTCTAAGGCGCTAACAAGAGGGGCATCTTTACATGATGTTTGTGCTGCGGCAGGCTGGTCCTCTCCGCACACATTCATCAGATTTTATAATGTGGATGTGGAGTCAGCCCCAGGGTCTCAGGTCCTCTCGGGTGAGTCCTTCCTGTACTACAGTGCATGTGAAATTTTTCCACAAACTGTATGCAGGTATCCTCTCAGTATGGCGGCATGGGTATTGTCGTTCCCATTGCGTCAACACCATGACGTGGTGGTGCCATACTTCGAGTAGCCTACGCGGCTTTATTGCATCACCCAACTTCCTCCTAAGTAAATTGCTTGGCGTATACTACATGTGACTCAGACACCAGCTCACACTGAAGACATCCCATTGCATCAACACCATGAGGCAGCATTTTGTTCCCATTCTTAGGGAACATATAAATATATGTTTTTTATACCCCAGAGACGTCTTCACATACAAAGAAGGTATAGCCAATCATAATGATGGATGGATGGATGAATACATAGATACAGTACATACATATACATATACATATACATAGGCAGACAGACAGATGTTGACAGTTTTGGTGCAAGTGTACTTCAGGCAAAAATATTCATGAAAGTATAGAATATGGCCCCTTTAAGGAAATGCTAATTCTCAAACTCACCTGTCAGGGTTTTCAGTTTAATTCTCCTTTGACAAACTTCTCTCCAGAATATACTTATCTGAAGACTTTCCTCATGAACTTAAATGAGCTCTCTCCTAATAGAAACCACTGCAGACAGCATTATAAAGATGAGCTCTGCTCTAAGTAAAGAAAGAGAGAGAGAGAAAACAGAGAGAAAGGGGTAGATTAAGCCGCATTCCCTGAGGGAACAGGCCTGGGTCTTCAGCTCGATGGGCTAATCATGAAGCCCATCAGGCTATTACAGCATACAGTTACAGGTTCAAGACCTTCGAGACTGCCTCTGATGCATAAAGCTGTGAGCTCCTTTGACAAATATGGCTGCCTAGCTCCGTGTTGATTTTCTAAGACAAATTATCAGGGCAAATCACTCTCTGCGGTGGTGAATTTCATTACACCAGAGCACTTGATTGCTCTTTTTTCCGTGCTCATTGAATGTGATCATTGGTAATTAGCACTGGGGTGGTGACAAGTCAGAGCATTTCTGGGAATATGTTTGGACGTGCAAAAGACACAGAAAAAATGTGTCTTTGCTCAACTGAAACTAATTAGAAACAACTTTTATTTTAGGGGAAAAAAACGTATTGTTTGTAAAATCCATCACACATGCAAAAGAGGTTAAAATAAGTATCTAAATCAGGGGTCCCCAACACGTCGCTCGCGAGCTACCAGTAGCTCATGGCCTGATTGGAGGAAGCTCGCCAAGACGTACTTTTCATCTAATCAGAGTGAGCTAATATAGACTGGTGTCCCACCCCCTCCAATGCAAATCAGGTTTGACATATGAAGTTATTATCTTTTATTTATGAACATGTGCAAATGTAATTACAATATATGAAAAACAACCAACAATAGAAAAAAATTGGGATGTCAAAGTTTCAATCAAGCAAGATTTAACAAAGTTAACAGGAGTCTCATGAGGCACAGCTTGCAGTGTAGGTTTCGTTCCGTATGAATTTGCTGAGAGAAATTATTTGAAAGAATGTATGAATTAATTAATTATTTGATTGTATCTCTAAGGGGGAACTAAATAAATGTCTTTAGAAAAGTTTCGATGGCACTTGCTTTTCATCTTCTCTGTAATGCCTAATAAAGCAGTGGTTATAAGCTCTGCTGTGTTTACAGAGGTTACCGTGGAAACTGCTCTATTTCTGCTGTTCCATATGCGCCACCTACTGACAGAGATTTACATTTTCATTCAGTCTGTCTGCCTTTATTCTTCAGACAGTGCGAAAATCAGACCAAATTTTTTCATTTTAAAAGACAGATGGAAAATAAGCTAATGTGCATTCTAAAGACTTTAAAACTATACAGATAATAAGATATCCTTGTTTATGGAGCAGATAAAATGACAGTATCATTTTGACATCCTTTTCATAAAAAATATTCAAAGACTGAAATGTGAGGTTTATCTTTTTATAAAACCATTTTTTGTCAACTTTATTTGAACTTGTACATGTTAGTAGATAGCATGTTATGTTGCAAGACACTCCTTTAAAACTGGCCATAATTTTTTATGTTATTATTTTAATGTTTATGCAAACAAAAAGTGCATAATGCTGCTAATTTTATTTGTTATTTGTTGGTTTTCGACCTAAAACTAGGTGAATTGATTTCATTTCCAGCACATTTTAATGATACCGTGATAACTGTGATCATTTTTGGTCACTAAAATCATGAAATTCAATTTTCATACCGTTTAATCTTGTTACGATGCACTATAAAATCAACTATAGTTATGTGTTTTTACAGTATAATATGCAAAGTATTTTCCAAAGTAGTTTCCAATAACTTTATTCTCTGATTCTGGGTGTTTTTAATCTGACATTAAATATAGGTCTATATAGGCCTACACAAAACTCTTTCAGGTGTAAAACAGTTTGGTAATATGAGAGTTGTGATACATTAATTAAGAGATTTAAGTATTTTGTAACATGAGTAGCTCTCGGCCACTTTCATTTTAAAAAAGTAGCTCTCAAATGAAAAAAGGTTGGAGACCCCTGATCTAAATAGTGTTCTGCATGATATTTAAACTCAATTAAAGATGCATCCACATCACTGCTTTACTGTATCTGTTTCACAAAATGGTTTTGTGTGTGGGAATGAACTGAAAGATATGTAGAGGCTGTTAAAAGAAATCTGATTAGAATATAATTTAGCTGATCTTGTTCAGCTATTTTAGCTGATCTTTTCTAAGATTCATATATTAAATACAGGTATAAATTATAAGGTTAATGTAATATATTAAACCAAGAACATGAGAAGCCGTCAAACAATCAACAATAAAGTGTCAATTGTATCTCACAAATCACTTATAAGCACTAAATCAGGATCTTATGTTCATTTAATACACAAGATACAGTTATAGAGTTTGAAAAAGGAGAGCTAGTTTTGGTTGACTGTCCATAATAGAGGTGCTTGAGCATAAAACTGACTCTCTGGAGATCCTCTCAGAAATAATATAGAGAATGAGAAGAGCATACCAGAGGATGGGTCTGAAGTAACTTGATGTTTAAAAAACTTAATCTATGGGAATAAGATTGTACAAAGATACTAAGATATTCAGAAAAGCCCAAGAATGTGAATACACAACATTGTAAAAAATCTGAAAAACAGAAAAGATACTGGTACTGGTACAAGACATTATCTGTTAAGTTTATGAACATTTCCTTTAACCCTAAAACAACTGGGGGAGATTTTTTTGTTGTTGAGAATACGGGTAAAACACCTGTGAAAACTGTGACCCTATTTTTACAGACTATTTTTATTTTAGACTTATTTTTACAGAGAGAGTTCAGGACTTTAAACGCCTGCAATTAAGCACTGCTAATTCTTCCCCCCCCCCCCCCCCCTTTTTTTATATAATTGTTTTCTTCTTGATTTCTAAAAACTGATTGGTACTATCAGTATCAGTGTCAAACACACACACATCCCTAGCAGAGCACCCGTTTAGCAAATGATGGGAAAAGACCCTCTTTATGGGTGATATATTTATAAATCAAACATTTAACAAAAGTAAAAGTCATTTGCTCTCTTTGTATGGTGAATTTTAATTATCGAAGCTCAACAAGTGAAATACCCAAGAGTGAAATGCTGTCATTCATAGAAATGCAAACACCAGTGGAGGATTGCAGATCAGCGGCATTTTACTCAATGGAAGATGAATAAACAGAAGAAACCTGTTTGAAAACTCTGAATACGCTTAAAAGTTTTATCTCTGATATGAACAAGACACGCTTGCCAACTGCTGCCTCAATATCCAAATCAAATCCACTTCTGGGGATTCTGTCTAACTACAATCCCAAGATTCATAAATAATATACTCACTGTAAACAAAATAATATGCACAATATTCGTGCAAAGCCCTAAAGCCCCCTAGCTGTTTGTATTTGTGTAAATCAATAAACTTAAAAAGACATTTCTGCGGTTTCTAATAAAATATGACAAAACTAATAAATAGGTTGTGGGGCTGAACTCAAATCACATAATTCCTGAGCATGTAAAATATTAAAGCTAAATTGCAAGGTAAAAGTGATCTGAAAGAATGTCAATATATTTTTTTGAGAATGTCACACTTTTTATGAAGTATTAACATGCACCTTTTAGGCATCAGCATATTACTTTTCAGCATAGTTCCTCTGCTTCTTTGCCTTAAAGGAATGATTTGGGATTCAGTTTCCCCCCCTTTGTACACATAGTGACTTAGTAAGGGGAAAAACACATACAGAAACAGCACTCTCATTCTTTGCTTTGTAAGACTGCTGATAAGATGGTTTTCCACTATAATCCTGGAAAGATGCTGATTTTGCTGTTAGCTTGAAGTAATGACTTAAAGCTTCAGAGATGAACAAGCCATAAATACATATAGATGGACACATATTCAATAGCCAATGCAGCCGAAAATAAGAGAAGAGCCATTTATGCCACTGATATTTCAATGAGAATAAAGATTATGACAATGACATGAATGATTCATAATGACCTCAGAGACCTGCTTACTGGATTGTATAGCTAAAATATTCACTTGCCTCTGGTATAAGCCAAAAGTATATAGCAGAGATTATTAGCTTTACATCCAAATTGTTTGGAAGTAGTGTGCAATTTTTACAATATTCACACTAGTTCTATACCATTCTTCCTGCATAATTCCTTTTCCTGGTGATGCACAAGGGACTTTATCTCAGAACTGTATGGGCTGACTGTACCAGTGGTCGCTGATTTATGTATCCAGGTGGTGATACGGATTGGGCTCAGTCTCCATTGTATAAAAATATTTTCAATGTTCATCATACCACTACTGCCAACAGAGGTCACTGCCCTGTCCTCCAATTACTGGCTAGATGGGATGTGAGTCCTATGCTTTTAAATTAATTAGAGCTATTTTTTAATATTTGAAGGAAACTGAATGCTGATGAGTGTTTATGGACAAATACAGGCAGGTGGAAGTATAATCTTGTGCAGTTTTTCAGAGTACACATAACAAACACCAAATCACACTTGTGCACACATACTCACACTGTCAATCTGTCACAAGAATATTCCACAGATACACACCTCTTTGCCCATGTGTCTCTCTTTCACTCACTTGCTCACTGCAGGGTTGTTTGCCATCCAGAAGTGAATTGGCTGTTAAATTTTAAAGTCACAAAGAAGATACAAAAATACAATCTGAAGTTAAGGAAGTAGAATTAAAATGAAAGAAATTGATTAATTGGAGTAATATAAAATTCATATGATTTTTTTTTTTTTTACCTAGAAAATAAAAGTTCATCATGATAATCTTGACATGCTTAAATGTTTAAAACTTGTTAAAATGTTTGTTAAAAAATCTGGCAGGTTGAAGGTTTTATACTGTACGTAGATGGATGGATGGATGGATGGATGGATAGACAGATACTGAAAAATACATTTTACAGTAAAATGACATATAAAGATATATTAAAATATAAATTATATATAATGTTAAACCATTTATATGTGGTAAGTTAACCATAAACTGACAGATAAATAGACTAAAATATTTCTAGACACTGATAGATAAATAGAGCGATGGATGGATCAATAATATATATTTTTTAAATATACTCATTTCACAGTAAAATTAGGCTTACATATAAATTACATTTAAATATTAGGCTAATGTCAAACCATTTAATTTTTCATATGTGACCCTGGATCACAAAACCAGTCATAAGTCGCACGGGTATAATGGTGGCAATAGCAAACAATACATTGTATGGGTCATATTTTTCTTTTATGCCAAAAATCATTAGGATATTAAGTAAAGATCATGTTCCATTAAGATATTTTTTTTTAATTCCTACCGTAAATATATCAAACAGTTATTATTATTATGCACTGTTAAGGACTTCATTTGGACAACTTTAAAGGTGATTTTCTCAATATTTAGAATTTTTTTTTTTGCACCCTCAGACTCCAGATTTTCAAATAGTTGTATCTCGGCCAAATATTGTCATATCAATGGAAAGCTTATTTATTCAGCTTTCAGGTGATGTATAAATCTCAATTTCAAAATATTGACCCTTATGACTGGTTTTGTGGTCCAGGGTCACATATGGTAAGGTTGACTTACAGTTAGGCTAACCAATTACGTTTTTTTAACTGTAAAGAGTTTTTTTTTAACTCTTTTTTATATTATATCCTTTTTTTAGCTAACATTTTTCTGCAGTGTAGAAATATCTGAAACAACTGAAATTTGTATTTAATTTCTATAGTAGGCCATAATAGTGTATTTCATCACATAAATTAACTTTAAATTGTATTGACTTTAATTCCAATTCAATTCAACTTCCTGTGGGGCGTGGCCAAACTCAATACAATTATGCAAACGCACACTTTTCTATTCAAACACACACATCTCCATCCATGCAAACACGGCCTGTATCTCTCAGTCCGTCCATATACAGCAGAAAGTGATTACCTTCGGATAGGACAGCAGAGTGCTGAGCACTCACGTTCTCTGCAGCATTCAACGCCCTGATGTCCAGCAGAGGACAACAAAATGACCGGCTCGGGGGGACGGGAGGAGTACGATAATAAAACAGACAAAAATCCTCAAGAGTTTGAAACGCTCTCAATATAGCTCACCTTTTCTCCTTGCGCCAGGCAAATCCCTTTTTCCTATTGATAAACATTAACAATTTGTAAAAATGACTTTGTAGTGTTCTCTGGAACACACTGACTGCAAAAAACGGATAGTTAGAGAATCATTTGGTCGTAATTCTCGAGCGTTGTATAGCCTATCTCTGTTGCCTATCCTAAGCGGCTAGACGCTAAGTTGAGTCTCTGGGGTCTTTAAGGGGGGAAAAGCGGAACGTTCCAGGTTGGGGTTTAAAGGACGGGAGGGGCGTGTGAGAAAGCGTACTATAATAACTATTTCGATTGCATAGTGATACGCGACCGGCGCGTGTACAGGCGTTTTAAAATATTCCTGCAACCTTCCACAACGGCAAGTTTAGCATTCAACACGTGTCGCGTGAGTGATGAAGAGAGAGAGAGAGGTTGCTAGGTGACGGGGCGTATATACTGAATTTTAACAAAATAACTGGAGAGAGAGAGACTGAGTGAGTGAGCAAGATACGGGAGGGGGGAGGTAAGGAGGGTGGGAGAGAGATAGTCAGCAACATGTAGGCAGGCTGAGTAAAGAGAGGTCGAGACTGTGTACGTACAATTTCTTTTTTTTCTTTCGTTTTACCTCAGAGAAACATACCGGGTGGAAACGTCGTGAAAATGGGCAGCTGTGGAATGGATATACAAGTGACGAAGTGCCGCAGGGAGAACAGAGTGTCTGGATCCTGAAAAAAACCAGTGAGTATGCTGTTTTTTTTCTTTCTTGTGGGGTCTTTGGTTAAGTCGAATTTTGCCCTTCAAATCGGCAAAAGATGGCAAGCACGAGACACGCTTATGCGTCAGCGCCTGAACGCTCCTGCATCTCGCGCGCATATCCACTTTGATGGATAGGAGACAACCGGCCGGTGCGCGAGGTGTTTGACCCCTCTGTCATTGATGCGCGTGCACATAACGCAAGGTCTCTCTCTCTCTCTCCCTAACCCGACTATCACCTAGACATCCTAAACCCATAGGATAGTAGGGACTTTTACCCTACATGCTCTTGAATAGGGTCTCAACTTTACCTCACTGACAAGGGTAGAGCCTAGTATGCTTCCTCAGGGAGAGCAGCAGGAGAGCACGTATGTAAAGCCATTCCGTATTACAGTGTTATGTGTGACAAGTGGTCGCGCGAATTTCATTGACAGACTGAAATAGTGATATTTTTTCCTGTTATTTTTCTTTATCTTTTATGTGGAAACACTGCAGTTTTAATGCACCCATTCGTTTCTCCTTGTGTTTTTTTTATAGTTGCGATCAAATGATAAATCAGTTTTCGTCATGTTGTGTGTAGCTGCAAGTGCAAAAATATTCCGACATTTCATGGTTTCAACGTGTTTTTCCTCATATAATACACATAAATAATGCATAATTGCTAAACCTCAAAGGAATACAGTTTGTTTTAGAAGTGTAACATATTAAAACAGGCCACAGTATAGTGTTTAATAATGCTTTTAAAATGCGAGAATCAAATCCAATTGATTATGTCTGTAATATTAGAGCCAGTGTGCTGAGTTTAGTAATTGAGGTGCCTTCTTTCTTGGCTCAGATTGCCTCCTTTTGTGTGCCACTTGTTACTGGGCAATCAAGATCCACGGAATCTGCATGTCTCCGGCTTATTAGGAGGAATAAGCTGACTTTTATTGTTCCGTGGGCTTCAGCATCGCTGCAAATATCAGAATGCTTTGAATGCTATGAATGCCATGCTTGAGTTGTAGATCAATTACTTTTGGTTTGGCTGCCGTTCTACTCATTTCTCTTATCGTGTTCGGCCAGCTCTCGATGTCCTGGTTTTATATAGGGTACTCAGTGTATTTGACAGCGCTTCACTAAGCCTTCAGCCACCACCTACCCTAAATGTTGAAGTTGTGCAGGTGACCTGCCTGTGACATTAGAGTTGGTTTGACAGTCTTTGATGATTTCCCATGGCAAAGCCAGGTTTTTTGCTGGAGCCACCTGAAGACTCATCTGACAGGTCTGAAGGTGGCAGAAAGGAGCCGGTGATACTGGAGGAGGCGGGCACCGTTTGGGCTGTCTCAGAGATTGCTGCTGCTTCAAAGTTACCCCTCCCCAGGTTACAGTTGTTGACTCCAAAAACCACCCACCATATAAACACACACATACACAAATAAAAAAAACCCTCACTTGCTTCAGTTGAAGCAGCACAGCTTGAGGACATTTTGGGATGAATGCCCCACAGGAAGCTAGCCTAGAGGTCTTGAAAAGGCACATCCCAGGGAGAAAGCGAGAGAGAAGCCAAATCGCGTCCTGTTTTCCCCTCGCCTTTTCAAGCCCCCTCCCTACGGGATTCGGTGCTTGCCAGACCCCAGCTGTTCTGAGGAGCCACCTCCTACGTCCAGCCCTGTCATGTCTATGCATCAGAGCTGTGTTACATCACTCTATGTACAAGACTGAGGCTGACTGATATTTTTCACAAGACTTCAAAGAAGTTGACTACAGTATCTAATGTCATACAGCGATTGCTTTATTGTTTGTGGTTGGGCTATATCCAAATCTGAAGTACAGTCTGTACTGAATGAGGATAACATATTTTTACATATTAAAAAAAAATTATTCAAATGAATTCTGTGTTCTGATGCCATTGTGTGATGAAGTGTTGTGCTGGATTACGGTGTGGATACTCTTTTCAAGGCCCCTTAGACACAATGCACCTGTATTTGCCTCTAGTCGATAGCATGTTAACATCGGTCATCATACAATAGATTGTAATACCCGAAAACCCTCCAGAAGGACTTACCTTGCCCTTTAAACTTAATTAAATGTCAAAAAAGAGATATAGAAGCAATTAGCCTCTCTATATTCCAAAACATGTCTCAACAGGTGTCCAAAAATGGGCTCCTAAAATCCACAGAGATACTGAATATTTCTATATCTATTATTTAACCAGTGGGATGAGACGGGCAAATTACTGTTATAAGCAGAGCCGGTAAAGGCTTATCAAACCCTTTTACCATGGTACAGTTTAAATAACCCCTATAGCCTTCTGTTCCTGCTGTCTGAAGCTCATAGGCTTGGAACTTAATCTAAACTAAGAGGATGGTAGCAGTCAACGTTACTTTCCCATGGTACCACAGGATTTGTCAACACTACTATGCAAAGTGAGACTTAAAATCTTGACAGTGTAGCTTCTCTAAGAACTAGAGTGCTAATGATTTTCAGCAGCTCTGCATCCTGCATTTCCTGTTCTTCTCCTTGATGGTTCGTATTTGTTGATGTTGTCTTCTCACTGCTCGGCAGTGAGATTACTGGGAGGAACAACTCAGATGCTGGCTGCATCTAGAAATAGCAGGTATTTTACTTTAAAAAAAAACTCTATGTATGCTATTGGGGAAGACGCTGAAGCAGCAAAACTGCTAGCTTTGAAGCACATAAAGGCTTATGCTTGTGCGCAAGACATTTATTTATGTCTGTGATATATATTTTTACCTAGATATTGATGCCTAGGGCTGGCCCATTGTGAAATTGAGGAGATTTGTCTTTCTTTCATATGATTTCAGCATTATGAGGCACCAAGGAGAGCAGACGTTGTCCATTTGCGGCTAATGAGAATAAATGTAGTTAAGTCAGTGATATTATGTTCATTCAGTCTTTTGGAAGCCCTCATTGTGCATGTGTAGCGTTTAAATAATGGAAGCCACTAGCTGCGTTTACATGGACCCTTATAATCCGATCGTAACCGGACTAGTAGCACAATTGGATGTAACCACGTCAATCGGAATTAATTGGCCAAATCTGATAAAAATTTCATTCGGATTGTAAGGGGTGGTTTATTCCTTTTGTAATCCGATTTAAAGGGCATGTAAACACTTGATTGGATTGAAACCCAAAACTGGAAAGTACTGCGCATGTGCAATGATGTAGAAATTGCGTAATGACGTATTGAAAAAGTAAAGTAAGGGATTACTCTTTATTTTTTGTGTAATTTAATTACAGTTACTTCACATGTAATTGAACTAAATACTGTGTATAGACTGTAGAACAATTATATATAATACAATAGTGGAATTAACATCAAAATGTAAAGTCTAACTTTAAAATGCATGTTTTTTTTATCTATCCTTCTCATATTTGTAATACTTTGGTCAGTTAATAAGAATAATTGATGTCATTTTATATAATGTATTTGAATGAATTAAAAGAGCCGTTTCATGTCTATCCTTGAATCACTTAAGTTGTCGAGGTTGATATAGGATTTAGAAAGTAATTAGTAATAAGTAATGAAATACTTTTTGGAGAGAGTAATTTGTACAGTAATCTAATTAAACTATTGAAGATGTAATTAGTAACTAGTAATTAATAACTTTTTTAGGGTAACTTACCCAACACTGGTTAGTATGCAACAACAGCAGAAAACTCTGTATATTCATGCAGTGTGCATGTCAAAAGATTATTCATGCAGTGTGCATGTCAAAAGATTTAATCCGATCAGAAGCTTGTGACATAAATGCGCACATCAACCCGATCACTTTATTTAGCGTTCATGTAAACACTACGTTCGGATTCATCAATCGGGATGAATTCATTCAGATTGAAGTAAAAAGTGTCCATGTAAACGTAGCTACTGTCTCAATGACAAATCTAGACACAGTTTTACCTTATCTTATATTTTTACCTTTGTTTATAAACTCCTGTCCCCAGACAATTGTAGTGCTGCTCACACTCCCAGGATAGTCTCAGAAAACAATAGATTCGACTTTCGATCCAACTTCATGTCAAAACAGGGTTTCAGCTCTTCCACAAGGTCGACCTCAAAGGCATGTGACAGGAAGTCAATGATGCAACGAAGCCACAATTCCAAATAGCTTAAGCCTTCCATCATTTTTATGTTACACTCTCAGTGACAATCTTCTGATTGCCTCAGAAAGTGCATAACTGCATATATCACCATATTGAATAACATTTAATCAAAGCCATGATTATTGAGCTGAAAATGGGAAATTAAACATTTTATGAGGAAGTGAGCATATCTAACCTCTTTGTTTATCAATTTATCATCAATTTCTAGTATTTCTACTTTCCTGCTAGCTATTCAATCTCCTCCTTTTGCTTTATTTGGCCGTGAAAACACTCAGACCCCCTGCTGTATACCATGACAGAGTGACTTGATATTTAAACACAATCTCTCCCAATGCGCAACAGACATTTTCTGTCTAATGGTCCTGCACTAGGCTGCCTGGCAGCCAGCATCGTTCCACATGCTCTCTCTCGCCGGTTTTTTCTCCACCCCCTGAAGAATCTCACCCAGACCCAGATGCGCTCTGATCACTGTAAATTAATAACCCCACACTTTCTTCTCTATACCAACAGAGGCTCCCCAGATGTATTTATTCATTTGATTTTTAGTTTGATTCCAGTAAGCGCACTACCCTCATGTGCTGGCTTAGTATGAACTTAGTATGACCCATTTTTGTCCTTAATTTGTTGCCTTTTGGTCAAGTTGTATCCCCCCATCTCAAGTGATATGTGGTGGAATGATGTCTTTATCTTTCGACCGCTGGGCTTGATTGCTCATTTAAATAAGTACCTTAGTGAAAAAGGAACAAGGGCGAACCGCTATTTCGCACTCTGTTAACATCGGGGCTTGAAATCAGCCATAAATTACCCTTGCTTATCGGACAGGCGTGAATGTTTTTCTTTCTTTCTTTCTCTCTCTCAGGCCATTGATTGCAAATCCCTCTTTGTTCCAATGTAAACCGACATTTTATCTGTACGCTTGAAGTCTGAGCTGTGGAGTCCAGAGCCTCTGAACTTAAAGCTAGCCAAGCTCATCCTGGGTTCGAAGTAATCTGACATGATGTCTTGTGGGGGCGGGCGGATGGTAGGGTGGAGTTTGCTGGGATTCCCTCCTTCTCTTTCCCCTGAGTGAGACAGACAGAAACCGGCTCCCCGCGAGCATCCGAAATTAAATCTCAGGGGCCTCCACAGATGTGATTTTCAACGCAGGGCAATATGGCTTACTGCTGCCTCTGTCACTTTTACTCTTTGGTGCTCCACTCTCTCCTCCCTCCCACTGGGCTTTGGGATATGATTCAAATTAAGCTCCTCACCTTTTTTTGTCTCCTGAGTGGGATGTGGCTCTGTGCTTGATGACATGAATGAGTTTTTCAGCTTTTTTTTTCTCAAGGAGGAGGCATTAAAGATGCTGTATATAAGTTTTTGACTGTACTAAAGCATAAAAATACCATAATATGTTTAGGAAACATTCTGAGTTCACATACTTGTTTCTCCGAACAACAAAGCTACAGCCAGTTATTCTACTTTGAAATGTGCGTTCCGTGTCGGAATGTCTGTTTTTGTTTTGGTCTGTGCAATAACGCACGCTGCCAATTTACCCAATAGTATTTCGACACTACAGGTTGACAGTTGGCGGAAAACACAGCGTATTGCTGCCATGGAAGCCAGCAAACAAACTGGGTCAAAGATTGCATATTCTACCCGACCTAAAAAGCGTTTCTTTTAAAAATCTCTATGAACGGAAGCACATTAAAATGCAGATAAATCAACTCATCAACTTACAGCGTGTAAGTCTCCACGTCTTCCATAGTCTCTCGCTCGTTCCTGTTGCATGTCCTCAGACTGGCAACCCACGTGAGTGTCGAGTCTGAGGAGGAAGGGGCGGGGCAAATAATATTTTGAATTTAGACTGCAGTACCCATTTCAACCACTAACTTCCATTCTTGCATACTGCACCTTTAATTTATAATGGATTCATGGCAAATGGCTTCTTTGTTTTGGACAGTGCTGTTTTGTGATATTTCACCGATTGATAAAAATATGTTGTTTGATGTACATCCAAAGATTGCTTTATTGCTTAGAGGTTGCTCTGTCACAGAGGGGACTCTGGGAAGTCTTGGATTCTTTTAAAGAAATATTCTGTGTTCAGTACAAGTTAAGCTCAAATGAAAGTGTTTGTTGTATAATGTTGATTACCACAAAAATATTTAGGCTTGTCCCTCTTTTCTTTTTTTTTATAAAAAAAAAAAAAGCAACAATCAAGGTTGTGAATGAGGCCAATTTTTAGAAATGTGAAGCCTACATTAACTCTATTTATCTGTTTTAGTATTATTAAAGTTATTAAAGCTATTTAAATCATTTTTACTGTCAGTTTAGGTGATTTGTTGTCTTGTTGTAAAAATTAAATATAACTTCACAAAGTATTTTTTCTTTACTCTTACTAAAATCATGTTAACACACATTGTTATGTCTTGTGGCTATACTATTAATGCAGAGAATTTTAACATTTATGGATTACCCCCATTCACCATTGTAAGTGCCTTTTTTGTCCTCAGATGTTTCAATTAAAATGACTTAGGAGGTATAAAAATGAAAGACAATAAGAATTGTCGGCAAACAGAATGCTTATATATCTATAAAATTAACGTAGATTGCAAAGCTCAGATAATTTGGTCTTGTTGAGAAATGTTTCAGTACATATTGAAATCAATGATATTTGATGGCAGAGTTTGGTTTTTGGGTGAATCTGAGAGCATTGTTGAGATTTTTGTAAAGATTTCTGTGAAATTCTATAGGAGACACTTTGATTGCTTGAAGAAGCAAGCAATTTGCTCTCCATTTAATCATATTGATGGAAATACATGGTATTAAACAATTGAGAGGCCTCCTTTTTATTTTTATTTCTTACTGGCTATTTCTCTAAACCTGTTACAGCTTGAAACATATGTCAGGCTAGCATTCAGAAGCCACTTGGTTTACTCATCAGAGCCACACTTAAAGTGATTGTATTGAAGATGAAGAAGCCCATTTGACAGATAAATCCAATGACATCAGTATCAAAGGATGAGAAGAGTGACTACGAAGCATTCAACTGTAACACTCACCCTGGGATTGTTTCTCATTAGCTCTAATAAAGTGCAGGGTCCTTGTGTAATGAAATAAGCCTTCAGGTGTGTTGTCAATGCTTTTCTGTTTATTATTTATCATCCCACATTTTATTACTTTAGTCCTCTTCACACTAACAATGCCCCTAGCCGTAACAATGCTTTTGGAGTAGAGCATCACAGCCAGATGTTTCTGCCCACTCCATTACTCAACATCTTTATTTAAGCGCATTGGCAAGCAGGGCAACTGTGCTGTCATTCTGGACATGGACAGAATCTGTCCTTTTGTGTGCAATTTTTTTGTTCAATGCCTCAATGTTATCTCAGAGTCAGGCAATGCTATCTGGTCAGGGATGGATACTAGGGCTGGGTAAAAAATATTGATTTCTCAATTTTAATCGATTCTCATTTTTACGAATTTCTTAAATCCCAAGAATCGATTAGTCATTCTGTTTTCAGTTGATGAATGAACAGAACATTGTAGCGTGCCTCCCATTCAATAAATCGCAATAATCTTTGTGTTTTGTTACTATTGATATGGAAAAAAGTCTCAGATTTCAAATTACGTCCATTTTATTACAAAATTCAAAAGCATAAATACCGTTTTGGCGCTGTGGCGTGAGATCGCTCTGGCGCAGCTCAGCTCAAGAGAAGCGGCAGCGTGGAGTGCACATGAACCGATCTTCTCTTCCGCCTTAATACTAGTTACAGTACGAAATGAACTGACATGAATGAGCATCTGAAAGTGTGTTAAAAGATCCGTAATCCGTATCATGTCTCATGGAATCGCTCAATCAATGTTTTAACCGTGGAAAGACGTCAGTAAAACAGCTTGTAAACAATGTCACGTAACAATTTACCTCAGAAAAACCATATCCAGTGTCCATAAACTTGTTAGTCAGCTAGAAAAAATAACTCTAGAGAGGAGCATTTTGCTATATATATATACCATATTACATATATATTTAACGTTCTATATTAAATGTATAATTTGTTCTTCAATATTTAATGCATGTTTGAATAAATCAGGCATGTTTTGACAGCCACCATTTAAATGTATATTTCATTCAACTTTATTATTATTATTATAAAAAAAACATCACTGAGTGTAATTTAAGTGTTTGTATAAAAATCTGTTAATTTTTACCTTCAATATTATAGTAGGCTAATGTAGTACCAACTGAGTTACCCATGTAATCCCATAGTTCCCTTTCAGTCGGTCACGTTCGACGTACGTCGGACGTCACCGACGAATTGGGGATCACTTCTGGGAGCCCCTATCAACTTCGAGATATAGAGAACGGGCCAATGGCCATTGGCGTGCGAGATTTGCATCTCGCGCTCCGCCCCGCGCTGCGGGTATAAACAGGAGGCGAATGCAGCGCACTATTGTCATTCACTTCGGAGCCGAACACGGTGTTGATGAAGGAGACTGTTCCTGCTTCAGCAGAAAGAGAGAGAACGAGAGAAGATGTTTCTTTGAGTGCTGGGAGAGAAGGCACGATCAGCGGCGGCCGCGAGCTCACTGATACAGTGATAAACTGCTGTTTTTACAGCACTGTTGGTTTGGTGAGGGCGTTCCCAACGGTGAGTGCATACACAGGCTGCACTACTCTCCTGTGTTTTGCCGCGGTCGTTCCTGGGTGCTTAAGGACATTTAAAAGAGCTTTCTTCTAAAAGAGCAGCGCGGGTGTGACACTGCGTCTTTTTCAAGACGTCATTCCACCCGTGCGTTTCTGGATGCGGTTGTTTCCTGTCCTTTGACGGCCACGATCCCTCTCGCATAAGCATGTTGAGATTGCGTTCGTGGGTGATCCATGTTCTCTCAGGAGAACGGGATCACGTCGGCGCGTTGTTCGTCTCGCCTTCCTCGTGAGGGTTTGAGTGTTCAGCGCGCCGTGTGCCGTCTAGCTGCCGGCTGACAGCGCGGGTTGTCACGGCAACCCAGCGCATCACTCGGCGCTTTAGATGTGCGGTCGAGACTTAACCTCAAACGGGGTTGAGTCCCTTCGCCTATTCCCCGATCTTGTTTCTTTTCTGGTGCACCAGAAAGGGGCTACTTCGGCTAATAAGCCTTGGTGACCTGAGGATTACAGTGGGGCTTCCCTGCCGAGTACATCTCCGTGGGCCCTCACTCCTCTATCGCATCGCAAGCATGCTGAGACTGTGTTCGTGGGTGGTTCATGTTCTCTCATGAGAGCATGACCACGTCGGCGCGTTGTTCGTCTTGCCTTCTTCATAGGGGCTTGAGTGTTCAGCGCGCTGTGTGCCGTCTCGACGGCCACGCTCATTGTCTTGCATGCCTGCTGGTAGCTTACAGGTGGGATTGCTGGTTCCTAATAAAATAAAATAAAGGGGACCTAGCGTTTCATCTGGGGCTCTAGCAGAGGACAGATGTCAATCGCTGCATCGGAGAGAGGGCTGTTATAAGCTGGAAATGAAGATGATGCTGAGTTTCCCACTATAATGGTGTGTGCTCATGCTGAATCAGATTCAGACTTGACAGCCATGCTTTCCTGGGTGGCTGAGGCGTAGTGCAACGCGTAAATCGCCTTGCCCGCCCCCGTGCCACTGGCAGGCCACCTCCGCCCTGCGCTCTTAGTGCACGAGGGTAGTTCTGAGCTGAGGTTGAGCTGCGCACAGTGACTGATTTACATTTAAAGTCACAGCGCTGGCCCTTGGCCAAACGATGTCCACCCTGGTCCAGAAACACCCTTGGGCTACCTTGCAGGGGTGTGAGACGTCGCCAGAGTACGCTCTCTCGATGCTCACATCTCACAAGGTGACCCTTTTCGGCGACACTGTCGGTGACTGTGCAGCAGTCCTCCACAGTGCAAAGCAGATGGAACCCCTCAGTCTGCTCGCCATGGGCATCCCACGATGCCACCCTTCTTGGCTGCCAGTCAGCTGAGATGGGTGACCTGGACTTGGTTGAAGCTGCTCTTCCCCGGAGGAGGGCCGGGTGGAGAATCATTGCTAAATTTTGTTCCGCCACCGGTGTTACAGCCAGTGGTACCCAAATTCTTAAGAGCAGTTCCAATACCTCTGGGTCTCGGGAGTTCAGGAATGGCAGCGTGTGACGCTTTGAAGCCGCGCCGCTCTCATTCCCCTCCCCACAAGAGGGCGAGAATGGCAGTGTGCGACGGCGGGAGGCCTCGCCACTCTCATTCCCCTCTTCTCAGCGGTGTGAGGACGGCAGTGCGCAACGCTATGCCTCGCCACTCTTGTTCCCCGCTGAGGAAGGAGGTGAGGTAGGCAGTGTGTGACGCCAGAAAGCCTTGCCACTCTCTGCCCCTCCTTCAGTTGCCAGCGGACCGCAGCGTATGGCTTGAGAACGCTACCATGCCTTGTTTCATACCCTCCGTCCAACCGTGGGGGCAGGTAGGTGCTGCGTGCGCACTCAGACCCCACTTCAGGACGCTGTGCCTCTTGGGTCGGGTCCCTGCCCTCCACTTCGCTGCCCTACTGCGGGTACGTCTGTGGGGCGGGTGTGTTCATGGTATGGTTTCCGGAAGCCTAGCTAGCACTTCCGGGACGGTCCCGCTGACTCACCTGCACCACCAGGCTCGGCTATGCGATTCAGTTCGCACGGCATCCTCCCAAGTTCTGGCCGTCCACTTCACTGTTGTGTGGAGCTGCGACGCCCATCTTGTGGAAAGAGATCGAAGTCCTACTGGCGAAGGACGCGATTGGAGCCGGTCCCTCCAGCCGACATGAAGTTGGGGTTCTATAACTCCTACTTCATTGTGCCCAAGAAAAGCAGTGGGTTATGACCAATCTTGGACCGCACTTTGAAGCGCACTTTCGAGTACATCCGTCCCCAAGATTGGTTTGCAGCGATCGACCTGAAGGTCGTTCCCTTCAGGACTGTCCCTGTTGTGTGAATACAGAGACACGGTGATCAGTCACCTCAGCCTGTTGGGACTTCGGGTCAACTGGGGAAAGAGCAAACTCTGCCCCGGATCTCTTTTCTCTGTATGGAGCTGGACTCGGTCAATCTGACAGCGCGTCTCACAGAGGAGCGTGTCCAGTCGGTGTTGAACTGCTTGAATTCGTTCAAATGCAGGACAGCGGTACCACTGAAACATTTTCAGAGGCTCCTGGGGCATATGGCATCCGCAGCCGCTGTAACGCCGCTCGGATTGCTTCATATAAGACCGCTTCAACGCTGGCTACACGACCGAGTCCTGAGATGGGCGTGGCACAGCGGATCCCTCCGTGTCCCCGTGACTCCGAGGTGCCGCCAAACCTTCAGCCTGTGGTCGTACCCTTCGTTTCTACGGGCAGGAGTTTCCCTAGAACAAGTGTCCAGGCATGTTGTTGTCTCCACGGATGCCTCATCCACCGGCTGGGGTGCCACGTACAACGGGCTTGCAGTTTCGGGTCTGTGGACGGGGCCTCAACTGCAATGGCATATCAATTGCCTCGAGTTGTTAGCAGTTCGTCTTGCGCTGGGCCGCTTCAAAACGCCGCTACTAGGCAAGCACGTTCTGGTCCGTACGGACAACACTGCGGCCGTTGCGTACGTCAACAAACAGGGTGGTCTACGCTCCCGTCGCATGTCTCAACTCGCCCGCCATCTCCTCCTATGGAGTCAGAAGCATCTGAGGTCGCTTCGTGCCATTCACATTCCGGGCCTGCTCAATCGTGCGGCCGACGAGCTCTCACGACAGCCAGTGCTCCCCGGAGACTGGAGACTCCATCCCCAGGTGGTCCAGCTGATCTGGAGTCGCTTCGGGACCGCACAGGTAGACCTGTTTGCCGCCCCGGACACGACCCACTGCCAGTTGTTTTATTCCCTGACCGAGGGGACCCTCGGCTCGGATGCGCTGGCACGCAGCTGGCCCCGGGGCCTACCCAAGTATACGTTTCCCCCAGTGAGCCTTCTTGCACCGACTCTGTGCAAGGTCAGGGAGGACGAGGAGCAAGTCTTGTTGGTTGCTCTGTATTGGCCCAACTGGACTTGGTTCTCGTGACAGCACCTCCCTGGCCCATTCCTCTGAGGAAGGACCTCCTGACTCAGAGACGGGGCACCCTATGGCACCCGCGTCCGGTGTCTGGTCCCTGGACGGGACGCGGAGGTTCTAGGTGGCCTACCACAGGCTGTGGTAGACACCATCACTTCCGCTAGAGCTCCCTCTACGAGGCGCCTCTATGCGTTGAAGTGGAACCTGTTCGTCGACCGGTGTTCTTCTCGCTGAGAAGACCCCCGGAGATGTTCGGTCGGTTCTGTGCTTTCCTTCCTACAGGACGGGTTGAAGCGAAGGCTGTCTCCCTCCACCCTCAAAGTCTATGTTGCCGCTATCGCCGCTAATCATGACATGGTAGGTGGTAAGTCTCTAGGGAAGCATGATCTGATCGTCAGGTTCCTGAGGGGGGCGAGGAGACTAAAACCGCCTCGCTCTCCCTCTATACCCTCTTGGGACTTAACTCTGGTGCTAACCGCACTGCAGAGGGCGCCCTTTGAGCCTTTGCAGTCAGTTGAGTTAAAAATCCTGTCTCTGAAGACAGTACTCCTGACTGCATTGGCCTCTATCAAGAGGGTAGGGGACCTGCAGGCATTTTCGGTCGACAAATCGTGCCTGGAATTCGGGCCCGGTAACTCTCATGTAATCCTGAGACCCCGGCCCGGATATATGCCCAAGGTTCCCACCACTCCCTTCCGGGACCAGGTGGTGAGCCTGCAAGGGCTGCCTTCGGAGGAGGCAGACCCAGCCCTAGCTTTTCTCTGTCTAGTCCACGCTCTGCGGACTTATGTGGACAGAACGCAAAGCTTCAGGACCTCAGAACAGCTCTTCGTCTGTTATGGAGGCCAGCAGAAGGGAAAGGCTGTCTCCAAGCAGAGGATGGCCCACTGGATAGTGGATGCCATCGTCTTGGCGTACCAAACCCAAGACGTGCCCTGCCCGCTCGGGTTAAGAGCCCACTCCACTAGGGGTGTAGCTTCTTCCTGGGCGTTGGCTCGTGGCGCCTCGCTGACAGATATTGTAGAGCTGCGGGCTGGGCGACACCTAACACGTTCGCTAGATTTTATAGCCTCCGTGTAGAGCCGGTATCTTCCTGTGTGCTCGCTTCCCATAGTCAGTAACACCGACTATGGGACGTCCGATGTACGTCTCCGTTCCCTCCTTCAGGGAACGAGGGTTACCATACGTAACCGAGACGTTTACAGCATTAGTTAAGAGATTTGTTTTCCTTGACAAAATTTACCATTTATTGTACCTGATATACACTCACCTAAAGGATTATTAGGAACACCATACTAATACTGTGTTTGACCCCCTTTCGCCTTCAGAACTGCCTTAATTCTACGTGGCATTGATTCAACAAGGTGCTGAAAGCATTCTTTAGAAATGTTGGCCCATATTGATAGGATAGCATCTTGCAGTTGATGGAGATTTGTGGGATGCACATCCAGGGCACGAAGCTCCTGTTCCACCACATCCCAAAGATGCTCTATTGGGTTGAGATCTGGTGACTGTGGGGGCCATTTTAGTACAGTGAACTCATTGTCATGTTCAAGAAACCAGTTTGAAATGATTCAAGCTTTGTGACATGGTGCATTATCCTGCTGGAAGTAGCCATCAGAGGATGGGTACATGGTGGTCATAAAGGGATGGACATGGTCAGAAACAATGCTCAGGTAGGCCGTGGCATTTAAACGATGCCCAATTGGCACTAAGGGGCCTAAAGTGTGCCAAGAAAACATCCCCCACACCATTACACCACCACCAGCCTGCACAGTGGTAACAAGGCATGATGGATCCATGTTCTCATTCTGTTTACGCCAAATTCTGACTGTGCAGTCTTCAACTGTCCAATTTTGGTGAGCTCGTGCAAATTGTAGCCTCTTTTTCCTATTTGTAGTGGAGATGAGTGGTACCCGGTGGGGTCTTCTGCTGTTGTAGCCCATCCGCCTCAAGGTTGTGCGTGTTGTGGCTTCACAAATGCTTTGCTGCATACCTCGGTTGTAACGAGTGGTTATTTCAGTCAAAGTTGCTCTTCTATCAGCTTGAATCAGTCGGCCCATTCTCCTCTGACCTCTAGCATCAACAAGGCATTTTCGCCCACAGGACTGCCGCATACTGGATGTTTTTCCCTTTTCACACCATTCTTTGTTGTGCGTGAAAATCCCAGTAACTGAGCAGATTGTGAAATACTCAGACCGGCCCGTCTGGCACCAACAACCATGCCATGCTCAAAATTGCTTAAATCACCTTTCTTTCCCATTCTGACATTCAGTTTGGAGTTGAGGAGATTGTCTTGACCAGGACCACACCCCTAAATGCATTGAAGCAACTGCCATGTGATTGGTTGATTAGATAATTGCATTAATGAGAAATTGAACAGGTGTTCCTAATAATCCTTTAGGTGAGTGTACATCCAAAATAATCAATATTGAATCTAATCTAATCAGAATCTAAATCGAGTCGTATTGCAAGCTTGTAAATCGAAATCGAATCAAATTGTGAAATTTGTGTCAATACCCAGCCCTAATGGATAACATGCCAAACTGCAAGTGCCTGGACTACGTACGTTTTAGTAGACCTCCAAGAATATTGTCCATGTGCATTTTTAGAGACAGCGTTGAGAAAACAATATAGGAGACTTAAGTCAAGTCACCTTTATTTTTATTGCGCTTTATACAATACAGATTGTTACAAAGCAGCTTTACAGTGAAAAATGAATGATTCGATGGAAAAATAGTGTTATTGTTTAGCTGAAGTCAGTTCAGTTCTGTTGTAAAGATCATCAATTTTTAAATTAGTTAAATTAGGCTATAAAGCAGCTCTGCAGAAAACAGTGATGTCATCATCCAGCACAGTTCAGTTCTCATTCGATAGTGTCAGTGTAGTCAAATCAATAATATTGTGAAATATTTATTGTTCACAACTAAGCAAGCCAGAGGCGACAGTGGCAAGGAATCCAAACTCCATCAGGTGACAGAAATGTAGAAAAAGAAAACATGGGAGAAACCAGGCTCTAGCCAACGAACAAACATGGTGTAATTCTGATTCCAGGCTGCATCACAAGTCAGATTGTAGATTGGTATGATTTAGAATATTTCATCCAGTCCCTTCTGCTTGAAGATTGTGATTCATCATGCCGGTATGAAGACAAAGCTGGCATAAGGGTTCTGTGCAGAGGAGTTGTCTGCTTCTTATGGTCTTTGCTGAGGATCTGTGCCAACGGCTGTCGTGTCGGCGAGGTCCTCACAGGGGATCCGTCTCTAGGGCTCATCTAGTAGACACCGTCTGAGCTGACATTCAGGGCTGCGTTGTGGTTGTGTCTAGGTGCAGGTCCACCATCTGATCTGGATACTGACCAGATCTGGCTGACTATGTTAACCTCGGGATAAGGATGAGACAGATAGACAGACTAATATTAGCATAGATGCCATTCTTCTTTCGATGTGTTATATGAAGTTTTCCCAGTTCTGGTTTACCAACTTTATGCAGCCTAACAATCCTTTAACGGATTTGAATTTATAGAAATGTGATAGTGTGTTAGGTGTATGCTATGTTGAAGAGATGAGTCTTCAATCTAGATTTAAACTGACAGTGTGTTTCTGCATCCCAAATAACACTTAAGAAGACTGTTCCAGAGTTTGGGCACTAAATAGGAAAATAATCTACCATTTACAGTTGATTTTGATATTCTAGGTATTATCAAATGGTCAGAATTTTGAGCGTGTATATTATTTCCTGATGTCTTTTTGACCAACATCCACTTCAGACTCTTGGAGATCTTGAAAACCATTAAACAGTCACAGGTCAGCTCAAATTCTATGGCTTTTTACTAGCATGAGAGATTGCATATGATATGAATTAAGTGTTATTTGTATATATTATTGAGCTAAATAATCATTTAACCCACGTTTAAGGAGTTATCTTTACTGCTTCGAAATGCATGCGGTTAACGAAAACTGTACTGTACGAATCAAAACAGTAGTATATAACAACATGATTACATAACCACAAAAGTTGTATGTGCATGTCTTACAAAGCATTCAACTGTATTCAGATTTCAGAAGAATCATTTTGACATTTGTAATATAAACGCTGAGGTGTCTCGTGCATCAGCTGATCTGATATTCGCTATTGTAATGAAGATGAACGTCACTTTTAATAAGCAGGGTAAATTCCCGACTTTAAACAAATGTAACCATTTAAATGTTTAGGATGTTTGCATTGTAAGAATGTACAGGGAGACTTCATATATAAAACACTGACTCGTAATGTTTTCTCATTAAAATCAGATGATTTCCTATTAATTTAACAGAATGTGAGGAAATTCTGTGGAATACCAATATGGCTTCACTTTTTATGACGTCATGAGCAATCCAGTCATTTATATACTGTAGATCAGTGGCTTCTGAACAGCCAGTCCAGTTTATGTGTTCGCTATGGTGTTCATCTCAGCACCAAATACTTAATACTTAAAGACTTAATGGGTATTTATTTACATTTTAATCTGGACTAAAACAAACATAAAAAAAAAAAAATGTTCAGATTATTTATTACTGTTCGGTAACACTTTACAAGACATTAGTTGATTAATTGGTTCACATGAATTAACAATGAAAAATACTTCTAAAGCATTTATTAACTTTAGTTAATGTTAATTTCAACATTTACTGATATGTTATTAAAATCAAAAGTTCTATGCTAATATTATTTAATGGACCTGAGCTAACATGAACTAACAAAGAACAGTTGTATTTTTATAACGTTAATTTTAGGTAATGCATTGACTAATGTTAACTAATGATATCTTATTATAAACTCCAAATGTTCTTTATAATTCTTTTGCACTTTAATCTGTTTGAAACATTTGTTTACTTTATATGTTTTTTGTGTATTGTTTTATTGTATTTAAAGGTTCAGTTTTTTTTGTTATAAGAAAAGTTATTAAACCTGTTAGGATGACAAAACTTTTTTGTAACTTAATATAATACCATATTCTGTGATAAGAGCTTTTATTGTGACATGTCTAATATATATAATTGTGCTTGTAAATGTCACCTTGTATCCCTTTATGAAGGTAAAACACATTATTTTATAAATTAGCATTTTTTAATGCGCTCCTAAATTTTTCAACTCACGAGCGCATGTGCTACTTGGGGGTAAAAGCAAGCGTCAAGCCCTGTGAGGAGCTAAACCATTTAGAGCTTTGTAAGTAATTAGCAAGATTTTAAAATGTGTGCGATGTTTAATAGGGAGCCAGTGCAGTGTTGACAGAACTGGGCTTGTATGCTGTACTTCCTCATTGTTAGAGAAAGAACTCTAGCTGCTGCATTTTGGACCGTATGCAGTAAGTGATTCTGGGATGAAAGTAGATTAGCATATGAAGTATGAAGGTTAAATTTAGGACTATGTATATATTAGATCAACAGTGATAGCAATGTTGCAAGAAACTCTGAGACAACAGCTGAAATTGTATTGATTGAACCACGTTGGCTTTAACTTAACATGCATTACTCGCTCTAATGCCATCAGTCAATCAAGGCTTAAATTGGAGAGCACATCAATCACTAAAGTCCAAAGCAGATTGACTTTTGTGTGAAGACACTGGGGTGCATACTGCTTGTGCCAAATCTTGTCATCTTGATTTTTATGTCCATGTAGCAAATGCTTTGTGATTTAGGTTTTTAGATCTGTGTCTACTTATGTCAAAAACCTTTTGGTTTACAAGCAAATATTTGTGGTGAATCCGACCATTTTGTCTTTTTTGAAATTCACAGAGCTAACACTCACTACAATGTTGAATTTGTACGAATCTCAATTTGTAGGAATTCTAGCTGAGCAGCTGCCAGTTTCATACACCAGTGAGCGAGATGACCCGCTCCGCTGATGCCGGGAAAGTTATCGCTTCAGGTCGCCGAACCGCAATGGTATGTTACTGCCAGGCCGTCAGTAAATGTAATGTTACAGCCAAACATAACAAAGATATAACACTCATTGATGACACTGTTCCAGATTCAGTGGCATCTCTAATCTAGCTGCAAATCCCATAACTGGCTATGGTAAATTTATTAATGATGCAGTCATAGTTATCTATAAAACATTTACTATTTATTAGTGAATGGATGAAGAGCAAGGCGATAAAAGCAACAGTGCAGATAGATTTAAAGTAGTGATATTATTCAATACAAGGCTCATTAGGCATGCAAATGAAGACAACAGATTTGATGGATCATGTTACAGTAGAGAGTAGGGATGTCAAAAGTATTGGTATTTTTTCAACCTTGTCATGTGCATTTATGTGCATGATCTGTGAAGAGTGCCTACACCTCATGTTAATACAGCTGCAATGTAAGCGATGCACTACTTGAAAATGCAGTCTTGGCAAGATATTAATATGAACACAGCCGATTTATGTAAAATATTGGATCTGTGAATGCAACATTAAGCATTAATTAATGTTGTTAGTTAATAAAACAACAATAATGATGAGAGATATATATTTATTAGAAATATAATATTTATTAGAAATGCTTAAAGGCCCAATTTTCTTTTAATTTAAAGGAACAATATGTACGATTTCTGGATTAAAATATTGAAAAACCACTAGAATAATTTTATATATTTTGTTGACTTGTGTACTTACATTATCACAAATGTTTCCAAGAATGTTTAAATCCAGAGAAATAAGCAATTTTAACCAGGATACGGACTGTGTCCTTGCATTGCCTATCAGTGACATCATACCTGCCTTACCCTCAATTTCCGGTTTTATTTTGTAAAAACCATGGAATGACCAAAAACGCTTTAATATATTAGGCCTATATGTTTTATTAGACAAGGGAACAACTGTTTGGATGCATATAGACAGAAAACGAATTATTGTACAGCAATACAGCATTTTCTCGATCATACAACATGTTTTAAAATGAATTGCATGCAATTTATCAACACAAGTCATCCAGCATTTATTAATATGATATTCTAATATTGATCTAGCTTACTGCAGTGTGCAACAAGTGTCTCATAGCAGCCGCGGAGCGAACGCACAGAGTAATGTTATAACATAATTTTCAACACACTCAAATGTATCTAATATGATAAAACAGCACTGCGTTACCCCACATACGCTTGACCGGAAGAAGAGGAAGCAGCGACTGGCATAATAAAAGTTCCGCTGCTGTCGAGTCGTGTGTCACGCTCGTCTCTCATTAGCAATCGCTCCAGCGGCCACATTCAGCTCCCAAAGCACTCAGCCCTGCTCTGCTTCATACTACAGTAACGGTAATAATCTCATCCATGAACATGATTTCTGCCCGAGTCCCATCCCGATTCTTTTCCACCGGCTGTGAGGTGAAGATGATAACTCCCAAGATTCCGCGCTCAATCTCGTCATGAAGCTACGCCCTAGTTTTAAATATGCGACCTCTAGCGGCGAAAAACTACATATTGTGCCTTTAATTTTAAACATTCACTTTTTAAATAGTGTTTAATATGACCATTATAGAATTATGTAATTTCAGTGTGGTTTTTGTTTACTACTGAACTACTGAAATTTTGTTATTGTGACAATCCTGTAAGGAGACTAACATGCATAGTGTGCAGTTTAACCTGAAAACTGAAGCTTCGCTACAACCTCAAGAAACCTAACTTTTAAAATGCATCATTATTGATTAAAAATATAGATAATTACCCAGTCGTCATGTAGTGAATGATGCATGGATTTGAATATTGGATTATCATGGATTTGATATTGAATCAAAGTCTCTCCCTCTCTCTCTCTCTCTCTCTCTCTCTCTCTCTTTCTCTCTCACACATATTTTTTTTTACATCAGAAAAACGAATGGCACAGTGTATGGCCCACACACAGATAACAAGTAGATGTCATTAGGGACAGTTATATTAGAGATACTCAACAGCTCCATGATCGACTGCAGCCTTGAAGATTGCAGTGATGTGTTCTGATGTGGTAAATGCTGTCTAAAGTCTGTTACATCAGCGTCAGGCCGCGTTCCTTGTGCATGTCATTTTACAGCTTTCTTTGTTGAATTGTTGAATCCTTCATGTAACAACAGAGCGTTGTCACATTTGTTGCTACTATATGCTCGACCACGTCTATTACCTTAAAGTCTAAATTTTTTTGGCAAAATTCAAAATCAAGAAATTCAACTCAGTGTTGGAATTTTTCTACTCTTATTTTGATTTCTTTATAAATACCACAGTGTATAAGTAAATTATACTATAATCAATTATATAATAGATCTAAATTTATTGTGGACAATTATTATATTTTGTATATTTAATTATACATTTAATTGTATATGTAGATTATTATTAAATATACAATAAGCATAGGGTATTTTTTAATAATTAATGATGTTTTTAAAACAGCACTAATATATATATATATATATTAGTGCTGTCAAAATTAGCACATTAACGCATGTGATTAATTTTTTCAGTTTAACACGTTAAAAATATTTAAAGCAATTAATACAGCATTCGTTTTTCTCATCCTTGGGCTAGTGTTACATTATATGATCATGCACTTATTCATGCAAATGCTTTTTAACCATTCAAGCGCGACATGACCTAAGAGAACGCGCGTCTGTAAATGTCCCCACACACACACACACACACACACACAGCACAGAAAGACGTGCGCCAGTATATATAACAGTTATATATGAAGGCCACAGGTAAATATGACATTTATTTTAATGGGTTTATGTGAAGATTGTTTCACATAAAGGTCACTTAAATTAAAAGTAAAGCTTTTAAAATTTTTAAAAAGCCTAATAAATGTTGAAATCAATAACTTTTAATTATATTGTAATGCTAAATGTTTATCATTAATGTTTAAAAAAATTTCATAGAGACATCAGTACCAGTATTAGTATCACTGATACTGGCCTTCATTCATAAAAAGATGCCATTACAACATTAATTTGGAGAGTATCTGTGAAATTATTACAATATAAAAATATTTTAAAAACTCACCGGCTTTCACGATTAATCGCTATTAATTACAGAAAAAATTTGTGATTTTAGTTATTTTTTTAGCGATTGACAGCACTATTATATATATATATATATATATATAAAAGTGGTGTGAAAAAGTGTTTGCCCCCTTGTTAAATATGATCAAAGATGGCTGTAAAAAATAAATCTGCATTGTTAATCCTTTTTATATTTGATTAAAAAAATTGCAAAAAATCGAACCTTTTATTGAAGTAAAAGAATTGAAAGTGTGGGGAAATGAGCTCTGAGTCCTCTCCTATAATGCCTGATGGGTTTAGTGAACACCTGACAAGAGATCAGAGACCATTCCTCCATACAGAATCTCTCCAGATCCTTCAGATTCCCAGATCCATGTTGGTGCTTCTTCTCTTCAGTTCAGCCCACTCATTTTCTATAGGGTTCTAGCTTTCAATAAAAGGTTAGATGTTTGCTAATTTTTTAAATAAAATATCAAAAGGATTAACAATGCAGATTTATTTTTTATAGCCATCTTTGATCATATTTAACAAGGGGGCAAACACTTTTTCACACCACTGTATATATATAGCATTAGAAATGAAGAATTAGGAAGAGATTGTCTTTAAAATAATGTTTTATTATTTTTTTATAATTAGCTTGAAGCAAATTGCTATTCTTTTTCTTTGCCATTTTGGTGTGAAATATGAACAGAACATGTTCTATATTTTGTGAGATTCAGCCAGTTTTAATAAAAGGATGCAAATTTAGAAAAAGAAAGGTAATGCTTATTAGTGAGTGGCCACAGTTTTTGTCCATTTTTCAGATAAAACCAAGCTGTTCAAGGAAACTCAACACGTGCTGTTTGTGGTTCACCTTAAGTGCATGTTTTTGTTACATTTGAAATGGTCTTGTGTTTGTAAACCTATGACTGACCCTATTTAAGTGTGAGAGTTCCATCTGCATGGTGGAGTGGGCCCTGAGGCCCCCGGCCGGCCTGCAATTCCCAGCAGCTCTCTTTAAGAGCCTGTGTCTGAGCCAGCTAAATATCAACTCATTAGCTCAGGCAAATGGGACTGCAATATAAAAAAAAAAGCGGAAAGGTAAAAGAAAGAAAACTGAATCCATTTAAGCCCTGGTGAGAAGCACAAGAAACACTTGAGAGGGAAAATGTAGGAAAGAGAGTTTTGTTAGCATTCTTTCCATATTTGTTGTTTTTCCCTGTATCAGACCTTCTCGCTACTGTCCTTGGTCTGTCCTCATATTTCATGTTCCGTCCCTCTCCGTTTCTTTCCCCCTCTCTCGCTTCCTGATTTTAATTTTTTTTTTGGTATGTCTGTTCCTCCCTGTCTGTGGCCTATATCTTCTGCGCACACTTTTTCTTTCTGCTAAACAACCTCGTTCAGCTTTTGTAATCTGTAATTTCCTGAATATATACAGCCATGCTGAATTTTACCCTCATCTTCCCATGCCTCTTTTAAATCTCATTAAGTAAATGAGTTTTAAGAACACTGGAAACAATGTAACAGTGATGCCTGTTGATTACTTTCCCCTTGTTGCAGAATGGTCGGCATGTGTTGATTTCTTGGATGCTTGGAGCCTCACAGATACTGTAACACCTTTTTTTTTTTTCGTTTTTTAACACATCATTTACAACAACAATATGCTTTTCATCATGTCATCCTTTTGTGGACACAAAAGATTGCACCAGTGCCAAATCAACTGAGACCTTCAGTGTATCGTTTTATATTTCCTTTGACTTCATAGTGCTTTGGGGCTTGCTAGTTCTCAGGTACAATTTGCTCTCTCGCAGCGACATGCTCTTGAAGAATACGCATGAAGTAAAGCGTCTATGGTGCAATAAATTGCAATTCCGTGCTTCTCATGTTGGTGGACGTGTGCCAAACTGCGTGGAAGACCGAATGAAGATATTCTTTCATAAAATGACAGAACTGATTTTGCCAGGTGGGTCTGTGAAAGAGAAATGGCAATTTGCACCCAGGAACTAATGATGGCATTATCGTACGCAAAACAAATATGCGATTAAATATTAATTTAATGCTGTAAAGTGTCGAGGCATGCTCTGAAATTAGTGCCTGTTGCACAGGGGGCGGAGGTGCCCTGAAGCGGACTGGCACATTGGCATATGAATTAATATTTTTTGAGGTGTGTGTAGCACACGGAGCATCACCCCTGTTGCAAGGGACAAGGCTGGGCCTGAGTGAAAGGAAGCCATCTTTAGCTGCATGAAATTCCATCTCTGTCAATGCCAGAGCCCTGCAGTGGCGTGAAAAGCAGTTCGATCTTGAGAGAATTTAATTTGTTTTTCTTCACTTTTCAGCTCCTTTCTTTTGGGTTGAGGCTGTGCAATATGTTGCTAAGAGGATGTTTTTGTTGGGAGGGAATCTTCAGCCTGATTGTGAATCCAGAGATAACACCTCACTATAGAATCCTTTTCCACAGAGAAGGTTATTGCACCGCGCAGAGAGCACTTGTGTGTGTTCTTTTGCACTAGCAAGACCGAGGGGACAGCGGCTTGCGTCAGGGTTCTTCACTGTAATGTATTCAATGAATCGGGTCTCTGCTCTGCTAATTATCCAAAGTAATTAACAGCAGGTTTTCAAGGTATTGCATATTATTATGTCATTAAAAGTGTCCTATGCGGAGGAGTGTGGGAGACGGCTAGTGGACTGCATGACCTCTGAAGTGACCGTGGGTGGACATTTTTTCATGCAATGCATTGTAGAATAACCACACATATATGCTGTGAAATGGGAACTGTTGGAAAGGGCAGTGGGATCCGTCTTTGTTAAAGTCAACATGAAATCCAAACTGACCTTATTTACTTGCTTGATACACACTCCTGCTCATATTTTACATGGTTCATTGATGCACATTGATCAACAGAATTTTTGTATTCATATTTTCTATGTATTTTCTTTGTATTTGTATTCTTTCATCAAAATGTAATAACTTCTCCACCTCTGAAACAAACAAAAAAAGTCTTTGTATTCTTTCATCAAAATGTAATAATTTGCTCCACCTCTGAAACAAGTTCAATTCCTCTTATTTTTCCATTCTGATATGTAACACCCACTTTTCACAACCCAATCAATTCCAGTGGATTAAATTAAATCCTGTCCTACACTAACAAGAATAAAAGTTCTTAAATCTTTCTTTGTTGGAAAGTATTCTCCCGTGAAGGGGTTTCATAGCAATACCATAAAAGAACAATTTATGATTCCTCAATGAACCTGTCAGTAAAATATTCTTAGAAGAACCCTTTTTTTCTTAGTGTGAAGAACCTTTAAAATGGTCTAAAGAACCTTTTTCTACTTCAGGTCCTTCCTGGAACCATAATGCCAACAAAGAGCCTTTATTTTTAAGAGTGAAAAGTGGGAAAAAATGGCTCTTCCTCACTGAAAGTTTCTTTAGGGTACCAAAAAATGGATCCTCTATGGCCTTGTGTTTGAAATCCCATTTTGTTTTTTCTTGGCACATTTTTTTTTTTTATGTATCTTTTCTTCTTGTTGAATATCCTATTTTGCTATCAAATAAATAGGTTATGACTAACGTTTTAATGTTGACTTTTTTACACAATAGGAATGTTGAATCCATCCAGAGAAGTCTTTGTAAAACCTGCGCCATGAGCTGTGAATGATGAAGGACTCGTGCTGTTATATGAGACGTGGTGGACTCCACCATAACTCATCTCCATGTCCAAATCATAGATGACCTCATGTTAGACAGCACTGCACAACGAAGAGACAGTGATCTACCCACATACCTTGCAGCAAAAACAACAACAACAAAAAACCAGCAGGGCTGGCGGCTTACACAACATCCAAGTCTTTCACAAAACAAAAAAAAGAGGCTTTGATAGTGATGTTGAAGTCAATACTGCCCAGACATAAGAAATGGTAAGGAAGAGGTCCATGGTGGGCTTTTTCAGATGCTGATGCATGACATACCCGCATTAGCATCTCTTATATATATATATATATATATATATTTATTTATTTTTCCTTTTTTTTTCCACACTAAGAGAGTCATTTTGCATAAGTGCTTCTCTGGGAAGCACTGCACTGCAGACCTATGATCTGAACAAGTGACCATCTGTTCAGCCCTCCATTTTTCTCCCAACAAGCAACTCGAACATGTAGGAAGAAATCTGCAAGCTACTCAAAACCCACCACACAGATGCTACAGTGCCACACCGGAATATTTATAGGGGTTCATTGAGGAACACTGAAAAAATTTTGCAGTCATTCAAGACTGATGAAAGTGCGCTGCTGTAAATGTACCTGCAGCAAAATCCTTGTGAGGTGGAGGGATGGGGAGCAGCTGAAAAGTGAATGATCCCAGAGATGTCATTTAGAGACAGAATGTTATTTAAAGGTGCATTATTAACATGAAAATGCCCCGAAGAGCCAGAAAGCTTTGAGTAAAGCGTCTTTTGAGAGGGAAAAAAACAGCGTTTGCTCTGCGGATTACAAAAGCACAACCAGTGCTTATCAAAGCACTGTACTTAGCGTTAGACATTTGCAGAAGCACAAATTTCTGTTTTGAAAATAGCGCAATTTCAGATGTAGAATACCTGTGACTATAAGAGCAATACATTCTTGTTAGCTTTGTGAATAGATCCTGTTTTGTCAGGATATGCCAAGTCATACGCATGCTGGCAAGTCATGAGGACTAGGAGAACCGATTCCAAGCCAGTCAATTTCTCAGAGTCACTCAGTCGGATACAGAGCTCCACAAATTTACTCTCGCGTATGCTAGTACCTCAAGCTGAACCACGCTGAAAAGAACTTGCTTGTTGAGCAGCGAGCAGCTCTTATTTGTTTTTCGCTCTTCAGTTACCCTGACAATTTCTACAGTTTATCTTGTTTGTAGTTCTGAAAGACTAAAAGAACAGTTCACTCAAATTTTGTTGTTATTTACCAACCCTCATGTCGTTCCAAATCCATGTGATTTTCTTATTTCAGTAGAACATAGGCGAGTTTTAAAGAATATCCTACCACTCTTTTCCATATATTGAAAGTGAATTTTGGCTGGAGCTGTCAAGCTCTAAAATGATAAAAGCACTACCATAAAGGTAGAATCAAGATGGTTCAAACAACTTGTAGTACAAGATAATTTTGACTTCATAAGTGATTTAGACACGTTTTTTTCTTCTTAACTGGATCAAACAATCAACTGAAATGTTCAGACTCAAAAGAGCAATCCCAATGCTCCAAATAGCAATTAAACATCTAAACGTATCTTTATTTGTACGTTTTCTGAGAGGAGTACCTTTCCTTTGTCCATGAAAATTGTTTTCCTCTGCTCACTCACGACTGGCGCTTCGTTGTAAAGCACAGCGTTCCAACTTTGTGAATATTCATAGTTTTGTGAATTCTCGATGGCATGAGTCTGAACCAATGAAATATGAATTTCAAACTCAACAAAACGATTTTACTCGCGCTGACTGACACATCTGAAGCTTGCACACAAAGATGCCTCTCAGAGAGCGATCAATCCAGATATACAGGTGCTGGTCATATAATTAGAATATCATCAAAAAGTTGATTTATTTCACTAATTTCATTCAAAAAGTGAAACTTGTATATTATATTCATTCATTACACACAGACTGATATATTTCAAATGTTTATTTCTTTTAATTTTTATGATTATAACTGACAACTAAATATTCTAATTATATGACCAGCACCTGTACACATATACACAGAATTACAGTATTTCAAAATATCTGTCTTGGCGGGTATTCAAACATCTGTTATGTCTTAAGTGAACTTTTAGTTAACTGTTGGGGAAAACATCTGATGTATAACATTTATATTTCATTAATGTTAATCAAGCAATTGTGGTATCATGGGGAAAAAAGTATATATATATATATATATTTTTTTTTTTTTTTTTTACTTGGTGTGCGTCACATTTGGTGTTATTACCAGAGATTTTAAGGCATGGTTGCTAGGTGATTTTGTTTTGGAACCTTCAGAAAACTTTAACTAAATTTTTCCTCAAATTGACTTTGCTGACTATATCGACTTTAAACATGTGTAGCTCATTTTTTGTCTGATTCCAAAAAAATCATACATCATTTTTAAGTTTTTTTTAAATTGATTGTACAATTGAAAATAACATGAAATTGTAAATTTGCTTATTGTGACTCCTTTTGCCAGCACAGGTCACATTTGATTTGAATGCAATCTTTATTTCAACAATCTCAATATAATCCCAATATTTTCAGTGGCTGCATAATTTTTCATATCAAATGATTTCAATCAAATCAAGAGCTTGTGAACCGGAATCTAATGAACTGGCAAACCTCTATTGATGCCCTCTCATGAATTTCTATATAACTAAAATGCATTAAACCACTCTTTGTTGAAATGCATTTTTTTGCTTATTTTGCTTAAGATTACTTTGCTGAAGATTTTTTGGTTCAGCTTCTTGAGCATCAGAAACTACAGTACATATTGGATGTGGTCACAAAGCAGAAAAAGTATATTGCCTTTACAGTGCACCACAGAAATCTCAAGACATTTTCTCTTTGACTCATTTCATCATGGGGTCACTCGCCCCAGAGAGAGTCGATTCTGCTGATCAACCCTGATTCTGCTGATCAACCCTGAACAGAGAATTAAATATTTATTACTATCAGACTCTTGGGGAAACAACATGAACTCACACAACAATATCCCACAGGAGAAGCATTTATTAGCATTTTCTATCCATTTAGAGTTCTACATACATTTACATTTTTTATTCTCGAATCCCACTTTATATTAGGTGTCTTGAACTACTATGTACTAGCATTTAATTAATAATTTGATACAATGCACTTATTGTACACGTACCTGTATTTACATTGTACTTATATTTTTAAAAAAATTACTAATTTCTGTAATTACATCTATAATTACATTGAGTCTTCCCATACACCTTAACCCACCCTTAAACCTACCCATACCACCAAACCTGTCCGTAACCTTACCCTTTCTATCTCAATAGCAGCAAAAGTGTTTTGCAATACAACATATACATAGTAAGCATTGTATTTTTAGTAGTTAAATACACCTAATATAAATATTGACCTTATTCTCGAATCAACAATAGCGGAATTTGAATAAGATATGTTCAATTGTAGCATGGTAGTTGATTTATTTTAGATCTGTGGCTTATTCTGAGGCTGGGATATAACTAATTTAAAGCCTGTAATAGCAGCATTAAGTTATTTTTTGTCTTTTGTCACAAGCTCTAGCATGTAATAATGAAATGTTACGGTTTACCGTTAAAAAGAACATCAAAATGTTTACCAAATGATTGTGAAGTTATTGCTTGGTGCCGTTTTTATTTCTGTGGGCAAGTTCATTCATAAGTGTGCTTTCATGAAGGTTACTTGTCGTTTAACAGACGCTTTCTACTAGGACACAAATGGCAGGAGCTGTTTCCCTAGAGCAACATGGTATTAAGTGCCTTGATGAAAGACTTGATTGTGTTAGGCTTCACTTAGAAACTCCCCAGTTTATGTGTCAGCCCTGCGTAGGATCACATTTGTGACGTCTATGTTATCAGCACAGTCTTAATCACCAGACGGCTACTCACAGAGGCAATGACTGGCCAAATTGCCTGACTTAGAGTGTTTTCACACTTTATACGATTGCTTCAGTCCATACCCAATTCCAGTTTTTCCCCTCTGGTCTGCTTTCACACCTTTTTTTCCGATGTGCCGAACCGCTTCTGTCATCAACATGTGACAACAAGCTTTTAAATGCTCATAAAAATAGGGAACAATGTATATATTTATGAATTTGGAGCAATGTAGGCTGGCAATCACAGGGTACCTCACGCTATGATACGATACGATACAATACACGATACATGGCTCACGATACCGATAATAGGGGGTATGCACTGATGTCACTTTCCCGTCAGAACACGCCCCCTCAGCCAGACTGAGTGGCAAAAGAGCTGCTGTATGACTGGAGTTAATAGGGGAAACTGCAAAAATGCTAGTAAAATGAACGGTTATCAGTTTAAACTTAAGGTTGGACTCAATATAGCTTTCTTTACAACTTACCAAAGATCCAGTGATCCATGGATACTGACATGCAGTCAGGAATTCCTGATATTTATATGTCTTTCCTGACATTTATATAAGCCTGATTTCGACGCCGGGGAAATACATAAAGCAAATATGCCTGTGAACGCTTTATATAAATACAATATAGGGAGGTCTAAATCCGGGGGATCAGTTATATCAATATTATATATATCATCATATCGTCCAGTCCTAAAACTTGTGTTTATTTAAAAACATCCAATTGTGCAGAATATAAGATGGTAAATATTTAATTGAGGAGTTGTCAATACAATATATAACAATACAATATAAAGGGTATGATTTTACCCCAAATTCAACATATTGACACAAAATGATAACTGCAAATCCACGTTTCGCTACCTGGAGTAGTTTCTGTGAATTGCAGCGATCCATTTGCTTCTCTTTTCTGTAGCTTTCGGCAGTCTGTAAAAATATACCACAGATTTCTTGTCAAATCTATTCGTACAGTCAATCTCAAAGGGCTTTCCCGTTTTAGCTGTGCTTTGTGTGTTTTTCACTGCATTCACATTGAAAACCAATGCTTCCACTGTTTTTGTCACTCCGGGGGTGTAACCGCAGCGACTCTGGCCGACGGTGACGTCACGCACATACCCTCTATATCACGATATAGCAATTCTGCAATAATCAATATATATTAGACAATCCTATAATGATATATATTGCTAGACAATCCTATAATTCTACAATATCTGTCTATAAAAAACTATGAAAACAAAATGCCTGTAAAAAAGGCTTTCCAGACTTTGAACTTAAACGTGGCTGGGGCATCTGTTCTTTTACTCACACTGCTGTCTGCCATCCAGTTAAAAACCTCTTTTTCTTAGGCTAGTTAACTTATGTTTCCCTCATTTATGTGTTGAGCGCTATCTCGATGAGCCATGAAGTAGCGACCTATTTAGAGCAGCTTATTTTATTAATTAAAATATCGATATTTGGTGCCAGCGTATCGATTCTCATATCACACAGAGAAGGACAATGATATATTGCCCTTTCGATATTTTGTCCCACCCCTAGTCTTAAAGCTTCTCCCTTCTGTTTAGAAGTGCTTGAACTTCTGTGTCTGGTTTCATGTCGATATCATTGCTGAATTCAGTTTTCCAGCGTCAAAGGCAGCCCACTCTTTAAGCTTGCCTTCAAAAAGTCAAGCTTACAGACTTTAAGGGCAAAAAGTATAATGTCTTGCCGTTTTATCGATCACCTTTGTTTTTGAGTTACTTATTCTTATCCCGCACTGCTGATGTAACAGTGAGTCTTATAGATGCATGAAAGTATATTTAAAAATTAAAAATAGACATGGAGGCACAACCACTGGCCTTGATGACAAGAACCTCATTGTCACAAAAAAAGCATGTAGTTCCTTGTATACCTGCATACAGAAAACACCTTTCACTGTCAGAAAAAATGTGCAAAAATTATACCTTTAGGGGTACAACAGCTTGTCAGTGGGGCAGTACCCTTAAAAGGACATCTTTGTACCTTTTTTACCCCTAAAAGGTTCATAGTAGTACCTTAAGGTGCGTATTACTACTTTAAGGTACTAATATGCACCTTTTAAGAGTAAAAAAGATACAAAGCTGTCATTTTAAGGGTACTGCCCCAGTGACAAGCTGTTGTAAAAAGGTTCCCCTAAAGGTTCAATTTTTGCAATTTTTTTCTGAGAGTGAATCTTCCAAACCAGATTTTAACGTCTTTAACTATAGAGGATTTTACACCTCAAATATTTATTTAACTTCTTTTTCAATTCACTGCATGTTTAGATTTTAGTCTGATGATTTTTTTTGGTGTGTGCTGCACGTCCTACTCTACTATGTTTTAAAGAACTTTTTTTTTTTTTGCACTCTCTTACTAATAACCCATTTGAATCAAACATAAGGAGCTTTATACCTCCACAGCTTCATTTATAATCACACTTAACTTTCCAGAACAGATGTTCCTATCTAGACTAGTACAGTTTATTGTTTTCCTCTTCATCCGTTACTTTGTATTTCTTTGAAGTGGAATTATAACTTTAATGGATTTTTATGCTTGATGCACCAAGAAGTCACCTTCTCTGGTCCTCAATCCTTTTGGATTTCAACATGTGGAATGAGAGAAGAAACGCATAGCCCTTTTCAAAAGCCTGCTGTCCACTTGAAGTACTGTGCGCTAGACATAATAACACAGAGTCAAATAAATTTTGTTTGTGTTCTTCCATTTACTCCGCAGTATTTCCCCCTACTCGCCACTGCAGTCTTTGCCCATAGGCCCATAGTAATGATGTCCTGAATTATGCAGCGGATCCTCAGATAGGCCCTTTTGCCTTTACTCAAAACTCCCTTATAGGCATCTGTCCTTTTATGTTAAATATTTCTCTTTTTACCTCCTTTGCTCCCAACATTTCTACCCCCTCTCTCTCTTCCCACTTTAACTCTTTGCTTCCATTCAAACGTCCACTTCTCTTTCATTTTTTTCACCCCCTCTCCTCTGTCTATTGGTCTTTCCCAAACGGATCTTGCTTTTCCCAAATCTTAATCCCCCATTCTGTGTCTTTTTTCCCAGTGTCAAAAGAACTGCAAGGAGAATTAATGGGGGAGAGAGAAGGAGGAAAATGAGAGAAGAAATTATGACGTCAGCGTGCCTTCTGGTTCAAAGCTATGACATTAGCAGCTCCAGTTCTGAAACGTAGCCAGTATGACGGAGAGATAGATGTTCATTTGCGTGCATGTGGGTGTGTGAATGTGCTGCCAGACCCTGAGTCAGTGCATTACTTAATATACACGTTAGTGCGAGTATAGGTACGTTTGTACCTATATATCACACAGTATATTGCACTATTGCCTGTCTGTGCGCTCGTTTGTGTATAAATAAGTGTGTTTAGTGGGAGGTTAATTAAAGAGAGTGTGTATGTGCACGTCTGCAGCAAAGGCGGAGGGATGGGTGGGTAGGTTTTGATGGCTGGCGTACAAAGTGACTTGAAAATGATTCATGGTGTTGCTGGCGCTTACATGGCCTGCCATTTGTATCAGCACAAGCACGCCGTCTCTCCCTCCCTCTCTCGTTCTCGTGCACTCTCGCTTTTTTCGCTCATTGTGTGAGGAACACAAACAAAAGGCGCAGAGGGCGGCCTCATCCCCTCTGTTCTTCACTTTTATTTACTCTGCTCTGAATCTACCCAGGCAGAGATGGACGCTTTACGGCCAGGCAGATTTATTGCAGAGATTCGAGACTCTGTCCTGCGTTGAAGGATCTAATGCATGAATCAATACGGGGGGGGTAATGATTTCCCATGTTCCCTGGGGAATGGTGAGGTTCAGGGAGGTGAGATGTGTTAGCTATCTTCTCCAATCTCTATGCAGGGTCTTAACTACCTCTGCCAGGTTAATGTATCTTGGTGTCTGGTGGCGTCCTAATTGATGTTGATGTACTGTACACTGACGGCTTGCCTTTCTGTCCTTCTTTTATTTCTTCCTAAAGGTCTCGTTCCTGCATAAAGTGCTACCCACCCAAGTGACTCTCTGCCCGTGTTATGGCGGCGAGGCCCGCCCTTTCGTTTCTATTGGCTGTGCTGGCGTGCACTGGGCCGGCCCAGCCTTCCCCCCCACTGCTGCTCCGCCCCCGGGAGAGAGAGAGGGACTCAGGAGGGGCTTCGGGCGGAGTCAACATCGCTGTGGTTCACTCTGGCTCCTCCCACCTCCCGGAAACGAGCGCTGGGGTGGGGGGCGTGGTCGGCGCCTCTTCAGCGGGCTCCGGCTCCGGTGCCGGGCCAAGCAGCAGCAGCAGCAACTCGGGGACGGGTTTTCTAACTCGGGCATGGTCAGGACAGGTGGGTGAAAGTGTGATGACGCCATGGGGTCCTGCGAACGTGATCTGGCTGGCCGTGAACGAGAGTAGTCCTGGGAGCCTCTTGCTACAGTTATGCGAGTTACTGGCTACCACTCCGCTACAAGGCCTTGTGTTTGAGGAAGAAAAGCCACCACCGCCCAACCGGGCACCGTTAGCACCTATGCTGGAATTTGTCTCGGCCCAAACAGGAGTGCCTGTCATTGCTGTGGGAGGAGGGGCTGGTCTGGGCAGGGAGCCACAGGTAAGAGTTAAGATTTATTCATAAGATTCTTAGATTTAATGTTTCTTTATGAATTTGAGAGAATGGAATCGGCTACGGTAAAACTGATATGTCCAGGGTCTCAGAAGCAGAAGTTGTTGTAGTTAGGTAAACTTCTATAGTGTTAATAAACTACAACAAATATATTTTTTGTGTTCCCATTTCCACCAATAGCAAAAGAAAAAATACACAATAGGCCAATTTCACACTTCCTGGGTTTTTTGGCCTCCAGATTGGCCCACGGTGGGTAATTTCTTTCCCAGTAACAGTGATGGCTGAGCCTAACAAGAACTAGTTTGAGAATAAAAGTCTTTGTATGAATTAAATATCATGAAAATGTTTAACTGTCTTGGTAATTTATTGGTGAGACTACAAAGCTCTAATTAAGAGATACATTTAAGAATTAATTTGAAATTATGACGCTTATTGGTTATATAATTCTCTGTTTCTGATTGGTGCGACTGTACATGATCACACATCATGTAAAAACTGTGTTTTTCACGTTGTGCTGGGAAAATCATCGGCTGGCACACACAGCCGTACATCTATCTTTGTGAGGACATTCATTGACACAATGCAATCTCTAGCTCCTTACCCTAACCCTACCTATCACAACTAACTGCCTAACCCGAACCCTTACTCTAAACCTACCTTTAACCTAATTATAACCTTATCCCTAAAACCAAGTACCCTCAAGCAGGCCTTTAAAGGGGTCTCAGAAAGTGAGACATCACAAAGATGTACATTTATTTTCTTTGTAAATTTTATAACAGCAACTTGGAAAACAGGCAAAGAAAAGTAGTAATAGAACACATTTTACACAGCAGTGACGTAATTTCTGATTCTTGAGAAACTGGCCTATAGTGTAAATAAAAAAAAGATGCAAATATATAATAAAAAAAAAAAACTGATTTACATTTTCATTGTTAATTACTTTCATTATTTCATGTTAATCATTGTGGAAATGCATGACAGTCTGTGAAAAGGGTCCATGGATGTAGCCGTCGGTTCTGCAGCCAGTATGTTAGAGCCGATTATCTGAGACGTAAATATGACATCATGACAAAACTGATTGGCTGATGACAGTAAGCGAGTGAACAGTCACAAGCTATTTGTTAGCGACTATTCTGAGCTCTGCTGTGGAAAATAAAAGTTACAGTAATTTGACGCTTTTAAGAATAACATCTACCAGCAGGTACTAACTAAACTGGTCTAGACTAGCCAGACAAACCCTGATCTACTCTAATTATCTCCATTATCATTTTAATTATTTTTTTCTGGAATGCACAATAACATTTTCCCTCAGAGATGTAATGGTATTTGGTCATTTTTCAGCCATGACCTCAGTTGTCCTCTCTATGTACACTGCTCTCAGCGGCCTGGAAAAGCACTGAGCTGTCTCCTAGATATGCCTCTTCTAATTTTAGCAAAACAGTGGGTAATTATTCAAAGTATTAAGCATTAGTCAACAATACAGGTCACAGGGTTTTTTAAACAGTGAATAGGCAGTAAACAGAAAAATGTTGTGTGAGAGGCCTGTGTACAATAGTAAAATGTTATGGTAATTACTTTTTGAGTTACGGTGCCTATACACACTAGAATATACTAAAATATTGGCATAGAGGGAAAAATGCAAGGGTTTGAAAAAAGGGATGCTCCATCATTTGATCATAAGTTGAAAAAAATGTATCTTTTGCCCTCCAAAGTTCTATCAGCCCTCCAAAGGCATGTCATAATGTCAGATGCAAGAGAGCATTTCTGATTGACTGAAAAAGTGTGGGCCACTCCCAGATGTTTACAGAGCCTAGGGCTGTCACAGCGACAGGTGGGATATTTCAGGACACATTTTAGTTATTGTCAGGATTTAAATCAATGGATTCCAAAGAAAACAGCTTAAATTTTATCTAAATGGAAACTAGTATGTATTAAAATGACATTGTATTTTTATAGTAAAGAGCCATCAGTAACTGAAAATCATGTTAAGATGGTGTATGTAGTGTTTTGTATCCGCTCTGTGATTACAGTGTGCAAGTGTTACTCGTACACAAACACATCCGGTACAACTATTATTATCAGAAATGACTCAGTAAGAGGCCTTTTGAAGGTCTCTTTTGTCACTTAAGCCTCATGCTGTCAACACATGCCCTGGATTTACAATATTTAAAATCTCTGTCTGTTTCGCCCTTTTTTCATTCCTTTGAACAAACACCGTCTAGGCTTGTTTGGAAAAATCCCTACTTAAATTATTCATTCTGCAGCAACCAGTACCTGCCACTCGCATGTGACGGTGGACTAAAAATTCACTGTCATTCCACTTAATAAGATTTCAGCATAATTAAGATGACCAATTAAACTCAAATAAGTTTCAGGCTACCTGTGTTGTTTTATTCACACTCGGGAGACATCCTCTCCACCATCGTATTTCTCTCCTGTGAAAAAATATTACATTACTTTTTCATTTGCTTGCTTAGGCTTTAATTAACTACATTTGGAAAGGCTCATGTGTTGAGGATTGGTGAGAGCGTGGGTTTGGAGTCACAGAGTTAACTCACTCTCGCAGAGCATGTCTCCAGAGACTTCCTTTACCTCTTCACAAACACCGCCAACCAGAGCATGGCATGGAGTCACTTAACTGGTTTAATTAGGACAGTAATTCATTACTGTATAGTTTTGAATATAAGACAAAAAATGGGGTCAGTTTATATTCAGGGTCTAGACTTTTACATGTCAATAATACACCCGAAATACGTGTAAAACGAGTGTGCCCCCCAAGAATGATGCAACCCGCCCCTGTAAACGACCATCCAGAACAGAGCAGTTTGGGCAAGTGAACCAGCAACTGATGGGAGGTTATTGTGCAAACTTTAAATGGTTAGTTCACCCAAAAATGAAAATTCTGTTACTAAGTGGTGCAGGTATGACGTCACTTTGTAGGCCAACCGGCAGTTAGCATTGCACTGGTTCCCTAGAGATTGGATTTGGATTTTCCTATAGGCTTTTGGATTATCGCAAAAAACAAGCTCTGTGATAAACAAAAGTGAATGATATTTACACGTTTTATCCATTAAGATAGTTATCACAGATGAACGCAACTTTTATTAATTTTGAAGCCTAAATGCAGTTGCCAGAAGTAAAAGGCACCATGTTCCCACGATTTCAACATCACCATCACTAAACTTCCGACAACTCTTTCAGTTATTATCTAAAAACATTTTCCCAGAACCTTTGAGTTAGAATAGTTTATAAGAGCACAATTATGAGCATAATGAGGCTGTAAGAGCAGACTGAGGTTACCTGCTCGACGTTTAACCTCCTCAACAGTAGAATCTGTAGTCCCATTTAGCCACTTGTTAGCAACCGCCTTTTTCGAGAAACGTAACATTTTAAAAAATCACGAGTGGGGTAATACTGATGCATTTTATGTTGTAGAATAAAACGTGAAAGTGTCTTGAGCTTGTGGTCATCACAGACCTTATTTCAGCCATTTAACCAAAATCCCATTCAAAAAACCCATTGACTTTGGGACGAGGGAACTGGAAGTGCTAAAATGCTAACTCGCTTCCGCGTTTTGGCCTACAAAGTGATGTCATACCTGAACCACTCTATTACTCACCCTCACATCGTTCCAAACCTGTAAGACCTTCGTTCATCTTCGGAACACAAATTAAGATATTTTTGTTGAAATCTGAGAGCTTTCTGAACCCCCCTGCAATGTAATTGCCACTTTCAAGGCCCAGAAAGGTAGTAAAGACATTATTGAAAAAGTCCATGTGAGTACAGTGGTTCAACCTTAATTTTATAAAGCGACGAGTCTTGTGCGCAAAAAGAACAAAAATAACAACTTTATTCAACAACGCATGTGCGTGGTGCTGACGCAGGAGCTGGCCAATACTGAGCCGGCGTTCTAGAACCTGGAATCGCTGCACTGTGTTTACAATATGAACATCATCAGAGACTGACACGGAAGAGAAGAAATTGTTGAATAAAATCGTTACATGCCCTGACAGTACTCAAAAAAGTTTCGGGGCAGCACCACCTTCTGGTAAAAAATTATGATGAAATATTAATAACTTTTGATTAAATTAAATTAGCATATTGTAATAAAACTGGTCTTAATAGATTCCTTGGGTCATGCCAAGAACATAGATACCAATTTTGCCATAGTCGGCCAAACTTCCTGTCCGCCATTTTGATTTTCTTTAAAAACCTACTTTTTCAAACTCCTCCTACACCGTTTATTAGATTTTCACCAAAATATGTACTAATGTTACTCTGTGTGTTTCGCTCGGCAGCTGCTATGAGACACTTGTCACACACTGTAGTAAGCTAGATCGATATTAGGCATGGTAAAACTATATAACAATGATTAATTTTTTGTCTATAAATGTATCCAAAGAAATTGTTTCCTCGTCTAATAAAACACCTTGTCTCTGGTGTCGAGGGTAACACGTGTATGATGTCATTGATAAGCGAAGATACAAAAATCTTACATATTGTGCCTTTAAAACATATTGGTCATGGGTAAAATTTCTATAATATAATGTGATTTATTTGTTTATATATCAATTGTGATTTATTTATTTATTTATATATTGCTTGCGAAAAAATGTATTCCGTCAGATGCTATTAAGTTGGCATGAATGCAGAAAGATGCTTTTCGTACAAGATTGCTTTTTTTTGTCTACCAGCAGGTACTAACTGGACTAGAGAAGGCTAGCCAGACAAACCCTGACCTAATTAAAAGGTACATCTTATAAAAGGGTGTCATCTTATATTCAGGGCCAATAGGGAACATATTCGGAACAATACGGTACATCATGTGGTTAAATATTCTAGTGTGAGAAGAAAGTAGATGTTTCAGACACTATTTTGCCACTTTGCACCCTCTGCATGAGCTTGGAAATCTGATGCTGAAAATCCATTTCTAAGTGTTCAATGTAGATTGATTTCAGCCGAATCAAAGCTCTGGAATCAAAAGAGACTGGAGTCTGTTAATACTGGAATTCTTTTGAAAACACAAACACCTCAGGCCCTCGCTCCCCATAAAACAATGAAAAAGATATGTGGAATTTAATATTTTGTTAGTTTCAAGCAGATTTTTGGTAAACATAGCCTTTCAGGGTCCATTTTATTCTCTGAAAGCTTTTGAATAAAATAAAATAAAATGCACCACTTAGTCCATCTGGACCTCAATATGGCACATAATGCAATACAGATGATTATTGCCGTCTCAGGGGCACGAGCTAGCACACGCACAACTTCTGGTTCGACTCGAGTGCGGCGCATATGAAACCAGAAGGATTTGGACGCTACGCAATTATGAAGCAGAGCTATGCACCGCTATAAAATGTATGGCATTCATGCAACACTTCAATACATCCTGAAGTCTTTCAAATCTCCCTAGCAACAGCACTAAATGTGTCATTGTGGATTCCAGTAATTTCAAAGGCTGTGACCTCTGATTATAAGTGGGCAAATGTTAAAAAGATTATATTAATAGCTATTGAAGTGTTCCTCAAGGAAGGCAGGCCATTTAGATCGCTGGACTCTTCAATTATCTATATGTGATATGTGTGAGAAATTGGGACAAATGCATCTAAACTTTTACTTCTAAAACAATAGTTCAAATAAAAAATGTTTCCTGTCTTTTAAATAGGTCATTTTTGAGGGGGAAAAAATGGAAATTGATTTTCTTACCAATATAGACTTGATCTATACATTTCCAAAAATGTGATGTTTGGTTTGGTTGCTGAGAGGATGCAGAGCAGGCTGTTCCATTTCTCTGTGTACAGAATGTAATCGTTAACAGAAGGTACTTCATTAGCACATACAGATTTACATCTGAGGTCATTTAGAGCTGAAATTGATTTAGTAGTGTTTAATATACTGTATTGTTTTGGAATTTAATCTAAACCTTGCCACCTGCACTGCATTTGATGTATGCAGCAAATCTAGTTTCAAGTGTTCAATGTAGATTGATTTTAGCCGAATCAAAGCTGCAGCATCAGAAGAAACTGAAGACTGTTAGTACTGGGATTCTTTTGAAAACACAAACACCTTGGGCACTCGTTCTCCTTGCATAAAAGAATGAAAAAGAAATACGGAATTTTCTTCAGTTTTAAGCAAATGCATTTAAGTTTAAAAGGAGGAAAGCAACTACTACTACTGCTACTGCTACTAATAATAATACATATTTATTATTTATGGCAATGTTATTGGTCAGGATAGTATTTATCAAGTATGGTCGTTATTATTACATATTCTTATAAATAATTTAAAAAAAAACTATAAAATCACCATCATGTATAATTACTATTTAATTTTTTATGTATGTTTTCATTTTTTCATATGCATGCCTCTCCCTCCATCTTGCTCTCAGTAAAATCTAATAGATATATACCTAAAATAGAAAGATATATACCGTCTCCAATTTTAGTGCATCAAATTTATCAAGGTATTTGAAGGAGTTGAAGGAGTAGTAGTCCTGTGGAAAATGTAACCTGACCCATTTAAGTGCTTCACTGCTGCAAGTTACAGTTCTACTGTAAGCTCTTTCAGCTTTTACAAGCTGGTCTTCATTTAAATATAGAGTGGAGGTTAGCCTTTATGCTTGGTTAATGCTACTCTGCAGTCGTGACATTTTTGTGCTCATCAGGTTTGCGGCTCCCCTGTCTGGTTATTATTTGAAAGACTCAGTGTAATAGCCTGGCTTTATCCTTTGGTCACACAGTATGAACACTTGTTTTGCATGTTTGAGGCGGTTGGATTGTAATGAGCAAGCTGGAATACTTGCTACCTTGAATGTTGACAGAGATGTTAAAAATTCCTCTGCTTACATTTTACAGGTATGCATCATGACTATACTAACAGTCAAAGTGTAATTATGAAGAAAAAAAAAAAAGTCTGCCAGATTGCCAAGGTAACGCCAAGGGGGAAATTATTCATACGGGAAAAGTACTGTGGAGTTAATTGAGATTTTATTTGCATAAGAAGTGTTTGTAACATGGAAAAGCTGTTCTAGATGAAGACAAACTTAACACAAGTTTGTTGTGATCATTATTTCAGGGGTCTATATAAAAATGTGGGGTTAAAAAAAAAGTCTAATTTTGTAGTCTTTAAACACACTGTTGGTAAATAATAGTCAAAAGACGTGCTGTGTTATTCTTATCCGACAAGTTGGGGTGCTCATTTAACCCAGCACACATTACACATTTAACACAGATGGTAGCTCATTTTGACTAGAGTTCTGGGTTGATTTTACACCTTAAAATGGTTATTTTAATATTTATTTACATCTATAAAGAAATGGTTAACAGTTAACTTGAATAGGCCATTTTGGCTGACACAAAATTATGGAATCATGTCTGACCCTTGCTGGCAAAAAGAGTCGCAATGAGCAAATCAGTTGTTATTTTACATTCTCTATTAAAAAACCTTCAGAATGATGTATGATTTGTTTGTATCAGACAAAAAAATTAATGAGCTACACCTGTTTGAAGTCAATAGAGGCGGCAAAGTCAATTTTGAGAAAATTGAGTTAAAGGTTCTAAAAGCAAAATCACCTAGCAACCATGCCTTAAAATCTCTGGTAATAACACCAAATTTGAAACACACCCAGTCAAAACAAAATATCTATAGGAAAAATGTATATTCAACTTTTTTTCTCCATGATACCACAATTGCTTGATTAACATTATGAAACAGACAGCATATGACCTACTGTACCGCAAGGATCTAAAATAATGTCACACATTGGATGCTTTTTCCCCAACAGTTAACCAAACGTTCACATAGACCTAACAGATAATGTTTGCGTGAATACTCACCAAGACAGATATTTTGAAATACTATAATTCTGTGTATGTGTGTATATCGGGATCGCACGCTGTCTAAAGCCGGGTACACACTGTGCGATTTATAATAGTCCTTTTACGATTGTTTCTTGTCAGACTGTACGAACATGATCCCCTCTGTAAGCCATGTCACACTGTAAGATCTAAGTTGTCATTAATGTCAGACTGTACGATAGTTGAGGCGCGCTAAAACGGACACACGCAAGAAAACTCGTCCATAGTTTTATATCATCAATGAATGACGTGTTCAGTGACGGTGAGCTGCAGTACAAATGATTGAAATGGTGGCTACAAAGATATGTGACAAATCTCTAGCGCTCATTTTGATCATGGTTTGTCTTGAAAAACGATAATTTGACGGTCGTCGTAGGAGAAGTCACACTGCAGGACTGTGCTCCAAATCTTCTGACTCTGCCAGAATTTCGTCTGAGGTGAAATTTGATTGCAGCGGTCATTAATCGGCTGCCAGTGAACATGTCAAACTAACGATCAAAGACTTCAGATTTTAGCCTAGGATCAGAGGAATCTTTTAGGATTTGCAGAATTTGTCTCAGATCGCCAAATCGTGGCCAAGATCGCACAGTGTGTACCCGGCTTAAGGCGTCTTTGTCCGCACACTTCGGATGTGTCAGTCAGCGCGAGTAAGATCGTTTTCATGGACATAGGAAAGGTACTCCTCTCAGAAAACGTACAAATAAAGATACTTTTAGATGTTTCATTGCTATTGGGAGTATTGGGATTGCTAGACGAGGGCTTAATGAACACATTTTTGTGAAAACCTCAAAATCGACCCAAAAAAAAAAGAAAATCACTTGTTTTGCCTATAGTTCTAAATTATCCTGTGCACATTCCAAATCCTTTTGCCAGGATGGGACACATACACTCACCTAAAGGATTATTAGGAACACCTGTTCAATTTCTCATTAATTATTAATGAGAAATTGCAATTATCTAATCAACCAATCACATGGCAGTTGCTTCAATGCATTTAGGGGTGTGGTCCTGGTCAAGACAATCTCCTGAACTCCAAACTGAATGTCAGAATGGGAAAGAAAGGTGATTTAAGCAATTTTGAGCGTGGCATGGTTGTTGGTGCCAGACGGGCCGGTCTGAGTATTTCACAATCTGCTCAGTTACTGGGATTTTCCCGCACAACCATTTCTAGAGTTTACAAAGAATGGTGTGAAAAGGGAAAAACATCCAGTATGCGGCAGTCCTGTGGGCAAAAATGCCTTATTGATGCTAGAGGTCAGAGGAGAATGGGCCGACTGATTCAAGCTGATAGAAGAGCAACTTTGACTGAAATAACCACTCGTTACAACCGAGGTATGCAGCAAAGCATTTGTGAAGCCACAACACGCACAACCTTGAGGCGGATGGGCTACAACAGCAGAAGACCCCACCGGGTACCACTCATCTCCACTACAAATAGGAAAAAGAGGCTACAATTTGCACGAGCTCACCAAAATTGGACAGTTGAAGACTGGAAAAATGTTGCCTGGTCTGATGAGTCTCGATTTCTGTTGAGACATTCAGATGGTAGAGTCAGAATTTGGCGTAAACAGAATGAGAACATGGATCCATCATGCCTTGTTACCACTGTGCAGGCTGGTGGTGGTGGTGTAATGGTGTGGGGGATGTTTTCTTGGCACACTTTAGGCCCCTTAGTGCCAATTGGGCATCGTTTAAATGCCACGGCCTACCTGAGCATTGTTTCTGACCATGTCCATCCCTTTATGACCACCATGTACCCATCCTCTGATGGCTACTTCCAGCAGGATAATGCACCATGTCACAAAGCTTGAATCATTTCAAATTGGTTTCTTGAACATGACAATGAGTTCACTGTACTAAAATGGCCCCCACAGTCACCAGATCTCAACCCAATAGAGCATCTTTGGGATGTGGTGGAACGGGAGCTTCGTGCCCTGGATGTGCGTCCCACAAATCTCCATCAACTGCAAGATGCTATCCTATCAATATGGGCCAACATTTCTAAAGAATGCTTTCAGCACCTTGTTGAATCAATGCCACGTAGAATTAAGGCAGTTCTGAAGGCGAAAGGGGGTCAAACACAGTATTAGTATGGTGTTCCTAATAATCCTTTAGGTGAGTGTATATAGATGATGGATACAATTTAGATACAATTGGAAACTTGCTATTTATTAAAATCCCCCCCAAAAAATTAAATACCTTTTTAAAGGGGACATCGGATCAAATTTCACTTGTTTTTTTTTAGGTTTCTGGCTTGTCTGCCAGCTCAGAAAAGCTGAAAAGAAAACACACAGCCAGTTTATTATAAGCTGTCTAAGGCCCCGACGTGTTTAGCTGTATACGTACATTTTTTATCGCATCAGCGTTTCGTCCAGATGGATCCGGCGTTTTGGGAGTGGATAAATTTGAAACCGACACCCTTGCGTTTTCGTTTGTACAGCCAATCCGTATATTTCGTGAAACGGTGATGTCATCACACCACATCTCTTGCATGCTCCAAGTCTTCTTCTCCGTTTTTAGTGTATCTCTGTGGCAGAATTACAGCGCCACATACTGGTCTGGCATGTACACTACATTGTTTTGAGTCGGGTTCAGTGGTTTCGTGTGTACACCCTGCCCTGAGTGAGTTGTACACTGTCCGCCATTTTCTCCAGGACGAAGCAGCTGTAGCGAGTAGAGACAAGAATGTCTCGTAAGCAAGTTTTGTTGTTGGATGTAAGAATGAACACAACAGTCTTCATGTTACTCCCGCTGACATCAGAGCCGCTGAAGACGCAGTGGATTAGTTTTATTTTTGAAGGGAATGCGCCCCCGTATACCTAAATTCATTTATGTCTGCGCAAATCAAAAAGACTTCTTTTTGAACGAGGGTCAATACAAAGGGATAATACAAAACTCGATGAATTAGTACCAACTGTTAGTGATCCAGCTTATAGTCTCCGGAGCGATACTGGTCACGGCAGTAATGAAAGGGAGAACATGCACTTTATTACAGTTTATCGGAGTTGTTTTACGTATATAAAGTTTACTAGTTTATTAAACACCCCCGAAAAGGCATAAAGTCTGTATATATTTTTTACCGTTTGTTGTAATGTGTGTTTTTGTGTAATTTGTATGTTGATGATAATGCATAGGGGTGTAACGATACCCTCATGTCACGATTCGATACGTATCATGATACTGAACTCACGATACAATATTATTGCGATACATCAAGACATATGGTAAAAGGTTAACAAAAAAATTTACTGTTGATTAAAATGCTAAATTTGGTATTTCATTGGGGGGTGGAAATGAATAGGCTTGGACTTGGTGCTGTTAACCCAATGCACAGGACAATGGTGACACCAGAATAAAAATATTTATGATTCTGAAGCTCAAAATACATAATTTTAGACGAATATGTTTGCACTCTGTCTGACTAGATATATTTAAAATAATGTAGGCCACTTTTTACTGGTAACATAAGACATTTGGCATCAGGACCCCCAAAAATTCTCCCATTGCATTATTATACATATTCATCATTACATATAGTAGTTTAATGTAGTACTGACACTAAAACTCTGTAAACTTGATTTTTTTCCTCACATTGTAATTTTCATTTTGGGTGAACTATTTTTGTATCGTAATATATATTGTGATACGATACTGCAAGAGAATGAGAGAGAGTTTATGGACAAGACTTTAATGCGCCCTTCTTGTACTGTGTATTCAACTCTTACAGTGATTTTCTGGATTGAATGAATTGTGATGTACAATAATCTTCATAAAACTCATCAGTAAAGTTTTGGCCATCATTCGGACGGGATCTGCTACAACAGGCTTGTACTAATAGGGGATAAAAGCAAGATGACAACATAATTTATAAACACAATTAAACTAAACTATACCTGTTCTATCTCCATGCAGCATATATTCTGCTACTGACAGTTTCTGACATTTTTAGAGTGTGAGATTGTTCTGTTTTGTTGCCGGAGCATGACAGAGATCGTAGTAGCTTTGAGCATGAGCTCTTGAAACTCCGCCCTCTGTGCCTGGGAGCACCAGCTCATTTGCATTTAAAAGGACACACACAAAAACTGCACGTTTTTGCTCACCCCCAAAATGTGGCCATTTTAACATGCTATAAAAAAATGATCTGTGGGGAATTGTGAGCTAAAACTTCACATACACACATCAAAGACTTATTTTACATCTTGTAAAAGGGGCATTCGATGTCCCCTTTAATGAGCTGAGCTAGTACATCAGACAACCATGGACTCAATATATTATAGACCTGCAAAGATGTGATTAAATCCAATTCAGTGTGTGAAATCCTAAGCTACTGTAATATTCACATTTACAAAGGGATGCCAATGAAGAAAAAAATAACACAGCTTTACCTTGTGTAATCTCCTCTGTCAGACATTGGAGATCACCTCTATTATGATCAACAGAGTTGTCTACACTCTACATGTGTGCAGTGACAGCTTTGCTGATTATAATGGGAGCCATCTTGTATGGTCATATCCCTTCACTTGCTCTGACACAGTGGATGTTTACGTTTGTGCAAACCTAGCAACCCTAGCAAATTAAATTAGTGCAAACTAAAGTAAGGTTAAGCAAAAAAATATATATATTCTGAGACGTATAGCTATATTTTGGTGCAGGTAAAGCAGGCGTTTTAACCCAGCAGCTTTTAGAGTGTACAGACACAAAAGCCACCCACATCCAGCATAGCATGCATGCAGCATAAATGCACTTGAAATATTTTCAACAAGCTATACGCTTTTTCCCTCCCCCAGATCATGCTGTTTACATGCATAAATGTAAATAGTCTGACATAGAAAGGAATGTTTTGCCTCTGTGTAATTTGCATCAGTGCAATTACAATATTGACTTTAATGTGTTGTTTTAGCATCTGCAGGATACACAGAACATATGCCCACAAATAATTCTTCAAAGATCTACAGAGGTGATGCTTAGCTTGCCTCAAAATATAGTCAGTTATAAAGGCAGCACACTTCTCATTTATGGCCAGTGTGCACAAAACAGGTGTCATGCCACATTCATAATATATTTGACCATGATTATGATGCATTAGCAAGTGTCAGACTAAGCGTTGCTATTTTTCACTATCAGAAATATGGCTTTATGTCAAAGTCATAAATCTCCTCGATTGTACAGTGGAATGGTCACCTTCCGGGGTATAGAAAAAAAGACAGTGAGGTGAGCTGAAGCGAAGCCATATGGACTGTTTCGAATCCTAAAGCAGCCAAGGACACTAATGTCACCTGAAACACATGCTTATAAATAGCAATTAATCCTTTACGTCATGCTGTGTGGGTATTAAGAATAACTGTATTTATCTGAATGAGTAAGAAGCAGGAAGTAAAAGGAGGGAAGGGAAAAATACCTGATGAATGAGAAATGCTGAAACAATGTAGGTGACTGATCTAAAACTACCAACAGAAATTTAGGCTGGGAAGGGAAGTGGAATCCGGCTATGATGCCCTAGACCTTTCAGAAGTGCCCCAAAATATAATATATGTTTTACTCTGTCCCAAATTTTCTTATTCTTTCAGGAGAGTGGCTCCGTCTACTTGCAGTTCTTGTGCTCTACTGGCCTGCAGCTGGAGGTTATTTTTGAAGTCCTGGAGGAGTTTGATTGGACGGCGTTCTCTGTTGTTACCACACGCCACCACGGCTATGAGGATTTCCTGGCCATGGTAGAAGGCATGATAGATGGCTCCTTCATCGGTTGGGAGAGAAAGAGTGTGGTGATGCTCAACCTGACCGATGACCCGGGAGGGGCTCGTACCCGCAGGCTACTGAAGGAGAATGAAGCACAGGTCAGGAGTGGGAATGTAAATGCAGTGACAGCTGAAAGTCTAAAACTACTAGTACAAATGCTTCTATTTTGATCCTTAATAAAACAAATTTTTTTTTTTACAAATTATATCAGCATAAAAACTAGTGAAAGTGTATTTTAAAATTAACCTGAATTTCAGAATGTCTTTGGTTTGTCTCTCTTCTGCTCTTCTATTTGTGAAAAAAAATCAGAATTGGGAGAAAAAAAGTCAGAATTGGGAGATATAAACTCGCAATTGCGAGTCCAATTCTGAGTGAAGAAATACTGACTTTTTTCTCAGAATTGCGACTTTTTTAAGCTGCGGTCACACCAGACTTTGAGAATGCAAAATTTCTTCAGACACTGCAACGGTCGTGATATGACGTCACTCTGAAGCATATTTTTTATAAACATGAATTCAACATATAACAAATAGTAATACACTCAAAATGTTTAAAAAATATATACAATCGATTCGACTTTACTGCAAAAATATCATTCTTTTAATTCAGCCAAGAGGCCACGGCGTGACATATCGATCTTCTACTGGTCACATGTCATGTGATGCGAACACAGAGTTCACCAAGCTTGAACTTTGGAACACAGCGAAATGAGCTTGCGTTTCTGGTCTGACGCATGCGTTTGAATGGAAGCCAATGGAACGAAAAGTGCAGTGTGACCGTCCCAAGTGCGTGTTATAAAGTTGCAATTACATTTTATTTTTTTATTCCAAAACCAGTTGAAATGGTTAATTTCCAGATTCAAATAATTTATTTATGTATTGATTTATTTTTTCTTTTAATTTCATTTTCTTGTACATCAATTTACTTATCTTTTTTTTTTTCATTTTAAAAGTCCAGATTTTTAATGTGATCTGACTTTTTGTCCCACTTTATTCATTATCATTTATTAAGTCATTTTACACACACACACACGCATATATATATATATATATATATATATATATATATATATATATATATATATATATATATATATATATATATATATATATATATATATATATTTTTTTTTTTTTTTTTAATTAGTTTTATTATTCTAAAATTATTTATTCCAGGGTTAAGGCCCAGATTATAACATTATATAGCCCCGATTTTTGTATTTCCAAGGGGTCGCAAACGTTTTGGTTTCATCTGTTCATTTTTCCCAATCCTCATATAAATCAATCCCTTTTGTGAACTGTACTGCTGCTCTTTTTCTCAATTGTGACTGTCCAGTTCACACTCTTCCACGACTGAACTAGCGTTCCCACTCCACCAGCTCCTATTAAATTTGTTTTTATTTTAATTCAAAGTGGCTTCACTGGCAGCACAATTAACAATTGTATTACCAAATCAGTCTTGGTTAATTATAGAAGTATGAATATGACAATGAAAAGAGAGAAGACAGCTCTAATGCCCCAGTGCAATTATTCTATAGAAATTCTAAATAAGAAACATATGATAAAGCTCCTCATGCATTCTGGAAGTCGTTTCCTCCATATTCCCAACTTGATTTCTCGATTAACCTTCTCTCTCATTGCTTGTGTATTCGTTCCACTCTTTCTCTCTCACTCTCCTGCGTACTTTGGCCTTTACGTGAAGGCTCCCAAAGAGAAGGAGGTTGTGTGACCTACGAATGGGGATATGGCATCTGTAATGTTACTGAGCAGCGTGACATTAAATGACAGTTTCCATCTGACCCAAAGGTGGCCAACTCAATTCCCCACAGGACTGGCCACGCCAGCAGACATCCTCTACGTTCAACAACTTGACTGATTAATTCTCCACAGTGTCCAAGAACCCAGACTTTCAGCCCCTAATCAGTGACTGATACAGGAGCACATTCAAAGTGCCTGTCACGGTTCCTGCATGGAAAAGAGTGAGGAAAAAATTGGGGTCAGCTTGATGCTATGTGATAGGAACTTTCCAGTTTTTTTTTTCTCTCACAGTGATTAAACGTCAGTTCGGTTTTTGTAAGGGCTCAGTAGTCACACAATACATCAAAGTGCAGATGTTATCGGCGAGCTTTGTTGTAAATGTAAAATCTCTGCCTCCAAAGATTTGCTTTAAAGCATAAGCTTACTAGCTATATTTTATTTAAATAAGCTTGACCAGAAAGACCAGCATGATGATAAATTGTAAATTGCTCCATTGCCAAAACTGCTATAAGACTCAATAATCCATTCCCTCTTCACACGTGTTTAACCCTCAGAGACCCAATGTAGCAGAATTGCAATGTTTGTATAAAGCAATGAAATAATGCATAAAGATATGAATTGAAAATGAATTCAAAAGTTTCATTTAGTGTATCAAAAAAACGTGGTAAAATTTTGCAACCCTAAAGGCCCAGATACTCACAGCGAAGTTCTTTTTTTGTGACCAGCAGTGTAATGTTAGCGAACATCCCAATGCTGCCCACACTGCTGAGAGAGGCATTTAAGTGAATATGTAAATATGTGCTGCATGCTTTCCTATCAATAATAAAATACATACGCAAACATTTTGAATTTTTACCGAATTGTTAAATTCACATTCAAAGTAAAAAAATTAACACTTATTCAGTGTTTATATAGGTCCACACTAAATAGAGTTAAACTTACACTTATAGTGTATATGTGACTAAAAGCCTAATAAAATAAAATTAAATCTCTTCATCGTATAAAGCGATCCTGTCTCTTCAGAAAATTCATATGGATTCGTTCTACGGTCTCTTTTTGAAGTGGTAGTTGTGTGGACTGTCAATAGAGGGACAGAAATCTCTCCGATTTCATTAAATATCTTCATTTGTGTCTTGGAGGTGAACGAAAGTCTTACGCGGGGCCATCTGGAGCACCGGGAGTTTTCCTGGTGGGCCGCTGTACAATGTGGGCCGGCCAGTTGCTACGTAAATATATATGAATAATGAATTATAGTAAATTTACACAGCCTATATCCTTCCGTCAGCCCAGACGAATTGCCCGTGTGGCCATTGCCCACTTGAGGTAAAAACTAATCTATTTAGTGTTCTCAGTCTAAAAGTGCTCGCCAATGTCAAAATGTTTGAGATACCCAATCAAGTCGAAGGAGGCGGGATTTACTGTCCACAGAAACCGAGTAGTGTGGCGATTTTTAATGCTTAAAGAATGCGAGCCGAGGTAAGATAAGCAGCTGAACATGACGAGACAATACAGCAATATTTGCCGACTGTTTACGATAAATGTTAAACGATGGACATTAATTTCCAGGGATGCAAACTACTACTGACCTTTTCGAATTCCTCAGATTTTAATGCCATATTCATCACACAATGCACAAAGATACACTGAGGTAGCAGTTTTCAGCATAAGAGTGAATGTTTGTGTACTTACTTTCTTCAGTAATTTCACAATCATTTGAAAATGATTTATAAAACTTAAAATATCATTCTTAAACTTACACTAAAACATGTTAAAACTGGCAACTTTCATATTCAAGTAGCCTATGTCCCATGTTAGGAAAGTGTCATATACTAAAATAAAAATATAATTTGCTAATTAGTTCACATGCATTATTTTACACACTGGCGATTAAAAGTTTGAAATAATTAAGACTTTTTAAAAATGTTTTTGAAAGGAGGCTGAATTTATTTGATTAAAAATACAGTAAAACAAATATGAAATATTAATACAATTTCAAACAGTTGTTTTCTATTTGAATATATAGCACAATGTAATTTATTCCTGTGATCAATGCTGAATTTGAGAATGAATCCTGACCTCAGTCTTCAGTGTCATGTGATCCTCCAGAAATCATTCTAATATGCTGTATTTTTCATAAACATAAGAATTTTTACACTCTTTTCCACAACTGTAGCTGTATTCCATAAAATGACAGGAGATGTCAAGCTCCTGAAAGGATAAATACTACTACTAGAAAGGCACCATAAAAACAGTCCACATTCTGCACTACATTCTAAGTCTTCTAGACCAGGGGTTTTCAAACTGGGGTCTGTGGAACCCCAGGGCTCCTCCAGAAGGTTCTAAGGGTTCCCCAGAAAATTTCAGAGAATAAAAAGACAAAGCAAAAATAGATAAAGTTGTTTCATTTCTAAATGTTTCTCCCCTTTCTTGTCGTATACATACATTCCAGAACTGTATATGTTTGCTTTGTATCTTTAGTGAGTTTTTCTCACTATAGTCCACTTTATCTTGCTCACTGGGGTTGTAAGGCAGTATTCTTAACGCAGTACGTAAGCTGCTTACATACATTTATTGTGAAAGTTGCTTATACAAATTATTTTTAATTGAAAATGTTCTTCTTCAGGTTTATACACCCAACATTAAGTATAGCCAATTTAAGTTTGGAAACAATATGTTGTATTTATAATGTCACACTTACTATTTATCTAACAGTTTAAATGTTTTTTCTCACATAAAAATTTATAGATTTTAGGAAGGGAGTCCCTCATAAAGGTTCATCATATTTGGGAGTCCTTGGCATCATAAAGTTTGAAAAGCCCTGTTCTAGATCACACCAGAGCATTGTGTTATATGGACTGATTTTATTGTAGGTATTGAACTTTAGTGATATTAAACTTCCCTGTATGGAAAAGAGATGTGTAAAATATTTACTATTTGTTAATGATAAGCATTTCAATAAAAATTGCATTTATATTTCTGAATAAATAGCATTTATATTTTTATGTTAGTAAGTTAAAAATTGCTCTGTTTATAGTGAGGTGTATTGCGGACTGGGTGTGATGGGCCGCTTTGTGCCAGAAAGTCCAGGGCCACTTTTTTGCCCTGGTCCACCCTTGGTCTTACGGGTTTGGAACGAAATGAGGGCGTGTAAATGATCATTTTCATTTCATTTTTGAGTGAACTAACCCTTTAATCAGAACACAAACAACAGCAATTAAAAACACCTAGGGTGAATTCAGGGTGATTGGGACACCTTTTCCAAGTCATCTCAATGGCAAAAAGTGTCCCAATCACCCTGAATTCACCCTATATAAACAAACCTTAACCCAATATGTGCAAAATAACCAGTTGATATCATGCTTTGCTTTTTACTGTTAGGGGATAACAGTTTATGACCCAAGACCAGTTGTGAAGAATGAAGACCAAGAGTCAGGAGTGCAATTAATTAAAGAAAAATTTACTGAAGAATAGTTTGCAGTTTCTTCAGCGGAAGCCAGCTTCAAGTCTCACAAGGAGTTCGTAGGCCGCGCTCCCTCTCTACCTTTTTCGTACATACAATTTCTCAACAGTTATACTGTTTTCAAGGTCTAGCCATGTCATTACTGCAAGTTGAATGATTCTGATTGGCTGAGAGAAAATAGACAGTCATGGTAAATTTCCACACATTGTCAGTTAATCAGATGCACGTGTCCATAGATCACTTGTTGACGTTTTCACCCTGGAATTAGGCACGTAGTGACCTTCTAGGTCTGGAGCTGGCGCCAGCTTGTGTAGAACAACATCCTGTCACTCTCCCTAGGATGCCCGTAATCCACCTCCAATACTGATCTGTAATACAGAATTTTACGCACATACACAGATACACAGTTTCTCCAAGGTTGGAGTTGGTTGAGCTCCAGTTCTGACCAGAAAGTTTCCCAAAACATACTGATAACATGCTTTCTCTCAGGAAGAGGTACAGACATTATTCACCATAATTCTTTAGTGTTTCAGTAAAAGAAAATATAAAATAAATAAAATATAATATAAAATGAAAGACAAATCCATATTTCATCTCTGAAAGCCGGAATAAGTGAGTAAGCACTGTTACTGCACTCCTGGCATGTTAGGGGTGTGTGATACCTCCAAAATCCAAACACACAACAACATGTTGCTATATATATATATATATATATATATATATATATATATATATACACTCACCTAAAGGATTATTAGGAACACCTGTTCAATTTCTCATTAATGCAATTATCTAATCAACCAATCACATGGCAGTTGCTTCAATGCATTTAGGGGTGTGGTCCTGGTCAAGACAAGCTCCTGAACTCCAAACTGAATGTCAGAATGGGAAAGAAAGGTGATTTAAGCAATTTTGAGCGTGGCATGGTTGTTGGTGCCAGTATTTCACAATCTGCTCAGTTACTGGGATTTTCACGCACAACCATTTCTAGAGTTTACAAAGAATGGTGTGAAAAGGGAAAAACATCCAGTATGCGGCAGTCCTGTGGGCGAAAATGCCTTGTTGATGCTAGAGGTCAGAGGAGAATGGGCCGACTGATTCAAGCTGATAGAAGAGCAACTTTGACTGAAATAACCACTCGTTACAACCGAGGTATGCAGCAAAGCATTTGTGAAGCCACAACACGCACAACCTTGAGGCGGATGGGCTACAACAGCAGAAGACCCCACCGGGTAGCACTCATCTCCACTACAAATAGGAAAAAGAGGCTACAATTTGCACGAGCTCACCAAAATTGGACAGTTGAAGACTGGAAAAATGTTGCCTGGTCTGATGAGTCTCGATTTCTGTTGAGACATTCAGATGGTAGAGTCAGAATTTGGCGTAAACAGAATGAGAACATGGATCCATCATGCCTTTTTACCACTGTGCAGGCTGGTAGTGGTGGTGTAATGGTGTGGGGGATGTTTTCTTGGCACACTTTAGGCCCCTTAGTGCCAATTGGGCATCGTTTAAATGCCACGGCCTACCTGAGCATTGTTTCTGACCATGTCCATCCCTTTATGACCACCATGTACCCATCCTCTGATGGCTACTTCCAGCAGGATAATGCACCATGTCACAAAGCTCGAATCATTTCAAATTGGTTTCTTGAACATGACAATGAGTTCACTGTACTAAAATGGCCCCCACAGTCACCAGATCTCAACCCAATAGAGCATCTTTGGGATGTGGTGGAACGGGAGCTTCGTGCCCTGGATCTGCATCCCACAAATCTCCATCAACTGCAAGATGCTATCCTATCAATATGGGCCAACATTTCTAAAGAATGCTTTCAGCACCTTATTGAATCAATGCCACGTAGAATTAAGGCAGTTCTGAAGGCGAAAGGGGGTCAAACACAGTATTAGTATGGTGTTCCTAATAATCCTTTAGGTGAGTGTATATATATACAGTACTGTGCAAAAGTCTTAGGCACGTTGGTATTTTCACACGAAAAATGTTTTTAAGCCAGTTATTTATATATTTTACTGTAGTGTGTCAGTAGAAAATATCAGTTTACATTTCCAAGCATTCATTTTGCAATTAATTGTAATAATCCAGTGAGATTTTTTTTTTTTTTATGCACAAGAAGTCTGATAGCAGCCGGTCTGATCTCGCCATCATCGAGTCTGACTAAATCCAGAAAAACTAAGGCAACGTCTCCCAGACACTTGAGGAAACCTACCTGCAAAACAGTACTGTGAAAAGTTTAGGCACTTGTCAGAATGCTTTAAAGTGAGAATGCTGTCAAAAATAATAACATAAATAGCTTTTAACTAAATCAAATCGATATTTGGGGTGACCACCCTTTGCGTTTAAAACGGCTTTTGTCACTTGCATCTATTCCTACACCTATTCATGTAGTTTTGCAGGAAGGTTTCTTCAAGTGTCTTGGAGACGTTGCCACAGTTCTTCTGGATTTAGTCCATCTCAGTTTTTTATGTTTCTTCATGTAATCACAGACAGACTCAATGAAGAGTCCATGTGGAGCATAGAGACTATTGTCAGACTCTTTATGCATACAAAAATCTCACTGGATTATTAAAATTAATGGCAATTTATAAATGTAAACTGATATTTTCTACTGACAGACTACAGCAAAATATATAAATAACTGGCTTAACCCCACTTTTTGTGTGTAAAAATACTAGCGAGCCTAAGACTTCTGCACAGTACTGTATATATATAGTTAAACTGAAGCGGAAGTGGATTTCAGGATCCACCCCATTCATTACTGTGAGAAGACAATTTGCTGATACAACCTCAGGTCATTCAAGATATGTGACACAAATAAACACAAACAAAGGAAATCGTCTCGGGTTACGACTGTAACCCTGGTTTCCTGAGAACAGTCCAATATAATGGAGACATGTTGAATTTTGCTACCGGCAGAGACGACAGCACAGAATAAAGGCGCACATACCAGCCTCCTTCGTTTCTGCCGCTGTCTCAGAAGATGTAGTAGTTCAGCGTGGTGGCTATACATTGTCAGGTTCTAAATTTGACAACATCTATATTGCAAATCGCTCCATGAGGCGGTTGTTTTTTTGGCATATACCTTCCAGCGCAATGTCATTGCCATAGAAACCAATGCAGATGTTCCGGAAAACGAAAGAACGGCATGGAACACACAAATTTTATCTGAACAGTTTTTAATAATAATAATTTTAGATCAGATTCCCATTGGATACACAACTAATCGGTAACACTTTACAATAAGGTTGTATTAGTTAACATTAGTTAATGCATTAGTTGACATCTGACTCTAAAGGTAAAAATGCTGTTGTGTACCTTATAAAACATCATTAAACAAAGCATGTATTAATGGTTTTTGAGAACCTTATTATCAAGTGTACACTATTTCAACATTAACTGATGTGTTAACATTTGTAGATTCATTACAAAGAAGTAAATAATAATAAATGCTTTATGGTAAGTCATGTTAATAAAAGTTTACAAATGTTAGTAACACATCAGGTAAGGTTGAAATAGTGTGCACTTTACAATAAGGGTCACACATTTCATTAATAAATGCATTGTTGAATGTAAGTAATGATAGTAAAGTGCATATAAACATGAACAACCTATCCGTTGATGTTCAGATGGTTTCCACTGTAGAATTATGTTTAACAACATCCCAAAATCAATGGCTTATTAAATAATGTTGATAAGGTACAAAACAGCATTTTTACCTTTAGATTCAGATGGTGAGTTAGAAATGTTCATCCTTAGAGTGTCAACTGCCATGTAAACTAATGTAAATATGTACAGTAAGATAACCTTACAAAAACTACAGTAAAGCTACAGGCATTGATCAAGGTTAGTTCATGTTAACTAATGCATTAACTAATTTGAACTAATACTACCTTATTGTAAAGTGTTACCAAATAATCAGTGTCACATTATGGCAGTTTTTTTCAATCCTGGTCCTGGGGACCCACCGCTCTGCACATTTTGTATGTCCTTATTTAACACACCTAACACAGATCATCAGCTTGTTTGAAGAGAGCTCCATGAACTGAATGTGTCAGGTAAGAGTGAATGTGTCAGTTGTGTCCCGGGGTGTGTCAGGTAAGAAAGACAAAAAAAATGTGCAGAGTGTTGGGTCACCAGTATCATGATTAAAAACCATTGCATTATGGTATTTACAACCATAATTATAATTTAAGAATTCACAATCACAATGATTCTCCCTGAAGCACTTCCTCACTATCAGATTGTTTTTCCAGGGCATCTTGGACAATCTGATTAAACTGATTAAACATGCTCAAGGCAATTGGCAATTGGCCCTGCCCAGCACATAGTTAGCCATGGCTCGCACTGGCCTGGCATTGAAAAGCGGCTAATACAGGTGACTACTAAAATAATGGAAGGGAATTATTATATGGACAAATTAATCATGAAGAAAAACACATGCATACATACCCATTTTGCCTTATCAGCATCTATGCTAAAGCTGTTGCTGGCCCTTGCTAATTGATTTTGCACTGCTCTCTCTGTCTCTTTCAGTGGTGTGCGGTGGTGTTTTAAAATGAGGAGGCAAAGTCCTCAGATCTTTTTATATATCAAATGTAAATTTAAGTCCCTGTTACACTTAATTTTCCTGGTTAAATAAACATTACATCAAAAAGAGAGACCAAATACAATTCTATTTTGTATTTTTACACAAAGGGCCCTATTTTAACGATCTAAGCGCATGGTCTGAAGCGCATGACGCAGGTGCACTTGGGGCATGTCTGAATCCACATTCGCTATTTTCACGACACTTAGAAATGATCTAGTTTAGAAAACGGTCGGTGCCAGGCGCATGGTTCAAAAGTGTTGTCCCTATTCTCTAAATGAGTCATGGGTGTGTTTTGAGTGTAACGTGCAATAAACCAATCAGAGTCTCATCTGGCGGATTCGCTATTTACATGGTGGAATGGGGAGCTGAAAGATGGAATGCTTCTCCAGAGAGGAATCCTTTTATTTTGAATATTTAAAAATGTTTGTGTGCTGATGCGCGTCTTTGAGAAGAGTGTACGCACGTTGTGCACCTGCCTATAGGCGCATATTACTAACGCACCCTTTAAATAAAACAAAAAATACTGCGATATTGACTTTAGAACAGGTTTTTGTTGGTCAATGGTGCAGTCATTTTCAGTTGCCTCAAAATATCAACGCGCCAACAATGCGCCTGAACACACCTCGTTTTCAGACCAGCACCCCCATGGGTGAACAGATGGACGTGAGTGCATTTGCTATTTAAACAACGTGGAGCTGGAGGTGAAAATGATAACTGCGTCGGGCTGAAACTAGCAAACAACACTTGCATTGCGCCTGGCGTCGCATTGCGCTATGTAATGTTCTATTTATTAAAACCAAGTATAATTTTCATTAAGTTTGTGTTTTTACGCATTTTTACATTTATTCCAAAATAATAACTAAAGGCAGTAACAATTTAAACAATATATATTATTTGTGAACTAAATTTCAGCTTTTCTTTTTAATAGTCAACTTATTTTCAGCAGTACACACTGATCATAGACACGAAGATGTACCTTTAATTTCCCCAAACTAATTGCACACTAAAAACCACCACAGTCCTCCTGTTTTCAGGCCATTTCAAGTTAGATTTTTGGGCATGGCATAAAGCGGTGATATATAAGTGGGTGAATTGTTTACTTACTTAGTTTACTTAATTAGGTTACCATTAATTGCATTGTCTTCCCCGCTGTAACTTGGGATCTTGTGGGTGACTCTTAAGGGCCCTATCATACACCCGCTGCAATGCGATGCCAGGCACGACGCATGTGTTTTTTGGTAGTTTCAGCCCGATGCAGTTATCATTATCACGCCCAGCGCCACGTTGTTTAAATAGCAAATGCACTCGTGCCCATCTGTTCACCCATGGGCGTGCTGGTCTGAAAACGAGGTGTGTTCAGGCGCATTGTTGGCGCGTTGCTATTTTGCGGCAACTGAAAACGACGATAACATGAAAATTGGTAGAATTAAGCAGTTAAAAAATACTATATCTGTTAATATAATATTGGTTGGTCGGTCATCCGCCATTAATCAAAGAGGAAATAATGTGCAATAACCGGAAATGAATTAATGTTAAGCAACATCACATGCCCAAGATTGCTGTTTTCACAAATATCAGCATGATTGCAAATGTGATGTTGATTTTTTTAATAGAACAATTCAATAAACAAGTAGTTCAAAAAACTCACACGATAATGAATCTTTTTTGCTCTTATTTTGTCAACGAAAGTAGTTCCAAACAAAGCCACAGCAGAACTGTTGTGATCGGTTTTGAATGAATCGGGTGGGTCAATGATTCAATGACCCATTCATAAAGACACCACTGGCAGGGCTCAATCCGCAATCCCTCTGCACGCAATAGGATAGCTCTACAACCAACCAGAGCAACGAAGAAGGTGAACCGGAGCTAGTTGATAGATTAAACTCCGAACACATCTTCCTTTTTTAAGAATGACTTCAGTGCCGTTCTTTGTTCTTTTCTCAAAGAAAAGCTTAACTCCAAGTCTTCCAGAGTCGTGGCCGATTCGAAAGACCGCTGTTCGCCAGCTTCTTTGTTTTCAAGTAGCACACGGAACCGTCGCAACTCTGCTGTCATTATGTTAAGCCCGCCCAACGACTCTATACACGATGTGATTGGCCTGACTAGAGTGTGGTTTTTCAAGCTCACAAGCCAACAGAGAGTTGCTAGACGACCCTGGCTGCAAATTACATTTGTAGCCGCTAGGGTGCGTCTAGATTTCTAGGCTGTTTTAATGAATCGGTTGAATGAACCACCTACTGGTGGCTTAGTTAATTTTAATGTTTAAAAGTATAATTAAATTTTTTCTAACATTTTATATTTGTATATTTAGAAAATGTTATTTAAAATATTAATCTCATAACATTATTTATGCAGTTGCAATTTAAATGCTTCCATGCCACCTCTAAGCTTCATTAAACAGTCTGTGTACATACATTTAAATACCACTTTAGATTCTGCTTTCCTTTGCAGATTTTGTTGATACTGATTTCATTTGATTGGTAACAGCCCTTCAGTGTCTTTTATTTATTTTTATAATTGAATTTATTGATACAATTTAAGAATTTGACACAAAAGATGATGAATACATTTAAAATATAAAAAATTGCTGTTTATAAAGGTAAAAAAATTTGAAATCAAGGGGTAAATATCACAAATATGCTGATTTAAGTAAGTAAGAGCTGATAAAACACTTATGAGAATATTGTTTCAGAATTACATTTACACCATACTAGGGCTGCACAATTAATCATGATTACAATTACGGATGCCACAATTATGTAATTGTTCAAAGGCACAATTACAAAAAAAAAGTCCACTTACATTATTTTGTGAAAGTGAAGTGACCCATACTTGGAATTTGCTCTGCATTTAACCCATCAAAGTGCACACACACCGTGAACACAGTCCCAGAGTAGTGGGCAGCCATATTGCTGCAGCACCCAGGGAGCAGTTGGGGGTTCGGTGCCTTGCTCAAGGGTATTGTGTGTGGAGGAGAGCACTAGTTATTTTCAAATAACTAGTATACTAAGGTATACTCGAACCCACAACCTTCGGGTTACAAGTCTGACTCTCTAACCATTAGGCCACGACTGCCCCTGTGCTTAATATGTTCAAGTTATCTTAACGTTTTTTTCCCCATTGTTTTAATTTTAGTTTTAGTCACCAGTCAACAACTCTCAAGAGTAGTTTTATCTCCCTGTGTGGAGCCTGTGGCTACATGTCGACAAGTTGGATAAGCAACACATCTCCAACAAGAAAAACAAGATCCTTACACATCAAAGTAATTTTAAGATGTCTGACATCTCTGACCTTTTTTTTTAAAATGTGTGTGGAAAAAGCCCTAGTACATCACCTTCCCAAGTTTGAGGTTTATACAAAAAAGAGAGTCTTGCTAAGGATATTGAAGAACACGTGCTAGCGCACGAATAGCAAGCTGACCGGATCACTCTGTTCTGACAATCTCTGAAATCATAAAAGCATCATGAGCAGCCAGAAAGAGCTTATTGAGCTTGATGACTGTAATAAGTTTATTTTTTTTCCGCTGGTGACTCTTTAATTTAAAGTCGACATGATATTCATGTTCCAATGATATTCGTGTTCTTATCCTTAGCAGGACCAAGGATGTTTTTTTTAAACTCCAAACTTTCTTTTTCCTCCATAATGTGAAGAGTCAGATGTAGTCAATCAGGATATTGAATGAGAAACATTTTTGAGGTAGATCAAGTTGTTCCATTTTCATTAAACATTACAAAGACTTTTTTCTTTGCAATTATTTACAGCAATGATTGTCGTGCACAGTAAAACCAGGAATGAGCATTAAAATTCACCCAAATGAAAATTCTGTTATCAGTTACTCTCCCTCAAGTTGTTCCAAACCTGTACGAGTTTCTTTCTTCTGTTGAACACAAAAGAAGATATTTTAAAGAATGTTGGCAACAAACAGTTGACAGTTGCCATTGACTTCCATAGTAGGAAAAAAATACTATTAAAGTCAATGGCTGCCGTCAACTTTTTTGTTCAACAGAAGAAAGAAACTCATATAGGTCTGGAACAACATGAGGGTGAGTGATGACAAAATGTAAATTTTTGGGTGAACTTTCCCAAAAGTTTCCCTTTGTAAGTAAATACATTTTGATTTTATGTTGACTTCAAAAGGAAAAATTGGTCCCTTTGAATCCTTATTCTATTCTCGCTCTACCACTCTTTACAGGTGCGACTCCTGTATTGCTCACAGGAAGAGGCAGAGCACATTTTTAAGGCTGCATGGGCATCAGGGCAGGCAACTCCCTCACATATGTGGTTTGCGGTGGGCCCGGCTCTGTCAGGACTTGGTCTTGAGGGTCTACCCAAAGCTGTGTTCGCTGTGAGGCCACAGGGATGGAGGGACGAGCCACGGCGGCGAATTGCAAAGGGTGTGTCAGTACTGACGCACGGTGCTATGGCTTTGCGAAGGGAGTATCCCGGGGCACGAGGGACGAGCTTTGCCGGGAACTGCATGATGGATGGAAATCAAACCCAGAGGATACCAGATAGGATCAGGTAAGAAAATTTACTTGATTGCTGATAAGTTCACGGCTTTGTTTGTTGTACACCCTTTCTCATACAAAAATAAAAAGAAAGAAGAACAATATACTGTTCAAAAGTTTGGGGTAAGTTTTTGAAAGAAGTCTTGTTAGAAGTCTTGTTAAAAAAATACAGTAAAACAGTAATATTGTGGAATTATTACAATCTATTTTCTATTTTCTATTTTCTAACATTTCTTATTATTATCAATGTTGAAAACAGCTATGCTGCTTAATGTTTTTGTGATTTCTTTAATTAACTGAACTTTAAAAATAGATAGAAAACAGACAAGTCTTACTATCACTTTTGATAAATAAAAGTATTAATATACATATACACACAGTGATCACCTATATATATATACACAGGCATTACATTATGACCACCTTCCTAATAGGTGCCAAAACAGCCCTGACCAACAGCAACAGATCCTCTAAGTCCTGTAAGTTGCGAGGTGGGGCCTCCATGGATCGGACTTGTTTGTTCAGCACATCCCACAGATGCTCGATTGGATTGAGATCTGGGGAATTTGGAGGGCAAGTCAATACCCCAAACTCGTTGTTGTGCTCCTCAAACAATTCCTGAACCATTTTTGCTTTGTGGCAGGGCTCATTACCCTGCTGAAAGAGGCCACAGCCACAGGGAATACCGTTTCCATTAAAGGGTATACATGGTCTGCAACAATGCTTAGGTAGGTGGTATGTGTCAAAGTAACATCCACATGGATGGCAGGACCCAAGGTTTCCCAGCAGAACATTGCCCAAAGCATCACACTGCCTCTGCCAGCTTGCCTTCTTCCCATTGTGCATCTTGGTGCTATGTGTTCCCAAGGTAAGCAACGCACACGCACTCGGCCATCCACGTGATGTAAAAGAAAACGTGATTCATCAGACCACGCCACCTTCTTCCATTGCTCCATGGTCCAGTTCTGATGCTCACGTGCCCACTGTTGGTGCTTTCGGAGGTGGACAGGGGTCAGCATGGGCACCCTGACTGGTCTGCGGCTATGCAGCCCCATGCACTGTGTATTCTGACACCTTTCTATCAGAACCAACATTAACTTCTTGAGCAATTTGAGCTACAGTAGCTCGTCTGTTTGATCGGACCACACGGGCCAGCCTTCGCTTTCCACGTGCATCAATGAGCCTTGGCCGCCAATGACCCTGTTGCTGGTTCACCATTGTTCCTTCCTTGGACCACTTTGGATAGATATTGACCACTGCAGACTGGAATCACCCCACAAGAGCTGCAGTTTTGGAGATGCTCTGACCCAGTCGTCTAGCCATCACAATTTGGCCCTTGTCATACTCGCTCAAATCCTTACGCTTGCCCATTTTTTTCCTGCTTCTAACACATGAACTTTGAGGACAAAATGTTTACTTGCTGCCTAATATATCCCACCCACTAACAGGTGCCGTGATGAAGAGATAACCAGTGTTATTCACTTTACCTGTGAATAATAATGTATTGAAAATATATATAAATATATATGTAAATTTGACTGTTCTCAAACTTTTGAATGGAACCTTTTAACGACCGTTAACTTGACAAATGCAGATTTGGAGGTATTTTCTCATTCTTTGCAGCCTGCAGTCTGTCAGTCGTGTAATGCATGTGAATGGTAACAAAATCTATAAAAAAAAAACATGCACAGACAAATTCAAATTAAACCCTGCGACTCGTGACGACACATTGATGTCTTAAGACCTCACGCACCGGAAGTGATCGCGCGCTCAAGGCTGTTGGACATAGTGTCTTAACATCGTTTCGTGTCTTAAGACATCAATGTGTCGTCACGAGCCGCAGTGTTGAATATGGATTTGTCTGTGCATTTCTTTTTTACTCCGATAGATTTTGCTACCATTCACATGCATTATACGACTGACAGACTGCAACGGTTGGAGTTAAAAACCTTAATTTGTGTTCTACTGAAGAAACAAAGTCACTTATATCTTGGATGCCCTGGGGGTAAGCAGATAAACATAAAATTTTCATTTTTGGGTGAACTATCCCTTTAAGAGTACACTGGCATATAAAATGGCATCCAAGCTAAAACTTGAATCAACAAAACACGTATGATGTCTTTAGATAATCATTAACAAGTCTTTTATTTATTTATTCTGCACGTGATCCAGCTGCATTTGAAATAATAAAGTATACTGACTGGAGTCCAGACCGTTCCATGTAAAATGGTTAAAGCCTTCATTTGATAAATATTTATTACATTTTGGTTGTAATATATCTCCCCACTGACTCCTAACACAAACTGAAAAGCTTTATTTCAAGCCGTGCATAACTGCTGTTAATTATTTATGAACACTACATTGACTTTCTACTGTTAGAGGAAATGGCCCTAAACCGGGTGCATCATGAGCGGCAAGACAAAACAAAAAAGAATCAAATGAGTTCCTGTTTCATCTCTTGCGGTGCAAAATTCAAAGACTAGTGTGACTGTGCTGACTGAATCAAAACCCTGTGTTCTGTTACCTGGGTCTCTTTTCACTCATAACCACAATGAGGCCACATGTGTTCAGTCACACACACACAAGGCCTTAACCTGCATTTGATTTGTGTTTGACAGCTCATACTGCAGGGATTTGCTGCCTGTCAGTCATGCTTCTCGCAAATCACTCAATCTCCCCAAAAAATCTGGCCTCAAACAGCACCGTTGACTTGTCTTTTATGGTGGGGGGAGCTCTCTCGGAAGTGTTTGTGTCACTCAGGCATGAACTGAGGAAATCATAAATCTTTTAAGCACCTTCAAAAGTCAATCACTTAAACATGCCATCAGGTTAGGTTAGCTGACCTGGCCAGTTCATTTCCATTTTGAGCCTTCTCTCAAGCCCACTTTACCAGCCCGACTATCAATCATCAGATTTTTTTTTTGATGTGACATCTGCATATTAGGTGTATCCAAGTTTTCCACATTTTAAAGTTAATTTCTGAAAAGGGATTTTCTTCTTTACCTCAAAGTATTGCAACATCTATTCCTTTAGGGAAGCCAATCGACAGCCTGTACACTTTAGGATTTGCTGCTATATTTTACTCAAGGTTTTCCCATTGATCTTGGTTCATCAGCGCTAAGCACGGAATCACATCTACAGGTGCTGGTCATATAATTAGAATATCATCAAAAAGTTGATTTATTTCACTAATTCCATTCAAAAAGTGAAACTTGTATATTATATTCATTCATTACACACAGACTGATATATTTCAAATGTTCATTTATTTCAATTTTGATGATTATAACTGACAACTAAGGAAAATCCCAAATTCAGTATCTCAGACAATTATAATATTGTGAAAAGGTTCAATATTGAAGACACCTGGTGCCACACTCTAATCAGCTAATTAACTCAAAACACCTGCAAAGGCCTTTAAATGGTCTCTCAGTCTAGTTCTGTAGGCTACACAATCATGGGGAAGACTGCTGACTTGACAGTTGTCCAAAAGACGACCATTGACACCTTGCACAAGGAGGGCAAGACACAAAAGGTCATTGCAAAAGAGGCTGGCTGTTCACAGAGCTCTGTTTCCAAGCACATTAATAGAGAGGCGAAGAGAAGCAAAAGATGTGGTAGAAAAAAGTGTACAAGCAATAGGGATAACTCACCCTGGAGAGGATTGTGAAACAAAACCCATTAAAAAATGTGGGGGAGATTCACAAAGAGTGGAGTGCAGCTGGAGTCAGTGCTTCAAGAACCACTACGCACAGACATATGCAAGACATGGGTTTCAACTGTCGCATTCCTTGTGTCAAGCCACTCTTGAACAACAGACAGCGTCAGAAACGTCTCGCCTGGGCTAAAGACAAAAAGGACTGGACTGCTGCTGAGTGGTCCAAAGTTATGTTCTCTGATGAATGTAAATTTTGCATTTCCTTTGGAAATCAGGGTCCCAGAGTCTGGAGGAAGAGAGGAGAGGCACACAATCCATGTTGCTTGAGGTCCAGTGTAAAGTTTCCACAGTCAGTGATGGTTTGGGGTGCCATGTCATCTGCTGGTGTTGGTCCACTGTGTTTTCTGAGGTCCAAGGTCAACGCAGCCGTATACCGGGAAGTTTTAGAGCACTTCATGCTTCCTGCTGCTGACCAACTTTATGGAGATGCAGATTTCATTTTCCAACAGGACTTGGCACCTGCACACAGTGCCAAAGCAACCAGTACCTGGTTTAAGGATCATGGTATCCCTGTTCTTAATTGGCCAGCAAACTCGCCTGACCTTAACCCCATAGAAAATCTATGGGGTATTGTGAAGAGGAAGATGCGATATGCCAGACCCAACAATGCAGAAGAGCTGAAGGCCACTATCAGAGCAACCTGGGCTCTCATAACACCTGAGCAGTGCCACAGACTGATCGACTCCATGCCACGCCGCATTGCTGCAGTAATTCAGGCAAAAGGAGCCCCAACTAAGTGCTGTACATGCTCATACTTTTCATGTTCATACTTTTCAGTTGGCCAAGATTTAATTTTCTGAGATACTGAATTTGGGATTTTCCTTAGTTGTCAGTTATAATCAACAAAATTAAAAGAAATAAACATTTGAAATATATCAGTCTGTGTGTAATGAATGAATATAATATACAAGTTTCACTTTTTGAATGGAATTAGTGAAATAAATCAACTTTTTGATGATATTCTAATTATATGACCAGCACCTGTATAGATCCTTTACAAGTGTTTTCATACAGGCCCCCCGTCATTTCTCTGTCATTTAATTGTTTTCTTTCTTATTTTGAAATCATTGCAACCTACGTTTGAACAAACTCATATTCGATCTTCATGTGGGTTTAAGCATGGAGTCACTGAGTTGTCATCTAATTAATTTTCTAAAACAGATAGATGAGTCTCCAAAAAACATGCCCGTGTCATATTTCAGTTTTACAATAAAAAATAAATAAAAATAGAAATTATACTTTGCCTATTGCCTATTTTTTAGGACCGTTAAATGAATTGAAAAATCAACTTTCCCTTGAGCTTTTGATATATAAAAGGTCATGGTAATATAAGAATATCCTGTAAGTTTCAGAGCTGAAAACTTCCTTGTTAGTCAAAGAAAAGCTTTTATAGACACCAGGCCCAGCAAACGACAGGTTGGGGATCTATGACGTCAAAGGAAGGCAAGCACGGCCCCAGAAGAATATCAACGCCTACTTCATCACTACCTGTTTAGCCCCGCCCACCGATTCGTGCATGTAACATAGGCCTAGTTAAACCATCGAGCTACAAAGCAATAAACATGCCGTTGAGGATTACAAAATATTGTGCAGTGACTGGGTTCAACAGTAATGCAAAGTAATGTAAGTAACATTCTAATGCCTGATCTGAAATGTGATGATTCATGTAGTCAGATGTTCTTTGACTGTGTGTCAGTAAATCAAACCAGTGACTAAACATCAACGTGCGTTGTTTCTCTTAGTAGGATGAAAATAATCTGTTATTTAACAGTGATTAAATTCTATAAAGAAAGCGATCAAAGAAAGCTCCCTTTGCAATCGTTTGGGCAGCACGCGCTGAACCTGTCAATCAAACAGGAGAGTTTATCAGTGACGCGTTTATCAGTGACTCCCGTTTTATTCAATGAATCTTTTAACTATATCACGTTTGCATGTAAAATTGCAAATTTTTGATGTGAAAAACAATCTAACATTATAAGTGCACCCCAGGAAACATCATAAAACAATAAAAAAATGCAGTTCATGACCCCTTTAAGATTGTGACACTGCAACATTATTTTCATGACAAAAAAGCATATTTTCCTTCCACGTACATATTACAGCAATATATCAGGATATTTTACTTTCAACTGCATTTGTTATTCTCCTTATTTTCAAACATGATTCTCATTAGGTTCTCATTAAATTACCTCACATATTTAAATAACATACCATTATTTGTTTCATTATATGGTAATGAGGGAGAGTTTTTTTTGCCACATTGCGGTAATGAGAATTGGGGGTAAATTCATTGTCATGAAAATAATGTCACAATGCAAAGACAATGTTCCCTTGGACACCATCAGCTTTAATTGTATGGACAAGAACAGTATTTAAAATATCAAGTCATACTGGTTTGGAACGACGTTAGGGTGAGTAATTGATGACAGACTTTTTGAGTGAACTATCACAACAAATAGGCTGCATTTTCTTTTAGCAAAATATAACTTTTGATTTTCAGATGAAATATGTCCTGAAAATGTTTCATTACAGGTATAGTGAAATTCATGTAGTCTCTTGTGGTTTATGATTATGATATTGATCAGGATTTCTGAGCTATGAAGCGACCACGAGCTTGTGGTCATGTTTTAGTGAAGTTAAATTGATTAGTATGGTGGTCAGTTGGATAATACAGCATCTAGTATTAATATGATTTATCTAAAGTCCTATTTTGAGTTGATGAAATAATGAGATCACTTTGATTATTTCGTCTCATTATATTCCAGCATGATCTGCAGTCCAATCAATGGCACAAGTTCACCGATTACAGGCACGGTTACTGAATATTATTCAGATTTGTCTCTGACCATCGCACGTATGGCCATCTACTGTACTCTGGGAACTGTATATCCCAGTTACTCAAGTTTAAATATGGAGGCAGAAAGCTGTTCCTAAATCAGTCATTAGAGGCTGGTGCAGGAGACAAGAGCGCTGACATTACTATTAGTAAGCATATTGCAACAGACCTGTTGCCCCCTACTGCTAACTTTTTGTTACTGCCTAAACTAATGGAATTTGATGAATGCTCACCTGCACTCCTGCCCACTGTTATTCACCCTTTATCGCTTTTCTCCTTTCAACTTTTTCACCCTCTTTTTGGGTTGTTTTTTTCCTCTTCTCATTCTTGTTCTGTCATTCTTTTCCTGTCTTTTCCACATCCTCCCACTCTTTCTCTTTCATGCCTGTGCGTTTCTCAGTCCCTGCCCTCTTTCATAATAACTCTCTTGTCTCATCATGTCGACATTACTTCCCCCACTCTAATTCCATCTCTTTATCTCATACTCTTCGCTCTTTCTCGCACTCAGTCTTTCCTGTCTCCCACCCTTCTGTTGGCCCCCACTGTCTCATCCCTTCATTTTTCCTCTCCGCTCTCGTCTTGCCCCTGCGGGCGGCTCTAAAGAGGCATGCATGCAGTGTCGTTTTGCATGTAAATAGGATAATTGGTTATGGTGCGCTGAGTGCAGGGGGAAATATCACAGACTGTCACCGATGGAACTGATCGCAGCCACCCGGCTTCACCCACACACACTCAAACTCAATCTTACTCTCACTCATTCATTCACTCAAGGTCTGCTTCATCGCTCATTCGCTCACTTTTACGCCCACTTCCTCTTATTAACTCATGCTGTCTGTGCAGGATGTCGCAGCAGTATTGACGTCTTCAGCCAACTTAGCCAACTTCCTTTCTCTCTCTCAACCTTGTGAGCTGCTTGTCTAGACAAATTTTTGGACTTCACAGGCACATAGGAACATTCCTACTTTTGTTGCGTTTTTGTGAATTATTGATGTGTGTGAATTTTCCTGCATAGGCTTAATTTTTGGGCATTCAAATATTTTGGAATCCAATTACATACATATCATGGATACATTCAACATTTTTACAGACAACCTTTTTTTGGGCAAACTTATTGCATCATGGGTGGGTTTTAACATTTCTATGTAGAACTTTTTTGGGCATCATAGATTAATTTGAAGGATCGTACTGTAGATGTGTTTGAATGATCCTACAGTTACTGCAAACTGCATTTTTGGGCAACATAGGCACATTCAAGCATTCCTTAACAGAATTTTTAGGCATTACATACATGCAAATGTTGGTAACGCTTTAGATTACAGCCCGGAAAGTACTGCATAAGTAAAGCGAATTTACTGCGTAACTTTCGGTAATTATAGTGTAACAATAAAGTAAGTACATGTAGGTATAAGGGAACAATATGTAATAAAGGGGAATAAAGGGGTAACTATCAGTAAAATTAACAAATTATTTATATTTATAGTATTTTTTAATTAAGGGATAATTATCCATGTAGTTACAGGGTAAGTATGAATCTGCGGGCTGTAAATTAAAGTGGTGTTTGTTACCCTCTTGTTTCATGTAGTTACAGGGTAAGTACAATAAAAAAAACACGTACAAAATCTGATATCACTCGGAAACATTTATTTGAAAAACAACTTAATTACAACAGATTTACAACACTTTTTATTCATTTTTTAAAATAAACTTTTCATTTCAAATAATAGCATCCTGACAGAAAGAGGCATGTTTTGTCCCTTTTTTGTTTCTCTTGCTTGGCTTCTCCTCTTCTTGTTCCTCTTCTTATTTTTCGTTATTTCCACTGATGGATCTTAAGAGGAATCCCATGTCTTTTGATATTCTGTATTATTATTTATAAAAAGAAAAAGTACACCCAGAAATGCTCTCATAATTTACTAATATTTTCGCATCCGACCAACTGTTGCCAGCGCGTGCACGAGTAAAGAAGCTTCAAGCTTTCATGACGTTCTCGCACGAGCATCTGAACCTCACGTGAGAACTGGTGTCTCTGTCTTCTAGTCTTGTTTGTTTCTCATTGCTATTATCATATATTATGTTATTGTTTGTATACTGTTGTGAGCATTAATAAAAAAATAAATGTAAAAAACGGACGGCATCTGACATCCGCGTGACCAGAGATTCTCAGCACGCTTACTTTACGCTTCAAGTTACGTAAAGTGTGAACTCAACCTTCTCATGCGTGCACAGATGACTGTTGGTCGGAAGCAAAAGTCTACAGTTAAATTTTTTATTATTTTTTTTTTTTTCAGATTTGTCTTTGTCAGATTTTGAGACATTTGTGGCTAAATCTGTTGGGCATCAGGAAGAAGAACAAAGCTTTCCTCCTTGATGCTCCTCTTTCGCCTTCTGGCCTGTTCGGCGACACTGTCAGCACGGTTGTCGATAGGTTTCAGGAGGCGAAGAGGCAGTCTGTGGCGTTTCAGCAGTTCATCCCTCTGCGCTCTACGTCTAAAGGGGCTGGACAGCCCCAGCCGTCATCGAGCTCCTCGTACCGTCAAGTACAAAAAAAGAGTGTCGCTTCTAGAGCCCCTCCTCAGAGAGCTTGGCAACAGAGGCGGGAAAGAGGTCCTCGCTGTAGTAGGACCTCTGAGGGCAGTCCCCTGGAAATCGATGTGGTAATCCCGCTGTCTATGACGCTTCAGGCCACATCGGTTTCCAGTGTACGCGCACTGCCTCGTCCGCCCCGAGGGGTTTCGGGCAGGCAGCGATGGTGTCCGCACACCAAAAATCGTCCACGGACGCATACTTCCACGTTTCCATCAGTCCTTTTCAAAGGAAGTTCCTGAGGTTTGCTTTCAGGGGCGAAGTGTTCCAATACCGGGTACTTCCGTTCGGCCTAGCTCTTTCCCCTCGCACGTTCACCAAGTGCATGGATGCAGCTCTGGCTCCATTGAGACTCCAGGGCATCCGTGTACTGAACTATATTGATGACTGGCTCATATTGGCTCAGTCACGAGAAATGGCAGTTCGGCATCGAGATGTCTTCCTTGGCCACATTCAGAGCTTGGGGTTGAGACTCAACACGAAGAAGATCGTGTTGATGCCTTCCCAGAGGACCACATTCCTGGGAGTAGTATGGGACTCGACGACGATGCGGGCACAAATGTCTCCTGCACGCATCGAGTCCATAAGGGCGATGGTCTCCAGCATAAAGCTAGGCCGCAACATCACTGTAAAGCAGTTTCAAAGACTGCTGGGGCTCATGGCAGCTGCGTCCAACGTAATACCTTTTGGCCTGCTGTACATGAGACCCCTGCAGTGGTGGCTGAAAGCCAAGGGGTTTTCCCAGAGGGGAAATCCATTCCGTATGATCAGGATAATGCGCAGATGCCTTCGTTCCCTATCAATATGGAAGAAACCTTGGTTTCTGTCCCAGGGGCCAGTGTTGGGAGCGTCATGTCGCCAGGAAAACGGTTCGACAGACTCCCTCTCTGGCGTGGTCATGGACGGCCGCTTTACCCAGGGCCTGTGGCAGGACTATCATCATTCATGGCACATAAATTGCCTGGAGATGTTGTCTGTGTTCAGGGCTCTGAGGAGCTTCCTCACAGATCACAGGGGTTACCATGTTCTGGTGCGCTCCAAGAATATGTCAGTGGTCGCATACCTGAACCATCAGGGGGGTCTGAGGTCTCGCCCTCTATGCAGACTGGCACATCAGGTCCTCCTGTGGTCCCAGGGGAAACTGTCGTCTCTCAGAGCAATGTATGTCCCCAGGGACCAGAATCAGGGAGCAGACATCCTGTCGAGGCAGGGGCTGAGGCCCGGGGAATGGAGACTGCACCCAGACGTGGTGAAGTCCATATGCGAGAGGTTCGGCCCAGTGGAAGTGGATCTATTCGCATCTCGAGAGACGTCCCACTGTCCTCTGTAGTTTTCTCTCAGGCATCCAGGGGCATGGCCTCTTCTCAGGCCCTTCATTACGTGGGGTCCCGCTTCAGGAGATTTGTGAGGCAGCCGGCTGGGCTACCCCACACACATTTATCAGGTTCTATAGTCTGCACCTCCCTGCGACACCAGGCGCTAGGGTGCTCTCGTCCTAAGTGTGCCTGGGTTCCAGCTTCACACTAGGGCAGGCATGGTTCGTGGTGGCATAGTGGGCCACCAAAGTACCCTAAAGTGTCGTTCTTACGACGCAGTGTCTCGTTCCCTTCTCAAGGAACAAAGGTTATAGTCATAATCCGAGACGTTTTCATTAGCAGAGATTATTTATTTTTCTGTGTTTATCTGAAGAAAGAAAGAGGACATTTCTGGGTGTACTGTATTTTCTTTAAATAAATAATACAGAATCGCTAGAGACATTCCCTCTTAAGATTCATCTGTGGCAAGAACAAAAAAGAAGAGGAACAAGAGGAGGATTAAGCCAAGCAAGAGAAATGAATACGAAGTGTTGTAAATTGTTTTGAAAGTTGTTTTTCAAATAAAGATTTCCAATGATATCAGATTGTGTACCTGTTTTTATTGTACTACACAAAACAAGAGGGGAACAAACACCACTTTAATTTACAGCCCACAGATTCATACTTACCCTGTAACTACACGAAACAAGAGGGGAACAAACACCACTTTAATTTACAGCCTGCAGATTCATACTTACCCTGTAACTACATGGAATAACAAGCAACACTAATACTGTAACTACATGGATTATTACCCCTTAATTAAAAAATACTTAGAGTATAAATGATTTTTTATTTTTCATGATAGCTACCCCTTTATTCCCCAAATATTACATATTGTTCCCTTATACCTACACGTACGTACTTTATAGTTACACTATAATTACCGAAAGTTACGCAGTAAATTTGCTTTACTTACGCATTACTTTCGGGCTGTAATCTAAAGCGTTACCCAAATGTTTTCAAACATTCCTACATTGACAATTGTTGGGCAGCATAGATATGTTTGAAGGTTCCAACCTTGTCCATTTTAACAAGCACCATTTTTGGGCAGCATATCCTTTCGAAAAGTTTATTCAAAGTGTGTTATTCGTATACTTCTTTTTAACTAAAAATAAGAAAGTATACTTTGTCTACTTTTTATGTACTTCACAGAAATATACTTAAGATTCTTCTCACAAATATACTTAAAGTTGCACTTAAGAATACTTGACTTATACTGACAGAGAAGTCTAAGTGTATTTGGCCTATATTGTACTCAATCTTTTTATCGAGATATACTTAAAAATATAATTAAGTATTCTAAGTATACTTGGCTTGTAATTGTCACAGCTATGTTCTGTTTTGTTCAAGGACTTTCAGTGTTTTCATTTGTCACATGTTTCTTTGTTCAGTTTCCCACCACTCATCTGTCACCATGGTTACCACCGTTAGTCTAGTTCAGTTCAGCTGTGTCTTGTTCATTATCTCGTTTCCATTTGCTATTTAGTTCTCCCCTTTCTCTCAGTCCTTTTCCGATGTCCGTTGTGTATCGTTGTGTGTACCTGTCTGCCTGTTACCTTTTAATTAAACTACGATTTGCACTTGATTCCTCTACCATTGTCTTCCTGCCTACACAGACCCGTGACAGTAGTTGTGTTTACTCTTTTGATTGAGTAGCCTATTAAATACTTTTTATATCGTTTTTCATACTGTTGTATAAACTTACATTCTTTGAAAATATTGATTTATAAAGAAAACAGATTTGTCCCTAATTCTGAGTATCAGCTTTTTTGTGTAGGCTAGTCCACTGGTAGTGTACATATGAATTTACTTCAAATCTACTTTACTCTTTGTACTTTACTCCATTGACTGAATTTTCCATCTATCCGTCTTTTCACTGTTATGCGGTAGGGGGCGCTGTTAAGCATCTTCTGAAATAGTACAGAATCTCTGGATCAAAACACAGGTGTAGAAGAAGCAGAAACAAGTGTTAGAAAGAAGATTGCTTATGCAAATGTAAAATAACGTGATCATCAAACATTATATAAGTTCAAAAGTGCCTGATGTTACTGAATGAAATGTCTGTCCAGGAAGGGTTAATGACCGTGAAGCTTTGGGGTTGTTGATGAACTCGATCTACTCTATCTGTCTTTTGATCATCGTTCTGAATCCCATCCAGACGTAGGCTTAGACAAATGTGATTTTCTCAGCTTTTTATTTAAAATGTTGCTTTTTTAATGATACTTACCCACATTCAAGTGTTGATAAAAAAGGATGCATGAAGCTAGAATAAAATGTTTTTAAAATGGAAAAAGTTAAAGTACAGTTAAAGGTATATTTCAAGTATAAAAAATGAATACCTAAATAGGACCATAGTATACTTAAAGTGCAAAATAATATATAAATAGTAAACTATAAGTGATGTTATGTTCACTTAAAGAAAACTTAAAGGCACTTGCAGTATAAAACTACTAAACTAGTAGTTTACTGAGAGTAAACTTCAAAGTGTACTTTCATAAACTAAAAATTTTGACTAGTAAAATGTAGTATAGTTGCAGTAAAAACAAAAAACTTAGTTGTAAAGTAGTTGTGTACTCACAGTGTACTATTGTTACACTTAAAGTATACTTAAAAGTTTACTTTTATACACTAAAATTGGGCCAATTTAGTCCCAAGTAGTATTGAAACAGTACACAAGTATACTTCTAATACATTGATATTAGTATACTTACTACATAAAGAATACTTAAAAATATACTTGAAATTTACTTGAGTATACTTAAAAGGAAGTATACTTATTTTTTTGTAAGGGTATATGTGTCAAACATTCATAGGCAGCAGTTTTGGGCATCTTTAGAACGTTCCTGCAGATTGACCTTGACTTTTTTTTTTTTTTACATTATGGGTGATTTCAAACAAATGCATAGACTAAATGTGTTTGTAGAATCCTTCCTAGACAGTTACTCCAAACCACATTTTTGGGCAGCTTTGTCATATTGAATGTCCATAGCCAACATTTTACGTTTAAATCTTCCTAATTAGCGTTTTTAAGAATTAGGCACTTGAAAGTGTTCCTTTATGGGTTCTTTCAAACATTACTGCATAGACCATTTTTGGGCATTTAGACTTTTTCAACAAACAGCGTTTTTGGGAAGCATAGGTGTTTCGAACATTCATAGACGTTCATTGTTTTCCTGTATAAAAATGCACCAGATGGACATGACTGACCATTGCGCTCAGGTCATCTTTTGCAGCAAGGAAAGAAGTTAAAAGATGTTCTCTAGACCTTGCCTTTTTTTTTTTATTCCACTGCCTTGCATCTCATTTGTAAAATGCGTTTTGTGTGAATGGCCCTTTAGAACATTCCTGCATAGATAACCCTAAATAGCACTAAAGGCCCTTTTTGGGCATCATAGGCATGTGAAATGTGCCTAGTAAGCATTTTTAGGCATCACAGGTGAGCTTGAACAGTCCTTCATAGACAGCATTTTTGGTCTTTTCAAAATTAACTTTTGAACCTGCCCATGACTTTTATGGCTTTCTCTCATATGGTAATCATATTGCCAGTGTATACAGCCATATTGAAACTGCTTTGAGACACTCTCTCTTGCAAACACACACACACACACACACACAGCTGCAGAGGGCAGGGCTCTGCTCATCACCATACTAATGCTGCTTTAATGGACACATTAAAACCCCTCAAATGTTTCTGATGTTTAAACACCCCTGTGATGTTTAAACATTCCACATTTCTCCTTATCCTGTCCTAGTGTGTGTGTGTGTGCGCCTCACACTTTTTCCCCCTGCTTCCTCTTCCTTGTGTCTCCAGGCTTTTTCATTTCACATTCTGTGTGACAGTACATCACTGCTACGTTTCCATTTTGTGTCAGGCTGACGCTCCCTTTTTCCTGCCTCTCTTTTTCTCGTCTTCATTGTGATGATACAAGTGACATCTGTATTCCGCTACGTGCTGTGCTTTAGGTTGTTTGTTCACCCCACAATGTAAGGCATTAGCGGAACACATGTAATGTCAATGGCTGTGTCGCTATGACAACCTTGCAGGGGTCTAGAGCGAGGGAACGAGGAAAGTGCGAGTGCTGGCATCGCAGACTTGAGGTTGTTAAGATTGTCACGCTCTCCATTGCACTGAGTGGATGAGATAAATTAATTACACCGGATCGGACGTTTTCTTTAATTGCCGATCCGGAGCAGATATCATGTGTGACGGATCAAAGAAGTTTGAGAGTGATTTGTAAACTCGATTATGATTCCCTTGTGCCAGATCTGAGTGTGCATGAAAAAAATGTGCCATGAAAAATGAGCAGTGTCATTCATAATCTTCATTCTGTATTCCTAAAAGTGTTCATTTCAAGACAGAGGAATGAAGTTTGGCTAAGCAATACCGTTCACATTCTATTAAATGGGGCATTAAACCAGAAGCGGGCCCGTAGCCGTCATTTCGACCGACGCTTTGAAATGAACATAATCTCTTATATAGAAGCCTGTCATAAATTATGGATTAGATATCAAATGCAATTTCTCCCAAAGACAGAAGTGGAAAGACTTATGAGACATGTCTCATAAAAACGAGCCGAGCGTCCTGTGCAATGACGGGCTAAAAAAAAATAAAAATTAAAAAACGAGCTGGTTGAAAGAGTCTTTTTATTTGGCCATTACAGAATCAGTAAAAACAAAACTGCTGACAAATGCCTGATGAGAGATGCAGCTTACACATGTGGAGGAGAGAAAGATACTCTGTTGCAATGTTCGCGTTTTGCGTCCCTCTGTTCCAGAGTTTCACTGCTACTCTCATGCTCCTAGTTGTCATGGCGACTAACAAGAGCATCTCAGCAGCATCCTAAGAGCTTCAAACACTGAATATTGAAAACAAGCCACTGGCGAGATGACTGCCGTGTCCTGCCGCCGATCTGGAAGTGTGATAAAAGTGCAGTCAGAGCTGTGGCTGCAGTGCTTTAGGGCATGTCATTCATCCTCCATCCACTGAGTTCCTCTTTTTAAGATTCATTGATTCATTCCTCTCTGTAGTTTATCCTTTGTTACCCATGATTTTTTTTTCATTCATCCATCTATCCATTACAATTTTGTCTCCATGAATACAATTTTTATGCATTTATTCTTGTTTTAATTTATTTTTGTTCCATAATTTTATTCCATGAATCTGTTCTTAATCACTTATCCAATTTTTCCTCTCTATTTATTCGTTCACCATTTCATTCATTATTTTATTCATTTTTATCCATTCATTCAACAGATTATTTTTTTGTATTTGCTAATTTATTCATGAAGTTGATCCATTTTGCTCTCCTTCATATTTTATCTGTGCATTCATAATTTTCCTCTCTATTTATTCATTCTTTCATTTATACCTTCATGAAGTTGATCCTTCAGTTGCCTTCATTTTTCTTCATCCACACTGTAAAAATCCGTAAAATAACAGAAAAAGTACTGGCAGCTCATTACCCAGACATTATGCAGTAATTTTACAGACATTTCCGTTAACCTTAACACACAATGCAATGAAGTTAAAAAATTCAAAATACAGGTAAAACACTTACAGAATAATTAGAGAAAATTCCTTTAAATTAATATACATTGTGCCTTATTTTTACACATGCATGAATCCATCCACCCTTTCTTCCAGTATTGTCCCCATTTATCTATTTTTATTTATTCATTACACACACACACATATACTGTACATTACGCTACTTACATAATCAGACTTTTTTCAAGTAATGATTAAAGTGACACATTTCCTATAAATTCACAACAAAATATATGAGTTACTTTTTCAAATAACTAATGCAAATTACTTTATTGAATGACACCTCTCCTTGCCCCATACTGATATAAATCGGAAGTAACGTGCAAAGGTGTTGTGTGCACTGTGTAAACATGATGGTTATTAATTGTAGACTAATGTGAACATGCATTTACTCATCTCACTTGGATAAAAACAGCTTCAGTATTCCTCAAAATTAATAAAAACAGTAAAAGCAAACTCAGAATATTATGCAAACATGCAATAATTAGATATGTTAAATACACTCACTGTATTAGTGATTATACTGCGGGGCTGCTGAATGCTTGAATCTGATTGGTTGACGAACTGACCAAGCAAATAAATATAGTAAACAATAGGATAAAAACAAATTATTTCCATGTTTTTTGCCACAAAATTACGTTTTATTACGTATAGAAAGCATATAATCTCTTCTCCCACTCAAACGCACACACATACAGTACGTTACGATACAGTAAGCTACATTAATTTCTCACTAGAGAGGTAATAACAGCCTTGTTCTTGGAGCAGATAAACAAACAGTTTCACTATTAATTGAGACGCTGCTTTCGAATACTGTTGAGAGACAGACTCAGGTAATTCACATACGCTTAATATCTCTCTCTCTCTTTTTCTCTCTCTGAGAGAAGCCTTAGTTTTGGAATTAGCAACGGAGGCTTGGGTTTAGATTTATTTTTTTTGTATAATTCAACGACCCGTCGTAAATTATTCCTTACTTAAAATTTCACACTGCTGACCTTTGATTCCATTTGGTGTGAAAGGGTCTTTACATTTGTCAAATCTTTTTTTTTTATTAAAAAACAAACAAGCAAGTCACAGCCCAGGTGAGAAAAAGTAATGCAAAACTAACAACACACTAAGTAATGCAATTATTTACTTTTTTTAGGGAGTTACGTAATATTGTAATGCATTACTTTGTCCAACACTGTTTTTTATTTATCCGTTCATAAGCATTCACTAGTCTAGCCATTCTTCCATTATTTTGTCAATTCACTAAATTTTGCCGGTTCTTGTTGTTCATTCATTCAGCTTTACTTTCTCCTTCATTACTTTTTTCTATTTTACTCTGTATCAAATTCATTGATTCATTCATTTGGTTAAGCAGTTATGCCTTCAGTTTTCCATCATTCTGGAAATGAATTTCTTTATGTTCATTGAGATTCAGTGTTGTCATTTCTGTTTAATGTTCAGCCAGGGCAGGTTTACTTTAGAGTCCCTTAAGCATTCAGCACAAATCACACACACCACCCCAAGTGGAGAGGTGACTAATGGAACTCCCATCTATCACTCTTTATCTCTCGCTGCTCTCTCTCTTTCTCTTTATCACTTTCACTCAGACTCCTCCTTTATCACACTTCTCTTTTTTGCCCTTCTCCTCCTGCAGGTTCTTCAGTAACATAACTCTATCTGGACGGGACTATTCCTTTAATAATGACGGTTATCTGGCAAATCCGCTCCTGGATGTTATCTCCTACACTGCAGGAAGAGGCTGGGAGGAGGTAGGGGTGGAGCCATTAGTATGCTTAAATGTGTTTAGATATTCATAGTTATCACTGAACTGTTTTAAATGCAGCTCCCAAGTGAGTTCACATTTTGCCTTGCCATTTAAATGCAATATAATTGAAATGTGAAGAATGCATTTGAAATGAACTGTGTGTTGCATACAGAAAGAACTAAAGTACATCAAAGAATAAATATATGCACATTCACATTATATTACAATACATTTTGTGCAAAGCAAATCAAATCAAGTCAAGGTCACCATTTTTAAAGCATTGAAACAGAATGTGAAATTTGTGTTCTTTGATACTTTGTACATGACAGTATTGACCAATAATTTCCATATTCAGTACTTTTAGTACATATACTTCTACATATCATGCAGCAAAAATATCAACCTACTGTTCACTGAGTTTGTAATCTCTCTCTCCCCTATTAAAGACTTTAAATTCAGGGTAAAAAAAAATATTATAAAAATGACTAGTCTACAGTTCATACCTAATGCTTTTATATTTTTATTAATGTTTAACTGTATAATTCACAATCCTGTTTTTCCAATAACTTAAATTACTCTCAAAAGGGAATTTGTTTACAGGGCAGTGCACTTGAATGCAATTGAGTGGCAATTGCAAATGATTGCACATAAAGCATTTTCCTGCCAAATGTCAATAAACCATGGGAAATAACAGATTTTTGCAGGAACGTTTTTGGTATTGGTTATTCACTTTGACAGTTTGAAATGGCTTGTTTCAGAACTGCCAATAGAGCTGCAGAAACCGTACATCATTTATTGTTAAGCTAGAACAAAAGTATTTTTTTTTTTTGTACATTTAATTGCCATGTTCACTGACAGATGGTTAACACTTGAGATTGGGAATCATACAAAGGTGTCATACTGCAGTAGTTTTGAAAGGTTTGGGTTTACGTGTCTTGTTGAAATGTAAAATAGCTGTCACTAGGAAGACAGACATTTTATATGTTTCGTAGCTTCAAGTATATAACTTAATAAAGTCGGGACTATATCCACTGACGATGTAAAGGATGTCAGATATAAAACAGACAGAAAGGCCCTGTCAACACGAATCATATTTCACGTTCAGAAACGTGTTTATCATTTTAATGGCGTCTTGCTGTTGTTGTAGGTAGGTTGGTGGGAGAATGGAGTCCTGCGTCTGCGTTACCCGCCCTGGTCCCGGTATGGCCCCTTCCTTAAACCTCTGGATGATTCCCAACACTTGCGTGTGGTTACTTTGGAAGAGAGGCCATTTGTCATCGTAGAGCCTGCTGATCCTGGAACAGGCTCCTGCATCAGAGACTCTGTTCCGTGCCGTCTGCCACTCAACAACAGGTCAAGGTTCAGTCTGTGGATTTTTAGAATAGAAATTTTCAACCTTTGGGGTTATCACTTTAGCAAATGTGGCAGTGAATATGCAGATGTTGCAAATTACATTCACATTACCCCAGGGGCATTCATTCCCGTACTGTCACTAGCACTGATGGAATTTAAATAAATTAGAAATGCACGTAGAAATGGAAGAGGTTGATCAATGATTGTTCTGTGTTAGAGCACTTTACTTCATTTACCTTATTTTTAATGGAGAATTTCTCAAGATTCTTCCTGGTCTAGCATACATCGCCTGGGTGAATGACACAAAAACTGTCAAAAACGTGTCCAGATCATATTTCACCTCAAAATTAAGAACGATAATGGGAATTATATTTTAATTAATTATATTATGATTTTGTTTAACCAACTTAATTTTGCATGAAGGAAATTAAGCCTTGTTTAAGAACATTAAGATTTTTTTACATGACACTTTTATTATAATTAAGCATATTTACTCCACAGATTCTCATTGCCGGCACGCAAAAAAGTCTTGTTCTCATTTCTGCTATATACACAGCGTATATATACACCTATCAGCATTACCTATCAGCCTATCAGCTTATATATATTCACCTATCAACATTTGTGCAAGCGTAAGGATTTGACCGAGTTTGATACGGGCCAAATTGTGATGGCTAGATGACTGGGTCAGAGCATCTCAAAAACTGCAGCTCTTGTGGGGCACCAACAGGGGGCACATGAGCATCAGAACTGGACCACGGAGCAATGAAAGAAGGTGGCCTGGTCTGATGAATCACGTTTTATTTTACATCACGTGGATGGCCGGGTGCGTGTGCATCGCTTACCTGAGGAACACATGACACCAGGATGCACTATGGGAAGAAGGCAAGCCAGCGGAGGCAGTGTGATGCTTTGGGCAATGTTCTTCTGGGAAACCTTGGGTCCTGCCATCCATGTGGATGTTACTTTGTGATATATATACACTATATCGGGACGTCTGCCTTTACATGCACATGAACTTTAATGACATCCCATTCTTAAGCATGGGTTTCATATGGAGTTGGCCCACCCAACTCTTCTGGGAAGGCTTTCCACAAGGTTTAGGAATGTGTTTATGGGAATTTGTGACCATTCTTCTAGAAGCGCATTTGTGAGGTCAGACACTGATGTTGGATGAGTGTTCCCAAAGGTATTCTATCGGGTTTAGGTCAGGACTCTGTGCAGGCCAGGCAAGTTCCTCCACACTAAACTCACTCATCCATGTCTTTATGGACCTTGCTTTGTGAACTGGTGCACAGTCATGTTGTTACTGGAAGGGGCCATCCCCAAACTGTTCCCACAATGTTGGGAGCACAAAATTGTCCAAAATGTCTTGGTATGCTGAAGCATTAAGAGTTCCTTTCACTGGAAATAAGGGGCCAAGCCCAACCCCTTAAAAACCCCACACCATAACCCCCCCTCCACCAAACTTTGCACTTGGCAAAGTGCAGTCAGACAAGTACCGTTCTTCTGGTAACTGCCAAACCCAGACTCGTCCATGGGATTGCCAGACAGAGAAGCGTGATTCATCACAGAGAACACGTCTCTACTGCTCTAGAGTCCAGTGGTGGCGTGCTTTACACCACTGCATCCGACGCTTTGCATTGTACTTGGTAATGTAAGGCTTGGATGCAGCTGCTCGGCCATGGAAACCCATTCCATGAAGCTCTCTACGCACTGTTCTTGAGCTAATCTAAAGGCCACACGAACTTTGGAGGTCTGTAGCTATTGACTCTGCAGAAAGTTGGCGACTTCTGCACACTGTGCGCCTCAGCATGCGGTGACCCCGCTCTGTGATTTACGTGGCCTACCACTTCGTGGCTGAGTTGCTGTTGTTCCCAATTGCTTCCACATTGTTGTAATACCACTTACAGTTGACCGTGGAATATTTAGTAGTGAGGAAATTTCATTAATCATTAATTTCATTTCAGTGGACTTATTGCACAGGTGGCAACCTATCACGGTACCACGCTTGAATTCACTGAGCTCCTGAGAGCGACCCATTCTTTCACAAATGTTTGTAATAGCAGTCTGCATGCATAGGTGCTTGATTTTATACACCTGTGGCCATGGAAGTGATTGGAACACCTGAATTCAATGATTTGGAGGGGTGTCCCAATACTTTTGGCAATATAGTGTATATATTAATCTCATTTGATTCTTAATGAGAATTACTAAATACTCAAAAGTAAAATATCTGGGTTAAGCCAATGACATAAAGGGGAAATGTGCTTAATGTGCAATAAAGTCACATCTAAAAAAAATCTTAAAAATGGGCTTCAAATAAAAAAAAAAAAAGTATTATATTTTTGGGTGAAATATGGAATACAATATTTAGATAAATAACTTTTTTCTATTTGACCACAACTTCAGTTTCTGTGGAGTAGTGCTGGATTTTAAAACTTAATAACCTTATGCTTTGTGCTGATAGACTCCAGAAACTTGCGTTTGCCTTAGGTGACAAAGCACTGAATTCTAAGCAGGGATGTCCATTTAGTTTCTTTTGCTTGGTTTCTCTACATTATTTATTTCTTTTGTCACTGTCCCCTTTCTGTTTCTTTTTCCTTTTCTATGTCTTTCTCTCCTTCTTCTTTTCAATTACAGCATGGTTGTTGAGGGCATTCAATCCATGAAGCACTGCTGCAAAGGCTTCTGTATTGATGTTCTCAAGCGCCTGGCTAAAATAGTGGGCTTCACCTATGACCTCTATCTGGTGACCAATGGCAGGCATGGAAAGAACATAGATGGAGAGTGGAATGGAATGGTCGGGGAGGTCAGGCCCTCATTTTATCTCTTGACTATTTGTCGACCCTGATTTTACTATCACAAAGTCCACTGAATTCAGATGCAGAAGGTTTTGTTTTCTTGAATTGTGGCACAGATGAAGCACAAGGCTAAATATGCAAGCTAATGTTCTTGAATATAAATTCTAAACATATAATTTAACTTTGTTAAATGTCCAAAATATGCAACATTCAAATAATAAAAGTTAGTTACTATTTTGACAAACCTTTTCACTTTTTTAATCCACTTTCTCTGTTCGTAATGTTATTAGCCTCTTTCCCCACCAGGTGGTGTCTAAGCGGGCCGACATGGCGATTGGTTCCCTGACTATTAATGAAGAGAGGTCAGAGGTTGTGGAGTTCTCTGTTCCGTTTGTGGAGACTGGCATCAGTGTCATGGTCTCTCGTAGCAACGGCACTGTGTCACCATCTGCTTTTCTCGGTAAGGAAACAGGAAGGAGCATCAGACTTCATTTTTACATTTAGGCATTTGACAGACATGTATCTGTTACCTTGGGAATCAAATCCTTGACCTCGGTTTTGCCAGCACCTTGCTCTTCCAGTTGAGCTACAGGCTTCATATTACTTCAGATTTAGTGTTATATCATGTTTATATTAAATGTTGAATGTTGAACTTTTCATGCGCACTGCCAAATGAGCGTTTTAAGGATTTTTATATAAATCTTTAAAGAATCTTGTACTTTGCAACCCAACTTGGCTTCTCCCTAACAATAAACATTTTTTAAATGTTAAGCTGGCATAAGGAATTTGAAGAGATAAAAACACTATAAACACTATTCTCCCTAGTGTAAAAAGAGCATTTAATAAATCTAAACAACAAGAACAACTCATTATGTAAACAGATTAATGCATTAACAAATGACAGGTCAATCTCATCTATTGGATGACTAGAAGTTAATGGGTAGTAAGATAAAAGGAGAAAATATGATATATGTTATTATTCCTAAACAAGAAGTTGTCAAGAAAGGTCATCAAATCTTGTGTTGTTCCTGGCTGTGTGTAGCACCTACTGCTCTGCAAATGCTTCTGAAAGATCCCGCTGAAATTTATTTCATTTCGGATCTGATGTCAACAGTTTGTGGCACAATGTGTTAAAACACAGATTTTTTAAAGTTTCAAACGGGCTGTTAAATAGACTGTTTTATTCTCAAGTCTTTTAGACAGTGTGGACAATACTCATTAAAATCTAGACTATAGACCAGCGGTCGACAACCTTTTGGCACATGGAGGATCACAGAAGCACACACCTCCAGTCACGCGAATAGACTGTTGGATCTGCGCAGTAGCGCAGGTTAAAATGTCACACTTTAATAGTATTAATAGCACCTAACAGGCTGTGTGACAAGGAATGATTACCTCAGAATGTACGTCTGCATGCAAGTTTGAGGCACTTGATTGTTGTCACATGCCAGTGATTATCCAGGTGTGCCATGGGTTGCCGACCCCTGCTATAGACTTATTGGCAGAAAATACAAAAACTTTGCTAACATTATAAATGGAGCTCAGAGGAAAATATGATGTGACCAAAGGGGTGTTTGGAATGTCATCTATTCATTTGTTTTTTTCCACTATTGTAGAGCCGTACAGCCCAGCTGTGTGGGTGATGATGTTCGTCATGTGCCTGTCTGTGGTCGCTGTGACCGTTTTTATATTTGAGTTCTTCAGCCCTGTTGGATATAACCGAAGCTTACAGAGCGGAAAGAGTATGTTGTTTCTATATTTTAAGGTTTTGCTCTAGGCACTTTCTTAAATGCAGTAAGTAATTAAGAACTTGTTTACAGATGGTTATTATCATTGTAAGCATGTTCCACAATTCACCTCGAGCTATCTTCCTTCTTCTCTCTGTTGTCTCCCTTTACACTTCCTGTTATCAGCATCTATGTCATAATAAGACATGTCTCATCTGGCCTTCCTGTGTTTTTCTTCTCCCAGAGTTAGGAGGTTCAAAGTTCACCATAGGGAAGTCTATTTGGCTGCTATGGGCTCTGGTGTTTAATAACTCAGTTCCGGTGGAAAACCCGAGAGGCACCACCAGTAAGATAATGGTGCTGGTCTGGGCTTTCTTTGCTGTCATCTTCCTAGCCAGCTACACTGCTAACCTGGCTGCTTTCATGATCCAAGAAGAATACATCGACACTGTGTCTGGCCTCAGTGATAAGAAGGTAGACAGTGAATTGAGTGATTTAATTAATTAGTAACAAATTTCCCTCTTTTTACATTACATTGAATAATAAGTATGATTAGATGTATTTTATATTTGTGTAATTATACATCTTGTTTGCAAATAAGATCATTGTTATATTGAGGGTTTTTTTTTTATGTATGGTAACATTTTACAATAAGGTTTCATTAGTTTATGTATTACCTAACAATGAACAAAACGTTTGTTACAGTATTTATTAATCTTTGTTAATGTTAGTTAATAAAAATACAGTCATTCTTTGTTTGATCATGTTAGTTCACAGTGCATTAACTAATGTTAACAAATACAACTTTTGATTGTGAAACCTTATTGTAAAGGGTTACCTAATGTATGTGTGTATAATGATTTATCATTTATAATCATCATATTGAATATTTAATTGTTTCTGCCTATTTTAAGGTTTAGATTACCATTTAGCACTAATTTACAGGATATTGATAGATTATGGTAATATTGTGATGCCTAAATTCACTTAGCAACTACAAGTAACTATTTCCTTTAGTTATTAATGTTTGGTTAATAACCAAAGTTATCAGTTATCAGCTGTGTTATTGTAGTATTATTTATATACTATTATAGTATTTATTAATTTATTGAATTAGCATGTTTTAGTCATTTTAGTACTTAAACTTATCTCAGTTAGTTTTCAACTCAACATTTCAAATTTTCATTTAAGTTTTTAAGTTTAAGTTTGCATTTATAACTATTTTATTTCAGCTTTATTTCAGTTAAAACAGTTTTAATAGTTTAACACTGGTTCTTAAGCCATAAAATAAAAAATAGTTGGAATTGGCAAAGACTTTATATATAGAAAGACGTTGCACTCATATTACTATGAATGGGAGAAAGTGCAATGCGCAATATGGTGGAATAAGTCCCGCCTTCTAAATAAAAGAGCCAATTGCTGATTGATAAAGTCATTGTGTCACTGCAGCTGCCATTAGAAGCTCCAGTTGGAATAGAAATTTTAAGTTTCCCCATTTAAAGAGATAGGAGCTGCACTTGCACTGAAATAGCTGTGTTTCAAAGATGGCTGCCGAGTAAAATGACATACTTTGGTATTGGTCACAATTTTAATGTTGGTGCATGCCTATTTACTGGACCTGATGTGTACTAAACTGAGCTGTAGTGAAATGTTTATGTAAGCTGAAATTGGGATTTATAACGATAACTGACATCACTGTAATATGGTCACACACTATTAATCTTTTCAAACAGGTCTCACTTAAATATGAACCAGACATTTGTTTGTGTGGAGGAGTTGGGGCCAAATTATGCAAATAAATCATCGGCCTATAATCATATAAAACAATGATTCAATTTTCATTCTTTTAAACCCCCATTAGAGCACACCCCTCACCCCCCTTTGGGTTTCTCATCATAGTTAGCCAAATGATTAATTAACTTAAATTTAGAGGCCTAAACTGTAATCTCATATTCAAAAACCTAATAAAGTATCTTCAACTGTCGTTTTCAGTTTCAACATCCCACAGAGCAGTATCCTCCCTTACGATTCGGCACTGTCCCAAACGGCAGTACGGAGGAGAATATACGGAGTAATTACCCCAACATGCATCAGTACATGGTGCGGAACAATCAGAGAGGAGTGGAAGAGGCCATCGACAACCTTAAAACCGGGTGAGTGAATGACGACCATTGTTAAAGACAATATAGAAATTATACGAATGGCTCTGATTGGGTCAGCCAGGTTCAAAGGTGTATACACACTCTCGGAAGAATCTATATGTTAAACCATACGCATAAACTCTATCTATAATTAAGCTTTTTATGTAAAATGAAAAATTTGCCAAACTCAAGCTTTAATCCTGGCCTTAAATCAGACCACAACGAATCAAGATGTTCTTTTAAGCAGTGAGGGGAAACAGATGTGCTCACAAGTAATTGACGGCTATGGGTGACATGATGGATCACAACAGAGGCGTTAATTATTTTTTTGGCTGTCGCTTTTCTTCTCCATTTTGAAGAAGGGTGTGAAGATTAACTTTTATCCTTGGTGCTATGTCACTGGAAGGACCCAACATTCAGCAAGCATTACTATCACCACAGGATACAACTTATGTAACTTGATTTGTCACAGTTCTTGCAGGGCGAGCATGGTTTGATATCTCTCGCTTACTCCAGTCAAACTTCATTTATTTTATTTACATTTTCATTTCATTTATTTATATTTTACATTAATTCATGTAGCAGACACTTTAATCCAAAGTGACTTAGAAGTGAGAAACATCGCAAACAATTTGTTATAACAGTGCAGTAACTAGTTACACTACCGTTCAATTAGTTTATTGTTGTTGTTGCTTTTTTTAAAGAAATAATACTTTTATTTAGCAAAACTGCATTCAATCGATCAAAATTAAGAGTAAAGTCTTTTACTTTGTTACAAAAGATTTATCTTTCAAATAAATGCTGTTCTTTTGAACTTTCTATTCATCAAAGAATCCTGAAAAATCACTGTTTCCACAAATATTAAGCAGCACAACTGCTTTCAACACTAATAATAATAAGAAATGTTTCTTAAACACCACATCACCATATTAGAATTGCCTATCCTTTGCCATCATAGGAATAAATTGCATTTTAAAATATATTAAAATAAAAAAAATGTTATTTTAAATGTAAAAAGTCATTTAGATTTTTGGTCAAATAAATGCAGCTATGGTGAGCATAAGAAATTTCTTTCAAAAACAATTAGAAAATCTTACTGACCCCAAACAGTAGTGTGTATTGAGTTTTATGTATTTTTGGTTATAAATGTAATAGTTCATGCAAAATTTTGACAAAAAGTTGACTTTCACTGACATAAGTTACAGTAGCATGTTACAGTAGCTATTTAAAATATTTTATCTAGTTTGTTTTGGAATATTTAGTTACCTGTTAAATAGCTTCAATGTACAATAGTTGCCTACTTTTTGTTAGTGTTTTTGTTAGATAACTTATTTTTTAATATATATCAATTAAAGGCACAATATGTAAGATTTTTGGATTAAAATATCCAAAAACCACTAGAACAATGTTATATTTTGTTGACTTGTGTACTTACATTATCCCAAATGTTTCCAAGAATGTTTAAATCCAGAGAAATAAGCCATTTTAATCAGGAATCGCCTATCAATTACATCATACCCATGTTACCCACGATTTCCGATTCCGGTTTTATTTTGTAGAAACCATGGAAACACCAAAGACTTTAATATATTATGTGTTTTATTAGACAGGTAAGTGTTTGGATACATTCATCGACAGAAAACTAATCATTGTTATATAGCTCACACAGTTAGTCTTATTGTTTAAATCTCGTTTTCTTGATTTACTGTGAGTACCATGTTTTACTATGCCTAATGTCGATCTAGCTTACTGCAGTGTGCAACAAGTGTCTGATAGTAGCTGCCAAATGAACACACAGAGTAGCATTATAACATAACTTTCAACACACAAAATGTATCTAATATTATAAAACAGCGCTGCGTTACCCCACATACGCATGAGTGGAAAAAGCGGAAGCGGTTGTCTGCGGCATAATAAAAGCTCTGTGAAATCAAGGCGTCATCAAGCTCACCTTTGTTTTGAATAAGCGACCTCTAGCGGTGAAAAATTACATATTGTGGCTTTAATGTAGTTGCTCTCTAAACAATTAACACAGCAGACTAAACAAACTCTTATGTTGACAAAATATTATATGTTCAATATTCACAGCATAATAAAGCACTGCAGTTTATTCTAGTTAAAAATAAATGCTATCATCAAACATGTTTGTTTTCTATTATTTTTATAAAATATTCATCTGAATTCAGGTCAATGAGGGGTTTTGTTATACACATTTTCCCCCCTACCCCAAAACATTACATACACAAACATGCAGCAAACGTTTACTCCACATGCCTCTTCCATTGTGGTTGGTAGTATTGTCTAACAATGACATGCTCTTATTCCAATAAGAACAAACTTTAAGCCATTTTAAGGCTTTATCAAAACTACAAATGACTATTTGGTGCATCCAGAAAGCATTCACAGCGCTTCACTTATTCCATATTTTGTTATGTTACAGCCTTATTCCAAAATGGATACAAATTTTCTATAGAATTCTACAAACAAAACGCAATAATGACAATGTGTAAGAAGTTTTTTTGAAATCTTTGCAAATGTATTAAAAATAAAAAACAAAAAAATCACATATTCCTTATCGTCCTTGAGATGTTTCTAACTTGGTTGGAGTCCACCTGTGGTAAATTCAGTTGATTGGGCATTATTTGGAAAGGCACACACTTGTCTATATAAGATCCCACAGTTAACAGTGCATGTCAGAGCACAAACCAAGCCAGTATGTCCAAGGAATTGTCTGTAGACCTCAGAGACAGAATTGTATCGAGGCACAGATCTGGGGAAGGGTACAGAAAAATTTCTGCAGCATTGAAGGTCCCAATGAGCACAGTGGCCTCCATCATCCATAAATTCCTCATCCACCATGACTCTTCCCAAACTGAACGATCGGGGAAGAAGGGCCTTAATCCGGGAGGTGACTGAGAATCCGATGGTCACTATAACAGAGCTCCAGCGTTTCTCTGTGAGAGAGGAGAATTTGCCAAAAGGCACCTGAAGGACTCTCAGAAATGAAATTCTCTGGTCTGATGAAACTGATTGAACTGGTCTGATTGAACTCTTTGGCCTGAATGGCAAGCGTCATATCTGGAGGAAACCAAGCACTGCTCATCACCTGGCCAATACCATCCCTACAGTGAAGCATGGTGGTGGCAGCATCATGCTGTGGGGATGTTTTTCAGCGGCAGGAACTGGGAGACTAGTCAGGATTGAGGGAAAGATGAATGCTGCAATGTACAGAGACATCCTTGAGGAAAACCTGCTCCAGAGCGCTCTTGAGATCAGGGGAGTGAGGTTTACTCGCACAGCAACGACTAGCTGGCCTCCGTTACACTCACCCCCCTAAACCTCACTCCCATCCGGGTCATGGCACCAATGTAACCCCTCCTGTTCGAACCGCCCACTCCAAGCGGGACTCGAACTCGGGTTCACCGGCATTAGAGTTGGACGCTTTAACAAGGAGGCTAAAGGCTGCAACCTCTAGTGTCAGTCTCTAGAGTGTCTCTTGAGATCAGAGGAGTGAGGTTTACTCGCACAGCAATGACTAGTTGGCCTCCATTACATAAGCACACAGCCAAGATAACAAAGGAGTGGCTATGGGACAACTCTTTGAATGTCCTTGAATGGCCCAGGCAGAGGCCAAACTTGACTTGAAAATAATGAATTTAATCAATATTGGAATAAGGCTGTAACATAGCACAAAGCAGAAAAAGTGAAGCGCTGTGAATACTTTCCGGATGCACTGTAGTACAATACTCATAGGCGTAAAATGCCATAATAACACTTTGGATCTGTTTCCTAGCTTCTCTCAAGAAGCAGCATGATTTATTACATGGTCAATTAGGGTGATTCCGGTTACATTTTAAAGTCTGTAACTTCTACATCTATTCACTCCTCTTCCATCCTGTTGTCCCCTTCCTTTTTTTTTCATGTGTTCTTACAAATTCTCCTCTTATTCTTTCCACTACACCAATTTCCTCCATTTTACCCATCTCTTCACCCTCTCCTTTCCCCCATTCTACTCTTCCTACCCTCTCCTTTTTTAAAACTCTCACTCTCCTCTCTTTCTACCTGTTCCACTCTTCCTCTCCCTCTCATTACAGCATTCTTCAACTCTCTCCACCATCTTCCACTCTAACACCATCCTTTTTCCCTTCTCATGCTTATACTTACTCTTTGTTTTCATTTGTATAACAATGTTTGTTACTTTTGAAAATAGTTTTTTTTATAGTTAATGCAATTGTGATAGCTGTGTGAACAATTACAAAAATGGCATTTTCTGTGATGTATATTATTAACCTAGCATATACTAGTTTGGGGCCAAATGAATACATTCCATATGCAATTGAAAATATGAAAAATTAGTTTTGTTTGTTGTGTTTGGAAAAAAAGGTACATAAATTATTTTTGTAAAATTAACAAAAAGAGCTACAAATGCTTTTTTCCTGATATATTACAATTTTGGTTGGCTGTGTAAACACATTTGAGAATTTTGTACACAATGTTTTGAGAACATTATGCATATGATTTGTGAAAACTTACAATCTGTTTAGGACAATTATAAAGTGTTCAGATTACTGTGTTAATTGAGAGCAGTGATCTGAGGTTGGAGAAGTGTGTCAAATTGACTGATTAAAAACTGTAAATGATGTGCCCTTTCCCAGCATTAATGTAAAACTATTGTCTTTTTCTGCTTTTCAAACACCTATACTTCCTTCAGGAATTGTGAATCTAGCAGGTAGTGCCATTACCTTTAGATTCATATACAGTATGGCAATGACACCTGCTTTATAGTAGTCCCAGCCTCAGACGTCACGCCCACTGACTGTAGGCTGAACATCTGATGCACATGGCACACAAAATTGGCAACACTTCAGGTGTTTCAAAGCGGTCAACGTACAAAAAAACGGTGACATCACTAACCCTAAAATGTACATAAACCCTGCCCCCGGGAACACGCAACAAAGGGGGTGAGGCCATGTTGAGAAGAGGAAGAGTTGTTGTTGTAGAGCACATTTAGGAGTCTGCTCAAGCTGTCGCATCCGCCTTTTCACATGTAACACAAATGCAATAGCATGTCATAAAAGCAAGATGACAGCATAAGTTATAACTATAATTAAACTAAACTATACCTGTTCTATCTTCATGCAGCATATATTCTCTGGCTCTGAAGGCATCTTACAGAAGTTCCCACACGAGCGATTTATAGATTATCATGTATTATTAATTTGCTGCTCTGCATCATAAGATGCCATGATAGTTACAGAATTATTCAATTGTAGTGTGGTGTTGCTAACACTGCCTCACTGCCCTTGGATCTGTCTGCACGAGTGTGAGTGTGTGTGTCTATGGCCGTCTTAAAACTCAAGTCCCTGCATTATGCATACAAAGGACATGAATATGCATCCCATCGCAACAAAAAAGTTATGCTTGCAGGCTAGAATATAAAATCACGATGTTCCACCTTTGCAATTTCTCGTAAAGATTTCATCTGTCTTTCATAAGCACTTGGTTTGTATAATAGTTGCAGCCTGCAGAGCGAGACTTTTTGCTTTCGTGCAGCGCAATTCAAGGCAAGCCTGCCAGCCCATAAGTCAACAAGCCAAGTCTCCATCTAGGTGCTAGCTGATTCTCAAAGGCACTTGTTTACCTCAGCAGCCTTCCTATTTCAGTGGCGCACTGTGGGGCAGTATCGTGCACTATCAAACACCTGTCTGTGTGTGTTCTGTTAGTTTGGTTTCACCCTAACTGAAATGTGTGACTCATTTTCCCCCGAGGGCTCTGTTTTGTTGGATACAACACTTCTGACAAAAGCTGCCACCTTGAATGCTAATGCGGCGCTCGTTGGTCTTAGAGGGCCAAGTTGAGCTTGTTAATAACCTCAAGATGTGCTTAGCAGGAGGTTGAAGAGTAGCAAGTAATAAGCTGTCAATTTGGGTTTTTTGCTGCAAAGACGCTGGCATGTTACAAGGTGGGAAAAATATGATTAAAGAAAAAAGGCACCTGACTCTGATAAGGCACAAAGCTTTCTTGACTTCTGCAACTTACTTTTATGTCTTTACTGTAAAAGACTCACCTGCTAAATTATTTAGCACTGTGAATATGCAGTAATAAGATTAAAGCAGATTTTTGCATTATTTTAAGAATGTGAGTGGTGCCTGCGCATGCAAATATCCCCTTTTTTCACTTTTATCAAGTCTGATTGCTTAGAAAAATAATTGCACACATGATACTGAGCATCACATTACAAACTGTTACTCTATAATCTCCACCGTGGAAGAAATGTGTATTTGTGTAACACAGCACAGCCTTAGCTCAGACATCGAAGGATACTTGCATCCTGCCAATCTAGTCCCAATTTCAGGTGGTATTTTTCTACATGGGGGTTATTTGAAGACCAGTGTCTGCACAAATTAGTCCTCCTATTATGCTCTGTTCGTTTCAGCAAGGCATGCAGCCAGACAATAACGGCATTCTTTGATGCTATTCTGCAAAGTGCTTGTGCGCATATATTATCACATTTATGGCAAAGAAACAAGACGTGTCCCAGAAAACTCTTGAGGTATTTGATTATCCGCCTGTAAATAAAAAACAGTGTATGCATGCATGAAGTAGCTGTTTACTTAAGGCTTATTCATGCTTCCCTAATACCTTATACTTTCCTTTTCTTCATCTTTTAATTTTTTTATGTTTAATACTGTATTTTTATGTATAAACTTAAAACATTAATTAAAATGTTGTTAATTGGAGGAGTAAAGAGAAGTTAAAAACAAGAATTGAAATGTTTTTTAGTGCATCTGACATTAGCATGTGATAGTCCATTTTAAACGTCCTCCAGAAACTTTATTTGAAATGCAAATCATTGAAACCTTAAAGTATGAATTGCGAAAAAGTAATGGAATGGAAATTCCTGCAGTGGATATACACTATATTTCAAAAGAATGGCTGCAATTATTTGATCGTTTTTTTTATTTTCGCCATGTTTAGCATGAGAATCTCTTTAACAGTGTAAATAAGTCAGAATGCATGAAATAGCATTAGCCACCCCCTTAAAAGAATGGCATTTATTTGAAATAGGTTTTTTGGTAACAATGTAGAAGTCTTTACTACCACTATTAATCCATTTAATGCATCCTTGCTGAATAAAAGTATTAATTGCTTAAATTAAAAAATAAAATAAAAAACTTTTAAATGGTGGAGGGTTTTTTCTAGTTATTCTCTGCTCTGAGATATTACATTGGCTCGTTTTGAGTAAAATCTCTATATAAATTATTTAGGAAAAAATCCTTATACAGTAATCTACCTCATAGACAGTTAATAGAAAAATCATGGAAATCCATTGGTCTTTTAAGGCAGGTGCCAGTAGCAATACAGAACTTGAGAGGAAAAAAAAGGATAAATAGGATTTTCAGTGCTGTTAAGCCAACAAATGCATGGTGTAGGTGCTTGGTGCTTGATTGGCTTCACTGATTACCCATTACAAACTAGTTAGTTTAGGAATAGGATTTCCCTGAAGATCATCAATGTTTTTATCTTTACATGTAACAGTCAATAAAGTGCTAATTAGTCTCTTAAAGACCGATTTCCTTTTTCTTTCTGCAGCAAACTGGATGCATTCATATATGATGCGGCTGTCCTGAACTACATGGCTCGTAAAGATGAGGGCTGTAAAGTAATGACCATCGGCTCTGGCAAAGTGTTTGCTACAACAGGATATGGCATTGCCTTACACAAGAACTCCCGCTGGAAGCGACCGCTAGACCTTGCCCTGCTGCAGCTAGTTGGAGACGGTAAGAGAATTTCTAAATGAAATAAATACACCCCAGGTCCCTCGTTTAACAAACTTTTTAGGTTAAGAAGTTAACCCTTGCTAATGGTGGTTTGTTGTTTGTTTGTGGAGTTGTAATTTTCAGTCTCAAACCCCTGATTTTCACCCTTGACAAACAAATATTCTTAGTGTTTTGTCTACATAGTGACTGAGCAGGATTTTTTTTTTTTTTTTTTTAATTAAACCTTTTTAAGCGGTGTTACACTTGTTGTTCTGATTCTCTGGGGTGTCTCCCCCTCTCTCCATCTCTCATATGCATACATTCATATGCTTTTCTCCAGCATTACTTGTTTTTTCTTTGATGAGACTCTTTGATAAGGAACCTAGTGAGTTGCCCCATAATGATTAAAGACTAAATGTGAAAGGGAGCTAGTCTCACTGAAATATAATAAATGAAATTAGAAAAAGTGTCACAGCAAATGAACACAATTATGAATAGCCAAAGGGTTACTTCAGTAAACATTGCGGTAGTCAAACGCCTCGATTTTTAATTTTGATGCATTCCAATTTGGATTGGAATTCTCATTCAGGCATATTTTGGCTTGTTTGAATAAATAAATATAATGAAAAATATTATGATTTCAGTTCCTATGATAAAATTTTTCCATTACCTAAGCCATAGTTCAAGGCCATATTGTCATGAAACATAATTAACCTGCGGGTCAATGCAGTTATGTTTTTATGTTTTTTTGTTTTTTTTATATGAAAAGAGGATTTAGTCTTATCTCTTTCCCTCCTTCGAAGTGAAGGAATATTCCTTGATATAAAGCAGACATCTAAATGCATGGGGTTTTTTTTACCCAGAAACATGCGCTTATCATTCCTTTATTTTTTCCACAGTGACATTTTCACTCTGATAAATGCACTAATGGCTATTGTTGGGAGGTAGGCCCATCAGTCTAGAGCTTTCATCTCCAAACTACTCCAGGCCTGTTGTATCACAAGAGCCTTGAAACCAGGCCATTTCAGACCTCCATCAAAGCTGTTATTATCCTCCAGTCTCTCTTTCTCTGCCTCTCTCTTTCCTCCTCCTTGCCTTTCATGATTCTTTTCCTCTCTTTTTTCTTTTCCATTTTCACCTTTTTGTAAACACAGTGTAATAATAACCGAAGCTAAACCAAGATCTCCACTGTCAGGAGATTTGAATTAGAGACTCACTTTTCCCAACAATACGGTTAGATTCTAGTACTCTTTTAGTTTTCTTAGCCTTTTTAGCCTTTTTTTTCATTCTGTCCATCTGTCTTGTCCCCTGTTTGTAGGACTGCATATCTTTCATGCTTCTTATCTCCTGTCATTGTGCACATCTTTTCATTCATTTCAGATGAGATTGACATGCTTGAACGACTCTGGTTGTCTGGCATCTGCCATAATGATAAGATTGAGGTGATGAGTTCCAAACTGGACATAGACAACATGGCAGGAGTCTTCTACATGCTTCTGGTTGCCATGGGCCTAAGTCTGCTGGTGTTTGCATGGGAGCATCTTGTCTATTGGAAGCTTCGCCACTGTATGGGCCGCTCAGGAGGACTTGACTTCCTACTGGCTTTCAGTCGGGTGAGTGACACAAATAATAGCAGTAATAAAGTTTACTAAACTTTTTTTAGTAAAAAAGTAAAAAAAAAGGCTGTCAATTGATTTTGTCAAAATGAACTGAATGCATTTAGTTAATAACTAAATAATATGTGTACTTATTGTTCTTCAATTTGTGTTAATGGCACTTTAGTTTGTGCCTCTTTTTTTATCGAATATATATGCATTTTGTTCCCACCACTGACCCACAGTCCTCCGCTGGTGATTGCATTAACATTTTTATGAATGACAGTGTTCCACTTGTGGATGATGTTTCACTTTTTGAGCTTCAATGATTATTCAGTTTCATTATATAAAGGCTGCAAATTACTTTTATTAAATGTCCCATCTGGGTTTGATTTATAAATAAATAATTTATAGGAGAATGGTTTTCTTAGTCATTTAGGCTACTGATAAACGAGTGCTCTCGTAGAGATTGTGTGTGTGTGTGTGTGTGTGTGTGTGAGAGAGAGAGAGAGAGAGAGAGAGATTTTTATTTTTACAGTCACTTTATTAAAACAATTGTTCTTCAAACATTTACATCACGTTTAAAAAAAAAAAAACTACATCAACTCTCTTACAAAAACAATCTCTTCATCAATAACTGAACATAGAACATTATTACAACACCACTGAATTTCAAAAGCATTTATTGTACTCATTAGTTTATGAAAATTAAAATCAATAAGAATTCTTGATTTTACCATATTTAAAAAAAACAAAAACAAAAAACATCTTTTCCTGATTTTTCTTCTATCTTATTTCTTCTAGTAATATAAACGGCATATTTTGCTTGTCCCACAATAAAATTAATAACATGGCATTTTAACTTTTGTTTTGGACTGTAACAAAAACCCAAAAATAAAATCTTGCTTTGTAAAACAAATATTAAAAGAATTAAAAAAAAACACTTAACAAATCAAAAAGAGGGTTAAGTCGATTACAGTACATAAAACAATGAAATATGGTCTCTCGTTCCAAACAAAAAGGACATTTGTCACTTACAGTGGGGTTTAAAATAGATACAAAGGCATTTACAGCAATAGCTCCATGTAAAAGCCTCCATTGTAAATCACCATTTTTTTTTTGTTAATGGTGGTTTGTAGAGTACTCTCCAAACAGGCTTAGTTTCAGAATCAATGGCTAATTTTTCTCTCTATACTGTATCTGTTTTAATACTTAAGTAACGCTGATGAATAACTTTCACAATGCATTTATACAATATCTTCCCTTATACTGTACAAAAATCAATATGCTCATTAATTTCCAAGTTTAACAAGGGGACCCATCTATAACTAGGGAAATTTCAATATCTGGGAAAAAATCTTTAAAGTCTCTCCACCAAACTCTTCTAAAAGTGTCTTTTCTTCAGCAGCTAAAATTGTAGTTAGTCTTTAAAGAAATGTTTTAGCAAAACGTATGGATCGAACCCCAAAAGGGTAGCAACTTTGTCAGATTTCTGTAAATCACTTCCTGATTCATTTATAATGTTTTTTTAATTGAAAAAGCTTTTTACAACATAATAAATCTGTTAGAACAGGAAAATCTTCTCCAGAAACATCAAACCGAGCACTAAACACAAGTGGCTCTTCCAACAACCAATAAAGAGAATTTGCTGGTTCCATCCAGCGATGTTAAAAAAAAACCCACACTTTAAATAAGTTTTGATTAAAAGCAGGAATTCCAATAAAATTTTATCTTTTATGATCCAATAAAAACAATTTTAAATCCATTTCCATATTACCCAGTCTTCTCAAAATGCTTAATGTCAATGGTCTCCACACAAGTGAATAAGGACCCATTAAATGTTTTTGTATATATTGGAGACGGTAAGTGGCTCTTCTGCTTGCGAGATTAACCAACCCTTGACCTCTTTCGTCCTTACTTTGAGGAGTCCAATGATATTTGTCGCAAAAAAAGTTCAAAAGTTCTCTTTAAATATTCACAAGGAGTCCATTAGGAGGGCACAAGTTTATGCCATAATGAAGATGCCACAAGATTATTAATTATAAGTATACACCCTCTGTAAGACATCTGAGGGAATACTTTTCTCATCTTTTCTCAATTAGACCTTGCCAGTTTTTCTTTATGAAACTTTAATTTCCCAGATAGACACCAAGATACTTTAAACCACCTCTTTTCCAAATCAATCCTTCAGGTAAAGTGGAAAGATCCAATTTCCCACTAATAGAGCTTCACTTTTCCCCCAATTGACTTTAGCAGAGGAAATGCATTTAAAATCATTAACATTTTTTTCTAACTTATTAACATCATCTTTTCCATTTACAAAAACAATAACATCATCAGCATAGGCGGAAAGATGTAAAGAGTTATTACAACAGACCTTTTAAAAGAGTCCCTGCCTAACTCCCCTCTGAACTTTGATTGGAGCACTCAAACTACCATTAATCTTAAGAACACTCTCAATGTTACAGTACACAGCCTTAATCATTGATATAAAAGAAGGGTTAAAACCAAAAGCCTCTAAAGTATTCCATAAAGACAGATGTTCAACTCTGTCGAACGCTTTCTCTTGATCGAGAGAAATCAGACCAAAGTTAATTCCCAGGAGTTTAGAAGCATCAAAAATATCTCTAATTAAAGCGACATTATTGAAAATAGATCTGTTGGGAATACAATAAGACATGTATTAAGAAATGTATTAGTTTACTCAAAACTTTACTAAGTCTTATGGCCAAAGCTTTAGACAAAATTTTATATTCTGAACATAAAAGTGAAACACGGCGCCAATTGCCGATACACTGAAGATCACCTTTTTTAGGTGACAGTGTAATGACTGCTCTTCTGCAGCTTAGTGGCAATAGTCCTCCTTTCAGACTGTCAGCAGATCGTCTCCTACGATGGGCCATAGAGTCTTATAGAGCTCAACAGGTAGCCCGTCAATTCCTGGAGATTTACCATTTTCCTTGCTCATCATGGCATTATAAAGCTCTTGCAATGACAAAGTCTGTTGTAGCTCATTATTGAGCTCATAATCTACAACACAGCTACATATATCAGCAGGCTCAGTGAGCTCTTGTCCTATAGCTGAGCGTAAAGAATTAATCAATTTACTTTGACCTTTTTTCATTTCCAAATTAAAAAAGAACACCGTTTGAAACCATGAGCGGACTAAAGCTCCTTGTGCTCGAACTCCCAACAGGTCTACCAACATGTCTTTTTTTTCTTTAAATCATCAACATGTTTATTATTTTTTGTAAATGACAATAAATCCAGCAAAACAACGATTTCCATTTCTAATGACTTCATTGACTCGGCTATATCTCGAGTAACATTCAGAGAAATCTTTAATAAGAACTTTTCCGCAATCCCACCATTGCAGTAAAGAAGCATATTAATGTTTTTGCTGCTTAAAAGTTTCCCAAAGAAAACCAAAATTATCCATAAATTTTTTATCGTTTAACAATGAAGTATTAAAAATCCAAAATTCACTCTTATACCGTTCGTTTTTAAAATCACACAAAACTTATTTAGATAAGATATTAATTTTAATATCAAATTGAATAAATGTGTTAATGGCGCTTAAAAATAGTGTTAAACATATTTAATTAATCAGATGCATTAATAAGGCTTTTCATTTGTTTTTGTTTTTTGTTTTTAAATCACACAGAACAGATTCATTTTAATACCAAATTGAATAAATGTGTTAATGGTGCTTAAAATGGTGTTAAACATATTTAATTAATCGGATCCACTAATAAATGTATTCATTTTATGAATATTTCTTATGAAACACTGTTGATATTAGAGAAAAGGTGATAAAATACATTAAGAAGCTATAATTGTGCCGTAATAATTACTTCATTCCAGCTCTGCAAACTAAAATCAGTAGCCCAGGAAATGTAACAATGAACCTAAACAAAACTGAAATAGGTTGAATTTATTTGCTCGTAAAAGGCAAGATTACCCCTTTTGCAAGTCTTGTTACTTGCAACAAGAACAAAAGACTGACATGCAGTAATCTGGCGTTAAATCCTTAGAAGGGAACTTTGCAGCACATTCCTTTAATTCCTGTCATTTCTAAAATGTGATGGCACATCCAGCATTTTCACTGCACACACAGAGGGATTTTATGAAAGCCCCTAACTTCTCTCATAGTAATGAATAACAGCGGAAGATGACAGAAGATGGATCATTTATTCATTCTGTATTATCTCTGTGTGTCTTTGTTTACATTATGGAAAGAATGAGAAGAACCGTAAATCCCCAAACAGACTTTCTTTGAGAGAAATGTAAGGCAGTTAGGTTAGATGGGACACTCAAACAGTGAGGTCAGCATTGCCATTACCTCCGAGAAAGGTTAGCTGAGCTTACAGTGTGTACTCTTGCATCATCAAAGCACTGGGAGCTTTACAATTTTATTATTATGGTAATGTTTCACATCTTTACAGAGACATTTTCCAAGCGTCTAAATCTGTTTGTATGTCACCAAGGGGAATATTATGATATCCTGAACTGTTTGCTAAATAAATCTTTTGCTTGTTATCTCTTACAGGGAATGTACAGCTGCTGCAATTTTGAGGATGAAACAGCTCCTGGATGTTCCCAAAGCACACTTCCTCAATATCATCATGTTTCCACAGTTCCTCCTCCGCCGCCTCATGTGATCTCTACAGCCTTGGCCAATCCCCCTATCTCTAAGGCACAACAACAGCAGCAACAACAACAAAAGCAACACCACCAGCAGCCACCACCAGTATACAGTGCTCTTCTTCCAGGCTCCCCTCCATCAGGTGGACATTCTGGAATGGCTCTAGGGCCATCGAACAGTCCCATTCTTGGAGCACCCATGCCTTGCTCTACTTTCCTACCACGCCATGATCGCCGATTAGCTGTGGTAGATCGGTGGACACGTCCAAAGGTGGGCCCTGAGAAGCCTGGTGGTGTGAGCAGCGGAATTACAGACTTAACACAATTCCAAGTCATGCCCCCTCACTGGGGTGCAGGAATAACTGGAGGGGAGGGGGGTCTGGATGAATACAAGAGATACTATGGGCCAATAGATCCAGAGGGCTTAGGGGTATCTGTTGAGCCTCAAAATGTAGGGACTCAAACTCCAAAAACGAAGCATCGAGGAACAAAATCCTCTGGGAATCCACGGTTACCTCCTAAAGGTCAAGCTTCTGGACACTTGCCAATTAATCCTGCTTTGACTCATCCTTCTCCACCCCATCAATCTAACTGGAGGAGAAGCAGCTTCTCAAAAAGGAAGGGCTCAGGGGGGCCACTGTACGAAAACATCCTTCCACTCGGAAGAAGAGGTGGCGGCAGATATGGAATGAGAGATGGTGGTGGAAGAAGAGGACGTCGTCCTCCTCCCCTTCCTCTGCCTATACCTGTGCCCCTGTCTTCCCCAACACAAACTCCGCCCTCACCTTCTCCATCTATATGCTATACATCCACTTCCTCAAGCAGCTCCAGCAGCTCCAGTTCCTCCTCATCTTCAGAATCAGTCTCCCGATCTAACTCTCCCTCCTCTTCATCATCATACACATCATCTCAGAGCTTCAGATACCGAGCAAATGTGCAAGAAGTGTATGAGGACTATGACACCGATGAGCTTACGGAGGAGTCAAGCTTGCTTTTGGGGAGGAGAAAAAGTCGTTCACGTATGTCTTCTCGATCCCTGCCCAGCAGTCCTCCACCACCACCTATACCACCCCGCAAACCTTGTGCACAGAGAGCACAAGTGAGAGATAGAGCAGGCAGTCAGCTTGCACAGCTTCAAGAATGGTGGGCATCTTGGGGAGAGAAAGAAAAAGGTAGAAGAGCAGTTGGAGATAGAGAAGTTAAGGAGGAGAAACGGCATCACAAAGAAAGGGAAAGAGAGAGAAAGAGGAGGAAGAAGGGTAGAAAGAAAAAGAAGAGAGAAGAGCGTGAAAGAGAAAGGGAGCGTAAAAGACGTAAGGTGAAAAAGAAAAAGAAAAAAGAGGAGAAATCCAGAAGAAGGGAGAGGGAAAAGCGACCTGAACAAGAGGAAGTAGATATTGACAGAAAAGATGTTTTCGAAAAAGGAATAGGACAGGAATATTATTCCTATCCTGCATTGAGGCGGAGTTCTTTCCGAAAAAAGAGTGAAAGCTCTACCAGGAGTTATGAGTGGGATAGAGATGGAGTAAAGAGAGAAAGGGATGATCAAGGAGGAGATAATGAAGAAGGCAGTAGGGGAAAGGAAAGACATCACAGAAGCCCCAAATCACTTCACCACTCCAGGCCAAGGTCCAACAACAAGCATTTTTCCGCCCCAAACAAACCTTCTTCAACCGTCAAATTTTGGGGTAGTGGGAACCCAACTTCAGAGTCTCCATCATCTTTTGTACCCTTACTTCCCATTACCTCTAAAAGACGAAAGTCTGTAGGAGCTGAGAGAGATGAGCATGGAAGAGGTGTAGAGAGTCGGCCCCTTTTGGGAAATCAGTGTAGAGGTAAGCCTTGCTCGAGAGAAGGCCTGTCGTTTCACGAATGGGAATCTGAGGAAGAAGATGAGGAGTCTGAAGTGGAAAGAAGTAGGCCAGAAGAACAGGGGAGAAGGCGAGAAAGCAGAGGAATGAACTCTGAGTCCGAAAGGGACAGAGAAAAAACTGTTGAGATATACACAGATGATGAAGGTTCCTCTGGAGAGTTTGGTAAGTTTGAGAGATACTGGGAGGGTCACGAAGGAAGGGCAGTTGGAGGCATTGGAGGAGGAGGATGGTTCTTTGGCACCTACCCTGCCAGAGAAAGAGGAAGCAGTATAAACAGTAGAGATGACTCCTTTTTGGGATTGGGTGGTGGAGAAAGTAGCTTGGGATTTGGTGCAGGAACTGGATGGGGATCAGGAGGCTTAGGATCAAATCAGTGGCCTCCAACTCCATTGACTCCCCCACCTCCTCGAAGATACTGGTCTGTAGATAAATTACCAGTCAAGACTGAAAAGAAATCTAAAAGCAGGTCTCAAGAGAAGAGTCGAGGCCACACATCCTGTTCCTGTCAGTCGCCCCATCACTCTGCCAGCACTCACTCCAAATGGAATCGTGTGACTTCTAGGAGCCAGGAGGAACTACTCCCCCACTGCCACAGTTTCAGCAGCAGCGTAAGGCCCAAACGGCAATCATCCAAACCGGATCGGGCTCAGAGCCAGGCAAAATCTGGAAGCCAATCCAACCTCAATGCACAAAGACCACAGCGCTCAGACCGGTCCCGACAACCGCCATCCCCTCCTCAGAGTCTACCACCTTCTTTACCCTCTCCAATGGTCCCTGCACTCCCAGCACCACCCTCTTCCTCTCACCATATACATGTACCACCCCCTACCTCCTCCTCCTCAGTTTCCTCCCCTTCAGTTGTCTCATCTACACCTGGTGCCCCACAGCCCTCCTCTTTGTCCTCCTCTAGTGCTAAGCTCCAATACCAGAAACTGCGGTCAGTTCCCCAACCCCAAAGGTATCAATCCCCACATCTTCCCCTTAAAACCAAGAGCCTATGCTCACGTCGAGGCTCTGCCCAATTCTCCAGTGTGGAGAGTGAGGTTTGAGGAACATAATTAAATGAGGAACATCAGCAAGTAGCCCCAGGGGCGATCAAGTCACCTGCTCCTGCCACAAACTGTTAACTGTTCATAGCAGTCGAGTTGGGTTGTTTTCACTGGCACCCTCCTCTTGCACAAAGCTCTAATGCTCCTTAGAGACAAACCTGGATTGGGATGTCACATAAATTGTAGCCCTTTCTCTTTTCTTGTGTAAGAATGGAATACTGCCATGCTGACAAAACTTGTCGATGTTAGCGAGGCTGTTCATATGGAATTGGCTTTGCTTCTCTTACTTCTTAGGGGCTTTAAGGTGGTGCGTCGATAATGTGGGTAAATGTGATTTTTGTTGGAGTGTTTTGCTGCTCGATGGCTCAGGAACGATTTTTTCAAAGGGAGATTCTGTCAAAGTACAAACGCCCTAACGCCCCACACCCATCTTTTTTTCTCTTTTGCTCTCAGAGCTCTGAATCATGATGTAGTTGTTTTGTATAATTGTTAAAAATATCTCAAGGGAAGCATTCACAAAGAAAAGTAGCAATCCATTTTTCTTCTCTCAGAGCATTTTCCTTGACCTCCACTATCCGCAAATTGACATATAGCACTCTGTGTGTTGTCGTCAGTGTTTATATTTCTAGAAACAGGGTAAGTTAGCCATAACCGATCATATACTGGTTTTCTGAAGCTGAATGCCTAGCTTAAGTGGAGCTGATGTACAGTCCTGTTCTGTTGAAACCATTTAACAGGTCCTCATGTTTCATTCTTATCCCTTGAGCAATACACAATTAACTACAAACAGCATTCAATACATATATTTTATATTTAAAAGTTATTTTATTATATATAATATATGTTTTGTGGTCTGGTTCAAAACAGTTGTGTTAAGTTATTAAAAGATTATAAGCACTGTGCTGTATTACCATAGGGCACATGCAATGTTTCAACTACCTACAATTGGTGGCAGCCCTTCCCCTCTCGACTGAATGTACATGTTGCCATGACAACACGGTGTGCTGCAACCAAGACACTTTTAAGATCGTAGCTTTCTCGGGGGAGATCTTCTAGTCTGAGCCAGTTAGGGTAGCTTTGAACGCTGAGGTTGTGAGTGCCAGGATGACAGGGCTAGCCATACTGCAGCACTGTACTCGCTAACCGAGATGTCAGTGATGAAAGACACGTCATCATTCAGAGAGCGATAAGTGAAGGAGAGCACTGTTTACAGTTTAACACTGTGTTTTTACACGTTTTTTTATAAGCTGCTCTGCTCTGCCATTTATTAGCTTTTGACACAATCTCCATACTTGCTTAGCAAGTTTGCTTAAGCTGTACAATTAGCAGCAAGGATAAACTTGTCAAATGATAGCAAAATAGTTGCAATTTTATGCTTTTACTAGACATATCTGTTCGTTTTTAAAAAAGCTAGATCAAGTATTCTGTTAACTGTGAGGAAAAGACTGATTAGCAAACCAGTCAGGTAGATCTTTTGTTTAATTTTGCTTTTACCATTAGCCTAAAGCTATCATTTTTGAAGTGATCGCTATAATTGACTGTGAATATTGGCAAGGGCAATGCGTGTTGGCAGCAGGTCTGAGTCAACTATGTTTTGTTTTATTTATTTTATTTATTTATTTTATTTTATATAGTATTTAAACGTTTATTCAACCAGTTTTCATTGCCTTTCTGAGTTTCTTTTGTTTTAGATAAATGGTCAATTTTGTAGTTATATTACCTTGACAAAGCCAGTATACTGTATTGAACAAATTTTATTTGATGTTTTTCCCAATTCCCAATACATTTCTGAACAAATCATATGATGTTCAAGCTACTCCATCCAATAAGTGTGTGTGCCACTCAAACCAGCAACAGATAAAGGAGCAAACCATCATCTAAATCAGACTGTACTTTGCTGTTTGATGATCAGTATCACACCGATGTGTCCGAGATGAATTTATGCAGGTTATAAAATGTTTTAAGTTTATTCTGATTATGTAAGCACATGTTACATATTATCACTTTGAGAAAACCCAATGAAAAAAAGAGAAAATACTGTAAACTGACTGTACTATATACCAACCATAGTGCTGAAAATAATGCTTTATGAAATGAATATGGTTTAAAGAATCTACAGAGAGTAGAGAGTCTGGAAAAGTATGGAATTGTGAAGTGGAAAACCCTGTAGATCCTGAATGATTCAAACTCAAGGATTTTTAAACTTTCAGACATGGCTTTGTCAAGCCAGCAGCAAAGTGTGACTGTTTTAAATTTGATTTGAAACATGTTATGTATGTTGTTCTTCATATATGTATGTATACATTTATTTAATTGCATATTTGACACAGAACCATGCACAGTCCAACAGGCTAATTGTTTTTTGTGTGTGCTTGTAACTGCATCTGAGCCATATTTAGCTTATTTGTTGTATGCTGAGCTTTTTACAAGTAGTACTAATTAATTGGGGTATATTTTGTTGTCAATGGGGTAAACCATAATGTCTAGAGACTTTGAAGTACTAGAAACAATGGGTGATGATTATTTAATTTTTTTTTTAAACACAGATGACTTTTGTTTGGAGAAATCGGGAGGGCAGTAAAAAATCCAGAATCATAACACTCTGCCTCACTGTCACAGATTTCAGAGTAATTCTGAGTAGTTTGACATTAACATTTAGAATATTTGGCAGCTTATGTATGTATATCCTTTTGACTCCAACTTTGTTGTGTAATATGTGTCTGGATTACTTTATATATAGATGTACCTCATATATGTGTTTGTGACGTTTAGATAGAAATAGAGAAATAACTGTTCAGCAAAGCAGTATAGCTGAAGACAAGAGTATTGTTTTCAAACATTTCTGTTGGCAGACTTGATAATTAAGATGTGTTTCATGTATTAGCTGCGAAAAATAATTTTCAACTCTCTTTCCATTCCAATGCGCACATTAAATTAACTAGACAGCTTTGATAACATATTTGGGCTGAATCAGCAAGGACCTTAAGATAATGCCTTTTTTTTACCATTTCATTTTAATAATATCAGGCATAATGCAAATGTTTTAGTAGGAACCACCGCCACCAAGAATCTTAAAAAGGCCTTTCAGTAGACGTGTCTTGTTGTGTTAATAGCGTCTTTGACAGTAAATGTTTTGTTTGTTTGTTTGTTTATTTGTTTATTACTATAAGGAGAAGTCTCTTATTGAAGCAGCAGCATATAAATATATACATATAGATATAAATTATATATTTCAACAAATAACATGCATATATATATATAAATAATGTTTATCTACTAAATTTATTCTCTTTGAATTGATCTTGTTTGTCTCTTTGTCCTCTTTCATCTCATAACAGCTGACATCAGAGACCAGTTTTCAACTGTGTTTTTATGAATAACTTGGCCGACCATCGACCACAATGAATTTTTGTTGCAAATAACCAATGGTGTGTATGTGTCACTGTGGTGAAAGTTTTGGGACGAGGTGATTCAATTTTTGAGAGCAACTGTAGGCTCCTCACTGGGATCACTATGAGCGTCCATCTTGGCGTAGTAGGTCTTAGCAGATAGATTTGACCTCGCTACGTCAAAAGCTTTGCAGTCTCCATGTCAAACAGTTCTGGCTTTGGAAGCGGTATGTGTGTGCGCTCTTTCTGTGCCAAGCTGCAGTGTGTTATGCTGAAAACCCATTCGAACACATGCGATGCTGCTCTGTAATACTTTATGATAATGTAGCTGAGCAGAGCCAGTTATGTTTTATGCCACTCTGTGCCAGGACGGTAGTGCCCCCCGGTACCACTGTGTTAGGTTCTTGTGCCATACTCCTCTCAGTAGGGGAGCCTCACAGGGGGGCCACTCGCTGGGCCGCTCGACCATGGGAGACTATACTATGCTGTGCTAAGAGCAGAACAGAATAAAAGACTTTTAATACAACACTGTTTGGTCTGTTTTGTTGTTTTCAGCATGTTTAACAGAGAATGTTTGTGATTGACAGCAAAAGGGGTAAGTAATTATTTAAGTCTTTGTTTTTTAGATTTCTGAGGAGAGAGGATTTAAAAAAAAAAAAAACAAAAGAATGAAAAGCCTTTTGAAATCGCTGGTGGGGACACCTATGTTTTGCCTTTATTCATGCAGAGAATCTTTAATAGGTTTTAATAGAGTTGGGAGAACTTTTTTGGGAAGAGTTTGGAAACAGAGTCTCTTATGCTCGCCAAAGCTGCATTTATTTTTAATACAGTAAAAACGGTAGTATTGCAAAACATTACAAATTAAATTACTGTGATGCAAAGCTGAATTTTCTGCATCATTACTTGAGTCTTCAGTGTCACGTGATCCTTAAGAAATCATTCTAATATGCTGAGTTGGTTCTCAGGAAACATTTATTATTATTATTATTATTATTATTATTATTATCAATGTTGAAAACTACTTTTTTCAGGATTCTTTGATTAATAGAAAGTTCAGTGAACAGCGTTTATTTGCATTTATTCAATTTATTTATTATATTTATTAAACACAAATCTTTTGTAACATAAATGTCTTCACTGTCACTTTTGATCAAGTTAATGCATCCTTGATGAATAAAAGTATTAAATTCTCTTTTTTAAAATCTTACCACAAATGTTTGAATGGTATCATTGTTTCCACAAAAATGTTGAGCAGCAAAAACCGTTTTCAACACTGATGTTAGTAATAATAATAATAAAGTTTATTAATAAAATTGAGCATCAAATCAGTATATTACAATGTTCCCTTTCGAATGGGAACTCGCATTGCTTCTGACAAGATGCTATAGAGAACACCTCAGTGTGACCGGTGTCTGAAGCACGAGTCTAAATGCGATAATTGGCCGGTGACAGCCTGACTTCATTCCTGTGCGACCGTGAGTATAAAAGGGCGCCTGAGGAACATGTCATCCTCTTCTTAACCTTCAGGTGCCGTTTGTTTGTATGTGTGTGTGTAAGTGTGCTGTATGTGCTCATTTGATGCATTTGAAAGAGACTGGTAAGAAGCTTTGTGCTTTGATTCTCTTCTGAGGAAAAGTAGTCAGCATTTGCATGTGCACGTTCGGCTCTCAAGGGGTTTGAAGGCACTCATAGCGATGCATTCGTGGCAGCAGACTGTTCTCGCATGTTTCTTGATCGCGTGATAAGAATCTAGTGTTTGAACAGAGTGTGTTTGGCTCTCTTAGGAGTTGAATGCATGGTTTGTGATGCGGTCGCAGTGAGAAGCTCCACCCATGTCAGCATTTGTATGAGCGCATTCTGCTCTCTAGGGAGTTGAAAAATGCTTGTAGCTATGCATTCATAGCAGTAGTGTTCTTGCATGTTTCACGTTAGAGAGATAAGAATTTAGCGTTTGAATGGAATGCGTTCAGCTCTCTAGGGAGTTATATTGTGTAATGCTGTTGCTATGATTAACTCTTTAGTGAGAGTTGAGCGCCTGCAAACTGTGGTTCGGTTCCTGCAGCCGCAGTAGCATCAATGCGGAATTGATCACGGGGGTTGTAGGCGGAGCATGGGAGGAGTCTGATGAGAAGTCCTTTCTTTTTTGGACTCTTTCTCCTAACTTAGGGGGAATGTCTTATTCTGAGGAATTGGATGCAGAGTGAGTTGAGGCGGATGTTATTAAATCCGCCCCCTCTGATGTCCACGCACAGGTAAAGGTTGCACTAAGCACACAACCAATGAAATTAGATGTTTATGGTTGCTATAGTATACATGGGGATGCATATGTAATTGGAGGAAAATAAATAATTTTTCCTTGATGCTTGACGCTTTGGTCTCAGAGCTCAGTCTCAGTAACAGCACCTTCCAGGAGATATGTCCCTCCCTAGCATGAGGGTAATACTACCAATCCATACCCCCACCCCCCGTCTTTAAAAAAATACTGAGGCTGGGGTATGGACCTGCATGACGGGAAGTGTGCTTATTGCCAGAGTAGAGTATTGTCCACAACGTTTTTTGTGGCTCTTCTACTCTAGGTATTTGAGCACTATATGGAAGTAGAATGGTTCTCTGTGCGCCTCCTTGGTTAACTAATTTGGTTAACTGAGTGTGGTTAGTACTCTCCTCGTTTTAGAGGGTCATTATACTGAGTACTCTGCTTCCTAGAGCTTAATTTAGCATTAGTATCAAATTGAATGTTTCTCTGTGAGCCTCCTTGATAGGAGCAGTTCTGCCTGAGCATACTCCCATTGTTTTGAGGGTTATCATGCTGAGTACTCCACTGTACAAAGCCATTTTAAGCATTAGTGTCAAGTTGAATGGTTCTTGGTGAGCCTCCTTGATAAGCTGATATTTGGCTGAGCGTGTTTAGTGCTCCCCTCGTTTTAGAGGGGCGCCATGTTGAGTACTCTACTCCCTAGGAGCTCTGTTTATGCTAGAGTCAAGTTGATTGGCTTTCTGTAAGCCTCCTTGACAAGCTTAGTAACGGTTGAGCATTGATAATACTCCCCTTGTTTTGAGGGGTGTCATTGTGAGTACTCCGCTCCATAGGAGCTCTGTTTATGCTAGAGCCAAGTTGAATGGCTTTCTGTAAGCCTCCTTGACAAGCTTAAATTCGGTAAGTGTTGTTAGAACTCCCCTCGTTTTGGAGTGTCATCATTTTGAACACTCCACTCTCTAAGACCTCTGTTCATTGTTAAGTTGAAGGGTTTTCTGTGAGCCTTCTTGACAAGCTAATTTTTAGTTGAGAGTTGTTAGTACTCCCCTCATTTTTTAGAGGATCGTCATGCTGAGTACTAGTCTGATTCCCTAGGAGTTCTGTTTAATGTTAGTCAAGCTGGTTGACTCTTTGGGAGCCTCCTTGACAAATTTAGTTACGGCTGAGTGTTGTCGGTACTCCACTCGTGTTAAGGGTCATCATGCTGAGTGCTCTGCTCTCTAAGAGCTCTGGTTAAAGTTAAGATTCAAGTTGGAGAGCTTTTTGTGAAGCCTCCTTGACAAGCTCATTTACAGCGGTATTGGTACTCCCCTCGTTTTAGAGGGTTTTCATGCCAAGTACTTTGCTCCATAGAGCTATTTTTGGGTTCTGTGTCAAGTTGAATGGCTTCATAAAGAGCCTCCTTGACAAGTTTATTGATGGTTGAGCGTTGTTAGAACTCCCCTTGTTTTAGAGGTTTAAGATTCTGAGTACTCCACTCCCTAGAGCTCCGTCTAGCTTTAGTGTCAAGTTGTACGGCTCTCAGCAAACTTCCTTGACTAACTAATATATTTTTTAGATGCTGCCAGTACTCCCCTCACTTTGGAGAGTTGTCATGCTGAATACTTCACTCCTTGGAGCTCTGTTTAACTTTAGTGTCAAGTGGTATGGCTCCCGGTGAGCCTCCTTGACAAAGTTTAGTTTCAGTGTTGTTAGGTCTCCACTCGTTTTAGAGAGTTTAGTTTCAGTGTTGTTAGGTCTCCTCTCGCTTTAGAGAGCTGCCTTCATTCTCCAGAGCTCTGCATGGTTAGGTACCAGAGTTTTTCTGTTTTTTGTTTAAAATAGGCCTCCTCTCATTTTAGAGTCATTCTGCTGGGGCCCCCGCTCTTTAGAGCTCCTCCTTCTAGACAGTGGCACTAAGGCTCTTTATGAGCCTTCTTGGCTACTGTCTTTAGAGTAGAGTGTTGCTAGGCCTCATCTTTGAGAGTCATTCTGCTTAGGCCTCCGCTTCCCTGAGCTCCGCTTGGATAGCGGTGTCAAGTGCCACAGCTCTGTATGAGCCTCCCTGATAGAACTGTCCCTAGTATGTGGTTAGGCTCTCCTCTTGAGAATCGTCCTGCTGAGGCTTTCGCTCCCTAGGGCTCCACCTGAAAAGTGGTCAAGTGACTCTTTGTGAGCCTCCTTGGTAGGGCTGTGCTTTATGTAGGGCGTAGTTAGGCTTCCTCTCGTTCCAGAGAGTCATCCTGCTGAGGCCTCCACTTATTAGAGCTCCTTGCCAGTGGGGCAGTCATGGCCTAATGGTTAGAGAGTCAGATTTTTAACCCGAAGGTTGCGGGTTCGAGTCTCAGGTCCGGCAAGAATTGTCAGTGGGGGGAGTGAATAACGCTTTCCTCCACCCTCAATACCACGACTGAGGTGAGACACTTGAGCAAGGCACCGAACCCCCAACTGCTCACCGGGCAGCTCCTCAGTGTGATTATGCTCCCCTCAATTGAGAGGGTCGTTATGTACATTTATAGCTCTATGTACACTTATATCAAGGGGTAGGGCTCTTTTGCGAGCCTCCTTGGTAAGTTAAGTCTAGTGATTTTGGCTAGTACTCCCTTAAAGCTGCAGTCTGTAACTTTTTTGGGTTAAAAATTATCCAAAATAAATTTTAGCAAGTACACACCCAGCCAGTGTTCAAAACTATCTGCTTACCTTAGCTCGATTTACAATGGTAAGCTTGTAATAATGTTTTTAATTCCTGTGGTACTGGTGGATTTCCGCAGGAATTTCAAGTATATCTTTGCATCATTACGTCACATCTGTACACATAAATAAGGTGTCCCGGCTAGTAGGCTATATTGCGTGTGAGGATGTTGGAGGTGGAGATTTATAGCCTTTTCTCACATTATTGATATAATTAAACTTATCAATTTGATGGCGGATCCAGAAACGTTCAAAACGACAATCACCAGTGACAACTGGAGATTCACCCGCTGTAAAATGCAAAAGGCTTCGGACTTTCGGAGTGGCTACAGAAAAAAAAGAGACTGCAACAGGCCCATGCGAAAACAAGGATAAAAAACGGCTTTTGAAAGGTGGCGTGAACTCCATGTTTTGAAGGGGTTCAAATGGACACAAAGACAGCTTTTTTTCTGCTGGAGAGGTAAGACATTTCAATGGTTAAATTAGGTAACAGTAGCACACTTTTTCGCTTAACTCATACAGTTACGGAGTTGTCTTTGCCTTTCTCGTTTTGCTATGTGCATTATGGTAAATATCAATTATTTTGTGCTTGCTATGAGAGGGAGCAATTCACCTCTACTCCACATTAATTTGTTGGTATAAGACGATTAGAAATTAGACTGCACAGAAATGGAAACTAAACTACAGGTAGCCCTAATACACATTAAATATAGTCATGCAATGCTGATGTTGTTAACATTAACAGTTTGAAAACAAAGTATAACTTGCACGGTTTGACGTGATCTGATAAGCGATCGTTAGATTTAATCATCGCGATTTATTGCAATGCTTTTTTTCTCTTAGTTGGTCAGAACAAAAGTGGATGTCCAGTGAAAATTCTTATGTTGGTCATACTTTCAAACAGTAGAATCTGTGATTCCGAATGACAGTATCCACATTGACACGGTGACTGACAGCCGCACATTCTCCTCAAAACATTGGATTCATCCGCACTGTGCCGTGCCGAGGCACAATTCACGTAAAGTTGATCATTCTGCGAATAACTGCAATTGCAGATTTCGAACAGAGATGGCGAAAAAAAGGAAAAAACTACGAACTGCAGCTTTAACTTTAAAGGGTCATTATACAGAGTACTCCGCTCCCTAGAGCTCCGCGCTGTTTTTAGTAAAAATTGTTAGGCTCTCTGAGTTCCGTACTCCCCTTGTTTAGAGGGTCGTTATGCAGAGTCCCTGCTCACTAGGGCCCTTAAAGCAACATGGTCAAATGAATGGCTCTCTGTGAGCCTCCTGGACAAGCTGTCTTTGTGGTTGAGCCTGTATTGTACTCCCCTCGTTTGAAAGGGTGCTTCATTCCCTGGGGCTATGTACAGCAATTCTGTCAAGTCAGTAGGCTTTCTTAAAGCTTCCTTGATAAGCTGTTTCAGCTAGAGCTCTGTAAAACACTGCTGTTATAAAGGGCTGAGTACTTAAATTTCTAGAGCTCTGCAGATTAATATCGAGTTAAAGGACTCTCTGTGAGCCTCCTTGATAAACTTACTTCAGGTTGAGTTGGTTAGTACTCCCCTCTTTTTTGAGGGTCGTTATGTAGAGTACTCAGCTCCCCCAGAGCAACGTTTGCGTGCTCTGTAGGTCCTGGAGAACCCTTTTTTGGGATGAGTAGAGTTACTCCCCTCGCTTGGAGGGTCTGTATGCTGAGTCTCTACTTTCCAGGACCGTCTCTGGAATCCAGTGTGAAATGGTTATTGCCTGTTTGCAATACCTTCTTATTGGAGGCCTCTGTGAGAGTGCTGAATCTAGAGAATCTGCTTAAGCAAACAGGTTGTAGGACTGCCAGCCTCCCTGGTTATTCTAGGGGTTGACATTATTGTCCCCCTGAAATGACAGGCCAGGGTCTATTTTTGTTCCTGGCCATATTCCCTTAAAGGTATCTTTCAATTGGAATATGATTCCAAGCCTTTGAGCTCTGCCCTTGGGCCAAGCCCTACCGCTTGGCCCTGCGAGGAGAGGAGGTAAGGCGCAAGACCGGGACTTTCCTTGTTTAGGGTATGTAGCTTGGGAAATGACCGTAGGGAATAGTGTCACTGACAGCTCGCTGGTGCGTCATTTGGGGAATCTGACTCTGGTAGTCAGGTCAGGCAGAGTCAGTACTTTGAGTGCTTAGTCACAGTCGATAGGACATGTATTCCCCTCAGCATGGCGGAGTGGGTATTTGTTCCCCATAGTGTCTTGTCAGACGCAGTGCGAGTTCCCATTCGAAAGGGAATGTCTCAGGTTATAAATGTAACCATGGTATCCTGTGAAGAGGAATGAGACACTGCGTCTCGCTGCCATGCTTCTGGGATGCCTGCTACGTCTCCTTCAGACGTAGAAGTGGATGACGTGTCCTCAGGCTTTGTGCCACACAGGAATTAATAACATTTTTAAATATATTAAAATAGAAAACAATTATTTTAATAATATTTCACACTTTTTACTGTATTTTGATTAGATTAAAAATTTTAAATTGTAATGTTGCCAAACTTTTGACAGTTACTGTATACAGTATATACACACAATGTATTTTAATATTTATATACAGTAGCTCAATATTTATAAATATATTTTTTAATTTTTTTGGTATTTTTATTTAAGCCTAAACTTAGTAAATAATAACAACACTGATGCATAAAATATGTTTGCAGTATATGATTGCGGTATTGCCTATACACACAATTTTGTATTATTTTTTTTTCCCTGTATGTTTTAGAAGAAGAAGAAGAAGAAGAAGAAGTTTTATTTATATAGTGCCTTTCCATAGCTCAAGGTCGCTTTACATAGTGTTAGGCAGTACATTTGCACACCCACATACACAATACATATATATATAGCCACATTATTCAAAATACAAATTAAATAGATATGTCTTTAGCTGGGTCTTGAAGGTAGACAGAGATGATATATTATGTAATGGCAGGGGAAGCGAATTCCATAATTTAGGAGCATTGACACTAAATGACCTACCACCTACAGTAGACAACCTGAAAACGAGGAATAGACAAAAGACCAAGCTCAGATGATCTGAGGGACCGGGCAGGAGAGTAGGAGAGGAGTAGGTCAGACAGATATGGAGGTGCAAGACCATTTAATGCCTTAAATGTTAGAAGTAATACCTTAAAGTGAATACGTGATGCCACAGGTAGCCAGTGAAGATCATGCAGTAGTGGAGTTATGTGAGCAGAGCCCCTGGTGGAGGTGAGAACTCTGGCTGCTGAGTTTTGAACATACTGTAACCTTGCAATAAGTTTTTTAGGAAGACCAAGAAATAGAGCATTGCAATAATCCAGACGGGATGTGATTAATGCATGAATTAATATTTCAGCCTCAGCCTGAGTGAGAGAAGATCGAAGACGTGCAATATTACGAAGATGGAAAAAAGAGTTTTTAACAACAGAAGAAATATGAGAGGCAAAAGATAGAGATGAGTCAAATAAGACACCAAGATTATGGACAGATGAAGGAGGCTTAACATAAACCCCATCAATTTCAAATGACAGGTCCATCCTTTTTACTGAGGTTGCAGAGCCAATCATCATTAATTCAGTTTTGTTACTATTTAGTTTAAGGAAATTCAAGGACATCCAATGCTTGATGTCCCTGATGCATGCAGTAAGTGAGTTAGGCAATGATGGCCTATCAGAGCTGGTGGTGAGGTAAATTTGAATGTCATCAGCATAGCAATGAAATTGAAGTCCATGCCTGCGTATGATGTTACCAAGTGGATATATATAAATGATTAACAGAAGTGGACCAAGAACTGAACCCTGAGGAACACCCTGTGAAAGCGGAGCAGTGGCAGATATATACCCTTGTATGGTGATATAATATTTTCTGTCACGGATGTAGGAGATAAGCCAGGAAAGAGCAGAACCAGTGATACCAATATCAGAAAGGCGAGAAATTAGTATTTCATGGCAGACTGTGTTGAATGCAGAACTTAGATCCAGAAGAATCAAGATGTTTATTAACCCTGAATCCATAGACAGAAAAATATCATTAGCCACACGAAGAAGAGCAGTTTCAGTGCTATATGACGAGCGAAATCCTGACTGAAAAGGTTCAAAAAGGCCATTAGCATTTAAGTAAGATCTCAATTGTGAAGCCACAACTTTTTCAAGGATTTTACTTAAGAATGGTAAATTTGAGATTGGCCTATAATTATTCATGTTTAGATCGTCAAGGCCCGTTTTTTTAAGAATGGGGGTCAGGGCAGCCAGTTTTAATTCAGCTGAAACAATAGCAGATGTTAAACTAGAGTTTATCATGTGTGTTATGAAAGGTTCAATCTCACGAACACGCATCTTAAGCGAAACAGTCGGAGTAGGGTCAGGCTGGCAGGATGTAGAGTTAGACTTCACAATTTGATCACTTATGGCAGCAGAAGTAGTGAGAGTAAAAGCAGAGAGAGAGCTTGTGGAGTAAGCCGAGTCAGTTGACATCGAGTGAACATTTGAGTCAGTTGTATGAGGGGTGTCTTTGGAAATGGATGCAGTGATTGACTTCAATTTGTCTGAAAAGTAATGAGAAAAATTATTCACAAGCACCTCAGAGCCAGAAATAACATGTTGTGGAGGATTAATGGAATTATTAATAGTAGAAGAGAAATATGAGGATCTTGCAGCATTGAGGGCTGTACGGTATTTGAGCAAGTGTTCCTTCATAGCCAAAGAGTGCACAATGATTCCAGTTTTCCTGTACAGTATTTCCAAGCGATGACCCATAGCTTTCATCGCTCAGAGTTCCGGAGAGAACCAGGGTGAAACACGTGCAGATTGAACCAGTCTAGTTTTAATAGGAGCATGTTTCTCAAGTATATGGGAAATGGTATTATTATAGATGCTGCAAATCTGACAAGTTAGAAGCCCTTAGTGAATTAGAGAAAGCAGATGGATCCACAGAACTAAATTTACGATAAGTGAGCTTTTTTTTTTTTACAGGCGATATAGATGCTGGAAAACTAAAACTGAAGTTTACGAGTTTGTGAACCCGAAAAAGCAAAATCAGTTCCACTAACAAGAATATTATATAAGCCAGATGTACATATAAGATCCAATGTATGATCTATGGAGTGAGTAGCAAAATTTACATGTTTAGCTAAATTGAAACACTCCAGAACAGACATCAATTCGTTGAGAGTTTTCATGTATGTTGAAATCACCAAGAAAAATTACAGATGAATAACTAGCACAGACAAGAGTAAGTAATTAGGATTACAGCCATTGATGTTTTGCCAGTCATTTTCAATGCAAGGTATTCAAAAGATGTAACGGCATGGAACTCAATCTTAGATATTTTGATACTCTCACGACAAACTAAACTACAGCTAACCCTCCACCTCTACGATGGAGACGAGGTTGAGAGAAATAGATGTACCCAGGTGGTAAGAGGTTTAAGTTAAAGAAGTACTTGGGCACCTGCCAGGTTTCTGTCAAAAGTAACATGTCCAGGTTAGCCCCAGTGATAATGTCATTTAGCACTGATGCCTTATCAGTTAAAGAGCGAGTGTTCAATAGCGCACATTGCATATCTGAAGAAGCAAGTTTGCAGTTTCCAAGGACGGGATCAAAGCGTACTGGTCTCAAATTCTCAAAGTTGATTACGCAGTTAACCTGTTGTGTTATACCAGAAGCACAGGTGTTAGTGCAGATAACTGGAATACTATTTGAAGACGAACAGTGATACGTCCGAAGTTTCTTCCGCGAACGGTGTATGTAGCGGGGTCTGCGTAAAATCTAAGTTGTTCACACCATGTATAGGTGTCCGGAGCCAAGCGGAGAGATCCCTTTAAAGTTCTAAGTTGAGCCGAAGAAATTTCAGAGCCATCTCAGGAGAAGTCACTTTATTAACATCAGCCAAAAATAGTACAAAAAGACCAACAAACAAAACCGGCAAGTGGTTTTGCGTCGACATGACAAAACCAATGGGAACCACACAACAACTTATCGGTTTAACTACGTTAGCCAGAACCGTACCGAATCCACTATCCGCAACAATCCACAGAAGGGAAGGCTGCCCGACCATACCGAGGATTGACCCCACAAAATGATAAAGAGAGTGGAGGCTCACTGTATCATATGTCGAGAAGGATATGGATCCGACGCAGAGAGCTCGCAGCCGATCAGTGTGACAGGATCACAAAAAGGCCAGGTTAGTCATCCAAAGTTTACTGAGTGAGTAGTCCAGAAAAATAATCCAAGTAATCCCAGTATGTCGAATCTCAGCCGAAAACACATCCAAAAACGTATCAGTCAATAAACAAGCAAACAGACAGGTACCGGCGTGAAGCAGCAGCACAAGCAGCAGGGTTCTCACCTCGGAAGTCACAAGTCACATATTTTAGAGATGTCTCCAAAAATGTCTTTCTTTTACAAAAACTTTTGAGTATTGTAAATTCTAAAAAATGTTAAATCGTATCTCACTACCACCTTGGCCATATTGAACTGCATGATGTCCATGGGTGTTGGCTTTGCAGTGGCATTGCTATCTATTCAATATCCTCAGCATAGGATTTAAGATGAATGTAACATTTATTTTTCATTTCCAAATATGCTAGCATCTGCAGTGAATTCAGCATGTGTGCTGTGTAAGAGTGAGTGAATTCTTTAGGAAATATTGGAAATAGGAGAAAAGAGAGCTATTGGACAATGGACACAATCAGTTGTTATGCAGGAACATTAGAGATTGTGTAACCAAAGAGAAATATAAGCATGTAAAATGCAGGTGACAGCAACTTTGCAGAAAGCATTGCCGCCTCGTCTCAGCAGGCACACTGAGGTGAAGGTAACTAGTATTACTCATTCCAGAGAGAAAAGCGAGAATGAGAGGTTACTGTGGGTTACCCAAGTAATAGATTGAGCATTATCAAAATCAGACATTTTGAACAAACTGTTGCTGCAATTCTTTCCAAGACACCCCCCCCCCCACACTCCCACACACATACACTTATATTGCTCTCTCTTTTGTATCATAAGTCTGTGAACTCTTTTTCCCATTTTTAATTAGTTACAAATGCAAGATTTATGTAACCACACTGTTTCCATGCCACCACTGAGGGAATATAATTAACCGATGGGGGCCATTTACTGGAGATTAATGGAGGAAATAAGAGGCGAGCTGTAAGAAAATCTTTACCTTTTAGGGCTGTAGTTGGAGGGTGTGAAGAGGAAGAAGAAACAGAGAGAGAAAGGCTTGTTCAATATACGCTTACTTGTAGGATTATATATAAATGAGTAGGCCTATTCACTGATAGTGTTCAGTATTGATTTCATATCAAACTGTCTTTGCATCTGTTGTGTTACTCTGAACCGCAATGCTTGTGATAGATGGTAATTCAAACAAACACTGATTCTGAGTCACGTTTGAATCTTTCAATTATGTCTTATCACCAAACCAATTCTATTTGATGATGTGCCAGTGCAGGGGCGAGTATCCCTCCAGACTTCGAAAGATTTTTCTCTCTCGCTTCCTTTCCTGTATAGTAGAATGTGGAGCAAAAATCAGGCCAAGGAGAAAGCCGATAAGAGATGAAAAAATCATACAGGCGGGATTGAGAACGATTGGGAGAAGGACAGACATACAGACAAAAGAGAGAAATCTGGGATTTTGGAGACTGGCTGGGAGAGCCAGATAAAATGATAAACATTAATTTGAAATTAATTTAACGGTGTGATTTGCGAAAATGCGTTGCTAAACTGCTGCCTCTGGTGAAATGCACTCAGGAAAATTTCTATCTTGATAGAGCTCCTGCTATTGTGTGGAAGTTGGATTACAGCATCACAGGAAATGGATGCCTGCAGTGAGATTATCCGACTTGATCCTGAGAGGTCGAGGGCAGGAGCTTGCTAATCACTGTGACAACTAAAAGATACTTGAGGCACCATTTGGGGTTCCTTAGATCGTCACGCTGATAGAACCCAAAGGAGAGCATCTACACATACTTTTAAAGGTATCTCTAATACCTATTCCTTACTGACAAAACTGTATTTTGAGTGCCTGCAGTGTTTTTAGAGATCTTGCAGGAACTTAAATTTGTGGCAATCTGAGAAACCCCAAATGGTGCATCAAGTATATTTTTGTTATAGTAATGTGCTCAAAGCATCTTTAAAGCTTTCCTAAGCAACAAGCCTTTTCTATCTTCCATGTTTTGGCCTATAAGGAAAATGATAAACGATGCTGGTATAAGTCAGATCATTGATGAAAATGCTTTAAATGTCTGAGATCAATAATGAAAATGTTTCTATGTAAATTATTTTATTGGCATAACATTTTGAGTGATTTATTTTTTTTTCACCAGCATGATCTGAGAATGATCCAAAGAGTACATTGAACAGAAGCAAGACATCTGACTGTCTGTAAGGAGTCACATGATCAATATCACAAATGTAGGCTACTTGTTGGCAGATTATTAAATATTGTTCATTTTACATAATTGTATTTATTATTTAAAAAATTTTTTAAATGGGATGTAACCCCAATATTTTCAATGTGGTCTCAGACTTTTGGATTCCACTGTATGTTTAGAACATTTCCAATGTAGTAATAGGTAATGAAATTACGGATAAAAGGCCCATATATCATGGCATTCTCATACCATGCCACAAGGGGACAGCATTTCCATACTTCCTTGCAGGAAATTCCCAAACTGAGACGTTCAACAGCTCATAAATCGGAATGACAACCAATTACACTGCCTTCTTCCTATTAAATCTACTACAGCCATATTTAGGTCAACAACCTCTGTGGCAGACAACATACAAAGGAAATATGGCCCGCCTGTCTTGGTGTATTAAATATACCAATAAACTTCACAGTGGTGGATAAATTTATCCTGCACATGTGCCACAACTGACAGCAGTGGGGCGCTCTCAGGCTGAAGTGGGGCAGCTTGACAGGGGGAATCTCTTTATATGTGTGCGCACATGCATATGCTGGATAATATTATGTTGGACACGTAATAATGACGCGGCGCAATTTAATTCACATCACTAAAAACACTTTTTTTCCTATATTGCCTCTCGTTTTATAGGCATATCCTGTATTGTTACATTTTGTAAAAGTAAAATGTAAAACAATGCAGTGTGTAGAAATGTATATAAAATTGCTGAAATGAAACACTAACTCCACACAATATTTAGCCTACTTTCAAATTCAAAATGAAAACAGAATTTGTTTGTATTGCATTGACAACTGTTGGTAGATTACAAGTTTTTTCCTTTCCTGTCACTTATGATTGAAGGCACAATATGTAAGATTTTTGGATTCAAATATCCAAAAACCACTAGAACAATGTTATATATTTTGTTGACTTGTGTACTTACATTATCTCAGATGTTTTCAAGAATGTTTAAATCCAGAGAAATAAGCAATTTTAACCAGGACACAGGCCATGTCCGTGCGTTGCCTGTCAGTGACATCATACCTGCCTTACCCTCGATTTCCGTTTTATTTTGTAAAAACCATGGAAACACCAAAGACGCTTTAATATATTATGTTTTATTAGACAAGGGAACAACTGTTTGGATGCATATAGACAGAAAACAAATTATTGTACAGCAATACAGCATTTTCTCCGTCATACAACATGTTTTAAAATTAATTGCATGCCATTTATCAACACAAGTCATCCAGCATTTATTAATATGATATTCTAATATTGATCTAGCTTACTGCAGTGTGCAACAAGTGTCTCATAGCAGCCGCGGAGCGAACGCACAGAGTAACGTTATAACATAATTTTTAACACACTCAAATGTATCTAATATGATAAAACAGCACTGCGTTACCCCACATACGCTTGACCGGAAGAAGAGGAAGCAGCGACTGGCATAATAAAAGTTCCGCTGCTGTCGAGTTGTGTGTCATGCTCGTCTCTCATTAGCAATCGCTCCAGCGGCCACATTCAGCTCCCAAAGCACTCAGCCCTGCTCTGCTTCATACTACAGTAACGTTAATAATCTCGTCCATGAACATGATTTCTGCCCGAGTCCCATCCCGATTCTTTTCCACCGTCTAAGATGAAGACTACAACTCCCAAGATTCCGCGTCATCAAGCTATGCCCTTGTTTTGAATAGGCGACCTCTAGCGGCGAAAAACTACGTAGTGTGCCTTTAAGTATTTTTTGAAAAAAATTTTAGTTAATTATTTAAAAATATTATCATCAAGCATATTAAAAATAAATCAAGAAACATGAACATGTAAATAAATTAACACGCATTTATAGCTTTCTTATATCCTGTCTGTTTCACTTCTACTTTTCATACTGCAAATTCAAATAAATTGGCATTACCATTGATGACTGTAAAAGTGCCAGAATTCATCTGAAATCTTAAGTCTAAATGAGCATAAGTAACTAGCAGAAACCAAGGGATGAAAGACCAGAACAGTCACAGAAGTTTTTTCTCACTTTTTAGGAATGAGTTGTCAAAAGTCAGATATGAGGAACATGTGAGGAAAATAAACTGTTACAAGCTCTAATGACATGAGATAAAAGCCGAGTCGTGCCGGCAGTACACAACTGCTCCAAACATGCAATCCAAACCTCATTAGATACAAATGGCAAGCTGTGGCCTTAAGACATGTTATTATATCAAGAAACGAGAAACTGTGATCTGACATCTTAAGCTGCTGCACATTCAATTCTGTCTGATAATCGAAGGGGAGCCGGAGTGAGTAGGTGTATGGCAATTTTAAATGTCCCTTTAGTTATGACATTTTCTAGGTAATAACATGCTCTGAAATATAACTAATGCCAAAGTCAAGGTGATAATTAAAGAGGCTTGTTTTAACTGTTGGCCACTGAAGCATTTCCTAGTTCATTCCTGACTCACCTTAGTATCCTAATTAGTCAAATTAATTTATAAATGGGCCTGTTTCTCCTAACAAGACTATTAGCAGCCCTGTATGAGTGTAGCTAATAAGAACAGATTGCGCCTGTATTTTGACCTAAAGGGGCTTATGTAGTTTGTGAGTTTCTAAGTGTGTTTGTGTGCACTAGTGTGTCTTTTTGCACTCTGTAGTCTTTTGACAGTAATGAGCAACTGTATGAGAAAACAAACAAAGACTTGTTCCACATAATCGTTTTTAATCCTTGACTGAATTTAACTACATTGCTTTCTTTATGTCATTCTTTCTCTCTCTTTCTCTACAGTTCACAAGTTTACATACATTTTGTATGTATCTTTTTCTTATAAGAGGGATTATATATTTTTTTTATTTAGGTCTGCGATGATGCACATACTTAATAAAATATATTTACATATATTCCACAAGACAAATATATATTTTAATTTACAGAAATTATTCTGTTAAAAAATGTACATGTTCTTGGTTATAAAAGACATGCCTTGCCTCCTGCCATACATGGGTCACTGGTTTGTCCTGAGCAGTAAATATCTTAAAATCAGAAAACATAAATTGTGTGAAATAATATTACAATTTAAAATCACTGTTTTGTTTTGATATATTTAAAAATGTAAATTGTTCCTTGAATTTTCAGCATCATTACACATGATTCACATTCATGATTCATGTTTTCACATGATTTCAGTGTCACATGATCCTTCAGAAATCATTCTTGCTAAATGAAAGTATTAATGTATTAATTTATATGTTCTTGCTCAAGGGAAAGGTGCAGCAAGCCGACACTAGAATGGGCACTTCGGTGTTACTGACTATGGGAAGTGAGCACACAGGAAGATACCGGCTCTACACGGAGGCTATAGAATCTAACGAACGTGTTAGGTGTCGCCCAGCCCGCAGCTCTACAAATATCTGTCAGCGAGGCGCCACGAGCCAACGCTTAGGAAGAAGCTACACCCCTAGTGAAGTGGGCTCTTAACCCGAGTGGGCAGGGCACATCTTGGGTTTCATACGCCAGGACGATGGCATCCACTATCCAGTGGGCCATCCTCTGCTTGGAGACAGCCTTTCCCTTCTGCTGGCCTCCATAACAGACGAAGAACTGCTCTGAGGTCCTGAAGCTTTGCGTTCTGTCCACGTAAGCCCGCAAAGCGCGGACGGGACAGAGAAAAGCTAGGGCTGGGTCTGCCTCCCTTCGAAGGCAGCGCTTGCAGGCTCACCACCTGGTCCCGGAAGGGAGTGGTGGGAACCTTGGGCACATTCCCGGGCCGGGGTCTCAGGATTACATGAGAGTTACCAGGCCCGAATTCCAGGCACGATTCGTCAACCGAAAATGCCTGCAGGTCCCCTACCCTCTTGATAGAGGCCAATGCAGTCAGGAGTACTGTCTTTAAAGACAGAATTTTTAACTCAGCTGACTGCAAAGGCTCAAAGGGCGCCCTCTGCAGTGCGGTTAGCACCAGAGTTAAGTCCCAAGAGGGTATAGAGGGAGAGGGACTAAATCCTCCTCGCCCCCCTCAGGAACCTGACGATCAGATCGTGCTTCCCTAGAGACTAATGTACCACCTACCATGTCATGATTAGCGGCGATAGCGGCAACATAAACTTTGAGGGTGGAGGGAGACAGCCGGAATGTGAATGGCACGAAGCAACCTCAGATGCTTCTGACTCCATAGGAGGAGATGGCAGCGAGTTGTGACATGCGCAGGAGCGTAGACCACCCTGTTTGAAGCGGCCCAGCGCAAGACGAACTGCTGACAACTCGAGGCAATTAATATGCCATTGCAGTTGAGGCCCCGTCCACAGACCCGAAACTGCAAGCCTTGTTTTACATGGCACCCCAGCCGGTGGATGAGGCATCCGTGGAGACAACAGCATGCCAGGACACTTGTTCTAGGGGAACTCCTGCCCGTAGAAATGAAGGGTCCAACCACGGGCTGAAGGTTTGGCGGCACCTCGGAGTTACGGGGACACGGGGGGATCCGCTGTGCCACGGCCATCTTGGGACTCGGTCGTGTAGCCAGCGTTGAAGCGGTCTCATATGAAGCAATCCGAGCGGCGTTACTGTGGCTGCGGATGCCATATGCCCTCTGAAAATGTTTTAGTGGTACCGCTGTCCTGCATTTGAACGAATTCAAGCAGTTCAACACCGACTGGACACACTCCTCTGTGAGACGTGCTGTCAGATTGACCGAGTCCAGCTCCATACCGAGAAAAGAGATCCTCTGCACGGGGCAGAGTTTGCTCTTTCCCCAGTTGACCCGAAGTCCCAACAGGCTGAGGTGACTGATCACCGTGTCTCTGTGTTCACACAACAGGGACAGCCCCGAAGGGAAGGACCTTCAGGTCAATCGCTGCAAACCAATCTTGGGGACGGATGTACTCGAAAGTGCGCTTCTGCGTCAACATCTGAACGGGCGGTTTGTGAAGGGCCCGGTTCAGGACTCACAGGTCCAAGATTGGTCATAACCCACTGCTTTTCTTGGGCACAATGAAGTAGGAGTTATAGAACCCCAACTTCATATCGGCTGGAGCGACCGGCTCCAATCGCGTCCTTCGCCAGTAGGACTTCGATCTCTTTCCGCAAGATGGGCGTCACAGCTCCACACAACAGTGAAGTGGACGCCCAGAACTTGGGAGGATGCCGTGCAAACTGAATCGCATAGCCGAGCCTGGTGGTGCAGGTGAGTCAGCGGGACCATCCCGGAAGTGGTAGCTAGGCTTCCGGAAACCGTACCATGAACACACCCGCCCCATAGACGTACCCGCAGTAGGGCAGCAAAGTGGAGGGCAGGGACCCGACCCAAGAGGCATAGTGTCCTGAAGTGGAGTCTGAATGCGCACGCAGCACCTACCTGCCCCCACGGTTGGACAGAGGGTATGAGAGAAGGCATGGTAGTGTTCTCAAGCCATACGCTGCGGTCCGCTGGTGACTGAAGGAGGGGCAGAGAGTGGCAAGGCTTTGTGGCGTCACACACTGCCTACCTCACCTCCTTCCTCAGCGGGGAAACAAGAGTGGTGAGGCATAGCGTCGCGCACTGCCATCCTCGCACCGCTGAGAAGAGGGGAATGAGAGTGGCGAGGCTCCCTGGCGTCGCACACTGCCATTCTCGCCCTCTTGTGGGGAGGGGAATGAGAGCGGCGAGGCTTCGTAGCGTCACACGCTGCCATTCCTAAACTCCCGAGACCCAGAGGTATTGGAACTGCACTTAAGAATTTGGGTACCACTGGCTGTAACACCAGTGGCGGAACAGAATTTAGCAATGATTTTCCACCCGGCCCTCCTCCGGGGAAGAGCAGCTTCAACCAAGTCCGGGTCACCCGTCTCGGCTGACTGTCAGCCGAGACGGGTGGCATCGTGGAATGCCCATGGCGAGCAGACTGAGGGGTTCCATCTGCTTTGCACTGTGGAAGACTGCTGCACAGTCACCGACAGTGTCACCGAAAAGGGTCACCTGAGAGGTGAGCATCGAGAAAGCGTACTTTGGCGACGTCTCACACCCCTGCAAGGTAGCCCAAGGGTGTTTCTGGACCAGTGCTTTAAATGTAAATCAGTCACTGTGCGCAGCTCAACCTCGGCTCAGAACTACCCTCGTGCACTAAGAGCGCAGGACGGAGGTGGCCTGCCAGTGGAACTGCCACCTCACCGATGAGGGTAGTGAGAGAGGAAAATTTTATCCAGATTATGGCCCTATTGGCGCTCCATATTTTGGCACCAAATAGTTCCACACTGCCAAAGCTTTCCAATGCACATCCGGGAAAAAGGCAAAGGGGCGGGCAAGGCGATTTACGCGTTGCACTACGCCTCAGCCACCCGGGAAAGCATGGCTGTCAAGTCTGAATCTGATTCAGCATGAGCACACACCATTATAGTGGGAAACTCAGCATCATCTTCATTTCCAGCTTATAACAGCCCTCTCTCCGATGCAGCGATTGACATCTGTCCTCTGCTAGAGCCCCAGATGAAACGCTAGGTCCCCTTTTTTTTTTTTTTTGGAACCAGCAATCCCACCTGTAAGCTACCAGCAGGCACGTGAGACCGTGAGCGTGGCCGTCAAGACCGCACACGGCGCGCTGAACACTCAAGCCCCTATGAAGAAGGCAAGACAAACAACGCGCCGACGTGGTCATGCTCTCATGAGAGAACATGAACCACCCACGAACACAGTCTCAGCATGCTTGCGATGCGATAGAGGAGTGAGGGCCCACGGAGACGTACTCGGCAGGGAAGCCCCACTGTAATCCTCAGGTCACGAAGGCTTATTAGCCGAAGTAGCCCCTTTCTGGTGCACCAGAAAAGAAACTAGATCAGGGAATAGGCGAAGGGACTCAACCCTGTTTGAGGTTTCAAGTCTCGACTGCGCATCTAAAGCTGGGTGACAACCCGCGCTGTCAGCCGGCAGCTAGACGGCACACGGCGCGCTGAACACTCAAACCCTCACGAGGAAGGCGAGACGAACAACGCGCCGGCGTGATCCCGTTCTCCTGAGAGAACATGGATCACCCACGAACGCAATCTCAACAGCTTATGCGAGAGGGATCGTGGCCGTCAAAGGACAGGAAACAACCGCATTCCAGAAACGCACGGGTGGAATGACGTCTTGAAAAAGACGCAGTGTCACACCCACGCTGCTCTTTTAGAAGAAAGCTCTTTTAAATGTGCTGAAGCACCCAGGAACGACCGCGGCAAAACATAGGAGAGTAGTGCAGCCTGTGTATGCACTCACCATTGGGAACGCCCTCACCAAACCAACAGTGCTGTAAAAACAGCAGTTTATCACTGTATCAGTGAGCTCACGGCCGCCGCTGATCGTGCCTTCTCTCCCAGCACTCAAAGAAGCGTCTTCTCTCGTTCTATCTCTTTCTCTCTCTGCTGAAGCAGGAACAGTCTACTTCATCAACACCGTGTTCGGCTCCGAAGTGCATAATAATAGTGCGCTGCATTTGCCTCCTGTTTATACCCGCGGCTCGGGGCGGAGCGGAGCGCGAGATGCAAATCTTGCACGCCAATGGCCATTGGCCCGTTCTCTATATCTCGAAGCTGATAGGGGCTCCCAGAAGTGATCCCAATTCATCGGTGACATCCGATGTACGTCGAACGTGACCGACTGAAAGGGAACTCTTTCTAACCCAAAATCTTTGAACAGTACTTCAATAGTGTACATCCTAAAAATAGTAACTTTGTAAGTTTGTATTATTATTATTATTATTATTATTTAGTTTGGTCTTAAGATATTTGCAGAACAAATTTCTAATAGTTTGCATATTTGCTTTTCTTGCCATTAAGGATGGTCTGTTCAGATACTCGACGTGACGCAAGGAAAGGGACATTTTTGAATGATTATTTTCCTGGAGGACAGGGCCGGACTGGGACAAAATTTCAGGCCGGGAAATGTCACACCCATCCAGGCCATCTGTATGGGATGGCCTGGATGGGTGTGACATTTCCCGGCCTGAAATTTTGTCCCAGTCCATGGTTTGGAACTTGAGTTCTCTCTTGAACTGCACTTTCACTTCCCTTTTCCTTTTCATTATCTTAATTTTCCCTGATATGTCTCTGTCTCGACTCTCTCCCTTGTGTTTGTTTACTTTTTTGCTACTTTTCTTGTACCTGTCACTTCTTCTTCAGCAGGTCTACTGTTAGGAAGATGTTGTTGCAAAAAACACATTGTAATTTGTTTGCACAGAATCTAAATGTACTTTAGGTAAATTCAAAGCATCACATTAGGGCAATGTGTTGTTGTTCTATCTTAAAATTTCTTAAATATACAATATTTATTAAAACTATTTCATGCAAATATATCAAAAAAAATTCTAAATTGCTTAAATGTCAAAATTAGTACAATAATAAATGCATCATGACAATATCTTTATAGAAAAATCATAATACTGAACAAGTTATTGCATTATTACTAATATGTTTTGTGTTGTTGTCTGCCCTAGCTCCCTTCAAACGTATAAATCGATGTGAATATCTGTCTGCTAAATTACTACTGTAACTTCACAATAGATAATAATGATGTTATTTAGCATACAGTTTTTCGAATGACGACAATGGGGTGCTACTGCTAACATTTGCTAGCAGTTTAATACTTAGCTACGTTAAAGAAGACATAACCACAGTAGCCTATTTGCAGGTGAAACTGACCTGCATTTGAAGGTCAGTAATTTTGCTTTTCCTCAGTGCTCCACCTGGCTGCTTCCTGTGTCTGTTGCACTGATTATTACTCTGTTTAAAACGGTTTGGCGGAAACACGCAGAGCTCATGCGAGCTGAATCGTAGCGTTGCCAGTCAAGACTAACCGTTTCATGATTTATTATTGATTTATTTTCGAATGCCGCATTCGGGAATGATCACTTTAGTGCATTGGGGCAATTATATATAATTAAAAAGGCAATCATTTTATAATTAAAATAATTAAAAAATAAATAAATAAATAAATAAAAGAAAGAAAGAAAGAGGGCAGCAGGCCAAATCAGTTGCCAGGCCACCGGGAATTCACCCGGTGCTCCCGATGTCCAGTCCGGGCCTTCTGGAGGATGTGCATGAATGTAAAAAAAAAATGTAATAAGCTGCAAGCAGCGATGAAAGGGCCCCTAACACTCGTGCCACCCGGTGGTTTTAGGAAAACGTCTCGGTTAAGTATGTAACCCTCGTTCCCTGAAGGAGGGAACGGAGACGTACGTCGGAACTGACCGACCAATCTACTTCGAGTGTTTAAAAACGAGCCAATGAGGATTGGCATGCGGTAGACGCGTCCCACGCTCCGCCCCGCAGCGCGGGTATAAATACGGAAGTGGAAGTACCGCATATCGCTTTACAACTGAGGAGCCGGCTAAGTGGCTCGGCCTACAGCTGAAGCACAGCACCTGGCGACGGGACGTACGTCTCCGTTCCCTCCTTCAGGGAACGAGGGTTACATACGTAACCAAGATGTTCCCTTTCAGTCGGTCACGTTCGACGTACGTCGGAACTGACCGACGAATTGGGATCCCTACTAACACGCCAGAGATGCTGGCCCTTCCAGCGCCCTGACCGAGCTCGCTGGACCACGCCTAGGTTGGTGCGGAAGTCAGGGCTCCAGTCAGGGAGGCCAGTCACTGCTGTTCCTGCAAGACCCACTCAGCGTGACTATTGGATAACGCTGGGAAAGCGTGCCCGTCTCAGGGAGATGGTACGCTGCGGAACCACGTCCTTCAGTGGAAGGAGAGGTGGAATACTCGTAAGGACTAACCTAGCAGGGTAGTGCTACCTATGGCAGTCCCTGGGGTGGATCCAACCTGGTCCCAGGGGGGAAAGAACACCACCAGAGACGACAGAGCGGGCTCTGTCAAGGGAAAGACACGGGGCTAGCCGAGTAGGGTAGCTGGTACCGTGGAGAAAACACATATGGGGTTGCAGTTAGGGAACCGCTACATATGGAACCCAGCCTAACACACACGTTCCACAAGCATACGGGTGTAGGCCTGGTGTCAGACGGCCGCAACGTCTGACACCGAAGGGGTGACGGAGGAGCTCGACAGGGTTAGCCGTTTCCAGGGAACACAACTGGAGACAATAGACGCACGTATCCGGCCCGGAGGCGGGAGTGGCGTATGCAAGCCGACACTAGAACGGGTACTTAGCGCTACTGGCCACTGGGGGCGAGGATGCGGGAAGATACCAGCTCTACACGGAGGCTATAAAATCTAGCAAACGTGTTAGGTGTCGCCCAGCCCGCAGCTCTACATATGTCTGTCAGCGAGGTGCCTTGAGCCAGCGCCCAGGAGGAGGCTACACTCCTAGTGGAGTGAGCTCGCACCCCGAGCGGGCAAGGCACGTCTTGGGACTGGTAGGCCAAGACGATAGCATCCACTATCCAGTGGGCTAACCTCTGCTTGGAGACAGCCTTTCCCTTCTGCTGGCCTCCGTAACAGACGAAGAGCTGTTCTGAGGTTCTAAAGCTTTGAGTTCGGTCCACGTAGGCGCGAAGAGCGCGGACGGGACAGAGCAAAGCTAGGGCTGGGTCTGCCTCCTCCGAAGGCAGCGCTTGCAGGTTCACCACCTGGTCCCGGAAGGGAGTGGTGGGAACCTTGGGCACGTATCCAGGCCGGGGTCTCAGGACAACGTGAGAGTTGGCCGGCCCAAATTCTAGGCACGATTCGTTGACCGAAAGTGCATGCAGGTCCCCTACCCTCTTGATTGAGGCCAATGCAGTCAGGAGCACTGTCTTCATGGACAGGATGTTTAGCTCGACTGACTGTAAAGGCTCGAAGGGAGGGCCCTGGAGCGCTCTGAGCACCAGGCCTAGGTCCCAAGAGGGTACCGAGGTTGGCCGAGGAGGATTTAGTCTCCTCGCACCTCTGAGGAACCTGACGATTAAGTCGTGCTTACCTAAGGACTTACCTTCGACTACATCGTGATACGCCGCTATTGCGGCGACGTACACTTTGAGGGTGGAGGGAGACAGCCTTCTCTCCAACCCATCTTGTAGGAAAGCAAGCACAACATTAATCGAACACCTTCGGGGGTCTTTCCGGCGGGAAGAGCATCATTCAACGAACAGGTTCGACTTCAGCGCATAGAGGCGCCTCGTAGAGGGGGCTCTAGCTGAAGCGATGGTGTCTGCTACTGCCTGTGGCAGACCACCTAGAACCTCCGCGTCCCGTCCAGGGACCAGACATGGAGTCTCCAGAGGTCTGGACGCGGGTGCCATAGAGTGCCCCGTCCCTGAGAAAGAAGGTCCTTCCTCAGGGGAATCGGCCAGGGAGGGGCTGTCGCGAGGAGTGAGAGTTCGGAGAACCAGGTCCGGTTGGGCCAGTAGGGCGCAACTAACAAGACCTGCTCCTCGTCCTTCCTGACCTTGCACAGAACCTGTGCGAGAAGGCTCACTGGGGGAAACGCATATTTGCGTAGGTCCCGGGGCCAGCTGTGCGCCAGTGCATCTGTACCGAGGGTGCCCCCGGACAGGGAGTAATACAACTGGCAATGGGTCGAGTCCGGAGAGGCGAACAGGTCTACCTGCGCGGCTCCGAAGAGGTCCCATATCAGCTGGACGCTCCGGGGGTGGAGTCGCCACTCTCCCGGAGGTGTCGGCTGACGAGAGAGCTCGTCGGCTGTCTGGTTCAGCGCACCTGGGATGTGAATGGCCCGAAGCGACCTCAGACGCTTCTGACTCCACAGGAGGAGATGGCGGGCGAGCCGGAGCATGCAACGGGAGCGTAGACCACCCTGACGGTTGATGTACGCAACGGCCGCAGTGCTGTCCGTACGGACCAGAACGTGTTTTCCCTGTAGCGGCTTTTTGAAGCGGCCCAGGGCGAGACGTACTGCCAGAAGCTCTAGGCAATTGATATGCCAACGCAGTTGGGGCCCCGTCCACAGACCCGCAACTGAGTGCCCGTTGTACGTGGCCCCCCAACCCGTGGAAGAGGCATCCGTAAAGACCACAGCGTTCTCTGAGCGGAACAATGGCTGCCTCTGCGAGTTTCGTGAAGACGCGAGGCGACAGGGACAGCCCGAAGGGCAGGACTTTGTACTGAAATGCCCTCCCCTCGAACGCAAAGCGAAGGAACGGTCTGTGTCGAGGGAGAATGGAGACATGAAAGTACGCGTCCTTCAGGTCGATCGCTGCGAACCAATCCTGGGGACGGATGCATTCGAAAATGCGTTTCTGCGTTAGCATTCTGAACGGGAGCTTGTGCAGGGCCCGATTCAGGACACGCAGGTCCAGGATTGGTCTTAACCCATCCCCTTTCTTGGGCACAATGAAGTAGGGGCTGTAAAACCCCGCCTTCATATCGGCCGGAGGAACCGGCTCGATCGCGTCCTTCGCCAGCAGGACATCAATCTCGGACCGGAAGACATGGGCATCGCAACTCCGCACTGAGGTGAAGAGGATGCCCGTGAACTTGGGAGGCCGGCGGGCGAATTGAATCGCATAGCCGAGTCTGATGGTACGGATGAGCCAGCGAGACGGCCTGGGGAGACCTAACCAGGCCCCCAGAGACCGAACAAGCGGGACCAACGGCACCACAGATGTGCCCGGGGTGAGGCAGCGAGATGGAGTACCCAGGGCCGACTCGGGAGGCCCGGAGGCGGCCCGGAGTGTTGCTTGAGTACTCCAGGGTGGGGCAGAGTGTGGGTGAGAAGGCCCACACTGCTGCCCCCTGGCGAGGGGGAGAGGGGAGGAAAGGAGTGGCAAGGCCCGGGGGCGTCGCGCACTGCCAACCTGACCCTCTTGGGGCCCAGGGAGGGAGGAAACTGCTCTTTTATTGAAAATGTGGGCACCGCTGGACTCCGGAGAGCCAGCGGCAGGATGTTGACACCAGTGTGATGGACATTCTCCCCCCGGTCCTCCTCCGGGGGGAGGAGGGGTGCGGACATCACCTCCCCGAGAACAGCTCCTCTTCTCCCTGGGCTGCCCGTCTCAGGGCCGCTTACCCTTGCGCTTGCCTGCAGAGACAGCGGGGCCCTGGACGGGTTGGGAGGCCCTCTTGCGCCTGGCGCCCTGTTTTGCCGGTGGAGGCTGCTGCTTTGGCTTGGCAGGGGCGGAGGCAGACGCCGGGGGACGCCCTCGGCGACGAGCAGGCGGGGGCGCTGCAGCCGGCGACTGGGTGGAGGCAGCAGCAGGTCGCCGGGGCAGGATATTTTTGATCGCCTCCGTCTGCTTCTGGGCAACCGAGAACTGCTGGGCGAAGTTCTTGATTGCGTCGCCGAAGAGGCCGGCCTGACAGACAGGGGCGTTGAGGAACCGCACTTTGTCGGTCTCACGCATATCTGCCAAGTTCAGCCACAGGTGGCGTTCCTGGACCACAAGTGTGGACATCGCCCGACCCAGGGAGCGTGCGGTGACTTTCGTCGCCCTGAGGGCGAGGTCCGTCGCGGTACGCAGTTCCTGCATAACCCCTGGGTCGGAACTACCCTCGTGCAATTCCATGAGCGCTTTGGCCTGGTAGACCTGCAGGAGCGCCATGGCATGCAGAGATGACGTGGCTTCTCCACAGGCCGTGTAAACCTTGCCGTTTAGCCCCGGACGAGAACTTACATGCCCGGGAGGGGAGACGCGGATTTCCCCACCAGTCAGTAGCGGTCTTAGGACACAGTTGCATCGCAACCGACCGCTCCACTGGGGCGATCTCCACGTAACCCTTCGCCGCGCCACCGTCGAGGGTAGTGAGGACGGAGGAGTCAGTCGATCGGTTTCTAGCGCTATAGGGCGCTGTCCACGACTTTGTGAGCTCCTGATGCACTTCCGGAAAGAAAGGCACTGGGGCGGGGCGCTGAGAACCAGCACGGGCCGTCCCGAGATACCAATCGTCCAGCCGTGAGGGTTCGGGACGCGGTGGAGGGTTCCACTCGAGCCCGACACTCGCGGCGGCCCGGAAAAGCATAGCCGTGAGCTCTGGATCGGACTCGGGCAACGCTACCACACCCGAAGGGGGCAGCGCAGCCGAATCTTCATCTCCAGAGTCCATTAGCTCGTCCCCCGATGCGGCGATCGAAACCATATCCTCAACCGGAGCCCCGAAAGTAACAGCTGGCCCCCCGCGGGAAGGACCAGCATGCTCTTCCGGAAGCTCAACCGGCGCAGCGGAGGGGGGAGGGGCCCGAGGAGCCTGTTGGCCCGGCGGGAGTGCCCTCACAGTAACCCTCAGGTCCCCACCAAAGGCATCAGCCAAAGTAGCAGCCCTCTGCTTCGGGGCAGGAGGACCACTAGATCGGGGGATGCGCAATGGGACTCCACCTTTTTTAAGGTAGTCGAGCCTGGACCGTAATACTGCGATGGTCATATTCCCGCAATGGGAACATGAGTCATCCACGAAAGTCGCCTCAGCATGCTGAACGCCCAAACACATGAGACAGCGATCGTGTCCGTCAGCTGGGGACAGGTAACGACGGCATCCAGAAACACACAGTTTGAATGACATCTTGAAAAAGACGCAGGGTCAAACCGTGTCGCTCTTTTAGAGGAAAATGCTCTGATCAGTGCCGAGGCACACAGGGGAAATGGCCGCGGCTCGCAGCGGTTCAGGGGTGCAAGCCCGCTGAGAGCACTCAAAATGCCCAAAGCTGTAAAAACAGCTGTTTGTTTGTTCTTTTTTCTTTCAGAGGAAAAAAAAAAAAAACTCTATTTGCGACCACCGCTGCAGGCACCGTTACACCGACACTGGCAGAGCTCCAACTCTTTTTGCCTCGCAGGAAACACTCTTCGTAGGAACAAACAAGCACATGAATGTTCGGCTCCGAAGTTGAAAGCGATATGCGGTACTTCCACTTCCGTATTTATACCCGCGCTGCGGGGCGGAGCGTGGGACGCGTCTACCGCATGCCAATCCTCATTGGCTCGTTTTTTAAACACTCGAAGTAGATTGGTCTCTGAAAATAGATCCCAATTCGTCGGTCAGTTCCGACGTACGTCGAACGTGACCGACTGAAAGGGAACAGAGCATGGTGGGCAATATGCATTTAAGTATAAAAATATTTGCCACACTTCCTACTACCAGCTGGTGGCAAATGCAATTCTCACAGGTTCCTATTCTATGTTTTTGTCAATTGTTTCAGATCAAAAGTGGTCAGTTTTTGGTAGGATATTAGAGAATCAAAATACTGAACACAACTCAAGATATCTCGCAACATCTAACTAAGTCCTCAAAACTTGAGTTCCAGTGATTTTTGTCACAGATGTGGCAGAGCTGGACAGCTCGAGGCCACACACACACACACACACACACCCACACACATACACACACAGACAGTGAACATCAAGGCACAGCACAGCACTGCCCCGAACTGGGTCACAGCCACAAAACATAACAGTCCTAAAAACATCTAGTGCATCACACAAACATTTAATAATTTCCATGCACTATATTTACATGAGTGCATACAGCAAACTCACTTGCATAAAATAATGGAAAAAATGCCTATATTCATTTTATAAGTCCACTTGTGAACGGAATTTCCTGTCTCTCATTTTTGTTTCACGGTAAACCTTTTGAAAAACTTTCCTAACTCCGAAAAGTGAGTAAAATAGTGTGTGTGTGTGTGTGTGTGTGATTGTCTTTCAGTGTAAGTGTTCAACCCAGCTAAGCTTGTGTATATGTATCATAAGTGCTCATTATGCTCATAATTAACTCCCTATGGGATTTAAGGACTGCCTGTGCTCCCAGGGAAAAGAAAAGTAAGATAAATACTAGTTTAGATTTTAAAAAAATACTAGGCACTAGTGTGTGCGTGTGTTGTAGAGTGCTAGGCAAACCTGTTAGAAAACTATTTTATTTTATTTTGTATTTATTTTATTTTAGTATTATTTTAATATTTTAGTATTATTTTAATTTATTTATTTATTTTTTTTATTTTTTTTATAAATTTGTATTTTATGTTGGAGGGCAGAAATGACACATCACAAAATTATTTATACTTCTTTTTTTTGCAGCCTCCATAAAAATGGTTTTCTCCCTGTTGCTCTTGTTCTGTCTCCATCCATCTTTCCCTGTGCAAGCTATATCCCTATGAGTTATCCATATATATGCATAAATGAATTCCAGTCATCTATACATGTCCCTATAATCTGTGTCCTCATTTGCATAATCTTCACTTGGGTACTTGTACATTCCCTGCTCTCTGTTCTCTCTGGCTGGACTGTGAGCTTCTCCCTCTTGCATCCCTGCCTTCCCCTGTCCTCTTCCATCAAGCTCTAACTCTCTCTCTCTCACTCTCTTTCTGTTGATTTCATGTTTTAACTCACCCCTACTTCCCGCCTCTCTCTGATGAGACCTCTTTGAAGTCACGGTTGTCACAGCAACGACATGATAGTGAGGGGATGGTTGCGGGCTATCTCTCTGTGGAACGCTGGGGATTCTCTGATCGTCCCAAGTCTATAAATCAAACTCTAAAATTAGCATTTTTCTTGGTGAGTGAATATGGCTATCATTCAAACACAATCGTAAATGTTCACCCACGGTAGTGCAATTTCCCCCCCCCCAGCACATTTTAAATCATGTCTGTCATCATTGCATGTTGTGAAAGCCCTTTGATTGGTTTCAAATGTCACGCTGTGTGTGATATTTGAGAGTGCACTATTTCGTAGGAGATTTGAATGCAGATTTTAGGCCATCCGTGAATGGAGATTTCAGGTCAGTCAACAGCACTGTGTGTTATTTTTATCACACATGTATTGGGTTTCCCCACCAGGGGTCTAAAAATAGACAAAAACAAAAAAAAGAGGAAGGGAGAGGCATTTTAGTGGGGAGTGGGAGGGAGGAAGAGGAAGAGGAGAGAGAAGAAGAATGAGCAAGTGAAAGACTAGCCCGCCCCTCCTCCTGTGGCCTCTCTACTGGAGTGGATCGATCACAAAGACCCTCAGAGGGTCTCAATCTCGAGGCCACCATAAAGTGAATCCTTCATTACATACTGCCAGTGGCCAAGCTTTTTTGGTATATGTGTGCAAAATGAAGCCTGAGTTCAGTGAAAGCAAAATTGGATGAAGCCTATATTAAAGAGCAAATCACCGGAAAATGGTCTGTAATAGTATATGACAGATTTATGCGTTTAGCTAAAGCTGTTTTATGAAATATTATCACTATATATTTTAAAGCCTTGTCTGCTTCAATTTACACACACACACACACACACACACACACAAAATGTTAACCTACAAGTGTTTTTAACCTACAAGTGATTTTATTTAAAGGGATAGTTCACCCAGAAATAAAAAATTCTGTCATAATTTACCCACCCTTTATTTATGTTTATTGAAAGTCAATGAAGTCTGTGGGGAACGGGGCTGAGAGCCTTGGGAACGGAGCGAGGCCGGTGGCGTCAGTGTTAATGAGCATCACCTGTGCGCCACTGTGGGTCCCATAAAGGAGCTCCAGAAGGATAAAAGGAGGAGTGACAACAGTGCAAGATGAGAGAAACGCCTGGGACTTTATGTTGATGGTTTATTTTATTTATATGCGGCAGTTGTCCGTGAGGGGCTGTCACTTACTTTTATTTTGTTGTTTGTTTATTTTATTATTAAAGTTACGTTCATCGTTTGCCGGTTCCGCCGCCTCCTTCCCTGGACTTGAACTTTGTTACAAAGTCTAACTAGATTGGGCAAATTCTTCAAAATAAATTTTTCATGAAATTTTAGATGGCGCTGGCTAATAGTAGTGGTTCAACGGATCACAAAACTCACGGTTCGGATAATTTTTCGGATCAGCAAGAAAAAAAATTGGGGTGGGGGTGAGGTACTTTGGTACTTTAAGTACTCTGATACCACAGGAAAAACTACTAGCCTAAGTAACAAAGTGAAAACATTATTAAAGGCAAGTGAACAGACAGTAAAAATAACAAATACACAAATTACAAATAAAGTAAGGTCTAACTGTAGTATTCATTTCAGTTACAGAAATGTAATAATTAATGTATAAATGTATACATTTAATATAGATAAATCTTTGTTAAAGCTTTGTTTTGTTGTTTGATTAACATCAATGACAGACAGCAGCAGGTTTTATAGGCTGCTGTCACTTTAAGAGCTAATGGAATGTGTATAATGATACACATCCGATTTCTCTCAACTCTCCACGTTCACTTAAAGGTGCTGTATGTAACTTTTTGACTGTACTAAAGCATAAAAATGCCATAATATGTTTGCAGATATTTAGGAAACATGATGAGTTCACATACTCGTTTCTCAGAAAAACAAAGCTACAGCCAGTTATTCTATTTTGAAATGTGCATTCTGTGTCGGAATGTCTGTTTTTGTTTTGGTCTGTGCAATAACGCACGCTGCCAATTTACCCAAAAGTATTTCGACACTACAGGTTGACAGTTGGCGGAAAACACAGCGTATTGCTGCCATGGAAGCTAGCAAACAAACTGGGTCAGAGATTGCAGATTCTACCCGACCTAAAAAGCCTTGACATCCATCTAAAAAACTCTATGAACGGAAGCACATTAAAATGCAGATAAATCAACTCATCAACTTACAGCGTGTAAGTCTCCTCGTCTTCCATAGTCACTCGCTTGTTCCTGTTGCGTGTCTTTAAACTGGCAACCTGCATGAGCGTCGAGTCTGAGGAGGAGTGGGCGGGGCAAACAATATTTTGAATTTTTGTGTGTATGTGTCCATCCAAGTGCATGTCAATTCTGAGTTTGCGCGCTATCTGAAATGCGCCTCTCTGTATGTGTGTGCCTTGGATGTGTGCGGCTGCATGCACAGATAACAGTGCGCAAGTACTAGAGTTTAAATTCTCTGCCCGAGCCCAAGCCCAAGCCCAAACTTGGGGTTGGGCCGATATTTCCTGCCACTATCCTTGAGCCAGGCTGGGCCGGGCCAGGCCCTTGATCAAGCATTTGTGTTTTTTTTAATCATTACTTTATTATCCTAATTGGGTGGGGAGAAAGCTATGCCATAATCAGAAATATTATATAATTTTTTAGCAAAGTAGGCCTAAGTAACAAATGTATACAAAGTTACGTTTCTTCATTCGGATCCATTTGTGATCCATTCCATTCTGAATAAACAAACAACGCAGTTTACATGCTTCATCCTTGTTGCATTATTCATATTGGGATAGTTCACCCTGAAATGAAAATAAAGTCATCTTTTACTCACCCTGCTGTTGTTCCATAATGGCCCACGTATTAAAAAATGGTCGGGTTTAATTACATAATTACAGTTAATGTGTCGGGCCGGGCCGGGCTCAGACACAACGTGCACGGGGTCGCGTAGGGTCGGGCTTGATTTTTTTTTGTGCCCGATCTAAGTTCTAGCAAGTACCGAATTAAATTTTCCTCTGCCTCTTTCAGCGCTGGAATGGTTTAAAATCTACCGAATGTGTAAACTAGCAAGACAAAACATGTGCAAATGATAACCTTTCACTCTGTGGTGGTGAAACTTGCAATTAATCCGCAAATCACATGTGTGCCGAACCGTGGAGCCTGGTCCGTATGGATCACGGATCAACTATGATCCGTTTAACCCCTAGCTGATAGGTCTCATATGCAATCTGCAAACAATCACTCTACTATCACATGGCAAGCTTGCTCAATTGCTCAACATTTGAATAACCTGGTTCAGTGTCTGCTGTAAGTTTCCTCTGAAACCCTCCACCTCCCCCAGCTCCACCTGCCAAGATCTGCTATGGGATCATGTCTATTCATACAGCAGCAGCATATCTTACATGCGTAGAAAAAAAAACTGCTGTTGTCATGATTGAACTACTTCTGCAGAAGAAAGTCATACAGGTTTGGAATGACACAGGGATGAGTAAATGATGACAGAATCTAAATTTGTGGGTAAAAAACAAACAAACTAGGAGCTCAGTGAATTCAAGCATGGTGCCGTGATAGGTTGCCACCTGTGCAATAAGTCCATTCCCACAATTGGCCTTCAGATTAGCTCAAGAACAGTACATAGTGAGCTTCATAGAATGGGTTTCCATGGCCGAGCAGCTGCACCCAAGCCTTACATCACCAAGTACAATGCAAAGCGTTGGATGCAGTGGTAGAAAGCACGCCGCCACTGGACTCTAGAGCAGTGGAGACGTGTTCTCTGTGATAAATCATGCTTCTGTCTGTCTGGATGTCTGGCAATCTGATGGATGAGTCTGGGTTTGGCGGTTGCCAGGAGAACAGTACTTGCCTGACTGCATTGTGCCAAGTATAAAGTTTGGTGGAGGGGGGATTATGGTGTGGGGTTGTTTTTCAGGGGTTGGGCTTGGCCCCTTAGTTCCAGTGAAAGTGACTCTTAATTCTTCAGCATACCAAGATGTTTTGGGCAACTTCATGCTCCCAACTTTGTGGGAACAGTTTGGGGATGGCCCCTTCCTGTTCCAACATGACTGTGCACCAGTGCACAAAACAAGGTCCATAAAGACATGGATGAGCGAGTTTGGTGTGGAGGAACTTGAGTCCTGACCTAAACCCGATAGAACACCTTTGGGATGAATTAGAGCGGAGACTGCGAGCCAAGCCTTCTCGTCCAACAGCAGTGCCTGACCTCACAAATGCGCTTCTAGAAGAATGGTCAAAAATTCCTATAAACACACTCCTAAACCTTGTGGAAAGCCTTCCCAGAAGAGTTGAAGCTGTTATAGCTGCAAAGGGTGGGCCAACTCCATATTAAACTCTATGGATTAAGAATGGGATGTCATTAAAGCTCATGTGCATGTAAAGGCTGGCGTCCCAAAACTTTTTGCAATATAGTGTACATTAGGATACACAACCAAACTTTTTACAGTGTAGTCTACTGTAATTCTCTGTTGTTTAGTGTATTTATTCTACCTTTCTTTCTACCTCTTAATCTACCTATGCCTTCTTTTTTCTGTCTATCTGTCTTTCTTTCTTTCTTTCTTTCTTTCTGTCAGGTAGAATGAATAGCAAAGCATAAAACATGAGAATGCTTCAGTTATCTGTTGAATTATTAACCTAAAAATCTATTTTTCAACTCTATTATTGTTCCTGATTGAATTGACTGAATGTTTAATGTCTTTCTAAGAAACTGAGGACAAAACGGGGGTGTGTGATTGTTTGTATATGTTGTGTATGCATTCTGTTTTGGTATTTCCTACTGACAGGCTTTTGTTTTTCACCTTATGCTTCTTTGTTCAATCAAACATGCACAAATGCACATGCACCACAAATGTCAGTGCCTCTCTGCTGCATGGGCAGGCTGGGAGTAAAAAGCTCAAGGCTGTGCAGTGCTGCACCTTAAACCACACACAGTTCTTCATTATCACATAAAGGTTTATCACATATATACACACATAGAGGCTGTATAGAACACAAACACACACACATTGTGTTGTCATGTTTTATGGGGACTTTCCATAGACGTAATTATTTTTATACTGTACAAACTGTATATTCTATCCCCTTACAGTAACCCTACCCATCACAGAAAATGTTCTGCTTTTTTAAATTTTCAAAAAAAAAAAAACTCATTCTGTATGATTTATAAGCTTGTTTCCTCATGGGGACCTCAATTTAGATCCCCACGTTGACACGAGTGTGCATTCAGGTTGAAGTCCCCACCGGGATAGAAAAGCATGAACACGGCATGCACGCACACACACTGCAGTGTTATAAACATCTGCTCATGTGGTGCAGTCTAGTGGTATCTCTTAAGTTTCCCACAGCAGAATGAGTTTTCTTTTACTGCAGTATAGTGGACATCTGACAGCGCGTTATGGACCTAAACATCTGTTATTTATCATTCTTTCACATTGAGTTTTACACACAAGTTTGTTGTTGTTCTCCTTAAGAGCTATGGTTAATTGTGCTGGTCCATATTGGGCATCTAAATCCTGATTTTGTTTCTCATAGCTTTTAGTTAAAGTAAATAAAGCAAAATTAACGTGAAAACCATTTAACTGTTGAAAATGTTAGTAAAAAGTTCTCTTAATTACCTAACCATACGGTGCAAAATATTATATTTTAAAATGTCAAAGTGTTAATTTAATGTATATTATATTTTATTTATTTTTAAGACTGCATTTAATGTAAAAGCATATTGTTAAAATGTATTAAAAGTAAGTGTCAATCACGTTATATAGGTACCTGTATATAGGTAAAGAGACAATCCCTCTCCAAACATTATGATTGTTTAGATTTTAATTAGTTTCTTATTGGTGTTATCAGCTATGCACTTTGGATTGCCTTTAATGTTGTTTTATTATTGTTTATGTGTTATTTTACATGTACAGTCACCCATGAAATCACTTGTGTAAATATGCACCTTATAAAATGTTAGTAAAAGTTACCTTAGTTACCTTAAATATATTTTAAAAGACATATATATGTATTTTTTATGTATATTATATATGTAAAAGTATGAATTATATATATATATATATATATATATATATATATATATATATACACTCACCTAAAGGATTATTAGGAACACCTGTTCAATTTCTCATTAATGCAATTATCTAATCAACCAATCACATGGCAGTTGCTTCAATGCATTTAGGGGTGTGGTCCTGGTCAAGACAATCTCCTGAACTCCAAACTGAATGTCAGAATGGGAAAGAAAGGTGATTTAAGCAATTTTGAGCGTGGCATGGTTGTTGGTGCCAGACGGGCCGGTCTGAGTATTTCACAATCTGCTCAGTTACTGGGATTTTCACGCACAACCATTTCTAGAGTTTACAAAGAATGGTGTGAAAAGGGAAAAACATCCAGTATGCAGCAGTCCTGTGGGCAAAAATGCCTTGTTGATGCTAGAGGTCAGAGGAGAATGGGCCGACTGATTCAAGCTGATAGAAGAGCAACTTTGACTGAAATAACCACTCGTTACAACCGAGGTATGCAGCAAAGCATTTGTGAAGCCACAACACGCACAACCTTGAGGCGGATGGGCTACAACAGCAGAAGACCCCACCGGGTACCACTCATCTCCACTACAAATAGGAAAAAGAGGCTACACTTTGCACGAGCTCACCAAAATTGGACAGTTGAAGACTGGAAAAATGTTGCCTGGTCTGATGAGTCTCGATTTCTGTTGAGACATTCAGATGGTAGAGTCAGAATTTGGCGTAAACAGAATGAGAACATGGATCCATCATGCCTTGTTACCACTGTGCAGGCTGGTGGTGTAATGGTGTGGGGAATGTTTTCTTGGCACACTTTAGGCCCCTTAGTGCCAATTGGGCATCGTTTAAATGCCACAGCCTACCTGAGCATTGTTTCTGACCATGTCCATCCCTTTATGACCACCATGTACCCATCCTCTGATGGCTACTTCCAGCAGGATAATGCACCATGTCACAAAGCTTGAATCATTTCAAATTGGTTTCTTGAACATGACAATGAGTTCACTGTACTAAAATGGCCCCCACAGTCACCAGATCTCAACCCAATAGAGCATCTTTGGGATGTGGTGGAACGGGAGCTTCGTGCCCTGGATGTGCATCCCACAAATCTCCATCAACTGCAAGATGCTATCCCATCAATATGGGCCAACATTTCTAAAGAATGCTTTCAGCACCTTGTTGAATCACTGCCACGTAGAATTAAGGCAGTTCTGAAGGCGAAAGGGGGTCAAACACAGTATTAGTATGGTGTTCCTAATAATCCTTTAGGTGAGTGTATATATACACACACACACACAGTTGCAATCAAAATTATTTAACCCCCTTGACCTGCAAGACATTTTGCTGCCAAGAACAACATTTTATGAAAGCAATTCAACAAAGGCATCAGTAATTATAGAAAGTTTATTAATACACATTTGAGTGATTTCGAGAATGTAAAGTTAACAAAAATAAATAAATAAATCAAATTGGCTCCAAAAATTCACAAAAACTCACATTTTGTGCAGAATCGTTTATTCTTTATGACCTCCAATCAATGCTGCCTGTAAGTGCTTAGAAGCTTCTGTCACCTCTCTACTGCAATCTTGGCACATTCCTCACTTGAAAAAGCTTCCAGATCACTGATAATCTTTAGTTTTCATGTTACCACTGCTTTCTTCAAGTTCCACCCAATATTTTCAATGAGATCTAAATTTGAAGACTGTACAGGCCACTCAAGAACATTCTACGACTGATCCCTGAACCAAGCTGAAGTAGATTTGGATGTATACTTTGGGATGGCTGTCCTTCAGGAAAGTCTATTGATCATTAAGGTTCAGTCTCTGCACCGAAGACATCGCCATCTTTGGCAAAATGGCTTGATACTTTAAAGAATTCATGATGTCCTTCAAACAGTCAAGATTTCCACTTCCTGCAACAGCAAAGCACCCCCATAACAAGACTGGTCTGCCTTCGTGTTTGACCATGGAGATGGTGTTCTTTCGCAGAACCTTTGCTTTTTTTTGCACCAGACATACCGCTGATCCACAGGACCCAGAAATTACAGTTTGGTCACATCACTCCATAAAACATTCTTCCAGAACTCCACAGGTCTATCCAAATGAAGTTTAGCATATTCAAGTCTGCTTTTAATGTTCTTCTTGGTCAAGAGTGGCATTCGCCAACATGAAGGCCATGCTTGTCTAGTGTTCTTCTTATACTCTCTGCATTGAAATGTTTTTTCCTCCTTTCATCAGGTCATCTTGCTTGTCTTTGGCAGTAAATTGAGGGTTTTTCTCAGTTGCTCTGATCAAACATTTTATTCCCCTCAATGATATTGTGCTTTTTCTTTAACACCCTCAAAGGTTTTCTGGTACAACATATTTTAAACTTATAGAATAAGGCTGCCAGCTGTGTCTCTTTTAGTATTTTGAAAATCTTCCTGTAGACTTTCTAATGTAATAAAACAATTTGTTCTCTATAGCTTTTGTGAGAGTTTCTTTGACTTGGCCGTATTTGCTACTCAACTTAAGCACAGACATAATTGTGTTTCAAGCTGTATTACAAAAAAAAATCCTATAACTCAAAAGCATTACATTATATATGGACATTATCTCTTTTATTTTGACACTAAACTGTTATGGATGTGCATTCTTTTTAATTCTGTATCTTTAGAAAAGCTTACATTTGTAAATTACAGTTTCTGGATATATACTGTATAATATTTTGCTTAATTCCTGGAATCAGATCACTTTATGTAAAAAAGGTAGCACAAAAGTAGCATATAAGTACGCCTAAGTATAAGCACCTATGCATTTTAGTTAAAAGGACACAATTTTTGTTGTTTAGTGAACAATCTTTTAATTAAATGTTAACCGTATACTGTATGACTCACTTGCCTTCACCAACATATGCAGACCTAAAACTAACTGTGTGACCTTATTGAGCCTCATCAGCGTCAAACTGAGTGAAAGTCACTCTTCTGTCATCCCATCCCCATTCAGCCAAATCACCGCAGTGCTGAAAGAGTGAGAGCGAGCGAGCGACGTGAGAGAGAGCGAGAAAGAGAGGGAGAGAACACGCGTGTGTGTGGTGTGTGTTAGTGTGTGAAAGAGCGAGTGAGGTAGAGAGAGAAGAAAACTGCAAAATCTGTCAAGGTTTTCCAGGCGTTTGGTTATTCCTTTCGACGCCTGTGTAGCGCTGACTCGGGTCGCGTGCTGGAGGGTGAGTGCTCGTGCTCTTCTTTCTTCATGCACGTTACCGTCGCTGTATGAGTGGCGCGTGATTAGACAGCATAGTTTGAAGTCGAGCGATCGATTCGTTCCGGTGCTTTCGAGCCAAGTATGACAGATCCAGTCAATTCATATCCAGTAGTCCTGCGGACCACGTACTAAAGTGAAACGCTGATTTATTTATTTATTTTGTACATTTATCAATTTAACATTATTTTCTCTATTTTGCGACCATTTCTAAATGTGAGTTTTGTATCGTTCATTTTTTTGTCGCACTTAGCGCGAGACTCGTAGTTAGGTTAGACTACGGGCTTGTGTCGTGGACGGACTGGTATGTGTCATGGATGTTGCTCATTTCTCTAGTGCTGACTTTGGTAACGCTACGAGCAAAGAGTGTAGCTACTGCGGTTGTGGGGGTTTGAGAAGGGATACACACGATGTTTGTGTATGGGTCAGGATTTGCCTTCATTGTGAGGATCAAATGTCCATACAATAAGGATAGTAAAACCTGAAATCAATCAGCTATCATACTGTAGAAATATGCTAAATAATGTCCTAATGATATGTAGCCTAAATATGTAGAGATGTTTCTGTTTTTGCAAAGATAGTAAAATCTGAAATCACTTTGTGAAATTACTTTGTGGGGTCCAACTAACTGTCCCCATGAGGAAAACGGCTTAATATGCTAGATAATGTTCTAATGAAAAACTAAAAATGCAGAAATGTTTCTGTAAGGTTTAGAGAGGATATGAAATATCCTTACTTCAATATGAAAACAATATAACTCTATAAGGAAAGTCTTCTTTATGATGGTGTGTGTGTGTGAGAGAGAGCAAGAGAGAGGATGAGGACAAAGTGACAGAATGGCTGAATTATTTATATATATTTTTTGATTCCGCCTTGAGTCAGGTATGATTATTTTCTGCCTTCTTGTGGCTATGCTGGAATGAAGATATCAGTTTGAGCTTTATGAATGGTGCTCTGTATCTGCGTGAAGTGAGCTGAAATAATGAATGTGCACATGTAAATGCATGTGCGTGTGTCATTGAAAGCTCGCACATGCGTGCAGGCCTGCATGCGCGACTGTCCTCTGAGATATTTTGGGCCAAGGTCTTTCCCCGGACCCCTTCCTTTTTTTCCCCTCCCTCTCTCTTATTCCTTTTGCTCTAAATACTTAAATACCATCCTTTCATAAAGCACACATCTCTCTGTTTTCTCTACTCATTTCCTCCCACACTCTTCCCACTTGCCAGTTGGCCTAACCTGCTGACAGGGGAACATATTGCCATCTCTACAGAAAACTACATTCCCCTTGGGCTCTTGCTCCTCAGTCGAGTGGACACACCATCTGTGGAACCCCCAGTACACCATGAGGGCTGTCTTTCTGAATGTGGTCATGTCTGGCGTATATTGAACGCCCTCCTACGTAAGACCTATATTGCCTAAATCCCCTGGAAGAAATAAAGGATGACTGGATATTGTTCTGTTGTGCTGTAAGGCTAATAGGGGCCGATGTTTTAGATTGGTTGAGTTATTGTGTTTTGTTACAGTGTTTTTAATGGTCACAGCAGTGATGGTTTTATTACGTTCCTTACTAGATTTTCAGCCCAATGTAGATTACAGCACTTCACAGCTACTCTACATTCCTGTAGGATGTCAGTTTTTTTTGGGTGTGCACAAAAGTTTCTGATCACTTTTTTTCTGGAATCCACAGTGCAGTTTTGTTGTATGCATATATGTATGTTATACATAAATATACTATTTTATACTTTGTATTTTCACAAACATGCGACAGAAATCGCTAACCTCCCAGAAACCCTTCTTGATCAAGATTACAGAGTTGTGGTCTGTGCGTCGCCTGATTTCAGCACCACTGTGATGGACAGCTACCTATTGCCTGTTTCCTCTCCCACCCTGTAGCCTTGATTTGCTCTCTTTTATCTTTTTCTCTTTCATTGAGTGTCTTTCTACTCGCTTCGCCCCTCGCAGCTTTTAAAATGGGTTATATTGGTACCTGCATATTTACATTTCAATAGCTGTATCACATGACCAGCTGTTTCTGCAGTATGCACATATTGACCACTATGATTTATTCATGTATTTTTTTCTTATCATCTGTAGAGATGATTTTTAACTAATAATTAATAAATTAAATTATTTAAATATACATATTTATCATTGAAATATTTAGTTATTTTAAATTAATTTTTATTTTAAATATTTTACATTTTGGCTTAAAAAAAATTTGTAATTTTTTTATTTACGGACAATGAATCATATCATAGATCGAGCAGCATGTTTATTTTAAGCAATTATTTTTGCTTGCTGGATTTTTTTTTTTTTTATTTTTTTTTTTTTTACTTGGGCCAGTAACCAACCATCCAGAGTTCCCTAGCTGCTCAGAACATTTTAGACACTGCGTAGCAATGCCCTGGCACCCACCCACAACATCCTTGAAAGAGACTTTTGCATATGCACACTCTACTTCTTCATAAAATGTACTACTATTGCAGTGCTGTTTCACCAAGTGCTAATGCATTCTTCAGAGCAACTTCATTATTCACCATATTATCTTTCCCAAAGCCATTTTTCCTCACCTTTAACTTCTTCAAAGCTCCTCTTTTCTCCTCTGCTCTGCTCTGTCAATGCTCTATGGATTATCTTAACACTCACACATAAACCACCATTCACTACGAATCCTTCATTCATATCAAGCACACCCGGGGGCTCCCGACACTAACCAGAGAGGATTTCACCAATAATAACCCGTTATTGTGTTCTTCTCCCCCTGCCAAATACCAAACCTAAAAAAATTTAAATTTTCCAGGCTTCTAATCCAGCGGCTATATGGTGCCATTCAGCGAATTAAAAGAAATTGTGACTCTTCTGGAGGCATGCCAGTCAAATCCTCACTCTTGTTCCAGAGTGTGAGTGCAAAACGTGTAACAATCCAGGAGGTATTACACAGCAAAACCTTTCCGATACTGTTCACGTTCTCTTTTTCTTGATTATTCTTTCTGATTCTCTCTCTCTCTGTGTTTACCTTCAAGCTTTGCTGTGTCAATCTATTCAGCAGATACACAGCTGTGATGCTTTTACTGCTGGGTATTACCACAACCATCGGTTCTATAACCCTAAACAATGAATTTAGCTAATGATCTGCTTGTGTAATCGCCTGTTTGTTGGAATGCAGACCTTTTAGGGGCTAGTTGATTATAGCTAACATTGCGCCATGGCACAGCGGGTAGTGCACAGGCTCACATGGGGTGCAGAATCCAGTTTGTGTCCCAATCCCATTCTCCCTTTCTCTCCCTCGCACTTTTCTGCTATTCAGAGGCAAAGGCCATAAAAATGAAATACCTAATGATTTATAGTGTCTTTAAGCACTCATATAATTCTGAAGATATGTCTCACTGCACGCTTGCCCCTAATCATTTTAGTCATACACTATTTAAAGGACACTGTTTGTCCTTCATCTGTTTGTTCTGTTGATGAGTCACACACTAGTTCAGTAGTCGATGGAGAGGAATTTTTCATCAAGCCCTTCAGGCACAGCTAATATAATAATAATTCTTGGCCTATAGTTATTATAGTGCACTCTATTTGCCTTAATTGGCAAATGGTTGATATTGAAACAAAACCCAGTAAAACAATTCATGATCTTTTCCATGATTGCCGCTTTTGCACAAAGTAAGAAAGAATGATTCATTGGCAAATGGTTGTTTCACTTTTGCAGAGATATACTATATTGCCAAAAGTTTTGGGATGCCTGCCTTTGCATGTACATTAACTTTAATGACATCCCATTCTTAATCCGTAGGGTTTAATATTGAGTTGGCCCACCCGTTGCAGCTATAACAGCTTAAACTCTTTCCACAAGGTTTAGGAGTGTGTTTATGGGAATTTTTGACCATTCTTCTAGAAGCGCATTTGTGAGGTCAGGCACTGATGTTGGACGTGAAGGCCTGGCTCGCAGTCTCCGCTCTAATTCATCCCAAAGGTGTTCTATCGGGTTGAGGTCAGGACTCTGTGCAGGCCAGTCAAGTTCCTCCACACCAAACTCGCTCATCCATGTCTTTATGGACCTTGCTTTGTGCACTGGTGTGCAGTCATGTTGGAACAGGAAGAGGCCATCCCCAAACTGTTCTCACAAAGTTGAGAGCATGAAATTGTCCAAAATGTCTGTAAGAGTTTCTTTCACTGGAACTAAAGCCAGGTACACACTGTGCGATTTATAATAGTCCTTTACGATTGTTTCTTGTCAGACTGTACGAGCATGATCCCCTCTGTAAGCCATGTCACACTGTAAGATCTAAGTTGTCATGAATGTCAGACTGTATGATAGTTGAGGCGCGCTAAAACGGACACACGCAAGAAAATCGTCCAGAGTTTTATATAATCAATGAATGACGCGTTCTGTGACGGCGAGCTGCATTACACGCAGGATTTAAATGGTGGCTACAAAGAAATCTCTAACGCTCATTTTGGTCATAGTTTGTCTTGAAAAACTAAGATAATTTGACGGTCGTCGTAGGAGAAGTCACTCTGCAGGATTGTGCGCCAAATCTTCTGACACTGCCAGAATTTCGTCTGAGGTAAAATTTGATCGCAGCGGTCATTAATCGGCTGCCGGTGAACATGTCAAACTAATGATCAAAGACTTCAGATTTTAGCCTGGGATCAGAGGAATCGTTTAGGATTCGCAAAATTGTGAATCCTAAAGTGTGATTCATCACTCCAGAGAACACGTCTCTAGACTCTAAAGCTCCACTGCTCTAGAGTCCAGTGGCGGCGTGCTTTCTACCACTGCATCCGACGCTTTGCATTGCACTTGGTGATGTAAGGCTTGGATGCAGCTGCTCGGCCATGGAAACCCATTCTATAAAGCTCTCTACGCACTGTTCTTGAGCTAATCTGAAGGCCACATGAAGTTTGGAGGTCTGTAGCTATTGACTCTGCAGAAAGTTGGCGACTTCTGTGCCTCTGTGCGCCTCAGCATGCGCTGACCCCGCTCTGTGATTTTACATGGCCTAACACTTCATGGCTGAGTTGCTGTTGTTCCCAATTGCTTCCACTTTGTTATAATACCACTAACAGTTGACTGTAGAATATTTAGTAGTGAGGAAATTTCACGAATGGACTTATTGCACAGGTGGGAATCACGGTACCACGCTTGAATTCACTGAGCTCCTGAGAGCGACCCATTCTTTCACAAATGTTTGTAGAAGCAGTCTGCATGCCTAGGTGCTTGATTTTATACACCTGGGGCCATGGAAGTGATTGGAACACCTGAATTAAATGATTTGGAGGGGTATTCCAATACTTTTGGCAATATAGTGTAAGTTGTTGAACAATTGATGAACGGTTCAAATTGAGTAGAATTATTTTATTTATATTTAATAATTGTGACTACTTGAGTGACTACATAAGTTGGTTTGACAAAAGGTAAGTAGCAACATTATTATTACATACAAATGGCAGTTAATTTATCTGCTCAATTTCTCAATTGCAACACCAAGCTCATGGGTTCAACTCTTAGGAAACACCCATAGTGACAGGATAGGATTGCTTATATATAAGGTTATGTGTTATTTTAGGTGTTATTATGTTTGTTTGTTTATTTATGTGATCAGACCGATCGTTTTTCGCCCAAAACATACAATTGCATTCAAAAATTCAGGGTCAGTAAGAATATTTTTTTTATGTTTTTAAAGTTGCAAATAATTGATGCAAATAAAATAAATACAAGGCTGCATTTATTTGATCAAACATACAGTAATACTTTGTAACAAAGTTTTCTGCTAGTTATGCTGCTTCCTATTGTATAGTTCAAAAGAATAGCATTTATTTGAAATTATAAATAAAGGTTTCACCTTTGATCAATTTAATGCAAAAAAAATAAATAAAAAACTTTTGAATGTTAGTGTATTTAGAAATCACAATATTACTGGGGTGGTTTGACTAGGACTAGCAACCAATAACCCATTGCATGTTTGTCTGTTTATTTATTTATTTATTTCTCATCTTTTTAGATGAGTTCATTTAGCACCAGGGCACTGACGCTCCTGTCGTCCGTGTTTGGGGCGTGCGGGCTGCTCCTGGTCGGTGTGGCTGTGTCGACGGACTATTGGCTGTTAATGGAAGAGGGCATTGTCCTGCAGCAGAACCAGACCAATGAGGTGAAGATGGCTCTGCATTCTGGACTCTGGAGAGTCTGTTTTGTGGCTGGTAGGTACCATTACTGATAGAGCTGCATCAACTTTTATCACCTGACCAGGGGTGCGTTTCCCGAAAGCATTGTTAACCAACTATGGTCGCAAGTTCGGTCATTACCAACATAGTTCAACGATTTGCTGTTTCCTGAAACCATAGTTCCAGCGAACATTTGCAAACAGCATCACAAACTTACGTGTTTGGAACTACAGCTCTCAAGCTGTGGTTAGAAGCATGGTTTCTCACCACATGACATGGACTTAACGGGACAGTTCACCCCAAAATGAAAATTACCCCATGAAGCCATCCTAGGTATTCGTAGTTATATTAAAAATGTCCTGGCTCTTCCAAGCTTTATAATGGTAGTGAATGCCGGCCCTAATTTACAAGCACAAAAAAGTGCATCCATCCATCATAAAAGTAATCCATACAACGAATGCAAAAGTGCAGAGGATAGAGCAAAAAAAAACATTGGTCATGAATTAGAAGTCTAAACCAAGAATTTTTAAAGTGAAATGTCGAGGATTTCGATATAAGAGTAGAGGAGCTTGAGTTTGAACCATGAGAGGCATTAAAGCTTACGCTACTCCTACATCGCGTCAGGGGTTACTCTTTTGATGTAAGTCGACTTGCGTAGGCCGTCTGATGGAAGCTAGTTATTTTAGTTATAAAGGGGTGGTTGATCAGCTTTTTTCGAAGGCTTGATTGTTTATGGGGTGCACTGTAACATGGGTTTATGATTCGTTTAAAAAAAAAAAAGCATTATTTCAAACATATTTTACCTTTATTCAACACCGCTGTGTCCCTTCTTGTAAAAACAGTCTGTTAAGTTCCTGGTTCTATGAAGCCCCTCCCTCAGAAATACGCAATGGGCTCAGATTGGTTAGCTGGCCCAGTGAGTTGTGATTCGCTAACCGCCTAGTGCACGTTGTCCGGAAACGTCATGCCCCTTACCATTACGGGTTGTTGCATATGCTCAGGTGTACTGTAATAAACAATTGCGTCAATATTGCCTTATCAATTTGAGCTCAAATCAGACCCAGAGAATATTACTGAAGAGGATCGAGCAGAACCTGTGCAAGAACAGCTGTTACAGGACGTTTCAGAATTGTATGTTTTTTATTTGTAGTTGTCTCATACTTTGTAGATACGCTGTTATTTGTAAATGCTACTACTGTTTATGTTAGCTTTTTATATACGGTTTTAGCTTTATTAAAGCTTTAGTACAGCAGAATACATGATTGCCTTTTAGCCTTTTTTTTTTTTTCCATATAATCGTTCTAACAAATAATACTTCAGTTCTCGAAGGGATTGTTTGATTACTGACGGGATCTATAGTGATCGCTACTGACTGTATAGCACCGTTAGTTTTGTCTTTATACAAGAAGTGTAGCCAAATATCTGTCGCCAGAACGATGAGACCATTACGAAGACTAATCATGGATTTATTACAGTGGCCATATGAAACACAGAACCATGTTTAGCATGCCTGTATTTACACTGATAACTTAAATGCCAACAAACACCAACATTCGAAGTTCGCTAGTGGGATTAAAAAGAAGTTTGTAGGTGTTTGTCGGATAAATTTGAATTAGCAATTAGGTAACTGGCTAGCGGAGCCAAACAGCGTTTGCCTTTGTTTATGTCCTTGCTACAGCATAAAAATAACGATAGAAACTATTCATGGAATAATCCATCAAACAAAGAATAAAACATACTTACAGGTTATGGCCCATAAACAACAGTTTCTTCTTTTAAAGCTATATTTGGATTATAATGTTCAGGACGGTTTAGCGTTTCGACGGCATGTCAACAACACTACATAACTCTTCCTCTTCTCAACATGGCCTTTGTTGCATGTTCCCGGTGGCAGGGTTTATGTCAATTTTAGGGTTAATGATGTCACTAACCCACGAGAAGCTCGTTGTAGTCCCTACCAGCCGTTTGTTGTAGTCCTTAAAAAGCAATTTCTTTAAAAGAAAATATCTCCCTTTTCATTGAACTTTGAGCGTCGTAACTTGGCAGATGTTATTTATGCTCAAACAGCAACATTACACACTAACTAAAGTTAAAAAAGTGAAATCATAATCAACCACCCCTTTAAATATGGATATTTTTCTTACAAAAACCCACCGTTTTGCTTCAGAAGGCCTTTATTAACCCCCTGTAGTCGTATGGATTACTTTTATGATGGATAGATGCACTGTTTTGGACTTCAAAATCAGGACCGCCATTCACTCCCATTATAAAGCTTGGAAGAGCAATGATATTTTTTAATATAGCTTTGATTGTATTCGTCTAAAAGAAGAATGTCATATACACCTAGGATGGCTTGAGGGTGAGTAAATCATGGGGTAATTTTCATTTTTGGGTGAACTATACCTTTAAATAGATCATACTCTTGGGCACAATAAGCAACCTTACATTCTATATGTTTCATTCTATTTAAATATATATACATTTTAATCTATATATTTTAGCGTTTCAACAATCAGCGCCATTTTGAAGAGTGCGCATGTGCGTAAAATGCGCAAGGGAACTCTGGAGTATGACATATGAGGGAACCTGTGATGAATCAAACATCGAATAAAGTGAAATGATATGGAACAAAAACAGTGAAGTAGTCATTAGGTCCCGTGTTCGTTACAGCAGCATCTCTGAGATCTTGAATAGATCAATTAGTAGAAATTATTACTCCTCCACCTGTGACACTCCTGTATTGTTAAACAAATGTGGTTCAAACATGTTACTACAGTTTCGGGAAACAGTCATGACTAGTTGGTTAGTTTCTCCAGCGATATATCGTACTGTGGTAGTTAATCAGGGAGTTACATCGTTGTATGGGAAACGCACCCCAGTTTGTTGCTGAGGCAGATTGCTAATTAAAAACCAAATGGCGATTGATTGTGGCGTCATGCTGTGTGAAGTATCACTTCCTCTCGACGTTGACTCCTGCATCAGGTGTTGCTCACAGATCCAAAGGTGAATCCCTGTGCATCGGTGTATTATCAAATGGCAGTGTCATCTAAATGCTACCTTGGTTAAGTTGCAGTTTATTTGTGGGGTGTCCTGCTGTGTTATGCAGCTGTTTTTTTTGTGTCCCTGCACTGCACTGGTGTGGCATCCTATTGCATCACCCTCCCAAATCGTGCCACACATTGAAACAGTAACTAGTGAGGCTGTGTGGGCAAACCACTGCAAGATGCCAAATCAGTAACCACATAAAATTGCTAGGCTAATAAAAGATGTAGTTTTCAGTTTTGCTTAAAGTGCACCTATTATGCTATTTTAAAGGTTCCTAATTATGTTTTGGATGTCTCCTACAATAGGTTTAAATGCATTTAAGGTCAAAAAACACTTTAATTTTATCTTAATATATATTACAGCGTAACTTCTTTTCTCACAGAAAATGATTTGATAAAGGATTCAGCCTCTCTAAACCCCACCTTTCCGAAAGCCTAATCTGCTCTGACGGCCCAGTCTGTTGTGATTGGTCTACTGCTTACAGCACATATCGGAAACAAAACTTCCAATACCATATCTGAATGTCAGCTCCGGAGGCTTCCTCAGCACTTTTATACACAGTGATATGTACAGTAATGATGACATTGGTTTTACCATATCAATTCAAGCCCAAGGGCCCTATCATACACCTGGCGCAATGCAAGTGTTTTTTGCTTATTTCAGCCTGATGCAGTTACCATTTTCACGTCCTGCGCCACGTTGTTTAAATAGCAAATGCATTTGCGCCCATTTGTGCTCCAATGGGCATGCTGTTCTGAAAACGAGGTGTGTTCAGCTACATTGTTGGCGCTTTGCTATTTTGAGGCAACTGAAAACGACTATTGACCAACAAAAACCTGGTCTAAAGTAAATAGTGCAGTTTTTTTTTTTGTTATTTAAAGGGCGCATTAGTAATATGCACATAGAGGCAGGGTTGCCAACTTTTAAGTTCAGGTTGGAGTGAGATTGGCACAAATATCGATTTCGATCTCAATTCAGGATCAATTCATATGTACACTCACCTAAAGGATTATTAGGAACACCATACTAATACTGTGTTTGACCCCCTTTCGCCTTCAGAACTGCCTTAATTCTACGTGGTATTGATTCAACAAGGTGCTAAAAACAATCTTTAGAAATGTTGGCCCATATTGATAGGATAGCATCTTGCAGTTGATGGAGATTTGTGGGATGCACATCCAGGGCACGAAGCTCCCGTTCCACCACATCCCAAAGATGCTCTATTGGGTTGAGATCTGGTGACTGTGGGGGCCATTTTAGTACAGTGAACTCATTGTCATGTTCAAGAAACCAATTTGAAATGATTCGAGCTTTGTGACATGGTGCATTATCCTGCTGGAAGTAGCCATCAGAGGATGGGTATATGGTGGTCATAAAGGGATGGACATGGTCAGAAACAATGCTCAGGTAGGCCGTGGCATTTAAACGATGCCCAATTGGCACTAAGGGGCCTAAAGTGTGCCAAGAAAACATCCCCCACACCATTACACCACCACCACCAGCCTGGACAGTGGTAACAAGGCATGATGGATCCATGTTCTCATTCTGTTTACGCCAAATTCTGACTCTACCATCTGAATGTCTCAACAGAAATCGAGACTCATCAGACCAGGCAACATTTTTCCAGTCTTCAACTGTCCAATTTTGGTGAGCTCGTGCAAATTGTAGCCTCTTTTTCCTATTTGTAGTGGAGATGAGTGGTACCCGGTGGGGTCTTCTGCTGTTGTAGCCCATCCGCCTCAAGGTTGTGCGTGTTGTGGCTTCACAAATGCTTTGCTGCATACCTCGGTTGTAACGAGTGGTTATTTCAGTCAAAGTTGCTCTTCTATCAGCTTGAATCAGTCGGCCCATTCGCCCACAGGACTGCCGCATACTGGATGTTTTTCCCTTTTCACACTATTGTTTGACAACTCTAGAAATGGTTGTGCGTGAAAATCGCAGTAACTGAGCAGATTGTGAAATACTCAGACCGGCCCGTCTGGCACCAACAACCATGCCACGCTCAGAATTGCTTAAATCACCTTTCTTTCCCATTCTGACATTCAGTTTGGAGTTCAGGAGATTGTCTTGACCAGGACCACACCCCTAAATGCATTGAAGCAACTGCCATGTGATTGGTTGATTAGATAATTGCATTAATGAGAAACTGAACAGGTGTTCCTAATAATCCTTTAGGTGAGTGTATATAGCCTACTGTACATATAAGGAAAAATAAGTTTGCCTTTTTAGCACTATTTTAAACTTTTCTTGGGTTAAATATTTGCTCGCATTCATTAATATTCACTTGTATTTGCTAATATAAGTATCATTAAAGATATTAGGGTGTAAGTTATTAACGTTTTAAAATTTCACATTTAAAGAAATCTAGTGTTTGATCATGTCTAAATATGTATTAAAATGCAAAACCTAAAAATAAGTAAGCAGTTATAATCTGCAATACGTTTTTTAACCACTAGACTAGATACATGTATATTTATTAAAGAGCCATACAGGCACCTGGTGGGTAATGGCATTACAAATGAAAATTATTATTTTTCCAGCCACAAAATGACTCTAATTTTCCTCTTTGCATTGGAATTCTCTATTTTAACCTTTAAATTACTACACTAATTGTAATATAAATAATAAAAATATTACAAGAAAAATATTTTAAGTGGTCATTAATGGACCATAATTATTGCCCAAATAGTATTTAGTACCAAAAGATCTCCTCAAAATATTAACTAAAATATAGAACATTTATTTAATTGAAAAATAGTTAAGGTGGACCACCAATGAGTATGAGTGTGACCAATTAGTAAGGAATACCTCAAGGGCTAAATACAAGAAAAACATTAACATTAATGTTAACAATGTTGCATCTCCATCACTCTCCATAATAAAATTATACTTTAAATGTGGTTGACGTAATAATCAATGCACACTGTGCTGTACTGGTTACCAAAACTTGCTGCAAATACCTGTGTAGTGAAGCTGTTGTCTATCCTGCATAAGCCATACAAATGTATTGACAGCACCGGTTTGTTTAGAATTATTGAGAGCTCCATGAACCACGTGACACGTGCGCCGCCGGCTTTATGCCACATTAAGTGCGGAAAAACGGTATTTATTGTTTGAATTTTGTATTAAAACTTAAACATTTTTAAAAGCTTAGACTTTGTTTCATATCAAAAGCAGGTTTGGCAATTTGGCGGGAGATTTACTTGGGCAGAGTGAGACCATAAGACAGAGCCTGAAAGCGTGTCTCACGCCAAATGCGTGAGAGTTGGCAACCCTGTATAGGCAGGTGCACAATGTGCGTACACTCTGCTTATTACACACACAGGGATGCGCAGCAGCACACAAACATTTTTAAATATTAAAATAAAAGGATTCCTCTCTGGAGAGGCGTTCAGTTTTTCCGCTTGCAAATTCCACCATGTAAATAGCAAATCCACAATGGTGTGAGCGCAACTGTTTTTTAAAGGGAATGGGACTCTGATTGGTTTATTGCACATTATGCCCAAAACACACCCATGACTCATTAAGAGAATAGGTACAGCCCTTTTAGACCACTGACCATTTTTCCCATCATCAAACTAGCAAAAGTGGATTCGGACACGCCCTAAGTGCCGTGCGCTTTAGACCATGCGCTTAGATCAGAGCCGGCCCAAGGCATAAGTGAACTAAGCGGCTGCTTGGCCACCAGGGGGCCCCCAAGAACACATGAAATGACTTGTTGCTGCATGTTAATTTATGATGATTGAAATCGCGAAATGGCCCTAAATAATTACTAAATAAACTGCAAAATGTTACGTTTTCTAAAATATGCACGGATTGATTCTGACAGTGCTGCACGAGCTCGTGGCGCCATCGGCTGGACACTATTAGCTTGTAAGCCAGGTTTTAAAATGCAAAGTGCGACAAAAGTCAGCGCTGAAATGGTGCTACTTATCAGTTGCCCAGTAATCTTTTTATGAATGGATGCATTTAAGAATGTGATATGGTTTAGTGCGAATATCTTATCTGACTGGACGGAGTAAAGCATAGCTTTCAGTTTCTATTTGCGGTAAATGCTTCTCTGTAAATGCTATATGTTTGAGTCGCTCAAAATTATCATTTGGGAATGCAACATGCAGCAAAACATCTTCCCAAATTCGTAATAAGAATAATTTATAAATCTGTTGCTGTCAACAGAAAGAAGCACTAATGTCTTCCTGCAGGTTTCCGCCAAAGTCTCTTCTGCTCACCAAGGCTGCATTTATTTGATCAAAAATACAGTAAAAACAGTTATATTGTGAAATATTATTGCAATTTAAAATAGCTTTTTTTCTATGAGAATATCAAGTAAATTGTAATATATTCATGTGATCAAAGCTGAATTTTCAGCATTATTACTCCAATCTTCAGTGTCACATGATCCTTCAGAAATCATTCTAATATGATGATATCAGAATAGAATTCAAAGATTTTTTTTTAGGATTCTTTGAAAGCTTTCTATTTCAGATAAATGCTGTTCTTTTGAACCTTCTATTCATCAAAGAATCCTGGGGGGGTGAAATTGTTTAGATCATGTTGTTTAGATGATGTTGTCATTGGTTCATTGTCTTGATTGTTCACAGGTGTGTCTTGTTTAGTCATTAGTCCTTGTGTATTTAAGCCTGCATGTTTGCCTTTTTCCCTTTTATTCTATTATTATTCCCTGTACCGCTGTTGGTGAGTTCAGATCAAGTCTGTTCAGGTCAAGTCTGTTCAAGTCATTGTTTTTGTGCACTTGTAAATAAACTGCACTTAAGTTTAACTGCAACTTGCCTCCGGTGGAAATCCGTTACAGAATACTAGACCTTAACAATGAACCCAGCAGTTTTTCGTCTCCTGCACCTCCGCCAAGGGGCTCGATGCATTGAGGAATATGTGGAGGAATTCTGTGGACTTTGTCACCAGATTGATTTTAATGACACTGCACTAAAGGACATTTTTCGTTTTGGTTTAAATGAGCCTATTAGCTCAAGGCTTTCTGGAGGGAAAATCCACTGGTCATTCGACCAATATATCGATCATGCCCTTTTGTTGTGCGGCTTCTCATATAATGTGGGCTTTGTGGACGAGGAGCCCCGCAATCCCACAGTACCCACCATGCCAGAAATTCTCCACACCCCTATTATAATGTCTAGATTGGTTCATGTCTTGCCTGCCAAGCCTGAGTCTTATCCCACAGTACCCGCCACACTAGAGTGTCTCCATGCCCCTCCTGTCATGTCTGGGTTTGTTCACATCATGCCTGCCAAGCTTGTCCCTGTCCAGGTCCAGAGTCCAGTGACGTCTCCTGACCAGCATCCAGAGAGGGCTCCAGCCCGTGACCAGCGTCCAGAAAGGGCTCCAGCCCGTGACCAGCATCCAGAGTGGGCTCCAGGTCGTGACCAGCGTCCAGAGATGGCTCCAGCCCCTGACCAGCGTCCAGAGATTGCTCCAGGCCATGACCCCATAGCTCTGCCCAAGAAAATTGTTGGGGGGGTTGGGGCAGTAGGTACCTAGCTAAGGTCATGCCTCTCTGGCCTCCTGAACTGCCTGCACCGCCATGGTTCCTTGAACTTCCTGCGCCGCCATGGCTTTCTGAACTGCCCGTGCCGCCATGGCTTCCTGCACTACCAGGTCCGCCCATGCTCCCAGGCCTGTCTCTGCCTTGCCAGGCTCCATGTCCTGGCCCGCTATCCCTCCCCCAAGACCGCCCTCCTAGACTTTTGTTTGTTTGGTGGTGGTTTGTTGGGCGTCAGGAGCCGCCCTTAGAGGGGGGAATCTGTAATGTCTAGTGTTTTGTTTCATGTTCATGTTCTTATTTTGTTATGTTCAATGTCATGTTTCCTGGTTTGTCATGTGATTCCCTTGTACCCTCATGTGATCATGTCATGTGCTTCCCTAGTCTCTTGTGTTATGTTGTCATTGGTTCATTGTCTTAATTGTTCACAGGTGTGTCTTGTTTAGTCCTTAGTCCTTGTGTATTTAAGCCCTCATGTTTGCCTTGTTCCCTTGTCTAGTATTATTCCCTGTACCACTGTTCGCGAGTTCTGTGTCTGTTCTGGTCAAGTCTGTTCAAGTCAAATCCTTGTTTTTGTGCACTTGTAAATAAACTGCACTTGGGTTCAACTGCAACTTGCCTCCGGTGGAAATCCGTTACAATATTCAGCATAAGAGACTTCTTTTAAAAACAATAAAGAAATGTTTTACATATCCCTGTCTGAACTGTAGTACTGTAAGACTTTGAATATTAAAGTAAAAAAATTAACACCTGATCACTCCTGTGAGTTTGCTACTGCATTCTTTAGAAGTAAATGCAAAGTGGATATGCTTTTGCAGCGCAGAAAACAGCATCTTCTCGACCACACAAACCAAACTCTTCCAGGACTCCGCTAAAACTACAGTGTTTGAGGGTCAAAGTAGATGTTCGTGGGCAGCTAATAAACACAGGCTGGCATTATGCAAATTTGTTACAAACTTACTTAGGTTCATACAGGAAGTAAGACTGGAATTACTGACAACACGTTTCAGACAGTTCAGAATCAGTTCTTTCTTTTGGGAGACAATAACTTTATTTATTGTGCATTTTAATCCTTGAAACTTGAAAACCTTAAAAACAACTATATAACACACTACATGACAGGTAATAGCCGAAAAAGCATAATAGGGGCACTTTAAGGAAAATACCTTGTGTGTGTGTGTGTGTGTTGCAATTGTATATGTTGCTTTGCATCGCATGCTGGTTTGTTTTCATGACACTGACAGGAAGTGCTGAGGTGGACTGAAATGATGCCACACCAGTTGGCGGCAAATGGCTGACTAAGAGAAGTGTGAGGATGATGTCACCTTGTTTCTAGCTTAACCAGTTCTGGTATTTAGTTTGCCTGCATGTGGGTGTTTGACAAATCACTACAGAAAGACTCTTTGCCCATTAGGTGTGTTGTATGTATAATATGCACTCTTTTCATGTGCTCTAGAGAGCATATGATTTATGTGTTCAAAAAGGATATTTTATTTTTATTTTTTTATATGTGTGTGTGCCGAGAGGGAGGTCTAATGTGCCCTTCTGTCATGCACATTATGCAGAAGCGTCATGCCCATTTAGTGCCTATTAATATATTTTTTTAATATTAATAGTGTTAAGTAGATTTTTTTAAATTTAAATTGTATTAAATTAAAATAGTTAAAGTGATTGTAGGTTAAAATAGTTTGGGGGCCACAAAGGGGTGCTAGGAGGTCTGAGAAAGATCTGAGAGAAAAACGTATTTTATCATTGTCAATGTTAACGTGTGCTCTTAAGATTTTACTGAAATATGTTTAATGTAATTATTCATTTATATTTACATTTGCTACTATATTTGAGTATAGTTTTTTCTGCTTACCAAAGACTGGTCAAAAGTCATGAAATAAATTGTGCTTATTTTAACATTTTGACAGTTTTTAACAATAAGAAAAAAGTAATAAAAATATATATAAACATATAAAAAGAGATATTTCAAACATGTTGTTTTCTCCCAAAATATTTGCATTCGCTCGCAAAAGTGAGCACCCCTGATATAGTGAACTATAGTGAACAACTATAGTGAACAACTATAGTGAACTACTGATATACACTCACCTAAAGGATTATTAGGAACACCTGTTCAATTTCTCATTAATGCAATTATCTAATCAACCAATCACATGGCAGTTGCTTCAATGCATTTAGGGGTGTGGTCCTGGTCAAGACAATCTCCTGAACTCCAAACTGAATGTCAGAATGGGAAAGAAAGGTGATTTAAGCAATTTTGAGCATGGCATGGTTGTTGGTGCCAGACGGGCCGGTCTGAGTATTTCACAATCTGCTCAGTTACTGGGATTTTCACGCACAACCATTTCTAGAGTTTACAAAGAATGGTGTGAAAAGGGAAAAACATCCAGTATGCGGCAGTCCTGTGGGCGAAAATGCCTTGTTGATGCTAGAGGTCAGAGGAGAATGGGCCGACTGATTCAAGCTGATAGAAGAGCAACTTTGACTGAAATAACCACTCGTTACAACCGAGGTATGCAGCAAAGCATTTGTGAAGCCACAACACGCACAACCGTGAGGCGGATGGGCTACAAAAGCAGAAGACCCCACCGGGTACCACTCATCTCCACTACAAATAGGAAAAAGAGGCTACAATTTGCACGAGCTCACCAAAATTGGACAGTTGAAGACTGGAAAAATGTTGCCTGGTCTGATGAGTCTCAATTTCTGTTGAGACATTCAGATGGTAGAGTCAGAATTTGGCGTAAACAGAATGAGAACATGGATCCATCATGCCTTGTTACCACTCTGCAGGCTGGTGGTGGTGGTGTAATGGTGTGGGGGATGTTTTCTTGGCACACTTTAGGCCCCTTAGTGCCAATTGGGCATCGTTTAAATGCCACGGCCTACCTGAGCATTGTTTCTGACCATGTCCATCCCTTTATGACCACCATGTACCCATCCTCTGATGGCTACTTCCAGCAGGATAATGCACCATGTCACAAAGCTTGAATCATTTCAAATTGGTTTCTTGAACATGACAATGAGTTCACTGTACTAAAATGGCCCCCACAGTCACCAGATCTCAACCCAATAGAGCATCTTTGGGATGTGGTGGAACGGGAGCTTCGTGCCCTGGATGTGCATCCCACAAATCTCCATCAACTGCAAGATGCTATCCTATCAATATGGGCCAACATTTCTCAAGGATGCTTTCAGCACCTTGTTGAATCAATGCCACGTAGAATTAAGGCAGTTCTGAAGGCGAAAGGGGGTCAAACACAGTATTAGTATGGTGTTCCTAATAATCCTTTAGGTGAGAGTAGTTCCCTTTCAGTCGGTCACGTTCGACGTATGTCTCCGTTCCCTCCTTCAGGGAACGAGGGTTACCATACGTAACCGAGACGTTTTTCCTCCATATTATTTCCTTCACAAGTGTTTTGTGAGCAAATGCAATATTATAAATACATTTTTTGCCCCATTTTATGTATTATTTTTTTATTTTTACATCACACGTCCGTTTAGGCGCTCTATACAGATACGCTGTAAACTTAATGCAAACTTAGTAAATATATTCCAAGTAATATTTAACAAACATTTCTAATAATTTATGTCAGTTATTTAATTTAGTTGTCATCATATCAAATATTTTTCTCACAAAATGCATACATGAAATTATTTCACAGCCTTTACATTTTTGGGAGTCCTTTAGGGGGTCCTTGGCACAACAACAAAACAGAACAAAACTGCATGATGCTTCTGACTATAAGTGCAGTTTATACGTGTAATGCATGTGAGTTTTTTCGCCTCTCTTCTCAGTGTTTGAACCAAAATCATTGCTGTGTTTCTTTCTGTTTGTCCCTGTCTCCCCTACTGTCATTGTCAATCTCTGTCCCGCTCTGCCTGTACACCCTCTCTCTGTCTCTCTTTGTGTCCCTGTCTTTCTTTGTTCCCCTGTCTCTCTCTCTCTCTGTCTCTCTTTCTATCTCAGGGCCAGAAAAGGGGAGATGTGTGGCATCTGAATACTTCACCGAGCCAGAAATAGAGATCACTACTGAGAACACAGCCAATATACTGAGTAAGAAAAAATAATGCACTTTATTGTGTGTGAATACAGATGGAAGAAGAACGCTTTGAGTACAAGATGTTAAATTCAATATAGTTCCTCTAATGTGCTGTAAAATAGAATATTCATTAATTGAATTGTATTCTGTAATTGGATATACTATATATAAAAATCATGGGCATTAACTTTTTGGCCAAATCTAGATTTTAGGTTAAAATCATACATTGTTTTGTATAGAGAGCATATATTATATTATATTATTGTCATGTTATGCCAGTCAAATAGCACTACGAAGGAGATACTCAAATAGGTTTTCTTCAAAATACCCAGAACACAGGGATACACAGGGGAAAACACAAGACTTATACGTTAATGAGAACTGACAACTATGAACTGAAACAAAGGGATATAAATACAAGGAACAAACAAAGGGAACTAGATGAACACAGGCGAACAGAATCTAATCAATGATTAACCATAACAACAAACTACAGAATGTTATGAACACAGAGCAGAGAGTGTGAAAACAAAACGTCTCGGTTACGACTGTAACCTTAGTTCCCTGAGTAGGGAACGAGACGCTGCGTCACCGCTTTGGGAACGCCTCTGCGTGATTGCGTCGTGAAGCACATGTGTAATCAGTCCAATGGAGAGACGGAACGTCATAGGCGGGTGACGTCATCGACCCGGAAGGTATAAAGCATACCGGCAAACAAACGCCGCTAGCTTCTGTGGTAGAGTGAAGCAAGACGCTTTTGCGGGCATTCGGGGAGTATGGCAGGGTGACGCAGCGTCTCGTTCCCTACTCAGGGAACTAAGGTTACAGTCGTAACCGAGACGTTCCCTTTCGAGGGAACTCGAGCTGCGTCACCGCTTTGGGAACGAGAATACCCACGTCCCCATAGGAGCCGGATGCCCGCCTGTGCATTGTCTAAAAGGCGAGCACCCGAGCCCCTGGAGTAATGTCAAGTTCGTAGAACCTCACGAAAGTGAGCGGCGAGGACCACCCCGCCGCGTCACAAATGTCTTGCAGGGAGGCCCCTGCTAGGAATGCCCGAGAGGCAGCCATACCCCTAGTCGAGTGTGCCCGGACAGCCAAAGGGAAAGGCTGCCCGACCACCTCATAAGCAAGTGAAATAGCCTCAACTATCCACTTGCTCATCCTCTGCTTAGAAACCGGACCCCCTCTCGAGGGTGGACCGTAACACACAAACAACTGTTCCGATTTTCTCCACAGGGCAGCTCTGTGGACATAAGCGTCTAGTGCGCGAACAGGGCAAAGCAGATTGGATCTTTCCTGGTCAGACGTCAGAAAGGGAGGTGGACAAAAAGCCATAAGTACTATGGGTCTCACAGTATTAGTGGGAACCTTAGGAACGTACCCCGGTCTGGGGTGCAGAAAAGCTTTAGCCATACCGGGAGCAAATTCCAAGCACGAGGGTGCCACAGAGAGGGCTTGTAAGTCCCCTATTCTTTTTAAAGAAGAGATAGCCAGCAGAAAGATGGTCTTTAAGGTGAGGAGTTTCTCAGAAATTTCTTCAATGGGCTCGAAGGGAGCCTGAGAAAGGCCCTGAAGGACAATAGCTAAGTCCCAGGCCGGCACCCTGGTGCGTACTGCGGGCCTCAGTCTGATAGTGCCACGGAGGAAACGAGTAACTAGGGGGTGTCGCCCGAGGGTAACACCATCGAAAGGAGAGTGGTAAGCTGCTAAGGCCGCCACGTACACCTTCAAAGTGGAGGGAGCTAACCCAGCGGAGAATTTCTCCTGCAGGAACTCCAGCACCGCGCTCGCAGGGCAGTTTACTGGATCCCACAGGCGATCTCTACACCATAAGGTGAAGAGTCTCCATTTCAATGCGTACAGTTTCCTCGTGGAGGGAGCTCTAGAGTGTAGGATGGTCTCCACAACCTCGGTTGAGAGACCGGAGCTTAGGAGCTGGGCCCCCTCAGAGGCCAAGCCCACAGATTCCACAGCTCTGGGCGTGGGTGCAGGAAGGCACCGCCCGACTGAGAGAGCAGGTCCCTCCTGCACGGAATCTCCAGGGGAGAGCCGTTGAGGAGCGACACAATGTCCGAGAACCAAACCCGGGCTGGCCAGAACGGAGCCACTAGGAGCAGATGGGCACCGTCCCGACGAACTCTCTCTAGAACTCCCGGAAGCAGAGCGATCGGGGGGAAAGCGTACAGGGGCAGCCTCGGCCACTCCTGTACCATGGCGTCCAGTCCCAAGGGAGCTGGAGGAGTTAGAGCAAACCATAGACGACAATGAGTGTTGTCTTGAGTGGCGAACAGGTCTACTTCTGCTCTGCCAAATTCTTGCCAGAGGAGCTCCACCACCTCGGTGTGGAGTCTCCACTCCCCGGGCCTCGGCCCCTGCCTCGACAGGATGTCTGCTTCCGTATTCAGGCGCCCTGGGATGTAGATTGCCCTGATTGAGAGCAATTTCCCCAGGGCCCACAGGAGGATTTGACGAGTCAGCTTGTACAAAGGGCGAGACCTCAAACCCCCCTGGTGATTTATATAGGAGACCACCGATGTGTTGTCTGTGCGAACTAGAACATGATGGCCCCTGAGATACGGCAGGAAATGTCTCAGAGCCTGGAACACAGCAAGCATTTCCAGGCAATTTATGTGCAACGCACGATGAGTGTCCTGCCATAGGCCCTGGGCCGAGCGACCACTCATGGTCGCCCCCCAACCCGTAAGGGAGGCATCCGTGGTCAGAGTGACCCGCTGGCACGGTACCCCCAGTAACGGGCCTTGGGCTAGAAACCGAGGGTCCTTCCACATGACTAAGGCGCGGAGGCATCGCCGCGTTACCTTGATCACGCGAAAGGGATTTCCCCTCGGGGAAAAACCCTTGGTCTTGAGCCACCACTGTAAAGGTCTCATGTACAACAGGCCACGAGGAATGACGTTGGACGCTGCTGCCATCAGGCCTAACAGTCTCTGATACTGTTTGACAGTGAGTGGCTGGTCTAGTTTCACCCCTTTCACAGCTGAGAGAATCGATCCTACGCGAGGCTCTGATAGACGGGCCTGCATCAGGATCGAATTCCAACACACACCCAGATACGTTATTTTCTGTACTGGAGAAAGAACGCTCTTCTTGAGGTTGAGCCTCAGCCCTAACCTCTTCATGTGCGCGAGAACAACATCTCGATGTTGAACCGCCAGACGTGCTGACTGAGCCAAAATCAGCCAGTCGTCGATATAATTGAGAATGCGGATCCCCTGCATACGCAAGGGGGCTAATGCCGCGTCTACACACTTGGTGAAGGTGCGGGGTGATAGGGCTAGACCGAAGGGAAGCACCCGATATTGGTACGCTTATCCCCCAAAAGCGAACCTCAGGTACTTCCTGTGCTGCGGAAGGATGGAGATGTGGAAGTAAGCATCTTTGAGATCTATCGTGACAAACCAGTCCTCGGACCTGATTTGGGACACGATATGTTTGAGTGTAAGCATCTTGAACCTGAACTTTGCCACTGCGCGATTCAGCGAGCGCAGGTCCAAAATGGGGCGCAACCCCCCATCCTTCTTTGGCACTATAAAATAGCGACTGTAGAAACCTGACTCCCTGTCGGAGAGAGGAACCTTCTCTATGGCCCCCTTCCGTAGGAGGGTCTGGACTTCTTGAGTCATAACCAGAGCCTGCTCGGGGCCCACCAAGGTAGGTAGGACCCCCTTGAAACTGGGTGGACGACACCTGAACTGGATGGCGTACCCTGATCTTATTATCTGCAGGACCCAACGAGATATATTTGGCAGTTTTTCCCATTCTGGCAAAAAATCTACTAGGGGTACCAGTCCCTCGAGACTGGCCTCTGGTATACTGAGTGCTGGGAGCACAGCGCCCTGAAACGGATGACCGGCAGGGAACGGCTGACTCGACAGCGCCACCTCCTTGTCTGGAGGACGCGGGCCATCCTCGGATGACTCGCGAGGGCCTTCCACGCCCCGGCACTCGGGCGGGGTTAGTGGAGAGACCCTGTGAGGGTACCGGAACAGGACGGGCACCGTATGCTGAGGTGAACACCGCCTGTTCCCGAAGGGGGAAACCCTCACTGCCCTGGGCCCACTGGCGTCAGGGCCTCTTAGACGCAGCCTTTCTAGAGATAAGAACAGTCCGCAGATCTGCTCTACCCCTAGAGGGCTGCGTCTGGGGGTGTCGCCCACCGCCCCACCCTTTCTGAGGGGGAGTACGAGTGGCCACACTTTGTTTCTGTTGCGCCCGGTGTACGGAGCTTGTACTCTGTGTCTGCTGCTCCCGCACAGCAGCAGACGAGGCCTGGGGTTTTCTCGGGAGGAGCTGCTTCAGCGCCGCAGATTGTTTCTTTGCCTCCTGAAACCTGTCGGTGACGGTTGTGACAGCGTCACCGAACAGGCCGTCAGGAGACAGCGGCGCATCAAGCAGAAAGCTCTTATCTCTCTCCCGAATCTCGGTCAGATTAAGCCACAGATGCCTCTCCGTAGCCACCAGGGCTGCCATAGAACGGCCTATAGATTTGGCCGTCTCCTTGGTGGCTCGGAGAGCTAAATCTGCTGAAGATCGGAGCTCATTAACTAAGTCTGCTCCGATCTCCTGGCTGGACCCCAGGTCTCTTAGCAGGTCGGCCTGGTATGCCTGCACGATGGCCATAGTGTGCAGACACGCGGCGGCCTGACCCGCTGCCGAGTACGCCTTGCCCACCAAAGAGGATGTGGTTCTTAATGGTTTGGTGGGCAAGGTCGGAGTTTTAATGGCCGATGCCGACTGAGGAGAGAGATGGCTCGCAAGCGTCTCCTCCACCTTCGGCATCGGACCATACCCATGCTTCTTCAGCCCCTGTATGTTGCTATACACTGACGTTTGGGGGCTGAAGACACGAGAGGACATGGGCCGCTTCCACGTTCTCGACACCTCAGTGTGGAGATCCGTGAAAAACGGTAAACTCCGACGTGGAGGCTGGGCAGAGCGGGAGGGGAGAAAGCGCTCGTCCAAACGGCTCTTGGACGAGACGCTCTCTTGATTCTCTTGTGGCCAGTCAATGTTTAGTTTGGCCACCGCTCTGCACAGGACCTCCAAAAGCTCCTCACCAGCAGGGGATTGAAGTGGCGAGTCTTCAACCCCCGCGTCAACGCTGCAAATATCGATCTCGTCAGAGCTTGATAAAAGCAGCGCTGAGGCTGCCCCCTGGGTGGGAGAAACCGCAGGGCGGGCTCCCGAACCCAGAGAGGCAGCACTGGATCTGCCAGGTGAGGGCAGAGAAAGGGCTGGGCCCGTCTCTAACCCCTCTGACAGATCCATTTGCGAACCCCACGACATAAGCTGCCGCTGTGCCTCAGCAACAGCGGGGCCTGTGCCGCGGGGAACGCGAACCGGGACACCCTCCTCAAAAAGTGCCCGGCGGGATCGCAGCACTCTCATAGGCAAAGCCTCACAATGCTCACAGCCGGCCCCCTCGAGAGCCGACTGAGCGTGCTGTTCACCCAAACAAACAACGCACATCAAGTGTGTATCCCCGCTCGTGATGTGACGAGAGCAGGGAGGAACACACTTTCTGTAACGCTGTTCGCTCGCCATAGTGTCTCTTTAAATGTCAGTGTGTATGCAAACTTGTAATAGATAGAAACGAGAGAAGTCTGAACTCAGACACAAAACACAAATCTGACAATGACAATACACAGAGCGCTTGCTGAAAGCAACAGAAGCTAGCAGCGTTTGTTTGCCGGTATGCTTTATACCTTCCGGGTCGATGACGTCACCCGCCTATGACGTTCCGTCTCTCCATTGGACTGATTACACATGTGCTTCACGACGCAATCACGCAGAGGCGTTCCCAAAGCGGTGACGCAGCTCGAGTTCCCTCGAAAGGGAACCAAAACAGAGCATAACAGGATATACATGTTACAATTATATTATATTATATTATATTATATTATATTATATTATATTATATTATATTACATTATATTTTAAGTGCTGTAAATTTGGTAATTTGCTTAAATGTTTAAGCATTTTAATCACCTTTTAGTTTATTTTATTTATTTTATTAGTTTTAGTTTGTTTTTTCAGTCTGTGTGAAAATGTTAAATGCTTTTACAATTTAAAGTTTTTTCAATATACTGAAAGGCCATAAAATACATACAAATTAACTGAATAAATAAATAAAATAAAATAAACAAATGAATGTCACACATTTGACTCATTGATTTTGAGGGGCTAACATTTCATAATTTCAATAATTTGTTCTGTCCTTGTCCCTTTGCTCTGTTAGAAATGGTCAGGACGGCCACCCCCTTCCCAATGGTCTCCCTCCTCTTTGTCTTCACGGCCTTTGTCATAAGCAACATCGGCCACATCCGGCCTCAGCGCACCATCTTGGCCTTCGTCTCTGGAATCTTCTTCATCTTATCAGGTAAGTTGTATGTAATTTATTATATGAAAATACAATATATGAAACTCTGATAAAAAAAACACTTCTTGATTCTCATCATGTTGCTCATGATGTTCTCATTTTTGCAGACCATAGTTGTGTATCCTCTTACATACTCTAGATTAGATTCTGTTTATTGATATTCAGTTTCAGTGGTGAGCCGGGTAATTCTCCACAACTCGTCCGAAATCAGGCTGAGAATCCCACTGAGAGGTTTGCATATTTAATGAATGGTGTTCATGATTTCCATCTATGGTAATGTGCAGTACACAATATACATTAAATGGTCCTTTTTCTCACAAACAGTAATTAAAAAGAAAGGTCTCTCAGATCCAGTCGACAGAGCTCTGCCTAACAGCTGTCATTTGCATTCGGCTAATAGAAACAGATTGTCAAGAATGTCAAAGTGTGTTTAGATTTGACTAATTTGCATGCAAAGTATGTCCTAAAACAGATCTGGTGTGCATGAATGTTCTGAAAGAAATCTTTATTTAAGCATTACACCCGATAATGCTTATAATAAGATGACACAAGCGATACTGCAGGGCTGGATTGATACCAAAATAATAATTCAGTATAATTGCTAATTTTCTCAAGATGTACCAGTACATTCAGATTGTAGTCAGGAATTGTGACTTTCACAATGCTCAGTGTGGCTTGAAGACAGCTATATGGCAGAACTATATCAGTTGATTGTATCAGTTGCCTGCTGACAGCTGTACAAATCGCCTGCAGGAACAGATTTCCTATGAAGGTTTAGAAAGCTTGTGTTTGAAAAGTTCTAGAATACTGGAACAGGACGTGTTTTTGAACAGCACTCTTATCATCAAGACAAGATGATAAGGTCATTAAACAATAACTTTCTGTCCCTCCATTGACAGCTACGCAACTACCACTTTGACATTTCAAAAAGTTTTACACACGAGAATGAACCTCATTGGCTCTTGAGGAAGCTCAAACGTGCTGAGTAACACAAGAAGGAACCTCACTGGTTCTTGCGGAAGCTCAAATGTGCTGCGTAACACATGAGAATGAACCTCATTGGCTCTTGCTGAAGCTCAAACGTGCTGCGTAACACAAGAATGAACCTCACTGGTTCTTGCGGAAGCTCAAACGTGCTGCGTAACACACGAGAATGAACCTCATTGGTTCTTGCTTGAAGCTCAAACGTGCTGCGTAACACAAGAATGAACCTCATTGGCTCTTGCGGAAGCTCAAACGTGCTGCGTAACACATGAGAATGAACCTCATTGGTTCTTGCTGAAGCTCAAACGTGCTGCGTAACACACGAGAATGAACCTCATTGGCTCTTGCGGAAGCTCAAATGTGCTGCGTAACACACGAGAAAGAACCTCATTGGCTCTTGCGGAAGCTCAAACGTGCTGCGTAACATGAGAATGAACCTCATTGGTTCTTGCTGAAGCTCAAACGTGCTGCGTAACACGAGAATGAACCTCATTGGTTCTTGCTGAAGTTCAAACGTGCTGCGTCACACAAGAATGAACCTCATTGGCTCTTGCTGAAGCTCAAACGTGCTGTGTAACACAAAAATTAACCTAATTGGTTCTTGCTGAAGCTCAAACGTGCTGCGTAACTGTCTGTAGACCTCAGAGACAGGATTGTATCGAGGTACAGATCTGGGGAAGGGTACAAAAACATTTCTGCAGCATTGAAGGTCCCAGTGAGCACAGTGGCCTCCATCATCCATAAATGGAAGAAGTTTGGAACCACCAGTACTCTTCCTAGAGCTGGCCGCCCGGCCAAACTGAGCGATCGGGGAAGAAGGAGTCAGGGAGGTGACCAAGAACCCGATGGTCACTCTGACAGAGCTCAAGTGTTTCTCTGTGGAGAGAGGAGAGCAATACCATCACTACAGTGAAGCATTGTGGTGGCAGCATCTGTGGGGATGTTTTTCGGCGGCAGGTACTGGGAGACTAGTCAGGATCGAGGGAAAGATGAATGCAGCAATGTACAGAGACATCCTTGATGAAAACCTGCTCTGAGGAAGAGCGCTCTGGACCTCAGACTGGGGCGAAGGTTCATCTTCCAACAGGACAATGACCCTAAGCACACAGCCAAGAAAACAAAGAAGTGGCTATGGGACAACTGTGTGAATGTCTTTGAGTCGTCCAGCCAGAGCCCAGACTTGAACCCGATTGAACATCTCTGGAGAGATCTGAAAATGGCTGTGCACCGACGCTCCCCATTCAACCTGATGGAGCTTGAGAGGTCCTGCAAAGAATAATGGGAGAAACTGTCCAAAAATAGGTGTGCCAAGCTTGTAGCATCACACTCAAAAAGACTTGAGGCTGTAACTGGTGCCAAAGGTGCTTCAACAAAGTATTGAGCAAAGGCTGTGAATAATTATGTACGTGATTTTTTTGTTTTTTATTTTTAATAATTTTGCAAAGATTTCAAACAAACTTCTTTCACGTTGCCATTATTGGGTATTGTTTGTAGAATTGAAAAAAAAAATGAATTTAGGCTGTAACATAACAATATGTGGAAAAAGTGAAACGCTGTGAATACTTTCCGGGTGCACTGTATTACCATGCCAAACACTCTGAGAGTTGTCATGACAGAAATGTTCTTAAGCATCTTAAGCAAATCAGCATATTAGAATGATTTCTGAAGGATCATGTGACACTGAAGACTGGAATAATGATGCTGAAAATTCAGCTTTGCCATCTTTTTTAAATATATTCAAATTCAAAACAGTTATTTGAAATTGTAATAATATTTCATAATATTACTGTTTTTACTGTATTTTTGATCAAATAAATGCAACATTAGAGAGCAAAATAAACTTTTTTTCAAAAACAATTAAAAATCTTACCAACCCCAAACTCTTAAACGGTAGTGTACATTGTTTATTTGATTATTGTCCCAGGTAATCGATTTCCTACATAGCTTTGCTAATTTAATTTATCTTCACATAATACAATAATTTCAACTCAATAACCTTGAGCTGAAATGTCTATATTCACAATACAGCTTAGTTTTGCACTTATTGCTTAATTGCAGCACTTGATTTGCACTTCTACGCAATACCATTTATACTCCAATCAAAACAATCAACATTTGCTAGAATACAGTAAATCATTGAGTGGCTGTTAAAATCTAATTTACCTCACCGTCTTCATTAGATGTCAGGAAATGAACAAAGGGGCAAAAGCAAGGAGTCAGCAGCAGTGGGAAAATCAGCAAGCCCCCTAATCGTTTTCATGGGGGGTGGGGCAGAGCCCGGTCAACATGTCCCATGTGTTGCAGCCGATGCGGCTCTAATGCATGCACTACTGCAGTTTAATAATAATGGATTTTGTAATGCAGGAAAAAAGTACGACTGCAGATTCCTGTGGCAGCAGCCGCCCAGCGTTGTGCCGTGTAGCACTGCATCAGGTGCTAATGTTACATTTAGCTCAGCATTTTGTACTACAGAATTATTAATAAAGCACAAGACACCACAACAGCGCTGTTGAAAAGTGCTGAACACAGACATGCACAACGCTGCAAAAAAAAAAAAAAACAGTCGGTGATGTTCTAGTCTGTACTATAGAGTAGTTTATCATTGCGTAGAAGCAGGTATATCCAATACCTGAATAGTTTCTACTCATCTTACTTTTGGTATTGGTTGTCTGAAAATATATGCCCTAATGTGACACAGCACTTTAACATCATGCATTTTGCGTCATGCATCATGCGTCTTGCATTTGTGAAAATGTGAAAAGGAAATATGTATGCACATTCCTTGTCGATATTAGCAGCATAGACAGCTGGCAGTGACAGACTGCAATAATGTGTTTGATTATGCCAGAGGCTTTTCCTTACCGCTGTCTCTCTTTTTCTCCTGTGCTCCACAATTACCGCAGCAGAGCTTTCTCGGTGATAACACAGCAACATTTGAACACACTATAAATGTTAATATCTCCTGTTATGACAGGTTGCGTGTTGGTGCGCTGCTTTATCGTTCATCCTCCGCACTGAGCTTTCGTGAAGAAAACCGTTTGACTATATAGTACCTTACTAGGAAAACACTGCGGCAATAACCACGCTTTTACCTGGGTGTTTACAGGGCATATTTGCTTCTTTCATTTGCCATTTTCATTAAAAGCTTTTAGTGTATTTTAGTGTTTCTCCCTTTACTAATGCGAAGGTGTAGCATACTTATTTTCCAAAACTGCTTCACACGTACACATACAAAACACCTTCACACCATACATGACACCTTAGGTAACAACATTATTTATGGTTAAACCATCTAAGACCAACAAACCAGAGACTGGTCTTAGAGGGGTTTAAGGCACTATGCTTGGACAGGCTCGGAGACCAACCTAAACTAGCTAAGACCAGCAACCCCAGAGACTGGTCAGGCTAGTTTAAGAGTGGTTTTGAACACTTGGTCAGCCAACACTTGAACACTAGGAGTCCAGCTAAACACAAGCTTTGTCAGGTTAGGAGACCATCTTCAACCATCTAACACTAGCATACCAAAGCCTGGTTATGCTGGGAGACCATCTTAAACTAGCTAAGACTAGCTTAAACCATCTAAGACCAGCAAACCAGAGACTGGCCTAGCTGGTCTTTTGGTTGCAGTCCAGCTAAACACATGCTTGGTCAGGCTTGGAAACCATCTTAAACCTGCTTAGACCATCTTAGACCAGTCAACCAACAAGTTTTTTTGTGTGTGTGTGCATGATTTACCCCTTTTCTGCTATGATTTACTGCCTTTATCCTCTTTTACTCTCTTTCTCTCTCTTTCTTTCCCTCTCTCTCTCTCTCTCTCTCTCTCTCAGGTTTGAGTTTAGTGGTCGGTTTGGTGCTGTATATCTCCAGTATCAACGATGAAGTGATGAACAGGCCTCGAGAGCCTGAGCAGTTCTTTCACTACCACTACGGCTGGTCGTTTGCCTTTGCTGCCAGCTCCTTCCTGCTCAAAGAGGTCAGTCACAGAGAGCAGCTACTATTAACACTTGAGCTGACTGCGTGTGTACTCTTATCACAGAGCTCAGTTCATTAATATGCAGCTGTGTTAACAGCTTTCTCTGCTAAACCAATAGGTCTGCCCTCATCAGTATGCATTAATTTTAGCCTAGCTTTTGCTGGGGTGAAGGCTACACATTTCCGTTATGCTGCATATATGCTAATTCAGTAAGTTCTGTGCAGCAATTTGTAAATGTCAGCATCTAGTGTCTGCAGTAACCTCAACTTATATTAATATGATGTATATGCATAGACAGTATGGTCCAAAAGTCTGAGATCACTCAAAACTAATTCTAATTTAAACATGGAAATAAAGTTAAGGATTAAACTGAAATGCAAAATAGAAGCATTTTCACTAGTCTCAGACCCTCTTATATATGCATATACTACTAGAACCATCACAAACTATAGTACAACCTACTATCATACTGATAGCTATACTACTAAAGCACAAACTCTAATAGTGTTCAAACGTTTCGGTTCGGTAAGATTTTTAAATGTTTTTGAAAGAAGTCTCTTATGCTCAGCAAGATGCCGCATATATGTGTGTGCGTGTGTGTCAGTGTGTGGTTGCAGCAGTGATGAAAAAGGGCAGGATCTAAGCTCAGCAATTCTTTTATTAAACACAAACTGAAAATAACAAAATACTAGAACTAGAAAAACTCAAACAATATCCGACGAAGAAAGACAGTTAACAGAACGAAACACAGGGCTTAAATAAACTGGCATACTAATCAAAAAAAAAAATGAGACACTGAAAAACCATGGAAACAAACTGAAACCTACGAAACAGAACTAAAACCCACCCAAAACAGAAGCAAACACAGGTTACCCTTAACATATCCCCTCGCGCCTTATTAATAACAAACATAAAAAATACAAAGAGTCCAACAGAGGAGCGTGGGAGGGGGCTTAGGTGGGGGTTGCAGAGCAGGCACAGACAACCAGAGGATCCAAGGAGGAGCAGACAACAGTAAGAGCCAAGGAGGAGACTACGGCTAAATCCCAAATGGCACACTTCTATGCACTTTCGGTCTTGTGGACTTACAATGGCTGCCGCGTGTGTGTGTCCATTAAGTCCACGAGACCGTAGGGTGTCCCATTCATCATTTTAGGTTTCAGGAGGGTGCTCGCAAGCGCCCCCTTTGCGGCCGTTATGTGCCCTTGATGCGCATTTCAGCGGAGGCCGCAAGTTTGCGAGCTACACAGATGACTTTACCTGGCAGTCAAAGCGGCATTACGTCACGAAAGTGCGGAATCAGAGGAAGAACGTGAGGGTTTAGGGTGCCATTTAAATCCGGCCTACATAGGCAGAAGCTAAGGTGGAGATAGCAGGAGGAGGAGCCAGGGCGGAATCCCAGGACGCAAACCCACGGCGTTTGAGGGAGGGAGGAGCCATGGTGGAGACTTGACAGGTGGAACCAAGAAAATGACCGACCTAGACGGAGCCGATGGTGGTGAAGACCCAGGCAGAGCCGAAGAGCTGAAGTGACTGGGCGACACAGAAGGTCCTGGAGAATAAGACTGACTAGCAGCCGAGGTGAAGCCAGGGTGCCAGAAGACTGAGGTGGAGCCAGAGAGAAGGCGGAGCCCGACGGAGCCAAAGGGGTGGAGGGATGAGTCGCAGACAAAGGCCCAGAGTCCATGGCGAAGTCAGAGCGACGACTAACCAAGGCAGAGCAGGAGGGACCAGGAAGCCTGGTGAAGCTGTAGGGACGATGGTCCCAGGTTGAGCTGAGGGGACAAGGCCATGGTGGAGGCAAGAGGTTGAGAGGTGGAGTCTTTTTCTAGGTGGAGAAAAAGGATCAGCAGTCCCTTGACCCTTGACATCTCAGAAACGGCCCTCTTGGCTGACACGGAAAAGACAGAATTCTTAGGAACGACTCTCTAGGTCAACTCGGAACAGGCAGAGATGGTGGGAGTGGGAGGCAGGGCGGGAACATCAAAGACATCAATAACACAGCGCTGGGCAACAAAACAAGCTCAGTGCAGGGTGAAGAACCAGGCATTGTGCTCTCTTTATACTCCTCAAACAATATAAGGGATGCTGGGTTCAGCACACTTATATCCGCATTGATTAAAGGGACAGGGCTCCACTCCATTCCCTCGTATTCCTCTAGTATTCCCTCAGTGACGGATGATGTTGCTGACTCATGCACCTGGTCAGACGTGTTAGGCTGGACCAATTTGAGGCTCAGTTGTCAGCTCTGGCTCTGGCATCACGGCAGGTTCTTTGTCTGCGGTTGGTGGCGGTGGGTGGCACAAAGTGTGAGGCATGGAGTGTTGCGTTTTGATTCCTGTTTCATCTCGCCAATGGTAAAGAGGGAATACCTTGAAGTCCGTCTCTCGTCTCTGTATTGAGGCTGGCCTGGAAAAACACAGAAGCTGTCATCATCATAGTGTACTACAGTAGAGGAACAAGATCTGAAAATTCCTCTGTGTGTCTCTTGAAGGATTGGAGAGGATACGAACTGCCGCTAGATCTATGTGTTGATCTGTCCGACAATGAACAGAACAAACACAAGGTTTAAATACACAGAAACTAATTAACAAAATGAACATCAGGTGTAAATCAATGAACTATGGAAATAATCTAAAAGCAAAAACTAAACTAAAACCCACCAAAACAGAAACAAACACAGATTTATATATATATATATATGTTGATTTGGTTAATTTCTTACTATTATAAATGTTGAAAACATCTGCTTAATATTTTTGGAAACCTTGATACATGTTTTTTCAGGATTATTTAATGAATAGAAATAGTATTTGATGAATAGTACTATATTTGAAATAGAAATCTTTTGTAACATTAGAGATGTCTTTACAGTCACTATGCATCCTTGCTGATTTTTTTTCAAACCTCATACTTACCCCAAACTTTTGAGCAGTAGTGTACAAAAGTAAAATGTTTACTCCATGCTGTCATGTGATACATTGTGTTAGCAAATGGCAGTTGAGATGATGAATTCGTATATGCTTTTTTACACTCTGTAATTATCGGGCACTGGTAAAACCTCTAATATAATGAACTATTTGTGATTGATATGTGTTCTTGCAAAAAAAACTAAAAGTTTATTCCATAAAACTACATTAGTTTTGAATGGCTGTCGATGCAAAAAGATGCTTTATGCCCCCAGATGGTGTAGTTACTGCTATCTGGGTCATGTCAAGCAGCCAAACCTTGACCCCTTGGGTGGAGAGCACTTTTAATTGGCAGGTTTTCCGATTAAAAAAAAAAGAAAGAAAAGAAAAGCACAAGCTCAACCCCTGACAATTTGTAGATTATTTTAATTTTTTTTGCATAGGACTTTCAGAGAAAGGTGCAATTTCTCAGAACATCTATTTGCAGTGATAGCTGTTAGGTGGTAGGGACATTTTATCCGTGATAATCCGTTAATTTAAAATGAACTGAATAACAAGTGATTTTGTTTTGCTAGGGTGCTGGGGTCATGTCTGTGTATCTCTTTATGAAACGTTATGCTGAGGAGGAGATGTACCGGCCCCACCCTGCGCTGTATCGCCCTCGTCTGTCTGAATGCAGTGACTACAGCGGCCAGTACCTGCACCCCGACTCGTGGCCTCCTCCTCAGCGCGGACGCAGCGGCTCCGAGGTGTCCAGCGACATCTCCATTCAGCTCAACCAGACCCCGCTGCCTCCGCCGAAAAAAAGCGGGCCCTCCAATCCGCAGTCTTCCTCGGGCCCCTCCTCCGGGGCCAGCTATCACCTCCCACCTGCTTCTTCCTCCTCTTCCTCTTCCTATCCTCACACCATCCACTCCTCCCATTCTGGCGGCCACGTCCCACAGTCCCTCCCAATGGCCACACCCCCATCCGCTGTCCCGCCCCCTCGCTACCATGCACATATGCGTATGAGTGCCTCTCCGTGTTAGAGTTCCTCCGTATGTGATACCTAAACAGAAATATGTGCATAACATTAGGTAAGAGAATAACAGGGGCTTTTAGTACTCCAGAGACTATGGGAGAAAAGGGTGCTAAGTTGAAAAGAGGTAGACGAGGAAGCACTTCACTTACAATTCTGTGCCTGAATGATGTTTTAACATATTCTCAGAGCGAGATTAATAAGTGAGGGAATAGCATTTATACATATAGAAAGAATGTATGGAGGAGGAAGAAAATAGGAAAAAAGTACAAAATACTGACTTGCTGAAAATAGTTGAGAACAATTGTATACATATTTAAATTTGTATGTAATATGTTTAAATCTTATTGCACACCATAACAGCGTTTTCATCCCCTCATTCCTCATAAATCATGAGCATCATGAGGCTATTTATTCCATTTCTTGTTTATACAAAAGCAAAAAGACACGAATGTGCCCCAAAGGATGGACGGATGTCTTTAAATGACGTCGCAGATTTATTTCAGCGCACAAGATGCATCATTTTTGTACATAATGTATCAAGAGCAGTAGTCATCTAGTGTAGTCCAACAAATTTACCTATGTTTTATCATGTGGGCAAAGGTGCAGGGGGTCCGATTTGTCCTTTACTATCAATTTGTAATGTTTTTAGATTTGTACATCAGGGTAGATGTTCTACAAAGCTGGCTGATGTTTCCTTACTGGGATGTTGTACGCTTGGCCCCACGGCCCTCAATATGCCTTGTTTTCTTGTGCTCTCATATTCAAAAACAATAAAAAAAAAAGAAAAAAGAAAAACTGAAAAAAGTTTAGCAGTGACATAGCACGATACAAAAAGGAAACGTTTGAACATATTAAACATATTTACCTTATCCTAGAATGGAGGCTGACTCCTATATGAATGCCGGAGATTTACTCTCCTTCACTGTTCAGTCATCATCTTAAAAATGCAGCCGTTACTTCTCTTTTATTATTAATATTATCACTACAAATATTAATTGAATTGTTTATTATACAAAATGAATTGTAAACGTGTTATATTATAACAGAAGCTATTGTAAATCAGTCCTGTGCGTGTTGCAGCAGTGTTTCAGAGATCATGTTTTAGAGTAATATGGGTTAATGAAAAATAAGAACAGAAATCAGCATAAGGAAGCCTTCAATAGCACAAAGCAATATGCTATGGTTTTGTTTCCCACCTGGAGTGAACGGTTGTTCTGTCCCTGGTATCTTGTGCCATCTACTGGTCAAGTATTAATAGTGCATCAAAACAAGCACTGAAGTACAGTATATGAAATCTGTATTCGATTCATTGACTAAAAAGAGGCAGATGAGTCAGCATTTCCATACCTGGTGCCTGCGGATGCTGCATCCATGAGCAATGCAGTAAAGACAATTTGTACAGTATGATTATTATACCACCAAATCCCTTTCCCTAATCCATAAACATTGACCTTTGTAGAAAAATATCCCTATATAAATATGAACTAATAAACATAATTATCTGTTTTGTCCTATTTTCATGCACAAAAGCTTGAAATATTTTCCAGAGAGTTATATCTGATAGAGTTCATTATTGTGTGTAAATATTATAAACATAGTTATGAAATATAAATAGTTATAAAGAACAGGACTGGCTCCTGCTGGATAGTAAAGAAATACATAGAATAACCATTTCTATTATAGCCATATTACAAGTGAAATATGCAGAAGTAAAAGTATGATATATGGAAAGTTAAAAGAGGAATGATTTTTGATCCTAATATTTATTCAAGCATTGCTGATGGTACAAATTTAGTCTGCTTTTACGTCTCAAATGTGTGAATATCTGTTTTTGTTTCTCGTCTTTTGCTAATAATTGCGTTATAATGATCTTTCTGCTCACACGGTTCCAGTTGACATTTTGACATTTGTTGTTGTTGCGGTCTACACCGAGGGTCTGGCTTATAAATATGTATGTACCATTTTGCATGACATTTTTTCATCTTCATACCCTTTTCCTCATTTTTTTTTTTTTTATCTCTGTGGGCTGTCCTTTGTCTTGATTTGTCTCTCTCAAAGTCTCATTAAGCTAAAGCTGCCTCACTCATTTGACATGTCTTTTCCTCTTTTACCCCTCATGTCTCTCTCTTCTCTCTCTCAGCCTTCATGTCTTTAGTTTTCTCTTTTTCAGTTATCAGTTTTGCATGCCTTTCATTCCATAATGCCAAAGCAATTGTGCCTGATACTTAAGATGATGATGACAGTTATTATTATTATTATTATTACTATTATTATTATTATTATTATTATTAAAACTGTGGCATTTCTTCTTTGTAATCTGGAATTTGCTAAATAAATCCTAAGAAACTGAAAAATATCGCACTTGTCGCATTATATCGACAATATCGCATTAAATGACTTGTATTTTATGCACAATGCATTTATAATATAGTTACTGTACAAACCGTATGCTTGTACTTTAATTTATTATTTAAAAATCCAGGGCAAAATGGAGAGATGATTACTGTTGTATATGACCCCATAAATACAGCTTAAATGATTGTTTCCATTATAATTACAATTTCATTATATTCTTGAGAAACAGGTATTTTGTGAATAAAAAACAAATAAAATTCAGAAGTGTGAGCAACATGACACATGAAGCTGTATAACACATATACACAACAAATACATCACACATACAAGATTAAAAAATCACACCAACCTGCTGCTGGAGTCCTTACAATTTTACAATGTATCAAAATTACACAAATTATATATATATATATATATATATATATACACACCAATCAGGCATAACATTATGACCACTGACAGGTGAAGTGAATAACATTGATTATCTCTTCATCACGGCACCTGTTAGTGGGTGAAATATATATGAGGCAGCAAGTGAACATTTTGTCCTCAAAGTTAATGTGTTAGAAGCAGGAAAAATTGGCAAGTGTAAGGATTTGAGCAAGTTTGACAAGGGCTAAATTGTGATGGCTAGACGACAGAGCTGGTTCTTTTATGCACGTGGAGAGCGAAGGCTGGCTCGTGTGGTCCGATCAAACAGTGGGCACATGAACATCAGAACTGAACCATGGAGCAATGGAAGAAGGTGACCTGGTCTGATGAATCACGTTTTCTTTTACATCACGTGCATGGCCGGGTGCGTGTGCGTCACTCACCTGGGGAACACATGGCACCAGGATGTGAAGAAGCCAGCGGAGGCCATGTGATGTTTTGGGCAGTGTTCTGCTGGGAAACCTTGGGTCCTGCCATTCATGTGGATGTTACTATGACATGTACCACCTACCTCAGCATTGTTGCAGACCATGTACACCCTTTCATGGAAACGGTATTCCCTGTGGCTGTGGATAATGCGCCCTACCACAAAGCAAAAATGGTTCAGGAATGGTTTGAGGAGCACAACAACGAGTTTGAGGTGTTGACTTGCCCTCCAAATTCCCCAGATCTCAATCCAATTGAGCATCTGTGGGATGTGCTGAACAAACAAGTCTGATCCATGGAGGCCCCACCTCACAACTTACAGGACTTAAAGGATCTGCTGCTAACATATTTGCGCCAGATCTCACAGCACACCTTCAGGGGTCTAGTGGAGTCCATGCCTCGACGGGTCAGGGCTGTTTTATATATATATATTAGATCCAGGTATTTCCACCTTTTTGACCATGTGCTCCATTTCTGATCCATTTTTCCAATAAGAATCCTCGGTTACACTTTATTTTAAGGTGTCCGTGCTGTGTAATAATAATTAACTTCATGTACTTACTATAGGGTTAGTGTTAGGATTGGGGTTTGGTTTAGGGTAAGTTGCATGTAAATATGCATAATTTATAGTTATAACTGCAGTAACCACATGTAACGTGTAACGTGTAAAATAAAGTGGAACTGAATCTTCTAATTTTGGTTGGTCAAGGCTTTTTGCAATGCTCGAATTTACATGAATTTTATGAGAGATGATTACTGTTGTATATGACACCATATCTTAAATTACTTTTTCCATTATAATTAAAATTTCATTATGTTCTTAATAGTATCTAAATAATTGTATTTTTTGCATTACGGTAATGAAAATGAGGGGCTGCTTAATTATAAGATTTCATCTTGCTATAGCAGGTCAATGTAGTTTTGCATCAGAGAGACCTTTCTTAATATTCTCAGCTTTAAAAAGAAAAAAAAAAAAAAACACCCTAGAAAGAGACCAATGCTAGCGGCTTTTATTAATGAAATTGTGCCTGGGGATGTTTAAAGTATCTCTTTTAAGCATTTGAATAAAACCACAGTTAATAGATCTATATAATCAGATGATAATGTAAGAATGTCTGTGGGGCAGGAACTGGGGAAAATGAGTGACCAGGTGACTTGGTTGTGGAGAAATTAGTAAATGGTGGAGGAGTGTGTAAATTGATGGGTCAGTGCATCAGCAATGAGCGCTTGCTAATGTTTGGCTTGCTATATTTTATTGATTCCTGCCTAATTTTGAGAGAATGGGCTTGAAAGACCTTGGAAAATTTACCCAGAGTGCTCAATGCACCATGCTTCTAAGGAAAGGCTCCCTGTTGTTTAAAACTACGATCGCATTATTGCTGCAACAGCATCACTTGAATCAGAGGAATTGCTTTCATTGCATAAATACCCTGGTGACAGAATAAACACCCACATGAATAAGGAACCACAGTCTGTAATACGTGCATCTCTCAATGTGTTCAAACCACAGGGATGTTTGAAGCACTACATAACTGAGTGCTGATTATCAGCGCTTCTTCTCTACCTGAAGATGTGTGGGCGAACAGTGGCTGTGTCTCTCTCTTTTTTTCTCTCTCAGAGGAAAAAACACTGAGGAACATGTGAGCAAATGAACACATAAAGCTGCATATCTGCATCATTTGCAAAGGCATAAAAATAAATACATCACACATACACGATTATATAGTCACACCAATCTGCTGGAGTCCTTACAGTTTTACAATGGATCCAAATTACACTAATTAAATAGATATACACTGCCCAGACAACAACAAAAAAAAGTCACTGTTTGGATTTAAATAGGAAAATGCCTCTTTGGATAAGATCGATACAAGATCTTGACCAAAAATGGATGCACCTCTTGATGGAAATAACATCACAACATTTATTTCCATCAAGAGGTGCATCCATTTTTAGTCAAGATCTAGTCCAGCACATCCTAAAAACTTTCAATGAATTTAAGGTCTGGACTCAGAGGTGCCAATTCATGTGTGAAAATGATTCTTCATGCTCTCTCCCAACCATTCTTTCACAACCTGATGAATCTTGACATTGTCATCCTGGAATATGGCCATGATGCGTCTTCCTACATGGTTGTTTAAGAAATGAAAAGCTACACACTCCATCAATTAGGGTTAGATCAGGCATAACATTATGACCACTTTCCTAATATTTTGTTGGTCCCCCTTTTGCTGCCAAAACAGCCCTGACCCGTCGAGGCATGGACTCCACTAGACCCCTGAAGGTGTGCTGTGGTATCTGGCACCAAGATGTTAGCAGCAGATCCTTTAAGACCTGAAGACCTGTAAGTTGCGAGGTGGGGCCTCCATGGATCGGACTTGTTTGTTCAGCACATCCCACAGATGATCGATTGGATTGAGATCTGGGGAATTTAGAGGCCAAGTCAACACCTCAAACTTCTTGTTTTGCTCCTCAAACCATTCCTGAACCATTTTTGCTTTGTGGTGGGGTGCATTATCCTGCTGAAAGAGGCCACAGCCACAGGGAATACCGTTTCCATGAAAGGGTGAACATGGTCTGCAACAATGCTTAGGTAGGTGGTACGTGTCAGCATGGCAGGAACCAAGGTTTCCCAGCAGAACTTTTCCCAAAGCATCACACTGCCTCCGCTGGCTTGCCTTCTTCCCATAGTGCATCCTGGTGCCATGTGTTCTCCAGGTAAGCGATGCACACGCACCCGGCCATCCACGTGATGTAAAAGAAAAAAGGGGATTCATCAGACCAAGTCACCTTCTTCCATTGCTCCGTGGTCCAGTTCTGATGCTCACATTCCCACTGTTGGTGCTGTCACTTTTGATAGATACTGACCACTGCAGACCGGGAACACCCCACAAGAGCTGCAGTTTTGGAGATGCTCTGACCCATTCATCTAGCCATCACAATTTGGCCCTTGTCAATCTCGCTTGCCCATTTGTCTTGCTTCTAACACATCAACTTTAAGAACAAAATGTTCACTTGCTGCCTAATATATCCCACCCACTAACAGGTGCCGTGATGAAGAGATAATCAGTGTTATTCACTTCACTTCAATGATATGCCTGATCGGTGTATATGTTAGATCCAGCTTATTTCCACCTTTTTCACCATGTGCTCCATTTCTGATCTATTTCTCCAAAAAGAATCCTCTAATTTTGGTTGGTCAAGGCTGATTAATTATTGCAATGCTCGAATTGACATGAACTGTGTTTTATGGGGTGTCCCCAAACTTGAAAGTGAGGGATGAGATCGGGCATCTTGCACCATCTTGCTGACTGCTTAAAGCAAACTGAGTTTTATATTTTTATTTTACTGTAAAAAATATATCTGATGTCTTTTTCCCCTTTCTTATGGAGAGTCCATTATTCAGGAGTCCTGAAACCAATATTGGCCGATTAACAGAAGTGTTCATTCTCCTTTATGTGAGTTACAAAACCAGTCACCATGTCAACTGATATTTAATGTTCTCTTTTCAATATTATAAGTGCATTTTAAGGTAATATTGTGTCAAATAAATGGAATTTCGGCAATTTTGCAAATGCCTTTAATTGCTGATATATTTGATTTTAGAGATGGATTTCATCTTTCATGGGTTTGAGGGTAATGCCATATTTAAATTCCCAAATAAAAATAATACTGGGAGGGAAAAATGCAAATAAACATGGCATCTACCCTAAGGTACATTCTGGCCAAACAAATAATCATATTAGCTCTTATGTTCTTAGGGCAAAAATGTTGCCATTGGCAACTGATTGGACTTTCCACAGATTAGATTAAGAGATGAAATGGCTTGTGTGTGTCAAATAATGAAGAAATGAAAAAACTCAGACAGGAAATGTTAAGAAAAGAACTGGACAAAGAGAATATTAAGAATTAAGAAAACATTACGCAGCCACAATCAGTCCATTCTTCACCTTCTGACAGAATCCATATCCTTTGGATTGATGGTTCGAGTCTGTCATCCTGCAGACATGTTCCTAGTGAATTGAGATTTGTTTCTTGATCAATATTAACCAAGTCCTGTCGGCTAATAATTCCTGCTTCACCATCGTTTAATCATATGAGCACAACTGTCTCTAAACGCCCCCTCATTCACCGCCTCTCCAGAACCGCCTCAAAGAATTACGACCAAAAGCAACAGGGATAGTAGCTACATGTCTAAACTGCAAAGGTAAGGCGAAGAAACATCAAGCATTTACAATTTTATACGACTTAGTACATTTTAAGTAGATTCGTTGAGAAATATTTTTTTAGAATATCCGAAATGAATGTGAAATTTAACGGACTCTGCGCGGTCTGACGTGTGAAAGCTTCAGTCGATTGTCATTCGAATCAGTTTTGTATCATTTATGTTTAACGAACGTGTTTTATGCTGTTTCTATATTCAATTGTTTGTGAATATTGTGAAATGTGTAAGTCGTTTCACGAGCGTCTCTGTGGCAGATGAGCGCGCTCAAAGGAGACGCGCGCGGACTGAACGCTTCTCGTAACAGTCTCGAGAGAAACATCTGTCAGTCATTTTGATGGCTGGGGGAAATCAGTCATTGGTTTTATGTTGTATCATTCCCTTTAGGACCAAAACAACAAATCATTGTTCGACTGAAGATCCGTTGGCACTGCAATATCATTCGTGCTGCACTAGTGCACGGCACTGATTTACAACCAAGAGTTGTGATGTTAATTGACACTTTATACTTGACAATTTACGGGATTTACATTTATGCACGTATATTATATAGCCTAATAACAAATGTGAGTCATCACTTCTCCATTCATTCATTCATTCACACCAAATGTCTCCTGGTGCTTAGATAGTACCAGTTTTTTTAAATAAAAATGTGGTCACTTTTAACTGCTCTAAATGCTTTAAATGTGACAATAGCCGATTTAAATGAAATTACTGGAGAGGTTTGTATGTATTCCCCCTGGTGTATGAGATAAGCAAGGTCGAACCATTCCTGCAAGGCTTGAATCCTCTGCAGTTCTGTCAGACATGACACACGGTTGCCATGTTATGTGAATTTTTCTGTGCTTCGAGGCCATTAGTGCCCTAGAGAAGTTCATTCATATGTATCGTTCAACCACTAGCTTGCCTTTTATTCACAAACTTGTGTAATATGTGACCAGAGGATGGCCTGCATGTTTAGTGCCTCAAATGTTTTTTATTATTTCAGTATTTTATATTAGAAATAAAATATTACATTTAAAGTTATAATTGTAGTAGTAATAATATGCCACTCAAAAAAATGCCTTTTTTAGTAATTAGTAACATTCCATCAAATTGAATTGAACAATACATTATGAATAAAAAAATAGCTTAATAAAGCATTTTGTATAAATCTTAATGGAACAAGAGAATGGACCATTTAGTTTATGTGATTTATATTTATAAATTTAAAAGAAAATTAAAATATGTTTAAGTTTAAGATTTATACAAAATGTTTTATTAAGCTCTATTTTTTTACTCATTTAAAATTCTTAATTCTTAATATGAATAATATTTGATGGAATTTTACTATTAATTGAAATGCGTAAATCTTGTGCATGATATTTCAGATGAGTGTAATTTTTATTAGGATCTTTTCAGAGCCCAAAAGTTTTGTGAGCGAAAACTGCCTTTAATTATATTACAGTATAAATGAAAATATGTACTTATTATGATGATTATTATTAAATTCATTACATGCATAATATAGGTGTGGGGAATTATCAATAAAAGAGATCAAAAGTTTAGTGCATTTATTATATTATCAATATATTTACATTATAAATTAAATGATTGATTTTGGAATAATAACAATAATTGTATTTTTTATTAATAATTAATTAATGCTTTATTTTTCTTACTTGTATCTCTATAATAAACAATTTTTATTGTTTTCTGTCACCAGGATATATTATACTTTTTAAATGATTTTTAAATGTATGTAAGAGTGCATGAGAAGCTTTTATTTCAATATTTCTGGAGGATTTTTTTTTTATTGATTTTTTTTGTTAACTTATTTTGTTCCTAAACACTATGTAACTTGCTTTGTGTGTGTCTGGCTGTGGTGTTTGTTACCATTTGAGTTCCTGTTTCTGAGAATGAGCAAGAGTGACAAGACTCTGAACATAACACAACAGAACTCTAAGTAAGTGCCTATTAGAGTCTGAGCTCGTCATGTGGGGGACAGATCAGCTGTCCTCGCTGTGCATGTCATTACCGCATCACCACACGGTCGGAAAAGAGTGTTGATCGAAAGCACCCAGGTGGATTCTGAACATCCATGACAGTCAAGTGTATGGCAAATCACTAGGTATGTTATGATGAATATAACCCCCCAGCCCCCCCCCCCCCCCCCCACACACACACACACTAGCATCACCTCACTCACCAACATCACACACCATCCTGTTCTGTTCTCGACTTCAGAATGCGCTGTTGCCATGGTGACGAAATGGCGCACGCTCTGTCTCGCTTTCTCTCTATTCTCTTTTTCTTTATATATCCCTTGCTCTTCCTGCGAATGTATGGGCGATGTAACATCTAGATTCACAGCTCGTCTGGATGAAATACATGTAAATCGTACTGCTGTCACGATAATGATCATTTAATGGCAATAACACAAACTGTTGTTTTTCTCCAGCATGCACCTTAAACATGTTCTGTCTCTCTATTCTCATTGTTTGTTTCCCCTCAGGAGGAGAAGCAGTAGGATTCCTGCCATGAAATCTCTCTAAGAGGAGAAAAGCAGCGAAACCTAGAAAATCTACACCCACCCACGGGCAGGAGACAGGGGGAGAGAGAAAGAAAGAAAGAAAGAAAGAGAGAGAGTGAGTGAGTGGAGGGGTGTGTGAAAGAGGGGGGAAAGAAAAAGCGAGGGATAACAGTCGATGGATGCTGCTTGGACGTTCTGGTCGGCACAATATTCAGTGACAAGGATTGGAGAGCTGCAGGGATGGATGGGAAGGGAAGACACATTCCTCCAGGTAATCAGATCTCATTAATGGCCGCCAGTGCCGTGTAGAGACAACTGTGTCTTATGCTTGTCATCATGTTTAGTGAAATGCTCTTGAGTGAGTCTCAATGTGTTCCTGTATGACAGCATCATTTTCTGCTTACTGTTGTCTTATCAGGGAACTTTTTTCACACATCTTTAGATGCTCCAACAGTGTTCGTAGCTCATGCATTATGCTTGGTTTCTCATGATTGAGTTCATTGTGTTTTTTTATTTCTCAGCTCTCTATCTGGAATACTTGATTGGTCAATTGTGGAGCAGTAAAATATGTTTGTATAATGTTTGCTAAATTGTGTAGTTCACCGTTGTCCATGGTAACATGCCGGTGCTACTTTCATGTCACTAAGATCACAAAGACATGTTATATTGTACTGAAACATTTTAGCATTTGGACTAAATAATCAATAAATGAATATATTATTATAGATTTAATAATAATATAATATATAATAATATATAATCAATAAATGAATATATATATATATATATATATATATATATATATATATATATATATATATATATATATATATATATATATATATAATGTATATATAATGTATATATAAATGATCTATAAATGAATATATATAGCGTGAACATTTTATATATATATATAAAAATCTTCAAGCTATATATATTAATTTATAGATAATTTATATATATATATATATATATATAATATTGTTATATTATTATTAATATTTTATATATACAGCTCTGGAAAAAATTAAGAGACCACTTTACATTGAGAAATCAATTTTAAGTGGTCTCTTAATTTTTTCCAGAGCTGTATATATATATATATATATATATATATATATATATATATATATATATATATATATATATATATTCAAGCTAATCTAGTAAAATATATATTTGTATTTGTAAAAATTAACGGCTGGCTGTAGATTTTTTATTATAATTCAAATCCCCCCAACCCCACCCTGGATTTTTCATGCTTGAGTTCATTGTGTTATTTTGTAATGAAACTCAGAAAGAATGAAAAGAGAAAGAAACTCATACAGGTTTGGAACAACATAAGGGTGAGTAAATTATTTTGGGGTGAACTATCCCTTTAATATAGCTATGTCTGGGATCTTTTTGTAATTTGATTTTTTGTGATTTTGTGTATTTTTTTGCAGTAGACATGCAGTTAGCTGACATATTTAGCTTTATTAATCACAAACCATCTAATCTTCTACAGGAAAGCAGTGGACCGTATCCCAAAATATCTTTCATCCATATCAACATGCTTGAATTGCTCCATATAAAAGATCTATCCATGCAAATAAATCTCAATTACAACTGTCTCGTGACAGTTCACAATAGCTGCCTGGCAACTACACATTTCCAATGGGACTACACTCTTAAAAATAAAGCTTCCAAATGGATGTTTTAGTATCAATGCCATAGAATCCCCAAGGAATTTGATCTATCAACAATTCTTCTTAAAAGAACCCTTTTTTCCCTTAGTGTGAAGAACGTTCTAAAAATCTGAAGAACCCCTTTCCAGTATAAAGAACCTTTTGTGGAATGGAAATATTCTTTTTCATGGAACCATCAATACCTTTTTTAAGAGCAGTTTGGTAATAATCTAAAAGATATTACCTTTCTGACCTCTGCATGTTATTGTGATATTTGGCTCTTATTGTTTTTTATTACATTCTGAAAAGTGCATTCTTCTCCAATGCTTCATTGACGTTTGTTCATGATCCTAGAAACCTATATTTGGGCACACTGATGACAATTTGTGCATCTGAATTCAAAATGTCCTCGTCAACTGATCTTCCAACACTTGATATGTTCAGCAGGATCACACACTCATATCTCATATACTTCTTCCTGTAACCTTGGGCTCTAATTACAATCTTTCTTTATGCTTTTATTTATACCCATCTTTTCAACTGTGTCCAATTCACTCAGGTTCCTGTTGACACTCTCTTAGCCCCTCGTTTGACCACAGCTGTGTTTCTGTTTATGACTCCAGCCATGGTGTGGTGCGAGCGGGGAATTCAGGTGCTTCTCACCACTGTGGGTGCATTCGCAGCCTTTGCCTTGATGACCGTGGCCATTGGCACGGACTACTGGCTGTACGCTCGGGCCTTTATCTGCAACAGCACTGCCAACTCCTCTCAGGATGACCCACACAACAAGGACAAGAAGGATCCTGGAGCTCTCACCCACTCCGGCCTCTGGAGGATTTGCTGCCTGGAAGGTAAGTAAACAGCTGTTTTTGTGTGTGGGGGCGAAGGATTGGGTCATGTAGTGTATGTATGGATGTGAGGGGGAAATGATGCATGAATGAAATCCCCACCTGTGCAGTTTGCACAAGTGATTCATGGAAGTTATATTGCAGAAGGGAAAATTGTTGGATTTGAGCTTGTGTTACTCTGTTTTGATCAGTGCCACTTAATATACATTATTTGCAGGGGCAGTTCAAGTGCTCAAGCACAGTTTTTTTTTAAAGTGCATTTTATTTATTACCATAACTGAACCATGAGTTTGGGGTCATTAACTTTTTTCCCGCCATTGACGGAATTTTCCGGCATTTTCCGTTATACGGTATTACGCATCTTCTGAAATAGAGTAGAATATCCGTGTAACAAAGTTCGTTGTTATGGGAAGAAGGAGGTGGGAACCGGCAAACATTCAACACTTTAATAAAGAAATAAACACACATTGAAAGTAAAGCAGGCAACCCCACACGGACGGCTGCCGCACACACATAAACAATACATAAACAAAACACAACGTAAAGTCCAGGCCTGGTCCTCTCTCATCCTTCACTGTCGTCGCTCCTCCTTTTATGCCTCTAAAGCTCCTCCGTGCCGTTCTCTCACGGTCCCTCGGCCTCCACTGCTTGCCACATACCCCCATCGCCCCTCGCAGGCTAGGGGATACTCCCAAGCTCTACTCCCCCCCCACCCTCCCTCCGGGGGGATCGATCAAGGCAGCGGCAGCACCTGGGGGTAAGAACAGACGAGACGAGAGAAAAGCAGCCGGAAGCATGAGGAGCGACAGAGACGAGAGAGAAAAATTCTTGGTCTGGTTCCCAGACACACTGTCACTTGGCCCTCAACCAGCCGAGAGGTGCCATGCGATGGTACTGGACGCTCGGTGGACGGTTCGACACTCCTCCGCTTCCTGGTGGCTGCCGATGGCTTCTCCAGTTGAGGGCAGCCTGCAGCTCCTCCCCCGTTCCCTGCTCCTCCCCAAACATGGCGGACGACAGCAGGCTCCGGCCCACAGCGAATGGCGGCGACTCCTACGCTCCCTCTCGGGCGGCAGCCACCCCACCTTGACCAAGGAGCATGGCAGCGAGCTCTCCGTCCAACCTGGTCTTCACTCACTCCAGCACCACCGCCTCGGGAAGCCACTCACGGTCTCCGCTCCCCCATGCTGCCCGACCTCCTCAACACCGCGATCCCCATCAGCAGCAAGGGCTCTCCGACAGCATGTCCCTCCTTCCTTCTGGGTTTTGGCACCAATGTAACACAGTTTATTGTTATGGGAAGAAGGAGGCGGGAACCGGCGAACGTTTAAACACTTTAATAAAGAAATAAACACGGTAGTCTGCTCACGGACAACTGCCGCACACACATAATAAAACACAATGTAAGGTCCAGGCCTGGTCCTCTCTCATCCTTCACTGTTGTCGCTCCTCCTTTTATGCATCCAAGCTCCTCTGTGAGAGATACGAGATTGGTGCGGTGCGCACCATGCCGTATCTCTCATGGCCCTCGGCCTCGACTGCTTGCCACACTCCGGATCAAAACACAGGAAAAAGGTGCAGAAACAAGCGATAAAAACATTGCTTATGCACGTTGTAGTCTTTGAAAAAAATGTTTTTGCTTTTTTTAATGAAACTTACCCACATTCAAGTGTTGATAAAAAAGAATACATGAAGCTAGAATAAAACGTTTTGTTGTTGTTGTTTAAAAGAAGAGGTTCTGTTCTTTCTTTTGGCATATTGCATATATTCATACAACAAAATATTCTGGGGGCCATGACATTTTTTTGTTGTTGAAATGATCAAAAATGCTGTTAAGATTTATTAATGTTTTAGAAAGAAGTCTCTTATGCTCATGAAGGCTATATTTATTTGATCAAAATACAATAAAACAGTAATATTGTGAAATAGTATTACAATTTAAAATATCTATTTTCTGTTTCTTATTTGCAGGGCAAAGCTGAATTTTCAGCACCGTTACTTCAGTCTTCAATGTCACATGATCCTTCAGAAATCAGTCTAATATGCTGATTTGGTGCTCAAGAAACATTTATTATTATTATTATCAATGTTGAAAAGATTGTTAATAATAAAAGCTATTTCACAAAATAGCCATCCAATGCCTTATTACTTTTACAAAACGGCTACCACATAATAAAAATATTAAAGATGCAAATTTTCATTGAAACCTTGTAACATGATCACAATCATCTTCAACAAAACATTTTTCAAAATTGTAGTCTACAAATGTCAACTTGAGAGATTGTTAGCTTCCTAAGTATCTATTTCTCCTCGATTGGAAATGACTTTCATTGGTGTAACCTAGTGCAGTTGATTCACTCATATTAAATAATATGAAAAAAATTAAATAAAACCTTTAACTTTTTTATCACATTAAGTACTTTTTTAGGCTCAGGATACGTTTACATGCTTGTGATATACAATACTGTGCTACAGAGGAAACAAAACCAGGGCACTGAGGCAGAACCCTAACACAAACTGATTTCACTGTCTAGCTTTAGGGTTACTTTAAAGTTACCAAAGGCATTGTGGGAAGCTTTGTCTCCAGATCCTTTTAGCCACTGGACTCTGCAATGCGGGGGAAATTCACGTTAAGCTAGTTGTTTTAACAGTACACAAAAGACAGGTTTTAAACAAGCATGGGCTGTATTTTTTGCCATTTGCATTATAAACCTAGAAGAGCATACATGTCAATGGCTATGATTATGTGATGAGTCATTGCAGGTCAAAAGGTGCCTGCAGTGCTCTCATTGCATTTGCAGAATAATCAAACCAGACAAAAACAGTCATTTTGACTTATTATATTGCTCACTTTGATGCTCTGCTTTATATAACGCAAACTGATTTGATTTTTGAGGGAAATATATGTTTAGTGTTTCTTTCAAAATTGCATTGTCCACTATATATGTTTTTTGTAGTTGTTGTTTGTTTTTAAGTTATATTTTTGGGTATTTTTTTCATTGGATAGGTCAATGTCAAGGGGAGATAGGGACGGTGGAAAGGACCAAGAGCCGGCACACAAGGCTATGGCTTCGACTTCCATTATATACACTATATTGCCAAAAGTTTTGGGACGCCTGCCTTTACATGCACATGAACTTTAATGACATCACTTTCTTAATCTGTAGGGTTTGATATGGAGTTGGAGCCCTTTGCACCCTTTGCAGCTATAACAGCTTCAACTCTTTTGGGAAGGTTTTCCACAAGATTTAGGAGTGTGTTATAGGAATGTTTGACCATTCTTCAGGCCAGTCAAGTTCCTCCACACCAAAATCACTCATCCATGTCTTTATGGACCTTGCTTTGTGCACTGGTGCACAGTCATGTTGGAACAGGAAGGGGCCATCCCCAAACTGTTCCCACAAAGTTGGAAGCATGAAATTGTCCGAAATGTCTTGGTATGCTGAAGCATTAAGTGTTCCTTTCACTGGAACTAAGGGGCCAAGCCCAACCCCTACACAACAACCCCACACCATAATCCCCCCTCCACCAAACTTTACACTTGGCACAATGCAGTCAGGCAAGTACCGTTCTCCTGGCAACCGCCAAACCCAGACTCTTCCATCGGATTGCCAGACAGAGAAGCGTGATTCATCACTCCAGAGAACACGTCTCCACTGCTCTAGAGTCCAGTGGCGGCATGCTTTACACCACTGTATCTGACGCTTTGCATTGCACTTGGTGATGTAAGGCTTGGGTGCAGCTGCTCGGCCATGGAAACCCATTCCATGAAGCTCTCTACGCACTGTTCTTGAGCTAATCTGAAGGCCACATGAAGTTTGGAGGTCTGTAGCTTTTGACTCTGCAGAAAGTTGGCGATTTCTGCGCATTGTGCGCCTCAGCATGCGCTGACCCCGCTCTGTGATTTACGTGGCCTACCACTTCGTGGCTGAGTTGCTGTTGTTCTTAATTGCTTCCACTGTTATAATACCCCTAACAGTTGACTGTAGAATATTTAGTAGTGAGGAAATTTCATTAATGGAATCATTGCACAGGTGGCAACCTATCCTGGTACCACACTTGAATTCACTGAGCTCCTGAGAGCGACCCATTCTTTCATGTTTGTAATAGCAGTCTGCATGCCTAGGCGCTTGATTGTATACACCTGTGGCCATGGAAGTGATTGGAACACCTGAATTCAATGATTTGGCGGGGTGTCCCAATACTTTTGGCAATATAGTGTATGTTTAAATATTTTTATTAAAATATTAATATTGTAATTTATTGCAATAATAGTTCTGTTGCAAAAGTCTCTATGCATTGTCATATAACAGATAACATATACGTTCAGTAAGTGAGTCAGACATTGGGTCTCATTCACTAATAATTGCCTGGATTATTTCTTATTTGTATGCACAGGAGAACTTCTCATAAAAAATAACATGAATTTGTGCTTAACCTCATTCTAATGTTAGTGAATCTGGAGTATTCTAAATCATCGGCCGTGTGTATGCGGTTAGTAATTTGCATAAAACACGGCCAAACCTCCATATAAGGGCTTTCCGCACAAGCTTTCCCTTACATCCTTTCGTCACTCTCTGTAGATGCGCTTTCACCAGATCCTCAAGCAATGCCAAGTGTGTCATTCTCAAACCAGTTCAAACACAATAAACACATTTTATACAGACCCAGATTACAAATCTCTGATTAGCCAGCTGTACATACACATAAATCTGCGTTATTCAGAGAAACTTTGCATAACTTGCCGAAGCTATAACGCAGCTTTTCTTAGCCTACTCTTTCACGGTATGATGAAATATATTTAAAAAAAAAAAAAATTGTATTATTTATTAAAATAATATAATACATAAGCAATATCACACTCGTAGCCATGCAATATAGAGCTATATAGCACCGCTATGAGTGTGATATTGTGATTATACAACAGTTTGATGGCACAAGTGTAACAAGAAACAACAACAGAGTGTCTTCCGCAACAAATTCTAAATCTCAGTTGAGCACAAGCCTCCATTACTAATTCTAAAATGTCACTTTAAAACTAGTAATGAAGGAACACTGAGTTGCTTCATTAAAGCTTATTGTATTTTATTACGTAGAGTATTATGAGAGAGAGATTGAGAAAGTGCATTGCCTGCATCTAGCTGATATTCTTCAGGTTAATCTTGTATTTATGATCACAAAATCAGTTTGAATGTTGCTGTTTTTATATAAGTCACATATTTGAGGTCTAAATAACTCTTTAAAAAACTCTTAAAACGACATTCCGTGACACAACAACAGTAGTATTTGTAAAATTATGGTGTTTCCTCGTCTGCCATAACATTCACTGTGAGAAAAATGCTGCAAGCGGAGTGATACAAACAGTGAAACGGTTCCCGTGGTGATACCTTTTAAAATATTTCATGGCTGGAAAAGGCTCTCAGCCAATCAGAATCAAGAACCAGAATGAACAGTTGTATAATATAATATAATATAATATAATATAATAGTCATGCTAAGATGAAATACAGCTAACATGATTAGGCTATACAGAGCAAGTGTTTTTTGTAATATGTTCATGAATTGAACTACACTGCTTGCACTGTGTGCATGCATTAAAAAAAATGTGTTATTATTTCACTTTTTGGAATTGTGAAGTTGTGAACAATGCAACGCGACAAAAGCAAATAGAACCCATAATCAGTGATGCGGCACATTGTGACGCAACACAATAAATTCCTGACTGTAAACTGATGCCTCGTTCTATTTCTGATGTATACTCCAAGTGCTCGAGCCACTTCTGCACAAAGGACAAATGGATTTGCAACTTTCGCTTTGTTGCGTCCAGTGTTGCCAGCTTCTAGCTGTTGCGGTGCAACACAACAATGGGTGCGGGTCTGGTGTATACGGTGTTACACATTTTCTAAGCTCTTTGGGAGTTCTCAGCTGGTAGAAATACCATCATATGTCAGTGGCAAGCAGTGACTTTTTTAACTGGGTATGCTGGGTGGCGTATAATAAAGTATTATAAAATATAATTATTCTTTAAAAATAAGTTGAAATAATTCAAATAGATGACTAACAAATAGACTATCAATTTACAGCCTCAGATAGTTACAGTAGGTCTGTCTTTAACAGTTTATATGTTTTCATTAAAAATACATTTCCTTATGGAGAAAAGGAAATACTATGAAAATAGTTTCAGTCAAACCTTTTTTTTCACTTGATTTAGTCTAGTTAGATTTGTATCAAATACAATGTGATTTACGTTGATCCAAATCTGACAGTAACAGCACATTTTTCCTCTTGGGCAAGCGATTCGCGGACAGCTTTCCCTTACGCATGAAATCCCCATATGCCAGCAAACCAATGAGAACGCGGGACAATGATGACGAGACATAACAACAGAGCGTAGGCGCCAAAGCTGTTGGGGATCTGCTTACCCAAAACCCTCCGCAACTGGCAGATTTTAAGAAAATGTTCGTCGTTTGGTATAAATAAATGACAGAGTTACATACGTATTGCCAACATTTTATCATGTAAGCTTTATGGTACACCTCAAACAAGGAAATGTGTAGTCATGTATAGTGTCAATGTTAATTAGTGAGACAACGAATGGCTTGGGTATGCAGATCGTTGGCAGCTAATATGGACTGCATGCCCCTCACACACATACTGTACATCGAGTGCATTTAGTTCAGTTTTGGATGTTTGTTAAGTTCTGTGGCAAAATATACATCATAAAGTCTTTTTTGGATGTTCAGCATTAAAAAATTACACTGTGAATGCTAAGTGAACCAGGATTCCTTTTCTTATTTGGTCCAGAAAATCAAACTAAGTGTGAACACACTCTAAGGGTGTTTCAAACCTATCATTTGCTTTGTTCCAAACAGGGACTGTTTTATTACAATGTTGCATTTTCTTCATGGTTCGGTTCACTTTCACAAGTCAACATTTCACAAAGGTGTGAAAACACCCTAGGTTAACGATAATAACTCTGCCATAAAATTAAGACAGCAAGCACTGGAAGACACTGGACATATGCAGTGCATGTCTAAAGTGAATGGTTTATATCACACGAGAGAGAGCACCGCATGATGCCTTTGACCTGGGGTGACTCACAGCCATTGACATCTACTCTGAATCCATTTAGAACAAAACACCTCACCCACTGTTTGGCTGAACTCCATTCAAAAAACTCCATTGGCCTTTTATCAATTTTTATTTATAGTGACATAGAAAAATAAGACAGGAAATTGTTAGAGAAAAAGGGGGAGCCTTGGTTTTTGGAGTGTTGCAGGCTGAACTCAAGCAAGTCGCCAAAACAAGTGCTGAATCACCAATGCTAAGTGCTACTTTATTTAGTTTGTTCGGAAACCTGAAAATATGGTGACATATTTGAAGGACCTGCTTCTCATTTTCTTTAGGATTGAAGAGAGGAGTGTGTTCCCAGATTAATCATTTCCCAGAGGATGCTGATTATGACCAGGATGCTGCAGAGTACCTTTTACGTGAGTTTATTTGTGCATGTTTTTGGATTATGTGATGTTTGCATTCTGAATATAGGGGTATGGGGAAAACAATGAATTTAAACATATTTTTTTGTTCTTTTTCTCAGGTGTAGTCAGGGCCTCCAGTATATTTCCTATTCTCAGTGCCATATTATTGCTGCTAGGTGGAGTTTGTGTGGCATCTAGTCGGTTCTACAAGACCAAAAGACACATCATTTTGGGAGCAGGCATTTTGTTTGTAGTGGCAGGTAACATTTCTCATTATGACAATTATAGCATCCGAATTTAGAAATTTGTGATGAGGTGAATTCACAAAAATGTTGTGACACTTTTGTGCTTCAGATTTTAGGAGTATTTTTTTTTTTTAAATATTAAAATATAATACATATACATATACATATATACATATATATATATATATATATAAAAAATATTTAAAAAAACAAATACATTTTATTATTTAAGTAAATATACAAATATTAAAAATATTTTAATAATTAAATTAAATTAAATTGTTATTCTTTTAATTTCTATGCAAATTAGGCTTATTATCAGCGCCATTAGCCTGATGTAATTTGGCTTTTATTGTTACAGTTATATTTATTAAAAATAATTTATTTCAAATTAACTACAGCATCAGTGAGCGTGATTCATTCTTAGTGAATTCCCTCCAGATTCTTTGAGTCCTTGCTTTGTATTAAAAATAAATCTGTTGACCTAAACTAATGAAAAAATAAAACTTTTTTTGTCTTGAATTGACCTAGGCCTGAGCAACATTATAGGTGTCATTGTATACATCTCTGCTGCGCTCAGTGACATCTCTCCCAAAAAGGATGAGGACAAGAAGTGGCACTACTCCTACGGCTGGTCCTTCTACTTCGGCGGCCTGTCGTTCATCCTGGCGGAAGTTGTGGGCGTGCTGGCTGTCAACATTTACATCGAGCGCAACAAAGAACTGCGCTGCCGCTCACGCACTGACCTCTTCCGCAGCACGACCTCCGCTGTGTTACGCTTGCCCGGATATCGCTTCCGCCGGCGCTCCTCCCGCTCCAGTTCGCGCTCCACAGCGGAGCCGACCCGCTCCCGTGAACAGTCCCCCACTTCCGCCATTGCTCCTAAAAATTTCGGCCCACCCTTGGCCACCGGCCCGCCACCGTTTTCAGTAGCCACGCTTCCCAATCCGCATACGCACTCTGGAGGAGGAATGGGAGATATATCGATGTACACGCTGGGCAGGGAAGGTAAGCCACCCATGTACGGCACAGTCGACCGTGCCACTCTCTACCAGCTGCACAATTACTTTCCGACAAAGGAGGGAGGCGGTGGAGCACTCATGACGGGAACGCTGCCTTCTCTTTCCAAGTCGAACCTGGCTGCTTCGGCCAACGCCACCCTCAATACCTCGTCTTCCTCCGGCCCCCAGCAGCCGCCGCTATCCGCCGGCTCCTCTGCCACCATGGAGAGGGATCGAGGGCTGGGAACCTTGGATAGACTAGGAAAAGGAGACAGTTCAAACACTAACACTCTCAACAGGAGAACAACACCTGTGTAACAAAAGGCTTGAGGGGGAGGGAAGAGAGTGACGGGGAAAACAAGTGATTACACGAACTGCAAGTAAAGCAAGAAGGGGGAGAACGGGAGAGATAAAAAGAGCAAGAAAGGGCTGAGAAACGAAATAAGGTCTGCTCACAAGACAACTAAAAAGGGAACAAGAAGGCAATACATCCTCTTTTTTTCTCTCCATTACCGTTTTTGAACATGGTGACTTGAGTAACAGAATTCCATCCGCACTTCTTATTGATTCATGTTGAAATACTCGATGTGTGTGATGGTGATCTTTCAGTTCTTCAAGCTCTTTCAATTCCAGTGCTTTATCATCAGGTTATTCCTGTAACTTATTTAGCATTCCAATATAGTTGTTGTTGTTTTTTTTTATTATTATAGTAATTGTTATTGATGAGTTAACTTATACATTATACATTTTTATCAAGTTATTTTTTTGCACAAGTATCCATTTTAATTTATTTCCTTTCGAATGATGAACTAAACTGTGATTTTTTTTTCTTGCACATGTTGACACAATATTTCACGATGTCATTCAGTGTCAAGCATGTGTTAATTCTACGAGAGTGTGACGACTATTACTATTATGAATTTTTTTTTAGTTTTTACAAAGATTGATAATATTTAGATCTGTGGAATTTTTCATTGTAACTGTAAGTGTACAAGTAGTTAAGTCTTCATATAAATATATTTGATTTATTTATCATATTAACAGTCTTAATATTGTTACGATGGGATAACAAATTATAATGAACTGCTTTTGAAGTCAAAAAGAGAAAAAGAAAGAGACAGAATACAGAAGTGAAAGGCATTCATTCCAGGGGAGCAATACGTATACCTAAAAACCTCACCAGAAAAGACAAAAAAATCTATTAAATATATAGTATATTATGAATATAAATATATATATAAAATTGTGTGTGCGTGTGTGTGAAAAAACTTTTTTGGTAAAATAAAATATGATATATTCTATGAATGTCTAAAACTGAGATCTGTGTGCATACTGTTAGCAGTTGTGACTGCAGCATAATATTTTCATGTTTATTTGTAACTTTGTATGCATGATTCATATCTAATATATGATATATTCATAATGCTCTGCTTTTTGGCTTTGTGTGCCTGTATGTGCTTATGCGGATGGATTTAGGATGACAGAGAAGGGTCAAAGGGAAGACCCAGGGACCTAGAGAGGAATTTGATACGCCACAGTTTATACACACATATTTTGACATGACAAAGAAACAGCCTTCTAATTAAATAATTTTTTTCCAGTCTACAACTATGGGACAGTACAAAACGTGTATCCAAGGAGACGGCTGTATGCAGATGGAGTGCCTTTATGATCACCTGGTAATCACCACTCGTGACATCCCTTAAAGTGAACCTACAAAGGCAGCTGTCTTTTAAGAAAATCCGTAAGACCATTTGAAATGTTTTTATAGACAGCAACTCAATGTAAAGCACACATTCCTTGATGTTAGCAATAACATTTGGCTAAACTGACGAAGCAATACTAATAGCATATAACATATAAGCATAAAAATACACAAATAGATTCGATTTTTAACATTATTTAATGAATTATACTTTTAATCAGCATTTCCCAGAATTTTTCATCACCTTCTCTGGAGAGGCTGCCTTTGAATTTGGCCAAAATTAAGTATCTTAAAAGGCCTTAAAATGTTGTCTAGGTAGCCCAACACCTTCACAAGCCTTCAGGAAACCTGAATGCCTGTGCCTTGCTCAAGGGAAGGACATGACTGAAAGAAACAATTCTCTAGTGTGTCATGTTCATTTTCATAAAAAATGCTGACTGAGGGGCCTCATTTATGTGTGTGTTTGTTGTTGATATTTAGTCATAGGCATTGTGTACATACCTTTCAGAGAAGTATCAGGCAATAAAATATCACCTGTGCGCCTGTCATCAATTTGAGTTATAGTTTAAATCAGCACCAACAGCTCTCCTGTCCAACCCTCAAACAGCAGCAATAAAATACACATCTACAATTAAAAACAAGATGTTCAGGATCAAACTAACCACATATCATACAATTAACACAATAACAGCAACGTTTGTATTGGACTTTTTTGAAAGTTATATTAAACTGTCTGAAAACAGGGTTCACAAACTGTCTAAAACTGTCTAAAAATGGTAAATTTCTGTATATAATAAAGAGTAAGCTATATGTAATCGCATCTTAGTAAGATATAAGTCAAAATTTGAACCTTTAAAAAGTTTTGCATTTGTATCATTAGATATTTGAGTAAGCTGAAAACCAATACTTGCATTTACAAAAGGGTAATTTGGCAATTTCTCAAAAAAATCCTGTCGTCACTGGAGCGCAATGAATTCTGGAGTAGGCAAGGACGGCGAAGGATCCATCTGTTGTATCCTTCATTCCACAGGAAACAAAGGCTGCATTTCGAATTGGGACAGCCTTCGTAGCGCCGTGGTGACACAATCGGAATGCAGCCTTCGAAAGATGCAGCCTCTGAATTGGGATGCAGCATTAATGTGTATAGTATGAATGAAATCACGTTGGCTTTGTCATGTTTGTCCTGCAGCCTCAGTTGCATTGCTTAACTGCCAGAGGCTTCATTTTCAATGAAACAAGATGTTCAGGATCAAACTTTAACCACATATCATACAATTAACACAATGGTAATAATTATAAAAAATAATTATAAAACTAGTATTTTAAACAAAAAAACACAAAGGCTGCATCCGAAAATGCATACTTCCCTACTATATAGACAAAAGTATGTCCGAAAACACACTTACCTAAAGGATTATTAGGAACACCTGTTCAATTTCTCATTAATGCAATTATCTAATCAACAAATCGCATGGCAGTTGCTTCAATGCATTTAGGGGTGTGGTCCTGGTCAAGACAATCTCCTGAACTCCAAACTGAATGTCAGAATGGGAAAGAAAGGTAATTTAAGCAATTTTGAGCGTGGCATGGTTGTTGGTGCCAGTATTTCACAATCTGCTCAGTTACTGGGATTTTCACGCACAACCATTTCTAGAGTTTACAAAGAATGGTGTGAAAAGGGACCACATCCAAAAAACATCCAGTATGCGGCAGTCCTGTGGGCGAAAATGCCTTGTTGATGCTAGAGGTCAGAGGAGAATGGGCCGACTGATTCAAGCTGATAGAAGAGCAACTTTGACTGAAATAACCACTCGTTACAACCGAGGTATGCAGCAAAGCATTTGTGAAGCCACAACACGCACAACCTTGAGGCGGATGGGCTACAACAGCAGAAGACCCCACCGGGTACCACTCATCTCCACTACAAATAGGAAAAAGAGGCTACAATTTGCACGAGCTCACCAAAATTGGACAGTTGAAGACTGGAAAAATGTTGCCTGTCTGATGAGTCTCGATTTCTGTTGAGACATTCAGATGGTCAGAGTCAGAATTTGGCATTAACAGAATGAGAACATGGATCCATCATGCCTTGTTACCACTGTGCAGGCTTGTGGTGGTGGTGTAATGGTGTGGGGGATGTTTTCTTGGCACACTTTAGGCCCCTTAGTGCCAATTGGGCATCGTTTAAATGCCACGGCCTACCTGAGCATTGTTTCTGACCATGTCCATCCCTTTATGACCACCATGTACCCATCCTCTGATGGCTACTTCCAGCAGGATAATGCACCATGTCACAAAGCTCGAATCATTTCAAATTGGTTTCTTGAACATGACAATGAGTTCACTGTACTAAAATGGCCCCCACAGTCACCAGATCTCAACCCAATAGAGTATCTTTGGGATGTGGTGGAACGGGAGCTTCGTGCCCTGGATGTGCATCCCACAAATCTCCATCAACTGCAAGATGCTATCCTATCAATATGGGCCAACATTTCTAAAGAATGCTTTCAGCACCTTGTTGAATCAATGCCGCGTAGAATTAAGGCAGTTCTGAAGGCGAAAGGGGGTCAAACACAGTATTAGTATGGTGTTCCTAATAATCCTTTAGGTGAGTGTACAGTACTCATAAAAGTAGGCAACAATTATTCAAATGACCTATTTCTTCCGGCGACATTCTAAAGTGTGCATACAATGGACACTATACCATCCCATGAGGCCACGGGACATGTTTTGTGAATGGCAGTGAAGCGCTGGTAGGTCACATGATAATGACAACTTGGTGAATGTAGTATGTCTAGATTACATTCATACTACACACATTCATACATACTTTTTGAACAGCCATGAAGAAATTACTTATTCAAAATAAGTACCTACTCAAGAGAGTATGCGATTTCAGATGCAGCCATCCAGCTTTGGTGTAAAGAAGTTAATAAACAAATTTGATGCATCCACACCAACAGGTGTCAGTATAACGGTTCACCAACCAAAAGGATGAAGAAGAACCAATAAAATGCAAGTTTGTTTTTGTGGCTTTTAGGTCTCCCCAAATCTGCATACTGTCTGAGAAGGTACTGCATTTAATGAGGAACGAACTTAGCGACCATTAAAAAGGTATGTTCTGTATAGTCTTAAAGGAACACGCCGACTTTTTGGGACTTTAGCTTATTCACCGTATCCCCCAGAGTTAGATAAATCCATACATACCATTTTTATCTCTGTGCGTGCCATAACTCTGTCTGACACACCCACCGCTAGCCTATCTTAGCACAAAGACTGGAGGTAAACGACTCCAGCTAGCCTACTGCTCAATAAATGACAAAATGACGCCAACATTTTCCTATTTACATGTTGTGATGTGTATAGTTACATCGTGTACTAAGACCGACGGAAAATGAAAAGTTGTAATTTTCTAGACCGATATGGCTAGGGACTATACTCTCATTCCAGCGTAATAATCCAGGAACTTTGCTGCTGTTCCATGGGTGCAGCAGGCACAATGATATTACGCAGCGCCTGAAAATAGTCCCCAGCACACTCTCTGTGCAAGCAGGTTGTCACGTTGGTTATGTTGACGGAAGTTAGCCTATTTCAGGCGCTGCGTAATATCATTGCACCGCTGCACCCATGGTATGGCAGCAAAGTTCCTGGATTATTACGCAGGAATGAGAGTATAGTCCCTAGCCATATCGGTCTAGAAAATTACCACCTTTCATTTTCCGTCGGTCTTAGTACACGATGTAACTATACACATCACAACATATATATAGGAAAATGTTGCCGTTATTTTGTCACTTATTGAGCAGTTGGCTAGCTGGAGCCGTTTACCTCCAGTCTTTGTGCTAAGCTAGGCTAGCGGTGGGTGCATCAGACAGAGTTATGGCACGCATGGAGATTAAAATAGTATGTATGGACTTATCTAACTCTGGGGGATACGGTGAATAAGCTAAAGTCCCAAAAAGTCGGCATGTTCCTTTAAGCTGTGTCGCAATTCAGAGGCTGCATCCTTCGAAGGCCACGAAGGTCAGACCGAGCATTGTTAAATGGGACGGTCTAGCCTACGTAGGACTGTTCTTGTCACCTAGCAACTGTGACAGCTGCTGTTGATGAATGGCAGTGACGTTTGTACTGGACTTTTTGGAAAATTATATTAAACTGTCTGAAAACAGGGTTCACAAACTGTCTAAAATGCACCATGGTCCATTTCTGTATATAATAAAGAGTAAGTACATATACTGTATAATCACATCTAAGTAAGATATGTCAACATTTGAACCGCTTTAAAAGTTTATGTTTTTTTTTGTTTTTGCATTTGTACCATTAGATATTTGAGTAAGCTGAAACCCAATATTTACATTTAAAAGTGTAATTCAGCAATTTCTCAAAAAAAAGAATCCTGTCGTCACTGGCACGCAATGAATTCTGGGGTAGGCAAAGCCACAAAGGATCCATCTGTTGTATTATTAATTTCATGGGAAACGAAGGCCGCGTTTGAAGGAGCCTTCGAATAGGGACAGCCTTCGTTGCACCGCGGTGACGCAATCAGCCTTCGAATGCGGCCTTCGAAGGATGCAGCCTCTGAATTGGGATGCAGCTTTAATGTGTGTAGTATGAATGAAATCCAGATTACATCTATCTTGTTGGTTTTGTCATGTGATTTGCAGCCTCAGTTGCATTGCCAGAGGCTGTGCTCGAAATTGCATACTCTCTTGAGGTACATATTTTGAATAAGTAATTACTTCATGACTGCTAAAAAAGTATGTTCTATATAGTATGAATGTGTGTATTATGAATGTAATCTGGACGCTTTGTCACCACCATTAAGCTTCCGACAACTCTTTCAGTCTTTATTTAAAAAACATTTTCCTTGAAAGTTTCTCTTGAAAGAGTTTGAGGTGGTTTGCAAGAGCGTGATTATGAACACACTGAGGCTGAGAAAGTAGAGTAGTGAGTAGATGAGTTGTCCTGTTCGCCATGAAGGCGTTTAATGTCCCCCAAACCACTGTAGTCTCATTTAGCCACTTGTTACCAATTAACAGCCCTTTTCAGACAAATAAAAGCTTTAAAAAAATCATTGATGTATTTTATTTCATAGCATAAAGCATGAAAATATCTTGAGCTTGTGTTTACCAAAAAAACCCCACTGACTTCAGGACGATGAAAACAGAAGTGCTCTGGGTTTTGACCTACAAAAATAAGCCATCCCTGCAGAACTCTATTCACAACTCCTAAAGTGCCCATTGTACTGTATGCACACTTCAGAATCTTGGAAGAAGTAGTAGGTAGTATGTGTATTAGTTTTTGAGGTCATCTATATGTGTACTCCTAAAAGTTGACAAAATTAACTTGTGGCAGATTTACACATTTAAAGCTTATAGTCCTTCTCTTCTAGAAAACCAGGCCAAAAAAACTGTAGTGTTAGTAATTTTTTATCCAATAAAATATTCTCTGAATAAAAATATCCTTTCTCCTTATACTACCTGCTTCTGACTAGCTTTAGCAAGTAGCAAATAATGATTCACAACCGTGACATAAACTAAAGGCTACTAGCTATTTAAAGAAATACGTCATCACAAGAAAACAACACTCGTCAAACATCTTCATGGGGTCTTTAGGCTCAGGTGTCGTATCCCATGCATTGGAATGCCGTTAGTGATCATTAGCTGGCTGAAAGTGTATGTGTCAACTGTAAGTGCAGAGTTTTCAGAGGTCAAACCAACAAGGGCAGAGTTTAAAGATAGGCGAACATAAACAAGCTGTAACTCATCAGAAGATTCAGTTGCTATGTGCCCTGAAGATTTATCTAGGCCACACTGAAGGTAAAGATACCTGATATTTAACCAAAACTAAGTTAAATATCTAAGTAGAACACCCATGCCATACTGGTGTCTGTCATAGTTCAAATAAAATCAGCTATACTTATGGTCACTATTTCTATGAGAGGTTTGGGTGGCTCGGTAAGAGGGGAACCGCACTTCTAATCCATGTTTGTGTTGCTTACGTCCTCTGGAGCGTGATTGGCCACGCTCTAAATTTAGAGGAAGCAGGAGGGAGGAAATGAGATGAGTGGGATGAACAGGGAGATGGAAATCTGGAAGGAGGTCAAAAAGAAAATGACATGTGTTTCTATGTGACAGTGAAAGAAAGAAACAAAGTATGAATGCAAGGTGGTTGATGTTTTATTCTTTATATAAAATTTGCATTCATCCAAGTCAGAAGAAAGGTTGTGTTCCCTCAATGATTGGCACGTTCAGTAATTCATATCAAGAGAGCATGCCAAACATCCGAAACAGATGGATGGAAAAAGGCAATAGAATCCTGGCTTCAGCATGGATGTCATTTCACATATCTGATAAATACTGAAGTGCATGGGTAGAAGCACAAAAAAAGGTTTAGGATAAGAATCAGTGTGTACAAAGATCTGCACCACTCTTTATTTATGATTATGGATTAATATAATTTATTAAAATGCATGCGTATGCTAAGATATTTTATGTAAAAAAATCATAAAACTAAAAAACTACACCTGAGAGCATAAATAAAGATGATCAGTAAGTAGTGACTGACCAACATAAGTTCATCTCAACTTATGTATGTAACCTGATTCACAGACAAGGGAATGAGAAGCTGCATCATGGCATTGACGCTATAGGAATGCTTCAGTGTGAGCCATTGCCTGACACACATCTACACATGCCAATCTGATTGGCCGATGTGAGGACGTAGCGACACAGTGTAGTACACCAACGAAACTATAAATAGACACCTGACATCAGCGTCATCAGATTATAATTGCCTGAAGAAGGTGCACAGGCATGACCGGGGCATAAGAATGTGACACAGTGTCTCATTCCCTTCTCAAGGAACCAGGTTACATATGTAAACCGAGACGTTTCTCTTCGGAGTGGAACTTTTAACACTGCGTCATGGCGTTGACACTATGGAAATTTAATGCCATGGGATAGTGCCTGCCCAATAAGGCTGTGAAGGACTTGAGACCCTGGGGTTGAATCCACGCCCAGAACCTTATGAATGTGTGCAGAGAGGACCATCCTGCCGCAGCACAGACATCTTGTAAGGATGTATCCCTATTAAAAGCTTTGTAAGACACAACTCCCCTAGTGGAGTTGGCCCTAACTAGAGCCGAAGCCATTCTACGTGCCTCGTTGGAGAGGTTTATTGCGTCTGTAATCCAGTACGAGAGACGCTGCTTGGTGTCCGCACTATACCGCTATACTGACGACCAAGGCAGAACAAAAGCTGAGAGGATCTACGCCACTGGCCTGAGCTGTGGACATAGATCCTTAAAGCACAAACCAGACATAAAAAGTGAAGACTTTCTTGCTCCAGAGACTCGTGAGGTGGAAGAAAGAAAGCCTGCAAAATGACTGGCTGGCCAGCCGCAATATAACTTTGACTATACCTGGAGCAAAGTCTAAGCAAGAGGGGGCTACTGACAGAACTTGAAGGTCTCCTACTCTCTTAAGAGAGGTCAACGCTAGTAAAAGAGCCACTTTAAGGGTCAGCATTTTCTCAGAGACTGACCCCAAGTGCTAAAATAGGGGTTCTGCTAAGGCTCCTAGGGCCAATGCTAGGTTTCAGGAAGGAACTAGCGACCATCCATCTGGCACCGTGCAAGAACTAAGACACCAGAGAGTGCCTCCCAACAGAAGCTCCATTCAAGGGTATGTGGCTAGCAGAAATAGTGGCCACATAGACCTTTAGTGTAGCAAGCAACCCCGCTGAAAGGCATTCTTAAAGGAACTCCAGCTTTGAACCAACAGGGTAGATAGCTGGGTTCAAATGGCGCTGTTCACACCATGATTCAAAGAGTTGCCATTTCAGGGCATACGGCTTCCAAGTGAAAGGGACTCTAGAACTCAAAATTGTCTCAACAACCTATTGTTGTTAGAGGATTAAAACCTCTGCTTTTGAGCAGGACACTATGAACAGGAACTGTCTCATGTGCAGTAGGCCTAATGGAATGACATTGGCCACTGCCATCATGAGACCTAACAGTCTCTGAAGACTGAAAGCTCCTGACCTAGTCTGATGTCATCCTGCAGAGGAGCCAGAGCAGCAGGTGAAGGTGTGCTGGGACAAGGCTAGGCCAAAAGGAAGAACTCGATATTGGTACCCCCGAAAGCAAACCTGAGAAACTTTCTGTGTTCTGGCAGAATCTCGATGTGAAAGTAATTTAGATCTATCATCACAAACCAATCATCGAATTGGATTTGTTACACTATGAGTTTGAGGGTCAGCATCTTGTATGGGTCAACCTGTATTTCCAAAGACTATGGTTCAGGCACCTTAGATCTAAAACCAGAAGCAGCCCCCATCCTTTTTGGGCACAATAAAGTACCGGCTGTAGAAACCTGCCTTCCTCTCTGGAAGGGGTATATTTTCTATGGCCCCTTTTGGCCAGGAAAGACAACAGTTCTTAGTTGAGTAAAACCTTTTCTGTTTCCTGATGTACCACAGTATTTACCACGCAATTGAACCAGTGTCGGACAGTAGGCAAACTCAATCCTGTATCCTTTTCTTACAGTATTCAGGATCTACTGAGAAACATTTGGCAGTAGCTGCCACACTGCCAAAAAGTCTGACAAGTATATTCTTTTTTTGATAGAACTGGACTGCTCTGATCCCTAAATCAGCGAACTGGCAGGGATCTACAGAGTTGGAGAAAAGAATTGCACATAAGCGAAGATGGAGCAGATAACCTGTCGGGTGCCTTCACCCCTTGAATCATGGCTAGTGGTGGGGTAAACAGAGATGCCTTAAGGGCCCTAAGGAAAGTCGGGCACATAATGCCACGGTGAGAGATCTGATTTCCCTTTAGGCTGCTAAGCCTGATTACGGGCCGCCACATTGGCCTTCTGCTCCTCTCTCCTTAAGCTAGGCCCTGGCCAGAAATGGCTGGTGGATGCCACATGCTCTTGGATATGTTGGAGGATTAGTTCCTTGAATGCCACTGATTATTGCTTGGCCTCCTGGTATCTGTCGACAATGGTATTAATTACGTCACCAAACAGGCCAAAAGATGAAATTGGGGCTTCCAGGAGAAATGCTTTATCCCTCTCCTTAATCCCTGTGAGGATGAGACACAGGTGCCACTCTGTTACGACCATAGCAGCCATCGAATGACCAATGGCATGGGCCATCTGCTTGGTCGCAAGCTGTGGCCCGGCTGAGCTCTTTTACCACCTCAGGGGCTAATCGCCATAATACAACTCTTTGAGCAGGTCAGCCTGGTACGCCTGCAGAACTGCCATGGTGTGCATGCAGGGACGCACCAGCCTGACTTGCTGCTGTATATGCCTAATCCACAAGACTGGATGTTATCCTGCAAGGCTTTGAGGGTAAGGAAGGTTTCCTCCACGATGGTGCACATGAGTGGGACAGATAACCCTCAACCACCCCTTTACCTTCAGTATCATCCTGTACCCAGTCACCGTAGAGTAGGTAGAAGTGGCCTGGGTATGCACTCAATCGGAGTAAGGATTTTTCCAAGCCATCGACACCTCAGTATGGTCAGGGAAGAATGGGAAATTACTGTGGGAAGGTTGTTCTCTACCGGAGGTGAGGACGTGGTCGTCCTGCTTCTAACAACTGACCGCTCTTCATTAGGCTAGTCGAGACTTAACTTGAGTAACTTAACACGAGTAACAACCTCAAGCAGCTCCTCGAACATGGCAGATTGAGGGAGCTGCTCTGCTGAAGCACCGGCCTGCCTGCCTTGAGAATTGAACTCAACCCATACAGAGCACACACATTTTGTGTGAGTCCCCCGTAATATAGCGTGGACATCTCCTAAACTTTAGACCTGACATTTTTCTAATTCCTGGTCTAAAGACAAACCACACAAATAGTTGTTCACAGCAAACAAAACACACGCTCAACAAACACGGCTTCTGAAGACAAAGAAGCTGATAATTGCATTTCAGACATCTAGTTTCAGTTACATCCTACACTGCGTTGCTACGTCCTCACATTTGGACAATCAGATTGCCATGTGTAGACACGTGCTTCAGACACTGGCTCACATGGAAGCATACCCATAGTGTCAACGGCATGAACCAGCATTGAAGTTCCACTTCGAAGTTAAACAGCATAGTTTATCATCTTCATCAAATGAATCAGTGAATCAAAACCAATAATAACAACAGAACTTATACCAAAAAGACACAGAAAACATTTATTAATTAGGAACAATTTGCCCAGTTTTGCAAGAAGGAAAAAAAAAAAACACTGAAAGGCAAATTATCTGTTGAAAAATACCCATCCTTCATTGATGTTAGATGCCACTGCAGAGCTGCAAAAACACTTTAAACCAGTCTCTAGCCTACAAATAATTAAAATAAATATATATTATTTTGTTTTATAAAAAGGTCACATTAATAAATGAAATAAAACACTCAAAGTTTGATTTTTAAACCAATGCATTCCTAGTTCGGATAGTTGTATAACCCAGCCCAACTCAGTAGGAATGCTATTTCTGTCATGCACCAGAGGCAGCCAACAATGAAAGTTTCTCATTATTATGATCTGCTTTCCTCTAAGACTTTCAATAACTGATTCTAGATCACCATCAATGTCAGCATTTACAATCGGAAGCAGCAAGAGCAGCAGCAGTAGACGTTGGAGTTTTTAATTAATGCCTTTGACTTGAGTTCATCACTTGCTGTCATCAAGCGACCACCTCCAGATGAAAAGGGCTGGTCAAAACTAGAGATGAATCAACTGGGCTTTTCAGCTGCCAGACTAAACCACAGATAAAACAGAAAATGAGATTTTCAATATGGCTGGAAGCACCATCATGTAACTGAAGTCCCTCCTGAAACACTAAACTGTCCTCTGTGAATTTGACAACATATTTCTACAGTTTAAGCTGGTACATATCTTTTTTATAATTTCAATTTCTCACTATATGCTTCTGCAAATCAACCAGAACATATAAAGTTCCTGTAAATAATAATCACTTTACCTATGATTTATTGACAGTGCTGCAGTTTTGTCCACTACTCAAAAAAAAATAGTGACCGATCATGCTGTTTTTCAAATAAGTAATGTGGTTGCTTCACGCCAAAGGCACTGCTGTTAATAAATAATCAGTGTCAACCAGCAGCAGAAAAAATTCACTGAAGTATCTCAAGCAGCTTTGTTGTGGATTTCAAGTGGTTCTCTTATTTCCTTCACCATGGGTACAAAAAATAACAGGGAGACATGAAAACAGATTTCTACATTATGAAAGGAGAAAAGGTAGGTGTTTTGGGTATGTACTTTGCCAAGACTAAGTCAAAGATTGCAAATGTCTCCATAAATTAAAATATAAAAGCATAATTTAGCTTCATTTCTGTTAACTACAATTGTAAAGTTACTGTACAATCCATTTTTGCCTCTGGAAATCCAATCATGCCAATTAAGACATTCAAACCACAATTAAATTTTAGCAAAATTCCAAAATTATAGTCCTAGATTGTATATATTATAACATGTATGTATAACATGTGTTATATATTATAACATCTTCAGAAAAGGTTAAATGAAACCATTTCCAAGAAAAGTATCCAAGACCTCCTTCTACAGCCCCTCCAGTATATAAAGTTAACCAAAATATACAGCATCATGCTATATTATGCTAAATTATATTTGTCATATAGAACATACATAATATACTTTAAAAAACATGTAAAACTAATAAAAGGAATAGTTCAAAAAAATTAAATATTGCACATTTACACAAAACTTGTTCTGTTATATATATATATAATTAATTTTTTAAGCTCGATAATCACTGAACCATTCCATCCTAATGGTACATATAATCTGCCAAAATGTCTGGGCCATCTCCTGTTACATTTCCAGCAGCATACTCTCCAGTGCCAACTTATCTATAATCACGTTGTATGTGTGTGTGTGTGTGTGTCCTGGGAAACCCTACATTATGGGGACAAAATGTCCCCACAAAGATGGCAATATCCAAAATTAGGGTAGGGTTAGTGTAAGGGCAGGGACAGAATACAGTTTGTACAGTATACAAATTATTACGTTTATGGAAAGTCCCAGTAAAACATAAAAACACAATGTGTGTGTGTGTGTATAAGTTCATGAATCCTTTGTTTCCCAGATTCACCAGAATGTATGGGACTACTGTTGTTATCTGTTCCACATTATCATTAGGTTTCAGTGCAAACTGAATAAGAAGTACACTTCAGCCTCCGCACCGCTAGATGTCACTGTTCTTCTTAGGTAAGCACTTTTTCCATGGACTGTATGGAAGAGCAAGGACCAAGAACAAAACCCCAGCAACAACAACCAGAGCCCCTGCACAGCCCACACACGTCACTGACCATGACATTTCATGGTGTAGAGGTATGGATTGGTCACTTGCTAAGAATGAAAGCACTGATTGGTGGAAAACTGTAAGGCAGATGAAGATTAAGACACCTGTTGAGAGACAGAGTAACAAAGAAAATCAGATGTGTGCCAATTGTTTCTTGGCTTTATCAGAAATCTGGAATTGCCTTGCCCTTTCTGAATGACCCTGCAGCATTTGTGTTAGCATACATTGTTGGCTAGTTCTGCTCTTGCTCTCAATATTACTTTATCCAAATCTATCTGTTATATATGGAGCCCCGCACATAACGTGCAAGAAAAAAAAAGTAAATTGTGCGCACAATTTACTATTTCGTTCCCTCGATTTGCTAAATCGTGCAGACGATTTACTCATTTGTTCCCTCGATTTATAAATTGTGCTCGCGATTTAGCAAATCGAGGGAACAAATTAGTAAATCGTATGCACGATTTATAAATCGAGGGAACAAATTAATAAATTGTGCGCACGATTTAGCCTACCAGTTTTTTCCTGCATCATGCTGCATGTCATGTGCGGGGCTCCGTAGTTATATTATTGTAAGCTTGCACTTTTTTGGTCACAAGAGACCACAGTACTCTTTGAATCTGTTTGGACGATGACATACATAATGTATAGAAATGACTACAGTGTGTCACTTAAATAAAATGTCATTTAGCATAAATATCTGATATGGAAATACAGTGAAGTGAACCAACTGAACCATTTTTTTACAGAATGAATGGTAAATATATATATTATGAATACAGTTTTCAACTAAAAACAGTTTTATGTGTTTTGGCCATTCGTTTACACTACAATAGCATTTTTAGAATGGATTTCAAAGTGCAAGTTTTAAAGATACCATTATTGTCTCCATGTAAACTACAAAAAAGCGAATTTGTGAAAACAGTGACATCATCATGAATATTACGTGTTCAGTCTATAGGCGTGTCGTTTTTTTTTTTTACAAAGTGACCTTGTTTAACAGGCTCATACAGTATATTTTTGTAGCTCAATTGGTAAAGTATATGGTATAAGCAACTCCAAGGTCACTGGTTCAATTTCCAGGAAATACACATAGGCTTCCTTTACGAAAAAGAAGTTTATTCCAGTGTTCTATTGGTATACTTCTTTTAAACTAAAAATAAGAAAGTATACTTTCAGAAATATACTTTATGTACTTCTCAGAAATATACTTAAAATTGCACTTAAGTATACTTGTCTTATACTGACAGAAAAGTCTCAGTATATTTGGCCTATACTTGTACTCAATCTTGTGATTGAGGTATAATTAAGTATTCAAAGTATACTTGGCTTGTAATTGTTTCATCTTTTGATTGAGTAGCCTATTAAATATACTTTTTTTAATTTTTTTTACATAGTTTTACATACAGTCTTATTAAACTTACATTGTTTAAAAATATTTAATAGAATATTGATAGAAAACAGATATGTTTTTGTGTCGGCTAGTCCACTGGTAGTGTACATAGGAATTTACTTAAAATCTACTTTACTCTTTTCCCACCACTGACTGAATTTTCCAGCTATCCATGTTTTCACTGTTATATGGTAGGGGGCGTTACGACACATCTTCTAGTACAGAATCTCCTGATCAAAATACAGGAGAAAAAGAAGCTGAAACAAGTGATAGAAGATTGCTCACGCAAATGTACAATAACGCGATCATCAAACATTAAACAGCATGTTCAACAGTGTTGAACCCATGAAGAGGAAACGACTGTGAAGCTTTGGGAGGTGTTGATGGACTCGATCTACTCCATGTGTGTTTTGATCATCGTTCCGAATGTAGTCTTTGACAAAAATTAGATTTTTCTCAACTTTTTTTTCAAAATGTTGCCTTTCTTTATGAAACTTACCCACATTCAAGTGTTAATAAAAAAGGATGCATGAAGCTAGAATAAAATGTTTTTAAAATTAGTTAAAAGTATATTTAAAGTATAAAAAATAATACCTACATTTGAACACAGTAGTATACTGAAAGTGCAAAAATAATATATAAATAGTAAACTATAAGTATAATGTTATTTTCACTTAAAGAAATCTTACAAGTATACTTTCTGTATAAACTACTAAACTAATAGTTTACTGAGAGTACACTTCAAAGTGTACTTTCATAAACAAAAAAATTTGCTACAAGTATTAAAATAGTAAACTACCAGTATACTTATAAGTTCACTTGTAGTACAGATGCAGTACACTTATAGTACACTTAAACATATACTTTTATATACTAAAAGTGGGCCAATTTAGTCCCAAGCAGTATTGAAATAGTACACTTACAAGTTTACTACTAGTACACATTGATATTAGTATACTTACTACATAAAGTATACTTAAAAATATACTTGAACATTACTTAAGTATACATCATAAAATGAACTTGAAGTATACTTCTTTTTCGTAAGGGTTACTGTCAAAATGTATACCTTGAATGCACTGAAAGTTATTTTGGATAAAAGCATCAGGTAAAATGCATGTGTACTTCCTTTATGAAAAAGATGTTTATTCAAGTGTGCTATTAGTATACTTTTAAACAAAAAAATAAGAAAGTATACTTTCAGTCTGCTTTTTATGCACTTCTCAGAACCTGTTTAATCCCACCGGTCACAATTGTGACCGTGTCTTTTTTCTTATTTCTGAAAGTTCTAAAAGTGTTGTTGTTGGTTTCGGGCAAGAAATTCAACTTTTAAATGAAGAAATAGATTGTCTTGATTAAAATGTATCAATGTCATGTGACTAGTGTGAGAGGTCACATGACCAGATTAGTTTAATTCCTGCTTGCACATCTAGACGAAGATGTCTTCCCCAGACTACTATAAAAAGAAGCAAGTAAAACACCTTAATTAACAGATAGAACGTCTCGGTTACGTTTGTAACCCTCGTTCCCTGAAGGAAGGGAACGGAGACGTTACGTCAGTTACTGACGAAATGGGGGTTTCGCTTAGAAGCCAATCGCCTTTGAGCTCTACAAAACGAGCCAATGGCATGAAAATGCCATGGGTCTGCGGAATTTGCATGCTGCAACCCCGCCCCACCGCGTGGGTATAAAGGGCGTTGCGTGGCAATCTCGCATTATGTTACCTGCTGAAGAGCTGAGGCCGGAGCACCTGGCCATTCCAGCGGTACAGCGGAAGTGGCATGGGGACGTAACGTCTCCGTTCCCTTCCTTCAGGGAACGAGGGTTACAAACGTAACCAAGACGTTCCCTTTCAGTAAGTACACTACGAGTTACGTCAGCTACTGACAAAATGGGGGTCCCAATACAATCTCGCCATGAAAGCTGTCTTCCAGCATCCTGCGCTGACCAGAGCTCCCTGCCGTGAGTGTTAGCACGAATGAGGGGCTAGGCTCAACGTTACCAAGGTACACTGGGAAGCATATCCCACGTGGAGAAATGCAACACAATGCCTGCCCGAAGGGAGGACTCAAGAATATACCTATGACCCCCGAAGGGACTGCATAAGGAACACTCTGGGGTATCCAGCTGCAGGTGGAAATTTTTCAACCCCAGGCGTGGCAAGGTGTCTTGCCAAGGGAAGACACGCGCTCAGAGAGACTTACCGTGGAGATACACATGTGGGGGTTACCCAACGGGGGAACCATGCACACGGCGGCACCTAGCCGAGCGCGAGGGCTGACCAAGCGGGCATGCACTCTGGTGTCGACATCAACAGTGCTGGAGGAGCTCAGGGCTTACTGTGAAGCTCACCTGAGAGGAAATGCACACGCATCCAGTCCGTAGAGTGGAATGGCGCAGCATGCGAAGACACCTGAGCCTGTCCAGTTGCTGGCCACTTGGGGCGAGTACACGAGAGGACACAGGCTCCACTCGGAGATTATAAAATCTTGCAAATGTGTTGGGTGTCGCCCAGCACCAAATTCCAGGCACGCTTCGTCAACCGAAAATGCCTGCAGGTCCCCTACCCTCTTGATGGAGGCCAGAGCAATCAAGAGCGCCACTTTCAATGAAAGGAACTTCAGCTCCACAGACTGCAGTGGCTCAAAGGGAGCTTTCTGTAGGGCAGATAAAACCACTGCAAGATCCCAAGAGGGTACTTGAGGCGGGCGAGGAGGATTTAATCTCCTCGCGCCTCTGAGGAACCTGCTGACCAGGTTGTGCTCTCCTACCGTTTTTGAGTCCACCAGGTCATGGTGGGCCGAAATAGCGGCCACATAGACCTTCAGGGTGGAGGGAGACAGCCTTCGCTCCAACCCTTCTTGGAGGAAGGAGAGCACAGACCGATCGGGCATTTCCTGGGGTCCTCTCGGCGAGAGGAGCACCAGGTGACAAAGAGGTTCCACTTCAACGCATAGGCCTGTCTCGTGGACAAGGCCCTAGCGGAAGTGATGGTAGCTGCCACCTGAGGTGGCAGGGTACTCAAACCTACCGCATCCCGTCCAGGTTCCTCACGTGAAGGTTCCAAAGGTCGGGACGTGGGTGCCATATGGTGCCCCGCCTCTAAATAAGGAGGTCCTTCCTCAGAGGGATCGACCAGGGAGGGGCTGTCGCAAGGAGTATGAGTTCTGAGAACCAGGTCCGGCCGGGCCAATATGGGGCGACCAAAAGGACCTGCTCCCTGTCCTCCCTGATCTTGCACAGAACCTGTGCGAGAAGGCTCACTGGGGGAAACGCATACTTGCGTGGGCCCCGCGGCCAGCTGTGCGCTAGTGCATCCGTGCCGAGGGTCCCCTCGGTCAGGGAGTAGTACCAGCGGCAATGGGAAGAGTAGTGGGAGGCAAACAGATCTATCTGTGCGTCGCCGAACTGTTCCCAAATCAGCTGTACCGTCGGCTGCACGATTCAGGTCTCCCGGGGTGTGAACGGCACGAAGCGACCTCAGATGCTTCTGACTCCATAGGAGGAAATGGCGGGCAAGTTGCGACATCCGGCGGGAGCGTAGACCACCTTGTCGGTTGATGTACGCTACTGTCGCCGTGCTGTCTGACCGGACCAGTACATGCTTGTCCTTAAGCAGGGCTCGGAAGCGGTGCAGGGCAAGACGTACGGCCAGCAACTCGAGGCAATTGACATGCCAAAGGCGCTGGGGTCCTCTCCAGGAGCCCGCGGCAGCATGTCCATTGCACATGGCGCCCCAGCCCGTGGCAGAGGCATCTGTTGTTACAACAACATGCCTGGAAACTCGTTCTAGGGGAACACCTGCCCGTAGAAAACTGAGGTTCGACCACGGGGTGAAGGTCTGACGGCAGGCCCGAGTCACTGGGACCCGGAGCGTGCCGTGTTGCCATGCCCATCTCGGGACTCGATCACGAAGCCAGTGTTGAAACGGTCTCATATGAAGCAAACCGAGTGGCGTCACCACGGCTGCGGATGCCATATGCCCCAGGAGCCTCTGAAAAAGTTTCAGTGGAACCACACTCTTGTCCTCGAACTGGCGAAGACAAGTCAGCAGAGACTGCGCACGCTCGCTCGTAAGCTGCACGTACATGGCAACCGAGTCGATTTCCATACTGAGAAAAGAGATCCTCTGCACTGGGGAGAGTTTGCTCTTTTCCCAGTTGACCTGAAGGCCCAGACAGGCGAGGTGCTGAAGCACCAGGTCCCTGTGTTCGCAAACCTGATCCCGAGAGTGGCCTAGAATCAGCCAGTCGTCGAGATAATTCAGGATGCGAAGCCCGTGTTGCCTGAGCGGCACAAGGGCTGCCTCGACGACCTTCGTAAAGACGCAAGGTGCACAGATCAGACAGGAATGCGGAACTCGCTGGAACGCGCCGTCACACCAACACTCTGGAGAGATACTCGTCTTGAAGAGAAAAAACGCTCAGGCAGTAATACTCGGCTCTGAAGCAGAAACATAATGCGAGATTGCCACGCAACGCCCTTTATACCCACGCGGTGCGGCGGGGTTGCGGCATGCAAATTCCGCAGACCCATGGCATTTTCATGCCATTGGCTCGGTTTGTAGAGCTCAAAGGCGATTGGCTTCTAAGCGAAACCCCCATTTCATCAGTAACTGACGTAACTCGTAGTGTACTGACTGAAAAGGAACTATCATATTTTGTACATATATTCTTTAAAGGGTCTACTACTGATATCTTTTGAGAATTATACTCCTGCATATATATTTTGCTCGTAAGAGATGTAAATTTGTTAACGGTCACAATTATGCCAAAACCTGTTTTCAGTTTCTGACTATGCTGTTTCCCACCGGTCACTATTGTGACCGAATATAAAACTTAATATTTCACTAACTTAAACAACATAAAATCAAAGATAAATAAAGTTTGTGTGTTAGGGAGGTCGAAGGAGTAAAATGCATCAATTTGCAAGAAAAAAATTTGGACAGGAATGTCTAAGTATATTTGGCATATACTTGTACTCAATATTTTTATCGAGATATACTTAAAAGTATTATTAAGTAATCTAAGTATACTTGGCTTGTAGTTGAGTTTACTCTTTTGATTGAGTAGCCTATTAAATAGCCTTCTTTTTTCCACATAATTTTACATACTGTCTTATAAACTTACATTCTTTGAAAATATTGATGTGTAAAGAAAAAAGATATGTTCCTAATTCTGAGTATCTTTTTGTGTAGGCTAGTCCACTGGTAGTGTACAGGAATTTACTTCAAATCTCTTTCCCCGCAATTGACACAATTTTCCGGCTATCCATGTTTTCCCTGTTATATGGAAAAGGGCTCTGTTACGCATCTTCTGAAATAGTAGAGAATCTCCGGATAAAAACACGGTTGAAGAAGAAGCAGAAACAAATGATAGAATATTGATAGAAGGTTATAAAAAATGAATACTAAATAAGAACATAGTAGTATACTTAAAGTGAATTTTTTTTTTATATATAAATAGTAAACTATATGTACGATATGTTCACTTAAAGAAAACTTACAAGTATAGTTGCAGTATAAAACTACTTAATAGGTTACTGATAATATACTTCAAAGTGTACTTTCATAAACTTTCATAAAAAAAATGCGCTACAAATATTTTACTAGTAATCTATCAGTATACCTAAGTTCACTTGGAGTATAGTTGCAGTACAAATGAAAAACTTAGTTGTAAACTAGTTGTGTACTCAAAGTTCACTACTGTTACACTTAGTATATTTAAAAGTATACCTTAATACACTAAAAATTGGGCCTATTTAGTCTCAAGTAGTATTGAAACATTACACTTACAAGTATACTTCTAGTACATTGATTATTAGTATACTTACTACAAAAAGTATACTTAACAGTAACTTGAAGTATACTTATTTTTAGTAAAGGTAGTTTAAAGATGTAAGCCAATAGCAAAATAATGTTACCTGACAGTATGAAGCAAACTGCTGCTGGCTTCAAGAAGAACTGGACACCTTTGCTTACTGCCATGATAATGCAGATAGCTCCCATCACCATCAGGAAAAGACTAATGATAGCCAACATGGCCGATGCTACTGTCAGATCTGAAGAGGGAAGAGGGTTTTAATCAGAAAATATCAATGATATGATGGCATAATGCACACATCTGTTGAGCTGAATTAACAGACAGAACATTATGATTTAAAGGTGCAATATATAAGGTTTTTAGATAGTTTGTCATCATGTCTAAGTGGTTTGGCTGCCATGAGCTGTCATTTTCAAGACACTAATGTACTGTAAGAGTACATAATTTTAAAGGAACACTCCACTTATAGAAAATAGGCTCATTTTTCATCTCCCCTAGAGTTAAACAGTTGAGTTTTATCGTTTTCGAATCCATTCAGCCGATCTCCGGGTCTGGCGGTAGAACTTTTAGCATAGCTTAGCATAGATCATTGAATCTGATTAGACCGTTATCATCTTGCTCAAAAATGACCAAAGACCTTCGATATTTTTCCTATTTAAAACTTGACTCTTCTGTAGTTACATCGTGTACTAAGACCGACGGAAAATGAAAAGATGCGATTTTCTAGACCGATATGGCTAGGAACTATACTCTCATTCCTGTGTAATAATCAAGAAACTTTGCTGCCGTACCATGGGTGCAGCAGGCGCAATGATATTACGCAGCGCCTACAGAAGAGTCAAGTTTAAAATAGGACAAATATTGAAAGTCTTTGGTCATTTTTGAGCGAGATGCTAACGGTCTAATCCGATTCAATGATCTATGCTAAGCTATGCTAAAAGTTCTACCGCCAGATCCGGAGATCGGCTTAATGAATTCGAAAACGGTAAAACTCAACTGTTTAACTCTAGGGGAGTTGGAAAATTAGCCTATTTTCAAAAAAAAGTGGAGTGTTCCTTTAATGAAATTTCTTGAAATAATAATCATTAACATTTTTAATTTAGCACAATATTACCTTTAAATATGATGCAGATGTTCCTATAAAATTGACAGTTTACAATAAGGTCCCATTAGTTAACGTTAATGCATTAACTAACAATGAGCAATATATTTGTTACAGTATTTATTCATCTTTGTTAATGTTAGTTAATAAAAATACAACTGTTCATTGTTAGTTCATGTCAGCTCAGGTCCACTAAATATTAACAGATACAGTTTTTTAATTTTAATAATGGATTAGTAAATGTTGAAATTAACACTCAGAATAATAAATGCTTTACATTGTTAGGTCATTTCATTGTTAGTTTGTTAACTAATGTAGTTAACTATTGTTAACAAATGAAAACTGAAAAGTATTACTGAAAAGAGATACAAAACGCCTAAAGAATCTGTTTCTGTTGAAAAATGTAATGTTTTTCAAATAATTGAATTTTACTCGTATTACTATTGAAGCTATTTTTCGTTGCTCATACAACATTTTATATAGTATCATATTTTTAGTTAAAAATGCATATATGGGGTCAGCACTCAGTGACGACAAAGAAAGACACATTAGTGCTAAGGGATCTAAAGACAGAGGGGGATGTGCGATGACTCACTCTTTTCTGGCGTTTTCTGAAAGAGGACAATGTTTTCTCCAGTGGTGTAGAACTTAAAGAAGGTGCAATTGGATTCTATAATGGGATCCAGAAAGGTGATGTTATTCTAACAGATTATTCATAATGCTTGCACTCCAGTTGAGACATTTTTCACATTTTTCTCTTACCTCCCTGTAAGTGCAAAGTCCCACAGATCTCCTGCTTTGAGTCCATATCTGACACCCAGAACGTCTTGGTACAGCATTTCCATAAGCCATAATGTGCCACCAGACAAGTCTGATTGTTGTAGAAGCTCTTGGATGGCGTAAGTTCCACCCAGAACTCTGTGCCCACCCCGAGCACAGTGAGCAAGATGCCGGTTACAGCCAAGAATAACGTCAGCTTGATTTTGCCCTCTTGGCTTTCGCTAATTCCATCTCCAGAATTGGGGTGTGTTCTATGTCGGCGCTTGCGTCCGCCGCCCCGTGATGCCAAAAACCCATCCAGTGCACTGGAAGGTTGGAGTACCCCAGCAGATGCATTCCCTGTCCTTACCTCTTCATCCTGCACGATGAACGTGGACCACATGATTGATTTGCAGCTTCAGAGATCCAAATAAGTGAATGAGAGGCAGCAGCTTATTTTGAAAGGACATTTAAGTCTTAGATGATTGAGAACAAAATAATCAGATGAGAGGACAAACAAAGACAGTTAGTGCTGGGGAAGTCTGAGTTAGATTGATCCAGCAAGATCAATCTAGGCCAGTCTAATGTGTTTTACATGTAGAGGTGAGGAAGGCTTTGTCAGAAGAAGATGCAGCTGAGGATGTTAATTATGGAGGCGTTAAGGCCAGAGAGACAGCTAAAGGATGCTGGGAGCTGCAGGCATTGCCCATTCACACAACTGAGCTCTAATGCAGCTTGAAGATGTGAATGATGATGGAGGTGGTGATGGAGGTGATGAAATCAGGGTTTGGTCAGACTGGTTACTCTAAAAATCAAGAATATGATGAAAAAGATCAAATTTAAGCACAGGGTATCACCAACTACTCCATGATATGCTACAATGTTTATCGCAAGACATTTTTGTTCATAAGACAGTGGTAACCAACATTCTTCAAAATCTCTCTCTAGCATGTTATATGTTTGGCAACAGTTCTTCTAACCCTAATTGATGGAGTGAGTAGCTTTTCATTTCTTAAACAACCATGTAGAAAGACACATCATGGCCATATTCCAGCAATATTAATCAGGTTGGGAAAGAATGGTTGGGAGGGAGCATGCAGAATCATTTTCACACATGAATCAGCACTTCTGAGTCCAGACCTTAAATTAATTTAAAGTCTTTGGGATGTGCTGGAGGAGACTTGACAGAGTGCTTGACTCTTGCATTGTCAGAACATCACATTTATTTCCATCAAGAGGTGCATCCATTTTTTGGTCAATCAATGTGTGAATTCTTTATGCTCCCTCCCAACCATTCTTTCACAATTTAATTTTCACAAACAGCAATGACATTAAATTGATCAAAAGCGTCAGAAAAGACTTTTAAATAGTTACATATATTTCAATTAAATGCTTTTTTACTTTGTATTTATTAAAGAATCCTGAAAAAAAAATGATCACGGTTTCCACAAAAATATTAAGTTTTCAACATTGATAATAATATTGATAATAATAAGAAATGTTTCTTGAGCACCAAATCAGCATATTAGAATGATTTCTGAAGGATCATGTGACACTGAAGACTGGTAAAAAATTCAGTTTTGCCACCACAAGAATATAATTTAAAATGTATGACCATAGAAAACATTAATATAATTATTAATATAATATAACATAATATATTTTAAATTATAATAATATTTCAAAATATAACTCTTTTTACTATATATTTTAATCAAATACATGCAGCCTTGTTGAGCATAAGAGACTTTTTTCAAAAACGTTTTAAAACGCCACACCAACTCCAAACCTTTCAACAGAAGTGTGCATATACTTAGCCAATGTAAGTATTTATCAGCATGAATGTTAAGTTATTTTTTTGTAATAAGTCAAGGATAAGTAAACGAGTAAAGGATTTACTTGTTTGATTTTTAATAGTAACAATATAACAAAGTAAATCTTACAATTTATTTGAATGCTTTTTATACCATTTATGCTAAAGCTAATTTCTCTGTATATAGAATGCAACATATCATCTATCTAAAAATATTTAATGCAGTTCTTAATTGACTTAGCTTGCAGAAAGTACTAACCAAAATCTGTGTAAACCACAGCATATTTGAAAAAATACAGGGCATAATACTGCCAAAAAGTAGTATAGAGAGAGAAAAAACATGAAACATGACTTGATGGTCAGGCATTCCAGGGTATATTACTAATAAAGGAAACACATAAGCTCCAGACTGACAAGAATTAAAGTTTTTTTTTGCAACAAAACAAATATTATGCTTTTTAATTGTAACTTAACAGTGTTGACAAAGCAAGTACTTCTACAGTGAATCACAACATCACAAACAAGCAGCTGACCTGTTGAGTGTCGAATTCGTGAAGGCCGGTTTGCAGAGGGGTTTTCTCTGAGATGGACAGAAAGTACGTAAGAGGGGTTTAAAGAGGGAGGACTTTGATATGGCACACCTCTAGTTGGGGAGTGGGGGGTTGTTTGCGTCTGAAAAAGATCACGCCCATGTCCGGGCATAATGATATCAATGATTTTTTTTAGGGTTGTTGGCACCGGGTCTGTGTCTGTCTGTCAATTGTTACTTAATGGCTGCCCTGCTGACTGTGTCTGAGAGATTTCAGTGTGCGTCTCCATGCCAGCGTGATGGTTGTATCTCCTTGCGTCGCTATGTGTGTGAGCATTTCTTGATTCTATTTTAGAAAGCCACCTGTTAATGATATTAAAAAGAATGGCGCTGAGCCCACTGAAGAGTTGAGGTTACAGCATGCATGTCTATGGGTGTTTGTGAGGGTAATTCTGGGAAAATGAGGCCGGGAATTCTGAAGCAGTGTCAGTATTTCAAGCACTGAAGTTTACATTAAGTATTGGTTTAGACTGCCTGCACATGACAAAGAAGTAAATCTTCCACACTATATAACAAAATATTTAAAGTCATTTTATTATTATTATTATTATTATATTTAAATTATTTAGACTTTATTTAAAATTGGGATTTATAAAATTGGACTTGTAGATCTGCTAAAACAATGCATTTAAAACTATTTTTTTTAATATATTTTATTATTTATTTTATTTGTTAAGGAATTATTTTTTAATTATTATATTAAAATTTGTATTGTTAATTTAATTTAAATATTATTTTATTTTATGAATATTATTTTGTTAACACTGTTTTTTAATTGTTTAGACTTGTTAGGAATTATTGTAAGGATTTTATTTTATTTTTTATTTTATTTTATCTTGCTAAAGCCATCATTAAATTTAATTTAATGTATATCATTAAAAATTGGGTGTTATGTTGGGTGTAATATCATTAACTTTGGGTGTTATAAAATTGGAGTCAAACATTCAAGCTTTAGTTTATAACTAAAAAGTAATTTTAGTTGATGAAAGATTACGAAGAAACTAATAAATTATTTACAATAAGACCAAGAACACGTTAAAAAAAGGAAAGTGTCAATTTCACCAACTGGAAATGGAGAACATGGCAACAGATTTGCTTACTAAGAATGCAAACAGAAACGTCCTTGATACCGCAATGCAAGATTTTAACTAGTTAAGTAGGGTGGTTAAGGTTGCTATTTACAGATGCTATTTAAATGTGAGTTATGTGTATTAGCCAAATTTAAAGTCCCCTTTTGATGTCATGGTGGCATGTCAAGTGAATTATGACCGTGGACATGCACGAGGGGCGTATAGTGACCCACTGAGTGAAATAAATACATGTACATATGTTGTGATTTCCTATATCTAGAACTATTCTGATTAATTTCATGAATTCTGTGACAGTTAATTCATGGGGTTATGAGAAAGTGATGACATTTTAATCATAGGCAACAACACCTACACACTGGGCCCTATCATGCACCCGGCGCAAAGTGTTTTCTGCTAGTTTCAGCCCGACGCAGTTATCATTTTTACATCCTGTGCCACATTGTTTAAATAGCAAATGCATCTGAAAATGAGGTGTGTTCAGGCGCATTGTTGGCACGTTGCTATTTTAAGGCAACTGAAATAGGCTGTGCCATTGACCAACTGAAACCTGGTCTAAAGTCAATGGTGCAATATTTTCTTATTTAAAGCGCGCGTTAGTAATATGCGCCTATAGGCAGGTGCGCAACGTGCCTACACATTGCTTATTACACACACAGGGATGCTCAGCAGCACACAAACATTTTTAAATATTAAAAATAAAAGGAATCCTCTCTGGAGAAGTTTTTCCTCTTGCAAGTTGCGAATCCGCCATGGCGTGAGTACAACTGGCTTTTAAAGGGAATGGGAGATGAGACTCTGATTGGTTTATTGCACGTTATGCCCAAAGCACACCCATGACTCATTAAGAGACTATGGACAACCATTTTAGACCATGCACTGGGCGCGCCAACTATTTTCCACGTCGTTAAACTAGCAAAAGTGTATTCAGACACGCCGTAAGTGCACTTGCGCCATGCGCTTTAGACCAAAAGCTTAGATCGTTAAAATAGTCTCAATGTGTTTATTCCAGCCCTTACTCTTATATGCGCACTTATTCATGTTCTGTACACAATAAGAGTTTAACCATTTACTCCTGAAATTGAAGTTTAAAAAAGGCAACAAAATTTCCCTCAATTCAATTATATTATTTGGCTCACAAATAGGTCACACCAAAGATGTTAAACTCTGGGCATCCCATGTTTCTCATTTACAGCTGATGCAGAGAAGACAAAACATGCTATTATTTATCACTATATCAGTATAAAAAGCCATTTTTTTCTCTATTGGGATACTGCATAATATAAAGTTTTTTGAATGAGAATTTCAATTATTATTATTTATTTTTAATGGGAGACTGATGTAAGTAGAATACACAAATGCCAAAGGAATACCAATTATTCAAAAGGTCAAGATTTGGCTGGTTAACCTGCTCGCTATCCTAGGTTAGCCTCTCAGTGTCTTGTCAGTGTCCACTTGGCACCACTTTTATGTTTGCTTTACAGTAAACTTTAAACTTCTATCACTTTTTTACACTTTACTTTTTTGAAGTGCTGTCATTTTCTGCTGAGTGTCTTCTTTAAAAAGAGACTAACCTGTATTCCAAAGCATTCTTGAATTATGACCATTTAAGTTTGGATCTTGGTGACAGTTAAGAGGTCAGGCAGGATGACAGCCTCAGTCACTGTTCACATCTTTTTTTCAATGCAATGACAGTACAGGTGAGTAATGGTAACATCTTTTTGAGAGAAAAAAAAATGACGTCAAACAGGTTTGTGTTGATCTAAAGGTAAGTAACTGATGACAGGTGGACTATTCTTTTAAATATGTGCTGTTGAAATGGTTGCAACTTCAACATGCTTGCAGTCCAATCTTTATTAAATCCTTTCAGTGGATCTCTGATGTACTGACATGGGTGGTGCTCATTTGTATTATGTAGCCTTATCAGACTGACAAGAGCCAGCGAGAAAGAGACAGACAGTGTGCTGCAGTCTTATGTGCTCAGCATGGCGATGGCTCTGGTTTGTGCACTCACTAACCTCTACAGAACCCGCTGCTTTAACAACACTGACCTGTAGGTGGCGCCAGCAGACAGAGGTGTCTCAAAACTCTCCAGAAATCCAATCAGCCTATTAAACAAGGTATAAAATAACATCTGTCTATTTTTATATTAGCCGTCAGTGACAGGGAATTAATCCTTTATAACAGGGGTCTCAAACTAGCCATTAGCCATTAGCCAGACGGATTCACACTGGTGCTTTTAAAAGCTTAAATTTGAACTGCTGTTCAAAAGTCTGTCAACTTTTCTTTTTTTTTAAAGAAATGTATAATTAGATTTAGCAATGATGCATTAAATTGACAGTAAAGACATTTGTAAAGATCTATTTGAAGTAAATTAGGTTCTTTTGGTATTTCTATTCATTAAAGAATCCTGAAAAAGTATCACAAAAAAAAAGAAAAGAAAAAAAGTTCAGCAGAACAACTGTTTTCGACATCGGTAATAATAAGAAATACTTGAGTTCCAAAACAGCTTATTAAAATTTCTGAAGGATCATGTGACACTGAAGACTGGAGTACACTCAAAAAATTGTGTTATATAGCACTAAAAGTGGTTCTTGGCTCGTAATCATAGGGGAACCACTTTTGGTGCTATATAGCACCATTTCTTTAAAGGTGCTTCATAACGGAGCAGAGCAAAGCGAGTGTTTTCAATGAATTCCTATGAAAGTTGAGCTTCCATACAGCACCCCAAAGAACCACTGAAGAACCCAAGAACCATACAAGGGCTTAACAGTTTCTGTATGCGTTAGCGGTGCTATATAGCACCTCAGTCATCCCAAAGAACGGCTGAAGAACCACTGAAGCACCAATATTTGGTGCTATACAGCACTTAAAATGGTTCCCCTATGATTACGAGCCAAAGAACCACTTTTAGTACTATATAGCACCACTTTTTTTTGAGTGTAATGACTGCTGAAAATTCAGCTTTGACATTATATCACAATATGACATTATATTAAAATAGAAAATATATTTTGCAATTGTAATAATATTTCACAATAATTTACAATATCTTCCTAACCCCAAACTTCTAAATGATACTGTAGGCCCAGTTATACTGTTATTTTACCTTTTTGTAGTCAAGTGACTTTTTTCCCTTATATCTAGAATGCTGCTCTACATGTTTAATGATGCTTGAAAATGGAATGTTCCCTTAGTGTTCGCATAACCAAGAAAAATCATTTTTAAAACATAAAAAAAAAACTGGAAGGTTTGAACATGTAGAGAGAAATTCAGAAATAATGTTTTTTTTTAACTTAATGGTAATGTTAGCAAAACGTTCTTAGAACATAATTTAGTTAGCTGGGGTTGTATTAGTAATATCAGTTTGTGAAAAGGGTCCTTTTTTTTTTTAAATAATGCTTTTATTTTGCCATTAGTGCAGTTTCAAATATTGTTGCACACAATACAATTTCAATTCCATTGTGAAAGCACTAGATTCTTTTTCACTCAGTTCATAAATTCAGCATTGATCAGCCATTGTGGATAGTGGGCAAAAAAGTTAATAGCCCACCCTGCCCATAATGCCTCACTGCCTCCACGTACATCCAAAAGTGTGCGTGTGAGTATTAGGCTTTGTCCTGACGCATAGGAGATAAAGAGATTACTGTCTGGCTTCATACAATGAAAAACTGTAGTCTGATTTGCTGCCTAGTCATTCTCATTCATGTCATGAATAGCGCTACAGTACAGATAATGCATAGAGCGAATGCTTAAAGTTAAGAGCCAAAAGTCAAAAGGGGAGTCACCGTAGCTCTTACCAAACAAAGGAGAGTGACCTACGGAGTAATCAGTGCAGGAGCTGTTAGTTAAGGATCAATTACATCTGTAAGTGGATGATTACACAACACCAGCAATGAAAGCCATTCACCTGATCCTGAACCTACAATAGGGCAGCAGTTTAATCAGAAATCTCCAACGTAATCGGATAATTTGCATCCGCCATGTTGTTACTGTCATGTGACCTACCTGCATCAGTTGTGTTGCTTCACTGTTGCTCATAAATCCTCTCCAGTGGCCTCATGGGGTAGTAAAATGCGCACTCCAGAATCTTGAGAGTAGTAGGTCAACCAAAGCCTACTTTTTTTCGAATACTTGGCGTACTGTTCCCTTTCAAAAGTTACACTCAATGCTGAACTTGATTCTAAGCGCTATGGGTGAAAACATCTTCGTTTGACCAGTTGTGAACATGTGTGGTAAACACACCAAAGAATATGGCTTAAATAACCTCTGATCAGAGGCTATAAATAGACCTGTGACCTGCTCATCAGGTTCTTTTATCGTCAAAACCGCATTGTGTACAGTGTGTGCTGAAACAAACTTTTCTTCTCAAGCTATCCCCTTTTGTTAGGAGTTAGCCTTTCTCTCTACACGAAAAGAAAAGTTGAAAAAAAGAGAGAATCCAGCGAGAGATGCGTGCCACCCTGCTCACGACCCATCCCTGGTTATGATACGCACAAGCTGGTGCTTGCGTTTGAGAATGGCGAGTGCAAGCACTGCGAGTTGTTACAATTTTTTCTCTTGTTCCTATTATCATGTGCAAACGTTTGTGTGTGTTTGCAAGCTATGATTTCATGATCCTTTGTTGAAATTGCTCTAATATGAAAATAACTATATTCAGCCTTTAAATCCAGACCGTCTTTTGCTTGTCTGGTTGATATTTGGCTGCATTAAATTCTGAGAAATTATTTAAATACTCACCTGATTTGAAAAGTTAGATGCTTGTGTTAATATCTCGTCTGGCTGTTTTTGGCTACATTTTAATTTTGAGGAATTCAATGGCAAAATAGCTATCTGGACATGGACTTTGAGAATGTCACCTCCAAACGCTGCAAAGATGAAGTACATCATGAGTTATTCGAGGTGGTCACTCATGCAGTAGCAAGATTACAGCTAGACTGGCCACAGGTGAAAGAGCAAGAGCTCGAAGTTAGAGCAGATGTCTGTGGCCAGTGGCCTTAGCAATGGTCTCCTTCATGTGTCTTGTGCCCTCGATGGTGAGCTATTCGACTACAGTTGGTGTAAGGGCACGTGGTTATACAATGATGCCCCAGTTGGAAGAGACACTCGTGGACTATCTCTCCTGAGAGCTCATCGTCACTTAAAAATTCAGCACTCCCCACCAAGCCATGCAGAACAACATTCACGCTGGTAGGGAAGCTGTTTCAGTCACTGGGTCATGCTGGTGCTGCTCTGCACACTATGGCAGGCGCACCAAGCTGACATGTATTTCCGGTACCTCCGGTATTTCGGGGGGGGGAAATGTTAAATATTCGGTTGCTTCCTACTGTGTCCCAGGACATGGGATATTTAACATTCCCAACATTAACATTTTACGTCCAATTCTAGACCTTTGCGGTCTGAACCGTTCTCTCAGAACATTCAACTTCAAAATGTTGACAGTCAAAATGATTGTGTCTCAAATTCAACACAAAGATTGGTTTGTCACAATCAACCTCAAGGACACATATTTTCATATAGAAATTCTGCCACAACACAGGAAGTTCCTGAGGTTTGCTTTTGGGGGCAAAGCTTACCAATATCGGGTACTTCCATTCGGCCTAGCCATGTCACCCAGCACATACACAAAATGCATGGATGCAGCTCTGGCTCCGTTGTGACTGCAGGGCATCTGCATTTTAAATTACATAGATGACTGATTTCTACCCAGTCTGATTTTAGCCTGACATCGGATGTCGTCCTCGCTCATCTTGTATCTCTGGGGTATCTCTGGCCCAGAGAACTATGTATTTAGGGGTTGTATGGGACTCGGTCACCATCCGGGCACAGCTGTCCCCTGCACGTGTCGAGTCCATCTTAAACACCCTGAGCGATATTAGGCTAGGTCAGGAAATTACTTTCAAAGAGTTATAGGTCTTATGGCAGCTGTGTCCACGGTGCTACCTTTGGGCCTTCTTCATATGAGACCGTTTCAGCTGTGCCTCAGAGCCAGGGGATTTTGTCCAAGGGTTAATCCTCAGAGGCAAATAAGGGTAAGGGCACACACCAAGTGATTCGTGCCCTTTTTAAAATCCATGCAGCTTTCTATGTGGCGCGGATCCTCACCGTGGGTTCCACTCTAGGTGCGTGTTGTTGTCACAGGATGCTAACGACAGACGCTTTCCTGATGGACTGGGATACAGTCTTAGATGGCAGTCCAGCCCAAGGGGTCTGGAGAGGCTGTCATCTTGATTGGCACATCAATTGCTTCAAATTGATGTCTGTATTTCTGGCCCTAAAATACTTTCTCCGGTGGTTAAGGGACAACCATGTTCTGGTGTGGGTGGACAACACTGCGGTAGTCGCTTATATGAAACGCCAGGGCAGATTGTGTTTACGCTTTTTGATCAAACTAACGCAGCAGGTTCTGCTTTGGGCTCAGGACAATTTCCTGTCCCTCAAGGTGGTTTACAGTCCTGGAAGCACGAATGTGGGAGCAGATCTGTTATCCTATGAGGTCACACACAGGGATTGGAAGCTCCATCCCTATGTGGTCAGTCAGATCTGGGAAAGATATTACGAAGCAGAGGTGGACCTCTTCGCTTCACAAGGAACCTTCATGTTTAGCCCCTGAGGTGGACCGGCAAAGAGATGCTGGACTTCCAGAGGATGTAATTGAGACCATTCTAAGTGCTTGGGCCTCTTTGGGTGAGGGATGCTATTGCCCTAGCCTATGAGGCGTGCGGTCAAGCTTCGTCTCTAGGCGTGAGGGCTCATTCTACCAGGGGGGTTGCATCCTCTATGGTTTTAGCAAGAGGCGCCCCCTTGCAGCAAGTATGTGATGCGGCAGGTTGGTCCTCTCCGCACACATTTATTAGATTCTATAGTTTGGATGCTTATGTTACTCAGGGCTCACACGTCCTTGAATCAACTACACAACACTACAAGCACACACTACACAACTTTGAGGGGTCCAGACACTTCCAGTGCAGCGGCGTTGGTATTCTTGTTACCCATAGTGCTTAGAATCAAGCGCAGCATTGAGTGTAGCTTTTGAAAGGGAACGTCTCAGGTTACTTGACTGTAACCCTGTTACCTGAAAAAGTGGGAACGAGATGCTGTGCTTCATTGCCGCACTGAGGGGCGTGTCAGGACGTTCTTCAAACAAAAAGACCTGATGATCGCAACTGTCACATGCCTATTTAGCCTCTGATGTGCGCATTTCGATGACATCATCATCAGAGGTCATTTAAGCAAATTTTTTTTGGTGTTTGCCACACGTGTTCACAACCGGTCAAATGAAAAAGTTTTTCCCCATAGCGCCTAGAATCAAGTGCAGCATCTTGTTTCCGCTTTTTCAGGGAACAGGGTTACAGTCAAGTAACCCGAGACGTTTTTCGCATACTATATACAATAGGGAAGCATTCGACTTTGGAAGCAGCTTCAATTCTTTGTTGTAATTGGTGGATTATCACTTCTATCATTCTACCGTTCCCTGGCCCTGACAACTTACCGTAGTTAAAGTTGGCATGGCACGGAAGTTGTGATAGATTTTTCTTCCCTGTTGTGACGTTTATCCAAGTGAAATGACTTTTTTTTAGCCGTATTTATTTGATTGTTGGATCGTTGTGGTTTGCTATATGGACCCTTTTCTTGGACTGTGATGACGTTTCCACAGTTTTTCATATTTTCATTTTTTTTTTAAATAGTATAAATTTACAAGGCTACACTTTGTACTATTTTACCTTGGCAGTTAATTACATAAAACAAATGAACACTGCTGCGAGGGTGTTTTTACCGTTTTTATGACAAAATGACAACGTCAAAATGGAGAAACTGCTAATTTCTCATCATTCTCCCTTCTGACTGCTGTAATCAATCTCTCAATATTTTTTTCCATCTTTCGGAGAGTCATGGAAATGCTATAATAGATTTTTTCTTTTGCTATTGGAGCAAATGCAAATACAAAAATTATGTTTGCTGTCGTTCACCACTATAGATGTTTACCCAACTATGATGACTTCCACTTCTGAGAACCCGGAAAATGTGAAAAGGGTCCTCATGCGATTTCATGTGAGTGAGAGGTTGTCAGAGAAGAGAGATGTCTCTGCAAGAGGGAGGGGAAGTTATTTTGATTAAAAATTACAAGGGCACATGATTTTAAAAAAATAATAATAATAATGATGCCCATGGATAATTTATAATAAATTCTGCAACATTCCATAAGAAATGTATTATTCTGTAAAAAAAAATACTAGATGTAAACAGGGCCTCAGTTATTGCTGTCATCGACATTTGATACCCCTTTTGACATTTTATTTTCCAGGGTGCATTTGCCAAAGCTGCAGTCTCTTCACAATCTAATAGAAGGTCCTTCTTTAACTCCAGAGTGCCTGTGAGGAAGATGTTGGCAGACACTCTCACAAGACACATGGGATTCTGTCCTCTAGCAAGTTCACTCTTTATCAGTGTCTGCAAGGTACTCGCTCATCCAATTTAAAGCAGTGTACCTAGCACATATGTCCAAAGTTAAGACAGAAAGTACTCAGGAATAGCCTTCCGTGCACTAGGTGTAAATGTGCAGATGCCTCACTTGGACAGGCCCCAATCTGGAGCATTATTGGCGATCTGTAGGCTATTTGAGACCGTCTCAGCAGTCTTTGAGGCAGATTAGAACCAGATCCTCTGGTGGCGTTAGGGGTTAGGGTTACCCGTGCAATTGTGGCATGTTTTTTGTATTAATTGTCTATTTTGCTTAAATTAACTTAGATTATTAAAATGTGGAAGGATTCATTTTGCCACACGATTATTAATATATTTCTTAAGGTGAGACACTACAGGCAAAAACAATTTTTTCATGCATCTGTCAATTTTGAGATTTTAAGTGTTTTTTTTTCTTCAGTCTAGTGGAAAGAAAACATCCAAAATAAACTTTTAAGTGTGTCTTTTATAGTTCTTTATCTATTTGCGTCTTTAGATTTCAATTACAATGCATATCTTTAAAAGCCGTTTTCTCAAAATGAGTTTTTTCTCCTGCACTGAGTCAGAAATCTCCACTTCACTAGCACTTACATATAACTTTACAGTTTCATTCCTACCTATATTCTGAAGGTTTTTACAGAGGGGTTTGTTCATATATAAGGAGGGGTTTGTTCATATATAATTTGCCTGATTTTATACAGCATTTTATTCCTAAAAAATGGTGACAATTTATTTTATTTTAGTATTTTCTGATTTATGGAGTAATAAAAAGAGATATCCAGAATCCCCTCTGTAAAAACCTTTGACTCTAATATGACTTTCTTATAAAAAAAAGAAACAAGAATTTTGAACCTGGCTTTATCCAATGTTCAGATTCTTTTAAATGTATGCAAATATGTGCATATTTAATTAGATAATGCATCATTTACATATTTAAACATTTCAGAAAACATGTAATACATTTTTTTTTTTCAATTGGGAATGATTCATTATGCCATATCTCTGTCTTGCCGTTCAATACCTCTCTGAATACCTCTCTTTCTTACGCTTTTTAGTGTGTATGTGTGACTAACTTTAGGACTGATGCTCATTATATCATGGATGGTTAGTTGCCAGCGTCCCTTTTCACATTGAAGTATCATTGTTACAAATGACAGATTACGTGAAAAAGCAAATGTGATTTGCTTATCACATATCACATTCTTCTCAGGTGGCCTGTGAACAAACTAGCTTGCAGACCCAGTTGCCAACTTCAGCAGAGGGAAGTAGAGGGACAATCTTGGAAAATCCCTATTTCCCTCTGCTGAAGTTGGCAACTGGGTCTGCAAGCTAGTTTGTTCACAGGCCACCTGAGAAGAATCTATTACCAGGATGCCATAACAATGAATGAATGAATGAATGAAAACTTTATTTCGAACTATTACAAAAAAAGAAAGAAAAAAAAACACATATAAAATATACACAACAAATATAATAAAACAGAAACAAAAATTCTGCATAATAATCACCCTGTTCAAAAAGGGACAGGTAAGCCCTAGGCTTATCAGGACCTACCCCCAGTATTTACCAAAACCAGATCACAATCTAACAAGATAAATCAAACATACCATTTTAAATAATACAGAAACACTACTCCAATTTACATCCTACTTCATCATGCTATTAAGATAAAGAAGTACAAACAGAAACAAAATTCAAGCAGCATTAACCAGGCTGTGTAGGGTCAGCAGTGACTTGATAGTCTAAGTTTAGCACCTTGACCAACACAATTAGTTTGAAGCAAGGTGGAGATTTGGATTGTGAAACATACTTGAGTACAATTGTGGGACAGTATGAGATCCGTCAGTGATCTGCATTTTCCCTACATATTTATTACTGCATTTTGAAACTATTAAACTTTTACTATTTTACTATTATTTACTATTATCATGTTTGTTGTTTGAAATTAAGCTGAAATAAAATAAAATATAAACATTAGAAAGGAAACCACTTAAAAATTAGAAATATAATATATAAAAAATTTTTTTTTACAGATGAGATGTTACATAAAGATTAGATATCACAAAGTTAAAATGGTTTAAAGCACTGCAGCAGTGTAATTACTGTTTAAAAAAAAAACTAAAACTATATAAAAATATTTTTGTTAATTTAAATCTAAAATAAAATGAAAATATTTGAAAAAACTAACTGAAATAAAAATAAGTTGAAGCAATGAAATTCTTAACTAAAACAGAAAAAATATAAAAAAAAAAAATAAAAAAAAATATATATATATATATATATATATATATATACGCTCACCTAAAGGATTATTAGGAACACCTGTTCAATTTCTCATTAATGCAATTATCTAATCAACCAATCACATGGCAGTTGCTTCAATGCATTTAGGGGTGTGGTCCTGGTCAAGACAATCTCCTGAACTCCAAACTGAATGTCAGAATGGGAAAGAAAGGTGAGTTAAGCAATTTTGAGCGTGGCATGGTTGTTGGTGCCAGACGGGCTGGTCTGAGTATTTCACAATCTGCTCAGTTACTGGGATTTTCACGCACAACCATTTCTAGAGTTTACAAAGAGTCCTGCGGCAGTCCTGTGGGCGAAAATGCCTTGTTGATGCTAGAGGTCAGAGGAGAATGGGCCGACTGATTCAAGCTGATAGAAGAGCAACTTTGACTGAAATAACCACTCGTTACAACCGAGGTATGCAGCAAAGCATTTGTGAAGCCACAACACGCACAACCTTGAGGCAGGTGGGCTACAACAGCAGAAGACCCCACCGGGTACCACTCATCTCCACTACAAATAGGAAAAAGAGGCTACAATTTGCACGAGCTCACCAAAATTGGACAGTTGAAGACTGGAAAAATGTTGCCTGGTCTGATGAGTCTCGATTTCTGTTGAGACATTCAGATGGTAGAGTCAGAATTTGGCGTAAACAGAATGAGAACATGGATCCATCATGCCTTGTTACCACTGTGCAGGCTGGTGGTGGTGGTGTAATGGTGTGGGGGATGTTTTCTTGGCACACTTTAGGCCCCTTAGTGCCAATTGGGCATCGTTTAAATGCCACGGCCTACCTGAGCATTGTTTCTGACCATGTCCATCCCTTTATGACCACCATGTACCCATCCTCTGATGGCTACTTCCAGCAGGATAATGCACCATGTCACAAAGCTCCAATCATTTCAAATTGGTTTCTTGAACATGACAATGAGTTCACTGTGCTAAAATGGCCCCCACAGTCACCAGATCTCAACCCAATAGAGCATCTTTGGGATGTGGTGGAACAGGAGCTTCGTGCCCTGGATGTGCATCCCACAAATCTCCATCAACTGCAAGATGCTATCCTATCAATATGGGCCAACATTTCTAAAGAATGCTTTCAGCACCTTGTTGAATCAATGCCACGTAGAATTAAGGCAGTTCTGAAGGCGAAAGGGGGTCAAACACAGTATTAGTATGGTGTTCCTAATAATCCTTTAGGTGAGTGTATATAAATGAACAAAGTTCATCAGTTCTGTTTACCTTTAAATTGCCTTTAATTAAGAGTCTTGTGTCACATAATGATTTCGTGGATCAGTGTTTAGAAATAGGTGATTAGTCAAGTATTATGGTGTTGTTCTTGCTATTTAGTGTTTTAAGAGAAAATACAATCAAAAGAGCCATTAAACTTGGGGTACCTTTGGCCCCTTTGTACCCTATAATTTGACTAAATGACTGTTGTATAACTGGTGACCATCTCAACTCACTATCCTCTCAGAAGTATCTCTACACAAAGGTTATTTCTGTCTTCTATAACCATCCTTTGCTCTCGCTCTCTCAACCATAAGAGGAATTAGTGTGCTGATTTTAAAAGTTTCTCTAGTTTATATAATCTATCACATGGGTAACTAGTCATTGTAATTCTTATGAGGAGCGCAATTTCCAGCAAGTATCTGTGACTCTAAAGTTACAATTACAGCAATTGTTTGGTCATTGACAAATAATAACAATAACAATAACAAGTTTCAGTTTTTAAATAACATTTCAAAGTGTTTAAATAATTTTTTGACTGTTTTTATGTCATGCGGTACAACCAAATAGTAGCATGTATATACTTTAGTTGTACCACCTGACATGGTTCATAATAAATGAACCATGTCAATACAATACAATTCATAATAAAAGAGCCATGTTTGCAGTTGTGCCACCGTGACATTTGAGAATATATTGCTGGACAAAAGTTTTTCAATTATCTCAACAGCTTTAAAATGACTGATATTTATCAAAATGTGTTTATATGAAAGGTTTCAAACCTAAAATGATGCCATATTTAGTTGTTTTTTTAAGACACCATTTGAAATAGTTTTCTCCTCTGTTCATTTGTTTGGACAGTTGCACTACCTGACATTTTGGAGGTTTAAGATAACAAAAACATAAAATATGTATTATTTAAATGTACTAAAAATGTATTCAAACTAAATAGGTTTTATAGAATAAAGTGATATATGTCATGAATGTATAATTATTTTATAAGGAAATAATGCACTTGGACACAAAAATGTGCACTTCATGTCATTGACCCTTTACCCAAATCTCAATAAGATAAACATCTCAGTGAAGCTAAGGCAGTTTAGGGTATTAATCTCAAGAAAGTGTGAAAAAACACCAGAAATCCTTGTTTAACACAACACACATCAAAGCTGAAAAGTAAAGAGGACTAATAGAAAACGGGAGGGAGGGATGGGGGGAGTGGAGAGAGTTAAATTTATCTTCCCTACAGCAAATCCCTCTCAATCTGATCAGTGTGTTTGGAATGGACTAACTTGCCTCAACTCTGTGACTGACTGCAGGTGAGGGACCTTTTTTCTCTCCAAAAAAACAAAAACAAACAAATCAGCAAAAAAACAAACAAAAAAAAACTCCTAGATAACTATCTGATGGAGGTGATTCAAATTTACTTCAGCAGGTATGGTTCAGATTCTTCATCAATCAGTGTCATTTAGAGACTGTGATATAATTGTGGCATTTAATTGAATAGCAGATGTAGTAAAGCAGAGTAACAGCAGAGTAAAACTTTTGTTCAGCATGAATAGCCATATGGTTTTAGGAAAACCTGTGAGAGAAAATCTGTTTTTGCTCTTACAAACCTAATCTATTTCTTCCTTTATGTTTGTTTTTCTTAGAGAAATGTTTCATGAGATTTTAGATGATGTTAAATACTTAGATGTTGATTATATTGGCTAAAAATAGTTTGCAAATGTCATTTAGTAGAAGAATGCATGTATATCTGATCATGCCTATCAAATACACTGTTTTTATAATCGTATTCTTGTCAAATGAAAATACAAATAATTGAATTAATTGTCTGACTACCTTAACAGAACTTTTCAGTGCTTATGGTATAATTTTGAATTTTCCCTTCACTTACTTGAACTGCTTGCAATTGAAAAGGGTTAGTTTTTCTCGCTCTATTTTCTCACTCTATATACAGCACTGTTTTCACTTGCCTTATGTAAGTATGTAAGGTTTTTTGTAAATATAAAACCATTGTGGTTACTGGACATGTTAGACTACAAAGGTCAATAAAGGACACGGTTCCTCATTAAGTATTTTGACCTGATACATAAGGTGAACAAATCTCTGTCTTAAGGACACCTGTTCATGCTAATGTCACCAACTCTGAGCATTGCTCTACATGGATGATTATTTTAGGTTTTGGTTACATTTTACACTACAGTGTTAAGTGTTCATGTTCAGTGTTCTGTGTTCAAGATAGCACAGATTAATGTTAACAAACAACATAATATGGGTTACATGGATGCTCTATGGAAAGTGTTAAGACGTTTTCTTACACTAGAGGGAGTTTGGAATTACCTCACATTTGATATAACCAGAATAACAGACTTTTAAAGGGATAGTTCACCCAAAAATAAAAATAGTAAGTAAGTATAATTCTGTCATCATTTACTCACCCTCAAGTTGTTCCAAACCTGTATGAGTTTATTTCTTCTGCTGAACCCAAAAGAAGATATTTTGAAGAATGTCGGAAACCAAACAGTTGATGGGTATTTTTTTTCTCCATACTATGGAAGTCAGTGGGGTCCATCAACTGTTTGGTTACTCATATTCTTCAAAATATCTTCCTTTGTGTTCAGCAGAAGAAAGAAACTCATACAGGTTTGGAACAACTTGAGTGTGAGTAAAAGATGACAAAATGTTCATTTTTGATTGAACTATCCCTTTAAGCGACTAGTAATGTGTACTACTGAACAGCCAGGTAGATAGTAGATATAGATAGATAGATAAGGCCGGGGGGGCTTGAGCCCCTGCCCCTTTGAAAGTGAAAGTGAAATTGCCCTTTTCATCGCGCCGTGGTGCCCCCACGAACGCAATTTCTATCGAGGGGGACCCTGCCCGGAACGCGATTCTTACCAACACAAGACACTCCCCCCAACAACCAAACAACCCATTTTTAAGATTGACAATGGCTTGCTATGACTGGATGTCATTTTTGTTTCCTGCTATTTTTGTATTTGTTTTTGGTCCAAAGTAACTTTAAGTACTTTAACTGCAGAAACAGTTTCCAGAGCAAAGTATTCTTTGGAATTTGAACTTATGTGTTGGTGCACTTTTAACCATTAGTCTACTGTCATTCCAGAACTTTAACCGTTAGTCTACCACCACCACCACCACCACCATGTTTTGCATCTTCAAATGCTTGCATGCACTCAACCCATGTCCATTTCTTTGAAGATTAAAAAAAATATATAAAAACTATGTTTTTAACAAAAATATGCTTAAAGATATGTGAATTCATTTAAATAGGTGAACTCAGATATGACTAGTGCAATGACACTTTGGTAGGGTCTGTTGAATTGCATTTCAATGAGGAATCCATGGTTTGAGTTAGAAAGCTAATCATGTACAATATACAAGTGCATCCATGATGTCTGTTTGTGACGATACAGACAGATTTAAGGAGTTTAGCAACAGTCTACTTCCCTTCATCTAATTACGCTCTTAATTAGCCAGCATACTATGAATGATTCAACAGATTTATTTCAGCATCCATACAATTAGGTTGAGATACAGCAGGACAGGTGTTAACTGATTCCTGGGACAACATTTATGTATCCGCTTGGTGATGGCCCAGGTTGAGATTCTTTCAGCAGTTTCATCCTTAAAATACATGTAATAATAGATAGTGACTGATGTGTAAGTGTACAAAACAATGCACAAATGCACTTGTGCATTGTTAGTGGTGGACTGTTCTTAAGATTTAATAATTGGTCAAAAAAGTTTAATGCCTTGCAAAATAGGAATGGACAAGATGGTCCAACAATGACTAACTAATTAGTTAGGGTTAGGGTTAGTCAGGTAAACTTTTATAATAGTTATAATTTTGTATAATATATTTTATGGGCTATTATAAATATAATATTTTATAATTAAATGTTAAAGTTTATAATTGGTTGTAAATTATATTAAATTATACATATTTATTCATATAAGGTATTATAAAAAAATATATTAATAAAAACCTATTCTAAAAGTTTACCTCATTGTGTGTACATACTATATATACACTATATTGGCACAAATATTGGGACACCCCTCCAAATCATTGAGTTCAGGTGTTCCAATCACTTCCATGGCCACAGGTGTATAAAATCAAGCACCTAGGCATGCAGACTGCTTCTACAAACATTTGTGAAAGAATGGGTCGCTCTCAGGAGCTCAGTGAATTTAAGCGTGGTACCGTGATAGGTTGCCACCTGTGCAATAAGTCCATTGAAATGAAATTAATGAAATTAATGATTAATGAAATTTCCTCACTACTAAATATTCCACGATCAACTGTTAGTGATATTATAATGTTAGTGGAAGCAAATGGGAACCACAGCAACTCAACCACGAAGTGGTAGGCCACGTAAAATCACAGAGCGGGGTCAGCGTATGCGGAGGCGCACAGTGCGCAGAAGTCACCAACTTTCTAGAGCTACAGTCAATAGCTACAGACCTCCAAACTTCATGTGGCCTTCAGATTAGCTCAAGAACAGAGCTTCATGGAATGAGTTACCATGGCTGAGCCGCTGCATCCAAGCCTTACATCACCAAGTGCAATACAAAGCGTCGGATGCAGTGGTGTAAAGCACGCCATCACTGGGCTCTAGAGCAGTGGAGACGTGTTCTCTGGAGTGACGAATCACGCTTCTCTGTCTAGCAATACGATGGATGAGTCTGGGTTTGGCAGTTGCCAGGAGAACGATACTTGCCTGACTCCATTGTGCCAAGTGTAAAGTGGAGGGGGGATTATGGTGTGGGGTTGTTTTTCAGGGGTTGGGCTTGGCCCCTTGGTTCCAGAGAAAAAAACTCTTAAACTCTTGCTTTAGCATACCAAGACATTTTGGACATTTTGGACATTTTGGTCTCTCCTGTTCCAACATGACTAATATACACTCACCTAAAGGATTATTAGGAACACCTGTTCAATTTCTCATTAATGCAATTATCTAATCAACCAATCACATGGCAGTTGCTTCAATGCATTTAGGGTTTGTGGTCCTGGTCAAGACAATCTCCTGAACTCCAAACTGAATGTCAGAATGGGAAAGAAAGGTGATTTAAGCTATTTTGAGCGTGGCATGGTTGTTGGTGCCAGACGGGCCGGTCTGAGTATTTCACAATCTGCTCAGTTACTGGGATTTTCACGCACAACCATTTCTAGAGTTTACAAAGAATGGTGTGAAAAGGGAAAAACATCCAGTATGCGGCAGTCCTGTGGGCGAAAATGCCTTGTTGATGCTAGAGGTCAGAGGAGAATGGGCCGACTGATTCAAGCTGATAGAAGAGCAACTTTGACTGAAATAACCACTCGTTACAACCGAGGTATGCAGCAAAGCATTTGTGAAGCCACAACATGCACAACCTTGAGGCGGATGGGCTACAACAGCAGAAGACCCCACCGGGTACCACTCATCTCCACTACAAATAGGAAAAAGAGGCTACAATTTGCACGAGCTCACCAAAATTGGACAGTTGAAGACTGGAAAAATGTTGCCTGGTCTGATGAGTCTCGATTTCTGTTGAGACATTCAGATGGTAGAGTCAGAATTTGGCGTAAACAGAATGAGAACATGGATCCATCATGCCTTGTTACCACTGTGCAGGCTGGTGGTGGTGGTGTAATGGTGTGGGGGATGTTTTCTTGGCACACTTTAGGCCCCTTAGTGCCAATTGGGCATCGTTTAAATGCCACGGCCTACCTGAGCATTGTTTCTGACCATGTCCATCCCTTTATGACCACCATGTACCCATCCTCTGATGGCTACTTCCAGCAGGATAATGCACCATGTCACAAAGCTCCAATCATTTCAAATTGGTTTCTTGAACATGACAATGAGTTCACTGTGCTAAAATGGCCCCCACAGTCACCAGATCTCAACCCAATAGAGCATCTTTGGGATGTGGTGGAACGGGAGCTTCATGCCCTGGATGTGCATCCCACAAATCTCCATCAACTGCAAGATGCTATCCTATCAATATGGGCCAACATTTCTAAAGAATGCTTTCAGCACCTTGTTGAATCAATGCCACGTAGAATTAAGGCAGTTTTGAAGGCGAAAGGGGGTCAAACACAGTATTAGTATGGTGTTCCTAATAATCCTTTAGGTGAGTGTATATATAGTATACTGTAAATATATATACTGTGTGTGTGTGTGAGAGAGAGAGAGAGATAGATACTGTATGCATATGTGTGTGTGTGTGTGTGTGTGTGTGTGTTTTCATTTAAAACTTTCATTAAATTTTTTTTGGAAATGCTTGAAGGGGGTATATTCAAATATGCAATTTCACAGAGTTGTAGCATGCTGACAACTGTAGTCCAGTGTGCTAAATATGTCATAGTAACTCTCAGCACACTACAATCTGTAAAGAAGTTGCATTTTTAAATGATCTGCCTTTAAATCATCAATGCTACCTACCACTATCAAAGTGGCACACAAAATTTCACTGAAAATTACTGATTAAATCTTATTCATATTTTTCTTGTTTATTGTTGAATATAGAGTATGTCTGTCAAAGTGCTGCATGTTCATGTGCACTTGCATTTAATCCAGACTCTAAATAAAGTTGGTGCATGTGACTTTGGGTAACACTTTAGTTTAGGGTTTAATTCACGCTATTAAGTAGTTGCTTATTAGCATGCACATTACTAGGGTATTGGCTGTTTATTAGTACTTATAAAGCACATATTAATGACTTATTCTGCATGATTATATTCTATATCCCTAATCCTACCAATACCTTAATATATTCAAGGCACTGGTGATTGCCTACAAAGCAACCACAGGCTCTGCACCAATATACCTAAATTCACTTGTTCAGACTTACACACCCTCCAGAAGCTTGCGTTCTGCAAATGAACGACGCCTCGTAGTGCCATCCCAAGGAAGCATAAAATCACTCTCACAGACCTTTTCCTGGACCGTTCCCACCGTTCTCAATTCGAGCAGGCGAGTCTCTAGCCATTTTCAAAAAAAGCACCTGACCAATTAAGACTAGCACTTAACTATTTTATCTGTTTTTCTGTTTGCCTATTTATTAAAAAAATATATATATATATATATATATGTATGTGTGTGTGTGTGTGTGTGTGTGTGTGTACTGCACTAGATTAAGTGAGACATGTTACACCACTTGCATGCTGTTGCCCCTTGTTTGTCTGATTGCTTCTATTGCTCTCCTCATTTGTTAGTCGCTTTGAATAAAAGCGTCTGCTAAATGATTAATTGTAAATACCTAAACTTAACAACTACCTTACTAAGTATTAATAAGCAGTAATTAGGGGTTTATTGAGGCAAAAGTTGTAGTTAATAGTGAGAATTAGACCCTAATCTAAAGTGACCAAACTTTTTGTTAAGAAGTTGTGAAAAATTCTGTGTGAAAGGCCTCTAAGAAACACGCCTGCTGGTGACCCTAATTATACAGCTGAATAGTCTGTAAATTCTCTTCACATTTGCTGCAAGTCCAACTAAGCTGACAGGCAAAGTGTCCTTTGCAAACACCTTGATCTTTCACATTCTTACTCATTCTGTCTCAGTCACACGAGGATGCCATGAGCTGTGTCTAGTGATATGTCTGGGGTGGCGTGCCGTACAGCGTGAGAAACACATTTGGGCAAGCCTCTTAGGAGACTGCTGGCCACATGTAGGTAAAGTGCTTCTGAATTGGCTCATAAGCGCTAGACTACAACCCAGCAATACTGCAGGAAGAGACTACCGTAAGCATGCCAAACCAATCCACCATGGCCTTTAATCCTTATATCCTATTAGACAGTTAACCTTGGGGATGTAAGAGTGAAAGCCCCCTTCCTGTGACATGATAGATCCTCAGGCAGATTCTCCCAGATATAAACTACTTGGGTCTTTTAAAAGACCAAGGCTGCATTTATTTGTGTAGATGGATAGATAGATAGATAGATAGATAGGCAATCCGATGGACGAGTCTGGGTTTGGCGGTTGCCAGGAGAACAGTACTTGCCTGACTGCATTGTGCCAAGTGTAAAGTTTGGGGGGATTATGGTGTGGGGTTGTTTTTCAGGGGTTGGGCTTGCCCCCTAAGTTCCAGTGAAAGGAACTCTTAATGCTTCAGCATACCAAGACATTTTTGGACAATTGCTCCCAACTTTGTGGGAATAGTTTGACATGGATGAGCGAGTTTGGTGTGGAGGAACTTGACTGGCTTGCACAGAGTCCTGACCTCAACCCCTTTGGGATGAATTAGAGCAGAGACTGCGAGCCAGGCCTTCTCGCCCAACATCAGTGTCTGACCTCACAAATGCGCTTCTAGAAGAATGGTCAAAAATTTACATAAACACTCCTAAACCTTGTGGAAAGCCTTCCCAGAAGAGTTGAAGCTGTTATAGCTGCAAAGGGTGGGCCAACTCCATATTAAACCCTACAGATTAAGAATGGGATGTCATTAAAGTTTGTGCATGTAAAGGCAGGCGTCCCAAAACTTTTGGCAGTATAGATAGATAGATAGATAGATAGATGATGTGAGCACAACTGCACTAGCTGTACAATATGTGTTAGCCATTCACAATGTTAGAGACAGTTAACTCTAGAGAGACCTGCTTCATTTACTCATTTATTTAGATGAATTTGATTGACTTATTTACTATGCTACATGTGACATGTATACAGTATATATGTTTGTTTGTGTTTTTTTTCATTATTATTATTTATATATAATATGTTAATGCTTTGGCAACATTGTGATACAGTCATGCTAATAAAGCTAATTTGAAATTTTAGATAGATAGATAGATAGATAGATAGATAGATAGATAGATAGATAGATAGATAGATAGATAGATAGATAGATAGATAGAAACAATGAGCTGTGTCTCAGTATTTGTTCTGTTTGCTAATGTGTGAACTTCATATTGCCTCTCACTGATGTGTTCCTTCTAGCATTAGTTTGCCATTCTCCCTATGCATCCTTCATTAGCTACCTCTGGCTGCAGGCTCTCTAAATTGCTTGGCTGCTCACATGATTTTGAAAGCCATCGTTCATCATTTGCATCAAGTTCAAGTAACAGTAATCTGATTACAATAGCCGAGGGGGTTTTCAGCTCTTAGCGTCATTCACCTCAGGGGCACGTCTGGCTCAACAAGACCATGTTGTTGACTGATCAACTCAGTAATTAGAACTGAGATATATGGGAACCCACTACTGCCCTTTTCAAAAGAAAACATGCTCATTTGTTTTATTAGATTTAGAATCATTGTAAATAACCCCAGAAGTGTTTTTTCTAAGGTCACACAGCTTCATTCTGACTGAAATCTGTCTTCTAATCTGCAGGGATGCACTATGGCCTAACAGAATCCGGAAATTAAAGGATTACTCCTAACTGCCAAACACTGGAGAGCTGGTGTGCCAAAGATTTTGTCAGCCCAAGGTAAAAGAGTGGTCAACAAGTCTTACTTCTGCATGTGCATTTGTAAACTGGAATGTCTGCGTTTGATGGATTTATAATCGCTCGCAGTGGAAATAACCTCTTGAGCTCACAAAAAGTGTATATACACAGAACAAGCGCAAATGCATTTTCTGGACATTTCTTGTGGATTTCTAAATCCACTGATTGTTCTCCCATGACCTCTTTTCGTGGTGCGCATCCCACTGCTGTGAAGAAGAAATCGATGATGACGAAAAACACAAATTATGCCATCATGTCGCTGCCTTTCTCAGAACATATAAATTGGGGAGGGATTTTTCAAGGACTGTATCCGCCCTGTCGCTCCCTCTTTCTTCTTCTTCTCCTATTTTTATTGCCCTCGGCTGCAGTTAATAGCGTGCCAGGTTTGGAATATGACTGGGGCACGCAACCCAAACTCGTTTGCATCCCTATCCCTGCAGATGCAGACCCTAGTTGTTTCACACCAGGTGGAGCTTCACATGGGACTTCGCATGGGGCTCCGCATGGGCCTTCACATGGAGCTTCACATGGGCCAAACAGCAATGGACACGGGAATGGGGCTCCGCATGGGGCTTCACATGGGCCAAACAGCAGTGGAAACGGGAATGGCCATGGGAATGGACATCATGGGCCAGTTAGCGGTCTGCCAAGTAGTCACAGCAGTAGTAGTAGCCGACATGGCATATCCGATGAGGCCAAAGCCACCATCCTTCATCTGAGGGAGAGCCTTGTGCGACAGAAGGAGACCATCTTGGATCAGCGAGAGACCATTCGAGAACTGACAGCAAAACTGACACTCTGCGAGAGCTTCGGGAGAGGACATCATGATGACAGCCACCATGGCCCTTCACATCACAACTCCCAGCATTCCTCACACCACATTGACAGCCACCATGCTGACCCACACTTCCCTTTAAACGGGCATCGTAGTGACCATAACAGAGGCAAATCTCCATATCTGGGCAAACATGGAGGCTTCTCCCCAGAACAGACTGGAAAGACCCTGCAGGCCCTGAAGGAGAGGCTGGAAAATCTTCAGGTGGGAGTATTTACAATCTTAAACTGAAAGTCAAAGCCTGTAAATTGATTTTAGCACATTCGATTGGGTTAGTAGGAATGTTTTTGAAATAAGTCTCACCAAGGCTGCATTTATTTGATCAAAAAAGACAGTAAAAACAGTAATATTGTGAAATATTATTACAGTTTAAAATAAATGTTTTCTGTTTTAATATATTTAAAAATGTAATTTATTCCTGTGATGGCAAAGCTGAATTTTCCGCATCATTACTCCAGTCTTCAGTGTCATTTTATCCTTCAGAATATTATCATTGTTGAAAACAGATTCTTTAAAAATAAGGGATAATGTGCATACAGCCGGTTGTTATCGAAGAATAAACCTTGACAGGGTTTTGAAATTTTACCTGTTTATTATCTTATAATCCATTACAGTGTGCAAAATGAACACAGCAACAATATTACGGTAATATTAATACTGAAGTCCTCGGATTTCATTCTCAACGCTATCAATAAGTATAACAGAGACGGAAAATGGCAGCAGCTGAATTTGTATGAAACAAGCGAGAGCATGTCCGTGGCATGAGACATCAAAACTTCAGATACCTGGATGACCTGTATGTTATTCAGTTTTGCTCTTGAAAACGGTTGTCATCAGGGAATAACACAACTCGGAATCAAGCAGTCCAGAAAGCCATGTAAGATTTAGCATCACATCACAGCATTTACAACTTTCTGAAATCTTTTGTAACATTATCAATGTCTTTACTTTCACTTTTCATCAATTTATGCATAATTTCTAAATAAAAGATTTTATTTCTTAATAAATAAATAACTTCACTGACCCCAAACTTTTTAACGGTAGTGTGCATATATTATTTTTTCTCCTGGGAAAGTTATGTATATGTATTTTTTACCTGCATGTCACAGGCCGATCTGTATTCAGAACTTCTCAGGATGACGTAAGCTCATTTATAGTTCTGTAACATACACTTTGGTGGCTTCCTGTGCCAACAACAGATCATTGAATACATTCTTCCGTTTAGGCAGCCCAGCCGGGATTCACTTATTTAATTAGCCAGATCCCTTTTCCTGAGAGAACACATAGGATGAAATGGTAGAAAAACAAACTATCTACAATAACATATATCACAAGAAACATGGTTGAAATGCACTTTGAACTGTAAACAAGCCACCATGTGACTTTTATTGAATATAGTATACAGTTAAACTAATGATGTGCAATTAAACTCTCCTTTTTAATTGTTCTGCAGTACAGTAATGAATTGCTGACATAGGGTTTGAAGTTGTAGAAATTTCATTCAAGCTTTAACTTAACTCTGTTCTTTAGAACTCATGCACGTTCTTTCTATTTCCCAAAGTGACTTGGATATCACTCCAAGCTTTATTAGACTTGCACACACAGCATGCTGGTGACAGCACTCTACAATGTGCTAGTTACTGCCATCACCAATTAGCCCCATCTGCCTTGATGAGCCATTAAGCGCAGAATGCGGTGGCGTAAAGCTGGATTTGCTACGACTTATAGGAAAAAGGCTGACAGTAAAGGAGGGGCTGGCTTGTTATGTCATAGCACTCGTCTGTATACTAATACACTACTGGTCAAAAGTTTGGGGTCGCAAAGATGTTTTAATGTTTTTAAAAAGAAGTTTCTTATGTCACCAAGGCTGCATTTATTTGATCTAAAAAGAGTAATATTGTGAAATATATTCAAATTAAAAACTCTTTTCCATTTTAATATATTTCCAAATGTCATTTATTTCTGTGATGCTGAAAAGCTGAATTTTCATGAGCCATTACTCATCTTCAGTGTCGCATGATCCTTCAGAAATTTGGTTCTCATGAAAAATTTCCTGTGCTACTTTTTTAGAAAATGTTATTGATTTTTTTTTCAAGATTTCTTGATGAATATAAAAGTTCAAAAGAACAGCATTTATTTGAAATAGAAATCTTTTGTAGCATTGTAAATGTCTTTAATGTCCCTTTTTTATTTAATTTAATGTGTATTTTTTTTTCTTACTGACCCCAAATTGGTGAATGGTTGTGTATATTGAATGTTAATAAATAAAAATGTCATCTTTCTCTTCGATATACTTGGTCTGTTGTTGAAAATAACAAACAAAAAAACATAGTGTGCTATGTTTTTGGTTGATTTTAAACATTTTAAAATATTTGTTGAAACAATTTTATATTATATTATATTATATTATATTAATTATATTTCCACAAGATTGTGAGTCAGTGTTGTGCTGTGTCCTATTTTCAAGAAATTACTGCATGATATTGGTTTTTATTATCATTATTATCAATGTATATCTAGAATGTATTTACAATATTGCCAAAACTGTATACTGTTGTTTATTGTCTTCATTTTTGTTCTTATAGGCAAGAAATTCTTCCAGTTCCTATTCAAGTTCATTGAGAGACCTTCTACAGCGCAAAATCAATGCACTGGAAGAACAGCTCCATCATCACTATGACAGTCACTACGGCCACCATGAAAACCATCATGGATACGGCCATCATGAGGATCATCATGACCATGATGACCACCATAATACCCACCACAATAACCACCATGATGACCATCACGATAACCATGACAACCACCAAGCAAATCATCACGATGACCATCACTCCAACCCCCATCGTAACAACCATTATAGTTATCACTATGACCGCCACGACGACCACCATGATGATCACCATGACGATCACCATGGCAATCACCAAGACAATCATCAAAACAACCATGATGATCATCATGATAGCCATGACAACAACAACAACCACCATGATGATAATCATGATGATGGCCATCATGGCAATGGTCACCATGGAAATGATGATCATGCCCACCATCCACAAACCTCTTTCAAGCCAACTGGGCCAAGAGCGCCTGTCCGTGGAGCCCTCAACAAGCTAGATGCAGTGCTGAGTAACCTTCACCACAAGACACCAGAACCAGGTGATATGTCCTAAAAAGTAGTACAAAATAGAACTGAAGTAACTTTATAAAATTTCCAAGTGCAGATTCTTTTATTTTTATTTAACCGTTCAAACTTAAGGTCCATTCTTTGATGTTTTGTAATGGTTTTTGTAATGTTGTCCTAACCAAATATATACTGAAAAGTATTTAAGTGGAATATATGTATATGTATATGTAGCCTATGTGTACATCCACTACTGGTCAAAAGTTTGGAATAATTAAGGTTTTTATTTAAATTCCTCATTCCTCAGTTTAATGTTTTCAAAAGGAGAAGAATGATTTATTGTAAAATAATATTGTAAAACATTATTACAATTTAAAAGAACTGTACTTAATATATTTTAAATGTAACTTATTCCTTTAAAAGGGGAATGTTACATTTACTTCAGTCTTTCGTGTCACGTGATCCTTTAGAAATCATTCTAATATTTTGATTTGGTTCTTAGTTATGCTCAATTATTAATAATAGTTCTTTTTATTATAATTTTGTGTGGAAACTGTGATGCTTTTTTCAGGATTCTTAGATGAATAGAACGTTCATAGAACAGTATTTATTTGCAATAGAAACCACTTGTAACATTATAAATGTCTTTACTGTCACTGTTGATCCATTTAATGCATTCTTGCTCAATAAAAGTATTTATTTAAAAATCATATTTACCTCCAAACATTTTAATGGTAGTTTATCACGGTTTCCACAAAAAAATATTAAGCAGCAAAAACACTGATAATAATAATAATGATAATAATGTTTTTTTTCTTATATATATATATATATATATATATATATATATATATATATATATATATATATATATATATATATATATATATATATATATATGCGCTTCAGACCATGCACTCAGATCGTTAGACCCATATACACTCACCTAAAGGATTATTAGGAACACCATACTAATACTGTGTTTGACCCCCTTTCGCCTTCAGAACTGCCTTAATTCTACGTGGCATTGATTCAACAAGGTGCTGAAAGCATTCTTTAGAAATGTTGGCCCATATTGATAGGATAGCATCTTGCAGTTGATGGAGATTTGTGGGATGCACATCCAGGGCACGAAGTTCCCGTTCCACCACATCCCAAAGATGCTCTATTGGGTTGAGATCTGGTGACTGTGGGGGCCATTTTAGTACAGTGAACTCATTGTCATGTTCAAGAAACCAATTTGAAATGATTCGAGCTTTGTGACATGGTGCATTATCCTGCTGGAAGTAGGCATCAGAGGATGGGTACATGGTGGTCATAAAGGGATGGACATGGTCAGAAACAATGCTCAGGTAGGCCGTGGCATTTAAACGGTGCCCAATTGGCACTAAGGGGCCTAAAGTGTGCCAAGAAAACATCCCCCACACCATTACACCACCACCACCACCAGCCTGCACAGTGGTAACAAGGCATGATGGATCCATATTCTCATTCTGTTTACGCCAAATTCTGACTCTACCATCTGAATGTCTCAACAGAAATCGAGACTCATCAGACCAGGCAACATTTTTCCAGTCTTCAACTGTCCAATTTTGGTGAGCTCGTGCAAATTGTAGCCTCTTTTTCCTATTTGTAGTGGAGATGAGTTGTACCCGGTGGGGTCTTCTGCTGTTGTAGCCCATCCGCCTCAAGGTTGTGCGTGTTGTGGCTTCACAAATGCTTTGCTGCATACCTCGGTTGTAACGAGTGGTTATTTCAGTCAAAGTTGCTCTTCTATCAGCTTGAATCAGTCGGCCCATTCTCCTCTGACCTCTAGCATCAACAAGGCATTTTCGCCCACAGGACTGCCGCATACTGGATGTTTTTCCCTTTTCACACCATTCTTTGTAAACTCTAGAAATGGTTGTGCGTGAAAATCCCAGTAACTGAGCAGATTGTGAAATACTCAGACTGGCCCGTCTGGCACCAACAACCATGCCATGCTCAAAATTGCTTAAATCACCTTTCTTTCCCATTCTGACATTCAGTTTGGAGTTCAGGAGATTGTCTTGACCAGGACCACACCCCTAAATGCATTGAAGCAACTGCCATGTGATTGGTTGATTAGATAATTGCATTAATGAGAAATTGAACAGGTGTTCCTAATAATCCTTTAGGTGAGTGTATATATATATATATATATATATAATCTATATATATATATATGGGTCTAACGATCTGAGTGCATGGTCTGAAGCGCATGGCGCAGGTGCACTTAGGGCGTGTCCGAATCCAATTTTTCTAGTTTAACAACTGAAAAAACTGTCGGCGCACCAGGCACATGGTCCAAAAGGGTTGTACCTAGTCTCTTAATGAGTCATGGGTGTGTTTTGGGTGTAATACACCAATCAGAGACTTATCTCCCATTCCCTTTAAAAGCCAGTTGCGCTTGTACCATGACGGATCCGCTATTTACATGTGCATGTTCCTATAGGCGCATATTACTAAAGCACCTTTTAAATAACCCAAAAAATACTGCGACCAGGTTTAGACCAGGTTTTTGTTGGTCAATGGTGCAGTCGTTTTAAGTTGCCTCAAAATAGCAACACGCCAACAATGTGCCTGAACACACCTCGTTTTCAGACCAGCACGCCCATGGGCGAACAGATGGGTGCAGGTGCATTTGCTATTTAAACAACGTGGCGCTGGACGTGAAAATGATAACTGCGCCGGGCTGAAACTATCAAAAATCACTTACGTCGCGCCTGGCATCGCATTGCGCCGGGTGTATGAAAGGGCCCAATTACCCATTTACGCCATACTGAATTGCCTGCACTAAAGCTGTGACAGAAACCCCAAGCGAAGAAGAGCAACCAAGCGATCTAAGCCCAGGGTCGATTTTTCAAGTTGGGTAGGTGTTTACTAAGTGACCATTTGTAAGAGCTTCAGTGTCTAGAGGTGTGAACACTCACCTCAGCTCAATGCCCCTGTCCATCATAGAGCCCCTTTTTTCAGAGCCCTTGAGAGCAGAGCTAGCAAGGGAAACTGTAGACATAACCTCAACCATGTCCAGCTTAAAGAGACCAAACAGTGGGTCGCCAGTGTGATTAACCACTTCTATTTCATCTTCACATTCCTCAGCAACATAAAAGCTCCTGGAAAGCAACCCAAGTGGGAGGCATGCAGCTACCTTAACCTGCACTACAACCTTTTGTTAATAAGCTACGGGAGACCAACGGGTTAGGGAGTGAGAAGCTCATGAGGATACTGACCATTTCCTCTACACTGTCAGTTGCTTGCTCAACCCCGTTCTCCTTAGAAGGATCTTTGCTGCTATTCCTTGCAGACTACAAGGGTCCGATGCGACACTCTTACTCCCAAACTGGAGGAGTTGCCCTTCTTTGAAACACTTTTACCGCCAGTTCACAAGGGAAGCATGTTACCTCACTTCTACCTCCAATTACATAAACCGGAGGGAGCCACAGAGATAGTGGGTTACGTATGATGACCTAGTCCACCTTCAACTCCTTAAAGCACTTAACCCTAGGCTGATAGTTGCTCCTTGCCACTTGTATGTGAAATCTCCCAGAGCTCTTTTATTTCTCGGGAAAGCTTGCTTGATCCCCTACCAGAGGCTCGAGAAGATGGCTTTTTGGCTTGGTTAGTTGGGGACACTTAATATTCTGCAAAATGATTGACTTGAATGCACTGACACTATTGAATAAGAACTGAACTGAGCTGAATGATGACATCACTGTTTTCAAATGAATAATGACTGTTCACTGTTGTCAGCTGCTTTACAGCATAATTAAATTCTGTTTGCTTCAGTGAAACATTATTATCCTGTTTATCACTGGAAAAAGATGCAGGACCTAAAGGCTTTGAGTCCTCAGACCTGCGAGTTGAAATGAGCTCTCTAAGGTCCTGCTTAGGCCTTCTTCGGGTACGCCACCTCAATCCCAGACTCCTTTTTCCTACCGAAAATTAGCCCCTGGCAGTGTGTCAGAGAGGGCTACAAGGTGATGGACCCTGGACACAGTAAGGGATGAACCTCTGAAATACTGCAGATTGAACTTTCGCCTCTCTAAACCTCTTGACTACCCCATCAACAGCAGTACAGAAGAGGCCAGAGGGCGATATCGGGGCATCAAGGAGAAATGTTTTCTTCTCCATCCCTGTTAAATTCAGACACAGATGCTGCTCTGTGGTAACATTAGCAGTCATACATCAGCCAATGACATGTGCTGTCTGCTTCATGGCATGGAGGGCAAGATCTGTGGCCCTTTGGAGTTCCAGGACTGCCTCACATGCCAATTCCTCACCATGATCCAGGTCCTTGAGAAGGTCAGTCTGGTATGCCTGCAACACTGCCATGGTGTGCAGGGCTGCACCGGCCTGACCCTCCGGTGCATAGGCCTTGCTCACCAGCCGTGAGGTGGTCTGGCACAGTTTGGATGGCAAGGCCGGAGCCTTCAGTGCAAGCACCTCTTCTACCTGGGGCATCTTCACATATGCGTGGTCACGTAGCCCCTGCAGATTTAAATAATTCAATGGTGAACCAGTGATCTCGAAAACTCATTGTGGAGATTGGAAAGAAATGGAAGGTTCACGAGGGGAGAGCATTTATGGCCCAGGAGGAATAGTTAATCTAGTCTGCCTTGAATGACCTCTTGCTTTTCCACCAACCAGTCTAGTCTGAGTCTAGCCATGGCACAGGTCATCACTTCCAGCAACTCATATGCAGGGCCACGAGAAGGAGGCTATAGATATAATGTCCATCCTTAACTTCCTCCACATTTAACTCCTAAGAGCTAGGTCTAACCAATAACATGCTTTCAAATGGATCAAAAGAGGTAGCAGAGCGGGCTTCTTGATCCAGACAGAGCCTTGGAGCTATCGTTTGAATTCTAAGAAAGGGATGCACCTGTCTCGAATGCCTACGATAGCTTCACTTGTGACCCCAACGATCTGAGTCACCAAAACGCGAGGCACAGTTGCTTGGCTCCCTTCCCCCGTAAGGAGAGCCAGGGGTAAGCGGAGCTTCTTCACTGTGAAACAATCACAGTAAACGCTGCCAGCTCCCTCAAGAGCTGACCGTGTGTGCTTCACTCCTAAACAAATGACACATAGATTGTGTGAATCGTCACCCACAATGAAGCGGGGATACGGAGATGCACAATTTCTAAATGCATGTTTGCTTGCCATCCTAATACTTGTTGAGACAGACAATAAATAAGACTCACAACACACAGAGCACTTCCTGAAGAAAAATAAGCTGAGTGAAGTCACATGACTACCTTGGCCAGTAGAATTGTCATATATTTACACCGTAAAAACAGTTTTAGGCACCGGCACACACTGAAGGCATTTTCATAGTGTCAGCAACTGATGCAGCATTGAGCTAAAGTAGGTCTAATTTTTATATGGTCTTATTTTTCATGTTCAAGTTCTGAACAGGTTAAGTGCAAAAAGTACAAAGAGTTTAGTTAAATAGTCTTCCTCCAAGAGATCTGAGTCAAATGTCTTTTGAAGATTTCAGTTGAGCTTTTATATATTATGCTGCAGGGAAATGACATCCCGTTTTATAATTCCTTATTTTCACCAACAGGACCAAATAAGAAGCCCAAGAATCCTGACGCTTTTCAGATTGGCTTCCCGATGCGCACCAACTACATGTATGGGCGAATTAAACGCACCCTTCTGAGTGAGATCTTCGCCCTGACGGTCTGCCTTTGGTTGAAAGGAGGCTCAGGTCCTGGGATCGGGACTCCGTTCTCCTACTCTGTCCCGGGCCAGGCCAATGAGCTTGTCCTGATTGAGTGGGGCAACAATCCCATGGAGCTGCTGGTGAATGACAAGGTAAAGAAATTACCCAATTATAAAACAGGGATTTTGTAATGAAAGATTAATGTCCTGGATTCGATAAACACAGGTAATCCTCTCAAAAAAACATTATAACTTAGAAGTGTATTTAAATATGGCAAAATAAAATATAAAATAACATTGGACAAAATAACTGTAATAAAATGCATTGTGTTAAAATGTTAGACCTCACATTTAGGAAAAAGTGTCAAAAGACTTATCCTGCCGATGACCTTGTCCTGCTCTGCAACAGTCTGCAAAGCTCTCTCTTCCTCTTGGCTTCCCAGCCATTTGCATCATCCTGCCTAATTAATTAATGGCTTATCCGTGGTTGACGTGTGAATACATTCTAACGTTTTTTGTGTTTTTTTTAACCGAAACAAGACAGATCTCTTCAGTCAATGACTGTTTACATGCTGTCAACTTAACTAATGCTGGAATGCTGCTGAAGCCTACAGCTAATAAGCAATAATGACGAGGTTTGTCAGTGTAAACTACTATTCCACAAGGCTACTTTGTTAAAGTATACAAGCAAACTATAAACATTTAATTCTGACAAACATTGCTAATTCTGATTCTAAAAAACTGACAGACAACATGGGACATACAGTACCATGCAAACATTTAGGGTCAGTAAGATTTTTAAACAGTGTAAATAGCCTGTCACTTTACACTAACTCCGCCCACCAATGTCTGGTTTTGCCACACAAGATAAAAAAGACGCGTGCCATTCAACGTCTGCAGTAGCGAAGGTTGTACGGAGTATGGTAACATTTGAACGCGATCGACCCGATTTCGAATCCTCCTTTTTCCAAACTTACTCTTCTCCCTTTTCAACCCTAAATCAACATATTAGAATGATTTCTGAAGGATCATGTGACACTGAATACTGGAATAATGATGCTGAAAATTCAGCTTTGCCATCTCAGGAATAAATGTCATTTTAAACATAAACATTTTTAATTGTAAAAATATTTCACAGTATAACTTTTTATTGGATCGATCAAATAAGTGCAGCACAAACCCCAAGCTTTTATTGCAAGAGAAAATGTTAATCAGGTCAGTATATGGTATCTCCAGTATATACATCTCCATCATCAGACAAGGATACATCAGTAAAACTGAACTAGGGCGCAACAGTATATAAAAAAAAAAAACTGAATATGCGAAAGTGTGTAAGACAGAATTCCATCTACTATAATTACAAAACAATTGCTGTATTGTTTAAAGATGTATTCTGTTTTTGCCCTCTTGCAGGCTGTCACTCTTCCTCTTTCTCTGACGGACAGTAAGTGGCACCACCTCTGTGTAACATGGTCCACACGTGATGGCATGTGGGAGGCTTATCAGGACGGTGTGAAAAGAGGCTCTGGAGAGAATCTGTCCCCTTGGCATCCGATTAAACCAGGGGGAGTCTTCATCCTGGGACAGGAACAGGTACATCTCACAGAATCAAACAAAAGTGAATTAAAACAGACTTGCAATAACACCCGACTCTTTTGTACCCAGGACACTCTGGGCGGCCGTTTCGACGCCACACAGTCTTTTGTGGGTGAGATGTCGGATCTGCAGCTGTGGTCACGTATGCTCACCTCTACCGAGATCTACAACCAAGCATCCTGCTCCAGCCACCTCACTGGTGACGTCATCACCTGGAGTGAGTCCATGGTGGAACTCCACGGAGGTGTCACAAAATACCCGTTCGACCCTTGTCATTAAGGATCTAACCACAAAGACCACCTCTGCTTAACTTGCAGCTGGAAAGGTGGACAGTTATGAATCTGGACTCAGCCACTCAATTAACTAAGCACTTTATTAGTTTATGTGTCTAAGTGTCTAAGAATTACATACCCCATATCGATAAGCACTCAGGATGTCAACAGACTGGTTGAACTCCATTCTGTTGTTGGTTCGCTTCCAGACAATAATGAAAGTACTTAAGTACTTTAGTATAAAACGTGAAACAAAAACACTTGACACAACAACTAATTACAGTTGGCATGTACTATTAAAATAAGGTGAGACATTGTGGACTTTTTTATATCTGTACAATGTCAAATTAATTCCTTTTCTTTGGTTGGTTAGACCCATTTGTAATCGCTCTAGGCAGCATGGGGGCAGCAGTGAGTTTTAAAGGCCTACATTTCATTTATGCTGCATTTTTATAAGCCAGGACTTCAGTATAGCTTATAACCTGAGGTGCTCTTTTAGTATTGCAAATCAAGAATAAATTATGCTTAAAATAAACAAATTTTGTAATGTTTTTATGCATGTAAATTTGTATTATAGAAAGTGAAAATGTGCAGGTTAGATTAAATGTCTTGGAAATGATGTTGTTTTTCCATAAGTATAATGTACAAAGATGACAAGTGATGTCTGTGGGCAGATGGGATGCTGGTATGGATTTATATACAGTACGCACATGCCAGAAAACTAGAAGCTGAAAGAAAACAGTGAGGTGTCCATGGCAACATAGCTTAAAGGAGGATTAAAGAGCTGAAGAACACTCTCATTTAGAATCTATCACTCTTTTTATTCTCTATCTCTCCTTTGCTATTCGGTTTCATAATATATAATGCACTTTTTGTGTTTAAACACATGCACATATGTATCTGAAGAGTATATCACGGCGACTGTAAATAAGTTGGTTGCACGTTGCAGTTATTATTCTGTGAAATGTTTTTTAAATTGAGACACAGGTCTGTGTTTGATTATTGAATAATGAACTTAAGTACAATATGGTTTTAAGTAGATTACAGCAACAATTGTATACATTATTTTGTGACATATGGGGCTGTGGAGAAAATTCTTTTAACATGCTTTACTACTGTGAAATTTCATTGGTCCAAAAACCGAATCGCGTCTCGTTAGGAAATGCATTAGTCTGTTTATTAAAATGCTGCTGCTTATTTTGAATTTAACCAAAAATCTGGTGGCATTTATTAGATTATGCATTTTCACTATTATTAATTATTATTAACCATTAATTGTTTAAAACTTTTTAACTAGATGGCCAAATGTACACCCAGAGTCTGAATTTTTTCCCCTTCCTATCAAAGGACACTTTACAGATTTACCAGTTAGATAATAGTCCAACCTGACTGGTCAGATTTATGTATGCATGCATTTGTATGCATTATGTGTGTGTGTTCAAAATGGACTGCATAAATCAACTGTTAAAACCGCTTAACCTCGCCTTTGGTATATATCTGTATCCAAATGCACTAATTAGTTTTTTTCTTTCATCTTCATAATATAATTGATGTATATAGCAGTTGTGTGTATATATCATATTTTTACTCATTATTAACAATATGTTTGGGCATATCTTTAATGCCCGTAAGCCAAAATGTACAAGCTTAACTTGAGACAAGCATGTATTCAATTATTTGTAAATAAAGTAATGGTTTTGAACTTATCAGTGTTTTTATTATTATTTTTTAAATGTTATTTTCCCCCTCTTAGCTTTATAATAATGTTTCTTCTTTTTTTATTCATTATTACTTCATTCATTCATGCATGTGCACACAAGAGAACATCAGTGGAGGTTGACAGCAGGAACAAGCCACTTATTAAAGTGACAAATAAAATTGTATATTCAAATTACGCAACGTCGTTTGAGGCAGAGCCATGGCTCTGGTTTAAGAAAGCCTAAAGTGAAGTGAAATGAAATTCATCTTCTCCACATATAACCAATCATTATTAGAGTTAACCATTTAGGCCAATCAGTTTTAGTAGGCCTATCAAATTAATGCGTTATCAAACCTGTGGTTAAAACAACAGGTAAAGAAAAAGAGTTAAATTTAGCCAAAATATCAATGAAGCATTTGAAAAGTAGGTGTTCTCTTTCGAGAGTACTCTTGTATTGCGTAGCTACGCTATGGGAAAACTCCTTTTCTTGAGATATTGAAACCAAAAATTATCCTTGTAATTTTATATATGTAAAACGCAGTGTAGCTGCACAGCAGACCCAAGCAGAGCATACTAGCACGCTGATTGGCTGTGCTGCAGCAACTGCACAAACCTATGGCGAGGTGGCTGAGGCATGCAAACCAATTGACCTATCGGTAAGCCCCTCCCCTCGAACGCAGATGGGCCAATGGCAGTTGAGTATCAGTTGCGCTGGGATCGGAACTCGGACATCTTTAGGTTTCAGCGCCATAGAGAAACATTGGAAAATCCAAAGCTCTCATCAGTTTGATGGTGTTTATGCTACAAAAATGGTAAAACGATGTACCTTGGGTACTGTAACACTGACTCCAGGTATCCTGAGAGGATTTTATGGGTGTCATACTCTTATTAAGTTACGATTAAAGTCCCTGCTAACGTACAAACCGGAAAAACTAACTGTTCTCACGTCATGTAACGGTGTAGGTCAAAAACACATAAACGAAGGTCTACATGGGGGACTTACCGATGGGTCAATTAGGTCGCTTCCCGCCCTAACACTCCCTCTCGGGCTGTGCAAAAAGAAGCACCGTGAACAGAGAATGCCAGAGTGGACGAGCAAGCCCACGCTGGAAAACTCCCCGCGTGTCTCGCTGTCAGAGTCTCCTTCACCTGTCCTGTTCATCCAGGAAGACCAGCGCCCCTCTCAGTTAGCGGCCGGTACCGTTTCCTTCGGCGGACCAGAAGTGGATCAAGTGGACCATTTTCACTCTCTTTACACTTCTCCCAGTCCCCTCTTTTCAGGTGGCTGGAGATGTCAACATTGTAGTCAGCGAGCCTGTTATAAAGCACGCACGCCTGCACACAAACACCGTATTAACGGCGACCCTAATAAATCACAAAAAGAGTTTTTCCTCTGTTCTGACTGTAGGCAGTGTGCCCACTATATAGTATGCACCCCTGCACATAAGCACTTTACACAGCGCCGAGTGCTTTACCAAAACACAGAAGGAGTCACAAGCCATGTGCCATTTTCACTCTCTTTACACTTCTCCCAGTTCCCTCTATTCAGGCAGCTGGAGATGTCAACATTGCAGTCTGGTTAACTGTTAAATGGTGTAATCTGTGCAGCAACAGGCTGGGCCTCTCCGTCCACATTTATTAGATTCTATAACTTAAAGGTTCCTGCTTTGCAAGCTAGGGTTCTTTCCATATAAACAAATGTATAACACATTTGCAATAACTGTAGGCCCGACTCTGTCCGGTCTAGTTTTTATCTAAACTCTATATAAAACAAATGTATAACACATTTGCAATATCATATGGCCCGACTCTGTCCGGTCTGGTTTTATCTAAATCCCATAATAGACAAATGTATAACACATTTGCAATAACTAGACCGGACAGAGTCGGGCCTATAGTTTTTATCTAAACTCTGTATAAACAAATGTATAACACATTTGCAATATCATATGTGTTACGTACTGCTCCGAGACTTAAGGGTAGAGGACCCAAACGCAGCTTTAATGAAGGGTAATCCACAATCGTAATCAAAAGTACAGGCAAGGTCAAAACACAGGTAGGCAGTCCAAACATGCAAACAAGGAGGCAAAAGGGTAATCCAGGAAACCAAGAGACATGAAACCAAGGAAAATGCTCAGAAATGCAGTGTAACACTAAACAAGACTTAGCAAAGAATGACAGGGTGAACAGGCTAGATATAGGCAGAGGTAATGAGGTAAATGAGACACAGGTTTAAACAGTGAGTGCTGATGAGTCCGGGCAAAGGATTATAGGTGATGTAGTCTATGATGGAATGACAGTCCAGATTGGAGTGCCCTCTGGTGGTGATCAGGGGCACTCACACTGGTGAATCGTTACATAGCCCCCCCTCAAAGGAGTGGCTTCCAGACGCTCCTGAAATGGTCTAGGAGGGAGGTGGAGCGGAGGCGGGATGGAAGGCCAGGCCCATGGAGCGGAAGAGGGCCTGGAGACTCAGGCAGAGCAGGCAGAGCAGGCAGCCAGGGCGCAACAGGCCGGGCAGATGACCAGGGTGGCTCAGACCGTTCCGGAGGCCAGGGCGGCCCACACAGCTCAGTCCTCTCTGGACCTGAAACAGGAAGCGGAGTCCTCTCTGGACTCAGAACAGGAAGCGAAGTCCTCTCTGGGCTCGAGACAGGAAGCGGAGTCCTCTCTGGGCTCGTGACAGGAGGCGGAGCCCTCTCTGGACTAGTGACAGGAGGCGGAGCCCTCTCTGGACTCTGGTCACGGGCTGAAGCCCTCTCTGGACTCTGGTCACGGGCTGAAGCCCTCTCTGGACTCTGGTCACGGGCTGAAGCCCTCTCTGGACTCTGGTCACGGGCTGAAGCCCTCTCTGGACGCTGGTCAGTGGCTGGGGCCATCTCTGGATGCTGGTCAGTGGCTAGGGCCATCTCTGGACGCTGGTCAGTGGCTGGAGCCATCTCTGGACGCTGGTCAGTGGCTGGAGCCATCTCTGGACCCTGGACGTAGACATGAGACGTCGCTGGACCCTGGACGTGGACAGGAGACGTCGCTGAACACTGGACGTGGACAGGAGACTTCACTGGACGGCAGCCATGATGGAACAAGACTCTGGAATGGCGGCCATGTTGTCCGAAGACACATGCTTAGCAGATGCAGTGGGAATGTCACTATCCTCCTCCATGATACCCACTGTAAAAGCAGAGCCGGCTCAGATAGTCCTCCCCGGAAAAATATCATTAGGCATACCTCGTCCATTAAAGTCAAATGTGCCAGCTCAATAAAGTCCTCTACATAGTCCTCGATAGGACAATCTCCTTGACGCAGACACAGGATTCTTGCTGCTGGATTCATTGTTGCGGCTATGTCTTCTGTTACGTACTGCTCCGAGACTTAAGGGTAGAGGATCCAAACGCAACTTTAATGAAGGGTAATCCACAATCGAGTCCGGGCAAAGGATTATGGGTGACGTAGTCTATGATGGAATCACAGTCCGGGTTGGAGTGCCCTCTGGTGGTGATCAGGGGTACTCACACTGGTGAATCGTTACAATATGGTCCGACTCTGTCCGGTCTGGTTTTATCTAAATCCCATAATAGACAAATGTATAACACATTTGCAATAACTATAAGGCCCGACTCTGTCTGGTCTAGTTTTTAGTTAATTCCATATAAACAAATGTATAACACATTTGCAATAACTATAAGACCTGACTCTGTCCGGTCTAGTTCTTATCTAAATTCCATATAAACAAATGTATAACACATTTGCAATAATCATAGGCCTGACTCTGTCTGGTCTAGTTTTTACCTAATGATATGACGGGAATATTAATTCCCTACATTCCCTATGAGGCTCACCACTTGTTGGCCTCTTTTTGGTACTCATAACTTTTTCCCTTCTATGGGCCTCAGGCTCTCGTCCCAGGCCATAGTATGGGGCAAAGTTTTTAAGCAAGCACGGCATTTTAAATTGGGTTCCCATAGCGTAGCTACGCAATACGAGAGTACTCTCGAGTATTGAGTAGCCCACCGTGCTATTGTGCTTAGATCAGGGGATCGCTTCAGTTGATTTAACCTGTAATCCTATGGTGTACATGGGCTTTTATAGCCGTAGGCCACACCCATTCTGGCGGGAGCTGACATGTTAGGGCGGGAAGCGACCCAATTGGTTTGCACACCTCAGCCGTCTCACCATAGGTTCATGCAGTTGCCGAAGCGCAGCCAATCAGCGCGCTAGTATGCTCTGCTTGGGTCTGCTGTGCAGCTGCACTGTGTTTTACATATAATTTTATACAAGGATAATTCTTGCCTTCAATATCTCGAGAAAAGGAGTTTTCCCATAGCGTAGCTACGCAATTCATATAAATGATTACAGTATGCAAATAAAATTGCAAGATTGTTTCGTTGTGTTATGGAACAGACACTCAAGACAGACTCATCTACAAATTGAGTTTGTAGATGATAAAATAAAAGCCACTAGATGACTAGCCTGAAACCATTAGCCAAAAAAGCTTAATGCTAACGCTGCGGCTGCCAGTATGCAGGAAAGGAGACCAGATGCTATTTTTTTTAATGGATGTCAATAGAGAAGAGGCTTCACTACACTGAATAAACTGCTTTTGTGAGGAAACACCTCATCATTTAATGAATCGACTGCCTGTCCACTAATCTTCAACATGTTTTATGCTAAACAATACTTTTGTTCAGAACGAAATGTAGATTTTACTATGATAAAAAGGTTATTTTATAAAAGAAGGGAATGTCACGACAGTTAGGACTCATTTACAGCATCACCATAGTATTTTGCTGAATGTCCTACAATTGTGTTATTTGCACTTTAGTCAACAAAACCTGACAGCAGTCTATATATGTAGCTAATAAGTTATTTATTATTTATTAAGGTAATCTGGCTCAATCTTCCACTGCCAGCTTATGGTGGGGATAAGGAGCTTGGCATGATGCTTGTGGAATCACTGCTCAGAGATCCCCTGGTTTTGAAGGCATCCAAGAACTAAAGAAAAAAGTACATCTTCATATAAATGACCTGAGGGGTGTGCAGACATGACAGCGACATATATTATTATCTCTCACCTTCGATATCTGGCAAAATGATGAGCCAGTGAACAGAACAGCTGCACAGAGCTGTAGGTTTCCCGCTGGTATATTGTTTACCATTGGCTGGCTCGACCAATCACTGGAGTACTCACAGTGAGCACAGTGCTGTTTGACACGGAGAAGTGTCCTAATGGTTGTTCGTAAAACAACCCAACTCCGGGTGCAGACAGGGCATCTTCTAAAAAGCTCCAGCAGTTTATCTTCATAAACAATGTACTTAGTCACTTTGTGAGGTAATACTTCTTTGGAGACACTATGTAAAAGTAAAAACTAATTTAAATAAAAGCATAAATAATCATAATTTGGTTATGTAATGTGTATGTATCACATGTAATAACTTCATGACAAACAATCAAAAGTATTTAAAAAAGTACTCGGTTGCTTACGTAACCTCGGTTTCCTGAGATAAGGGAACGAGTGCTGCGTCTTCTAGACGCAATGGGAAATAATCTATTTCTCGAATTACTGAAGCATTTTGTAAAATCACGCAGTGCTACTGCCCAGTCAAAACGCTATTGTATCGTTATGCTATTGGCTGGCCAGTGGGAACTGCATGAACCAATGGCAGAACAGCGTAACTGAGCGAACCAATGGGCACAAAGCCCGCGAAGATGAGCACGAAAGCCCACCAAATGGGCATGGCATCTTCCTTAAAGGTACGCTGTAATGCTCTAAAACGTCAGGTTATATCGTACTGAACCGACGATCACCCGTTGTTTAGCGCCATATATATATATATATATATATATATATATATGGTGGAGTGAGCTTTGACACCTATGGGGCATTGGATGCCTATAGTATCATAGGCTAACGCTATCGCGTCCACTAGCCATCTGGCCAGGCTTTGTTTAGTGACCGGAAGTCCTTTAGTGCGGCCACCAAAACTTACAAAGAGCTGCTCCGGCTGTCTAAATTGGGAGGACCACTCAGTATATGCTCTAAGCGCCCTAACTGGACAGAGCAGGTGTAACTGTCTCTCATCCTCAGAGGGGGGGAGAGCAGAGAGAGTGATTACCTGTGCTTTGAACGATGTTGAAAGCACTTTGGGTACATAGCCATGTCTCTGTTTGAGGATGACTTTAGAATCGCCTGGGCACATTTCTAGACATGACGCGTTCAAAGAGAGCGCTTGAATGTCACCAATACGCTTAACTGATGCCAGCGCTAATAGCAGGGCAGTTTTCAGCGAAAGTGGTTTTAATTCGGCCTCCTGGCTCCTTTTAAGAATTTTACGACCATGTCGTGTCTGCCTACTGATTGGCCAGCTATCGGTGCATGAGATGCGGCGATAGCTGCCGTGTAGACTTTGAGTGTGGATGGAGTGCGTCCTGCATCCAACATCTCTTGTAGAAAAACTAGTATCTGTAATATCTCGCATAACACTGGGTTATGGTTCCTGGCTGAACACCAGTCAGAGAACACTGACCATTTAAGGGCATAGAGACACCTAGTAGACGGAGCTCTAGCTTCACTGATAGTGCTCAGGACACTCACTAGGAGGTTCTCAAGCTCCCCTTGAGTGGCCAGACATGTAGTGCCCACAGTTTGGGATGGGGGTGCCAGATTGTCCCCTTCACCTGAGAAAGGAGACCTTTTCTCAGGGCAACTGGCCATGGGGCTGCTGATAGTAGCTGAATTAACTCGGGAAACCAGTGGTGGGTTCGCCAAAGTGGAGCCACTAGCAGGACTGTGTGCTTGCATTCCCTGATTCTTTTTAAGACCTGAGGGAGGAGTGGGACTGTAGGAAAAGCATAAAGCAGGCAGCTGGGCCATTCGTGGGCCAGCGCATCCTTGCTCTTTGAAAAATAAATCGGGCAGTGACAGTTGTCTTCGGAGGCAAAGAGGTCGACCTCTGCCCTCCTAAAAACCCTCCATATCATTTGAACCATTTGGGGATAGAGGGTCCATTCCCCTGGGGACACGAGGCCCCTGAAGAGCATGTCTGCTCCCTGGTTCAGTCTGCCTGGCACATGCACTGCTTTTAGTGAATGTAATTGCCCATAGGAGGACATGTCTGACCTGTTGGTTGAGCCATCTCGACCTGAGCCCGCCTTGGTCGAGCTGCTGTGTAGTCAGAGCGTGCTCATTCGACAGCCCCACCCTCATTTGGGCCGAGTCTAAAATTGTTCCCAGGAAGGAGATTCTCTGCCTGGGAAGCAATGAGCTCTTGGCTGTATTTATTCTGAGACCCAGGCATTCTAGATGGCTGAGTAGCACAGATTTGTGAGATTTTAGTTCTTCCTCTGACTGGGCCAGGATGAGCCAGTCGTCGAGGTAGCTCAGAATGCGCATTCCAGCTTGTCTTAAGGGGGAGAGAGCTGCATCCATACACTTCGTGAAAGTGCGGGGGGCCAGAGACAGGCCAAGGCAGGACTGTGTACTGATAAGCCTTCCCGTCGAACACAAATCCCAAAAACGGTCTGTGACGTGGGATAATTTGGATATGAAAGTAAGCATCTTTCAGATCCACTGAGAAAAACCAGTCCATCGGGCGGATTTGCTCGATGATCTGTTTTAATGTCAGCATTCTGAAAGGACGTTTGATAAGACCCTTGTTCAGATGTCTGAGGTCTAAGATGGGCCTGAGGCCACAATCTTTTTTGGGGACAAGGAAATAGCAGCTGTAAAACCCTGACTCGCTCTGTGCTGGAGGCACCGCTTCTATAGCTTTTTTCATCAATAGGCTCTCCACTTCGGTTTTGAGGATGTTGCTCTCCACTGAAGTGTGAGTTATGCCCGCGAAACGGAGTGGTTTGCGAACGAATTGGAGCGAGTAACCTCGTTGAATTGTTTTTATAACCCACTGTGACACACAGGGGATGGCTTTCCAAGCCTCTGCCCGGTTGTACAGGGGTTTTATAGTGTCAGAAGGTGGTGCGCTGTGCAGGGCGCCGACTTCCGTGTGGTGTGGAAGAGAAAGAAAACTAATTTCTTGAACATTTATGTTTTTTATTGAACTCGCCATTATAGCGGTAGAATGCAGGGGAGCGCGCATTAGAGCGGGCTCGCAGTCTTATCGGCCTTCTTCATCTCGGTGAGGTTCAGCCATAGATGGCGTTCAAGCACAACGAGGCTGGCCATGGACCTGCCTATGGCCTGGGCGGTGGCTTTCGTGGCGCGAAGGGCCAGGTCTCTGGCGAAGCGGAGCGGAGCGGAGGTCACGGAAAACCTCTTGATCTGGCCCAGTCTCGTCCATAGTCTGGAGGAGCTTGGCCTGAAACACTTGCAGGACCGCCATCGAGTGAAGAGCGGAGCCTGCTTGGCCGGCGGAAGCATAGGCCCTATTCGTCAAGGCTGACGTTGTTGGAAAGGGCTTGGAAGGGTGGGCGATCCTAGGCTTCCAGCCTATCGCAGAGGGCGGACAGAGGTGCCCGGCCACCGTTTCCTCAAGCAGAGGAAGCTTCTCGTAGCCCTTCTCGACAGCACCGTCAATGGTGGAAAGCGCGTGCGAGATGGATGGGCAGAGACGAGCAGAGTAGGGGGCGCGCCATGACTTCGCTAGCTCCTCGTGTACCCCAGGAAAGAACGGTGCAGCTCTCTATCAAGGGGCCTGCTGGTGCCCCGGCAGGGGGCGGGGTCGCACTCTGAAAAGATCACTACCCACGGGCGAAGAGAGGAGATGGGCATACTCTCGCAGTGAGAGCAGCCGGACCCGGTGAGAGCAGCGTCCGCGTGGGCTTTGCCCAGACAGATCACACACACATCGTGGCCGTCCTCTTCATGCAGGTGAGTGCTGCATGTAACACACATTTGGCACGACATGACGTATGTTGCTAATGGACAGTAGTAAAGAATACACCGTAGTGTTTCACCGGAGAGCGCAGGGGAATGGCGCGACAGCTCGCGGGATCGCTGGCGATTGAGCGCGCTGAAACAGGCCGCTGAACATTCCGCTGCAGGCTCGTCTTTTCTCGGCGAAGGTAGTGTAGCTTCGAGAGTTTATCAGCAAGGACCGAGATCGTCGCTGAAGGAGATTAATCTGACGTTTTAGAGCATTACAGCGTACCTTTAAGGCAGATGCCACGTCCATTTGGCGGGCTTTTGTGCTCAGCTTCGCGGGCTTTGTGCCCATTGGTTCGCTCAGTTATGCTGTTCTGCCATTGGTTCATGTAGTTCCCACTGGCCAGCCAATAGTGTGCGAGATGTCTCAACACTGTTTTGACTGGGCAGTAGCACTGCGTGATTTTACGAAATGCTTCAGTAATTAGAGAAATAGATTATTTCTCACGCAGTATGACTGACCGTTCGAAAGGGAACAAGTAATAGCTAAATTATGGTCAAATATATATAAAGTATAAAAACAGTCAAATATAACAGAAAAACCCAACGGGACTAAACGCATTACCTTGTACAATTCATGGTGCTCTCACTTTCATCTTGATGGTAGCTGGAGTCATTAGTGGACACCTCACATCTTTTCCTTTTTATTGGTGTAGAGGTTGCCCCGGGACACTCTGTGAAAGGCTCCATCAGTGTGACTGTGTCACACGACACACTCCTGTTAGGCATTCTGGCCTGGATGGCTGCCCAAATTAACAATAGATTTGTTATCAATAAGCATCGAAAGACAAAACAAAATTATATCATCTTGACTATATGATGCACACCTGCATATCTGGAGCTGACTGATTCAGTCTGGCACCCAATTTCTCTGGTCATCTTAGGCCTCGTCCACACGGAGACGCGTTTAGCTGTATATGTAAAGAATTTGTACCGTATCAGCGTTTCGTCCACACAGCGCCACATACTCGCCACATACTGGTCTGCATGTATACTACATCGTTTTGAGTCGGTTTCAGTGCTCTCGTGTGTACGCAGATATTTCTTGAAACGAGGGGGAAAAAAGATCGGATAGGGAAAGCTCTGGCATTGTGTGGACGAGGCCTTAGGCTAAAAAAAAATTGTGTTATCGTTTATAATTACAGTCTTATATTCAGTAATTTTAGAGATTTTAAAATGTTTATAAATAAGTGACATGAATATTCTCACAAAGCAAATAATCTTAAATAATACATATCCAAACAGAAACCTTGTTACAATATGTGGCACGAACACCATCACACTCCAGGATTGCTGAAATGGGCTCCTGAGCTATTCAAATAGTCTGGGGGTGGACGCGTTCTCGATTCCCCCTGTCCCACGAACCCACTATTTGTCCGCTGACCCGCTAAAGTGGGCAAATGACCCCTGGACCCCTGCTGACCTCTGCCAAGCTAAACCCCACTAACCCACTATTTGTCCGAAGTACATATTAACACCGCAGCAGACCCCATTAGCGCGTTAGCCCCGTGTCAGGAGTAGCGGAAGCTAACGTTTAGCATACTTTGCCTAACTTAGCAACATGACAACGTGATGAATTAACTTTAGCTTAATAGGAAGGAACATCAACTGTGATTAAAAATATATGCTCACTCACATCAAGACGCCGCTGCGGTGATGGAGTCCATAGAGGAGGAGCAGCGTTTGGCACTGCATCGCTTTTTACCGCAAGCTGTTTGGAGAAGCCCATTTCCACCTTCATTGCGTTGGAGCAGTGTTACTCATTACTAATACGGTGAAATGATCATGCAGTCAATACATATATTTCACAAAAACAAGCAGGGCTATAACATAACCCATTAAAAACTCAAAGTGTATGCTATATTACAAATAATTTATATTTAAAAAAATACCCCAAAACCCAAACCTAACCCAAAAACTGCAGCATTACAAGATGGAAATATAGACTAGAAAGGATACTTCAACTTGCTCTGCCCTTCCGTCCATGACCCACCGCGGAGTTGCCAGTTTTGGCTGTCTTTCCAGCTTTTAACACCGAATGTGCTCTTATAGATCATCACGTTCTCATGAAATGCGTATCTATAACACAAATTGTATTTATCGTGCGATTTATACAGAAAAATGACTTTTTACGTGCATATGATATGCATTGTCAACTAGGATTAGTGATGTGGGTTACGCGCCAGCATCATAAGCACAAACAGCACGCCAGAATCTAACAAACTATAACACAGAAGAATTATGCCTAAATGTCCGTTCTGTCGAGTATCCTCATAAAAACAGTTTTAGATTAGTTAAATAACGTCTATATATACGTCTTTAATAACTTGAGTTGAGAGGAAATGGGACGCGTGTGACAGCGCGTCAGATCCGCGTCATGTTCGGTAGCGGCAGATCTTAAAGGAACAGCAGCCACTAATGCTGTCCGTTATTAATGTTCATCACTCACTGCTCTTGACTAAAGAACTTTTGTAGATTTAATAAGGATTAATCTATATTTAATTCATAATAAGTTTAAAGCCTAAAAAATGTTAAAAAGCTTCCAAAACTTAAAGCTTTTCAGCTTTTCATTTTTTCTAGATTAACTTGGTGATTTACTGTGAAATTATTACATTATTAAATATATTAAAAACGTGTTTTTAACAGAAAAATGTGTGAATAATCTAGTTTTGTTAATTGACATGTTTTTTAATTTTTTCAATTGACAGCACTAAAAGAAAGTTTACATAAAAAAAATATTACGCATACCCACTATCTATATACCTTTTGTATTTATGGCATTGCATATTGTAGCCTATGTTCAGGGATGACAGACTGATTAGCAGACATGCTATTTATGACTGGATGTAACTTTTGATACTTTGCGGTGAAAGTGGCTCTCCTATTGATTTTGTCCTATTAGTGCGGCTCTCCTGAAAAAAATAGCGAAGACCACTGCGTTGGAGAAACAATCCTGCATAAAATGCAGGTTGCACACTCCAGCTCTAGGCGGGAACTCACACACTTCCAGGCCAAGTGCAACCACTGGCGCCTAATTTCCAAATCTGCTGGAAAGCTATGCAGTCCAGCAGTGTGCTGCAACCAGCAACACTACACCTACGTCCCATCCTAACCACTGTACTAAATACAGATAAAGCTAATGCTAAATATATACGCTAACGTGAATACTATGCTACTAACTAACTATACTTCTAACAATACTACACACAACTATGCTAATTAACTAACTAGGCTATACAAAATAATCTAAATAACTATATAAATGGCTATGCTAACTAGATGCTAAAATACGCTATCCTGATAATTTTCAATACTCGCAATTCCAACTCTTGACTCGCTTGACTTTTTGACGGAACAAGATGTTTTTATACCAGGGGCTGAGCCTATATAAGGGATGTGGAGTTTTTCTTTTGCTATTTGAGCAAATGGGGACACAAAAAATATATTTAATGTATACTCTCATTCACCGCTATAAAAGTTAACCCAACTATGACGACTTCCGCTCTGAGAAACCCAGAAATGTGAAAAGGGTCTATAATTCAACTGCAGTAGCCACTGTTGAACCATAAGAGGGCAGCACTCAGACGTTTTTACACCATATATTGTAGAATTAAAACACTTTATACCCAAATGTCAAAACATTTACTTGAATCAATGAACAGCACTAATAAAGCCCCATTTGCAGATCATTAACTAAAAAAAGTTTTTTTAGGGTTTAGTTACCCTTTAATAGTAATATTTGAGTGATATTGTATATTGTCTACTAAAGAAAGTAGAAAATACAGATGTTTTCTTTCTTTGGCTTTCGGGTTTTATGATGACTATTATAACTGCATGCACATGACGCTGATATTATGCATTTTAATGAAAGAGAAAATTAATAATTTATTGTGTTGTATGTTGTTTAATGAAAATAAAACAAATAAGTATTCTTTCTATCGCTGACAGGTTAGTCTTGTATTGTAATGTTTTATGACTGATGTGTGTGCCTAATGATGATGATATAACACTTTTTAATGAATGAAGGTAAAACAACATAAAATGAATGAATTAAATATGTAGGCCTATTAACCCATGCATGAATTATGGAAAACATTATCTAGATTTTTTTAAAGATTCTTTTTATTACTTTTAATATGATGCTAAAATTAAAATTTTCATTTTTACAAAATTCTGTTTTATTTAAAAATTATTTAACTGTCCACATATGTGGACACCATGCAACAAAAGCGTAAAATGGGACACAAAGCCACATATAACAATATGGAACATTTTGTTTTTATTAAGGCATGTTATGCTACGTATATCAGCTCAGTTATTAAAAGCAATAATATTACAATTTAATAACATTAAAACACATATTGTAGGAACTATAACGGTAGTTACATATATGCGGAAACATAGAGCTGGGCTTTGCTGGCACATACTCCTCATCACTGCTGCCACTGTCACTTCCACTGTCCTCTGGGATATTCTCTATTATTCTGTACTGAGTGTTTGACCTACACTCTAAAAAATGCTGGGTTAAAAACAACCCAAGGTGGGTTGAAAATGGACAAACCCAGCAATTGAGTTGTTTTAACCCAGCAGTTGGGTTAAATGTTTGCTTAAAACAACCCAATCGCTGGGTTTGTCCCTTTTCAACCCAACTTGAGTTGTTTTTAACCAAGCATTTTTTAGAGAATATGCTGTCCCTATATTTGGAAGGCAAAATGAGAATTTGTCTCGGTATGTATGTGTAAAGTTGCCATTTCATGCCGTAATATGTCATTTTGAATGGTTATTTATTATTATTATTATTATATTGATATATTTGTTAAATGTCTGTTTTATTACAATATAAGACAATTCATAACATCTTTGCAAAAATAGAACAGATATACTAGCAGGTTACAGAAATCAGACTTTATGCAATCTGACTCCACTGTATTGTTTCCTGTCACTACTGTTGGTGAGTTCATGTTTCAAATCTGTTCAAGTCAAGTCTGTGTTTGTTTTGTTCACTTGTAAATAAACTGCACATGGGTTCAACTGCAACTTGCCTTCGGTAGATTCGTGACCCATACAAAATGGACCCAGCAGTTTCTCAGCTCTTGAATCTTCGTCAAGCGGGAAGAGCTATTGAGGATTATGTGAAGGATTTTTTTTCCCCTTCTGTTTCATGTATTATTTGCCTAGGGACGAGATTCAATTTAAAAGGTGTTTTCGAATTTTTACATTTTTGATAAGAATGAAACATTAAAGGCGAACCTCGCTGAGTATACAATTATTATTATAATTTTTATTATTATTATTATATAATTTTTTTGGAATATAATAGTCTTTATCACAGACATAACATATCTACTTACGTCTTTTGTTTTGTTTTTTATTCAGCCATGAGAATTTGTCTGGTCTTTATGACAAAGAATGTTCTTCACAGCCAAAATTTGAAGCTATAACTGGGACCAGACACCCAAGAATGCAGATAACCGGCATTGTGTCTGGTCTGGCCCCAGGGGACATCACCTCACTAGCTGGTGCCTGCAAAAATGGCCCAAAGGGGGTCTGTGTGTTATAGAGAATGAAATACAATACAATATTGTAGCCATTTTTCCTCCGTATAAAGGATTAAGTAATCTACTATATCATTATATTTTATAATATTCTTTCACACCACTTTTGTAACAGTATTCTCACAACTTCAACAGCAAAGCATGTATTTATCACTGCGTTTGTCACTTTTAGAGAATGAATATCAAGATTTCTCCACAGAATCAATAAATTCATAAAGAACAAACAAAGTAACTACTCTATTGCAGTGCTGGGAGCCACGGCAGAGGTTTCATCATGTGTAATGGGCAGAAGATGGCAAATTAAATAAATGGAAAAAAAAACAGGCTTTGCATAAGAAATGGCCTTTGTCTGCCTGACCTTTTCTTTTCTACTTTGCATTTTGGTTCAAAGGTCTCAGTCTCAGGGTTTATAAAAAAGCATGAATGACTAACTAACTGGACACAAGAAAGCCTTTGACCTTCTAAGTGATCGCAAATATATTGATGATTGTGAATATCAATTTGGCCTCCACATTCTAATGTGAGATGTGTGTGTAAAATCTAATTTTTTATCAAATTAGTCAAATATGTTTTTGGATATTCTGAATGAACATAATGCCAATCTGTGATTAATGAAATGCCTGGCTTGTCATAAATTAACATTTATGAAATGCAGCAGTGACTATAGTATAGTGACTATAGATAATGCATAGCCTAATGTGTAATTAGGTGATTTCTATCAAAAGGAAAACACATTTAATAAAGGTAAAATAATAGTTTGGTAGAAACAACTCAGATGTCAGTATTTTTTTTTTGACTAACTACAATGTTATTCCCAGAGACAAGCACTTAAGTGATTAGTGGCATTAGACCGCAGAGGCTGCAAAGACCCTTAATGTTTGCATTATACATTTTTAATGATAAACTATTGTCAGTAAATGTGCCAATGGACATTATTTCACAAATCTATACATACTTCTGTAAGAATTTTATAACAGATGCACTATTATAATGGTAGTGTTATTGAATTACAAGCTCTAACGGTGCAGTTACACATTGTGTACTGAGGATGGCAGAAAAGTATCTTTATTGAAATCCCATCCCATGATGTGGCTGAACACTTCTTGTAGCACAAAACAATACATTGAAGATTTTTTTTTTTTTTTTTTTTTCCACTTTATACCTGTTTTGCTCATACATGATCATACATTTAAGTAATCAATATAATGTTGTATTTGGTAATAAAAATTAAATGCAAATCTAAAAATATGAGACAATATTTCTTACCCCAATACTTAAAGGATTAGTTCACTTTAAGATGAAACTGACCCCATGATTTACTCACCCTTAAGCCATCCTAGGTGTATGACTTTCTTCTTTCTGATGAACACAATGAGAGTTATATTAATAAATATCCTGACGCTTCCAAGCTTTATAATAGCAGTGAATGGGGCTCACGAGTTTGAAGCTCAAAGTAGTGCATCCATCCTTCATAAACGTACTCCACACGGCTCTGGGGGTTAAAGGGTTAGTTCACCCAAAAATGAAAATTAGCCCATGATTTACTCACCCTCAAGTCATCCTAGGTGTACACTCCCCTAAAGGATTATTAGGAACCCCATACTAATACTGTGTTTGACCCCCTTTCGCCTTCAGAACTGCCTTAATTCTACGTGGCATTGATTCAACAAGGTGTTGAAAGCATTCTTTAGAAATGTTGGCCCATATTGATAGGATAGCATCTTGCAGTTGATGGAGATTTGTGGGATGCACATCCAGGGCACGAAGCTCCTGTTCCACCACATCCCAAAGATGCTCTATTGGGTTGAGATCTGGTGACTGTGGGGGCCATTTTAGTACAGTGAACTCATTGTCATGTTCAAGAAACCCATTTGAAATGATTCGAGCTTTGTGACATGGTGCATTATCCTGCTGGAAGTAGCCATCAGAGGATGGGTACATGGTGGTCATAAAGGGATGGACATGGTCAGAAACAATGCTCAGGTAGGCCGTGGCATTTAAACGATGCCTAATTGGCACTAAGGCGCCTAAAGTGTGCCAAGAAAACATCCCCCACACCATTACACCACCACCACCAGCCTGCACAGTGGTAACAAGGCATGATGGATCCATGTTCTCATTCTGTTTACGCCAAATTCTGACTCTACCATCTGAATGTCTCAACAGAAATCGAGACTCATCAGACCAGGCAACATTTTTCCAGTCTTCAACTGTCCAATTTTGGTGAGCTCGTGCAAATTGTAGCCTCTTTTTCCTATTTGTAGTGGAGATGAGTGGTACCCGGTGGGGTCTTCTGCTGTTTTAGCCCATCCGCCTCAAGGTTGTGCGTGTTGTGGCTTCACAAATGCTTTGCTGCATACCTCGGTTGTAACGAGTGGTTATTTCAGTCAAAGTTGCTCTTCTATCAGCTTGAATCAGTCGGCCCATTCTCCTCTGACCTCTAGCATCAATAAGGCATTTTCGCCCACAGGACTGCTGCATACTGGATGTTTTTCCCTTTTCACACCATTCTTTGTAAACTCTAGAAATGGTTGTGCGTGAAAATCCCAGTAACTGAGCAGATTGTGAAATACTCAGACCGGCCCGTCTGGCACCAACAACCATGCCACGCTCAAAATTGCTTAAATCACCTTTCTTTCCAATTCTGACATTCAGTTTGGAGTTCAGGAGATTGTCTTGACCAGGACCACACCCCTAAATGCATTGAAGCAACTGCCATGTGATTGGTTGAATGGATAATTGCATTAATGAGAAATTGAACAGGTGTTCCTAATAATTCTTTAGGTGAGTGTATATGACATTCTTTTTTCAGGCGAATACAATCAGAGTTATATTAAAAAAGTCCTGGCTAATCCAAGCTGTATAATGTCAGTGATTGTGGCTCTGTTTTTGAAGTCCATAAAAGTGCATCTATATCCATCATACCTGCTCCACACGGCTCCAGGAGGTTAATAAAGGCCTTCTGAAGCAAATCGATGCATTTGTGTAAGACAGTGTTTCCCAACCCTGTTCCTGGAGGCACACCAACATTACACATTTTCCAACTCTTCCTGAACAAACACACCTGAATTAACTCATCAGCTCGTTAGTAGACTTCAAGACGGGGAGATAAAGGGGTTAGATGAGGGAGACATCCAAAATGTGCACTGTTGGTGTGCCTCCAGGAACAGGTTTGGGAAACACTGGTGTAAGAAAAATATCCATATTTTAAACTTTATAAAGTAAATTATCTAGCTTCCGGCCGATTGCCTTCCATATTCAACTTACGGAAAAAATTTACCTCCTGGCTCCGCAGTTCAAAATGCTTACACTACGTCTGACGACATTTGCACACCAGTTACGCTCTTCAGTTTTTGTAAGAAAAATATCAATTTAAAAGTTTATAAAGCTACCGCAGATCACCTTCCGTATTCAACTTACGGAAAAAGTGAAACGCCTCTCGCAGTTCAAAACGCTTACGTCAGTTACACTTTTATCATAAGTTGAATACGGAAGGCGGTCTGGCGGAAGCTAGATACTTTACTTTATAAAGTTTTAAATATGAATATTTTTCTTACAAAAACTCCATCGATTCACTTCAGAAAGCCTTTATTAACCCCCGGAGCCATGTGGAGTACTTTTATAATAGATGGATGTGTTTTTTGAGCTTCAAACTCGTGAGCCCTGTTCACCGCAATTATAAAGCATGGAAGCGTCAGGATATTTGTTAATATAATGTGTTCATCAGAAAGAAGAAAGTCATATACACCTAGGATGGCTTGAGGGTGAGTAAATCATGGGCTAATTTTCATTTTAAAGTGAACTAATCTTTTAATAGCAATAAACTTAATGAACAGAAAATCTCTATAGCTTGACTGTGTAAAAACCAAGTATTAAAGTTTAATTATGTTTGTAGGACAAGGATATATTTTATAAATGTTAGGTCGGGGCAGGTTGTGACATTAATGTTTGGGGCAAGTTGTCACACATGTTATAGCCTAATTACGTTTTTTTTTTTTTTCCCTTCTTCTTTTCCTAGTTTCTTTTTTTAACATACATATCACTTAAAAGCCATTACATTTTAAACACAAATGTTTCAAATACAGAAGTTTAATTTGAATAGCTAGCTTTCTCATAGGTAAACAGTAAAAATGTTCAAACAATATTTTAACATACAGTATGTGTATGTGCCTACACATTAATTAACTTGTTTTAAAAAAGGGGAAATGTATCATCCCCCAAAAAAGTACAACTAAAGTACAAGGCAACTAGCCCTAATCTCTATTTATAGCTTCTTTTTTTGGTATGTCAAGTGGCTTAGGTCAATAAGAGGTTTTGACAGTGAAGAAAAATATAATGTATAAAGTGATGCAACCTTGCGGTTTAAAAAATCACCTAGAGAAGTCTTGTGACTCCTGCAGTAGAATTTGGGCTGTAGTACTGCAGAATTTGATACTGCTATGACTCACGTGCCTTTCTGAGGCCTGAATAAACAGTGGGATGTGCTCACTGCTGTTTTTTATGGATATTCATAGATTAAAAAAAGAAGAACATTTAAGAAAAAGGTATGCCTAATTATTACAAGCTATTTTATTACTACTTTACTACTTTTACTCTACAAATTAATTTCATGCAGTCGAAGCCGCGTGCCTGCATCCTTTTGGTGTTTGTGGTACCCGGCGCTGCATCCATTTGGTAGCACCCATCAGCTGATGCTCTATGAAGGTCACCCGCGCAGAGCATCATGGGCGGTGGGTATCGAATGCGCTTGGTCCCACCCCACGAGCACAATTCGCATCCTAACCTAAACCTCGCCGAATGGGTTTTCCCGCATCACGAGGGGCTATGACGGAACAGCTGTCACAAGGCGTGATGCGGAATACGCGTCGTGGATAAATAAAGGGGCGTGCACAAGGTTTTACGTGCTCAACCGACGGGTATTTCGTCAAAGACGAACGTGCGGTTGGTCGTGTATTTGCTACGTGTGACGAATAAAAGAATACATCATTGACAGTGCGGAATTTCAGTGCCAGCAGGTCACCGGGATACGTGCACGCAAACGGGTGGTCACGACGCACGAGAAACACGGTAACTGCATCCTAAATTGATGATATAGATTTAAATAGTATATTTAAATAGCATGTGAATTACCATAGCTGCATGATGCTGATTAATGTAGCCACGACTTCTATACTCTTATTTGGTTCATTATAAATCAATTGACAGCTTATTCCTTAAAAGGAAAAGAGTAGGCTATGACAACATTTGCAGTGAATTGCTAAAATATTACAATGAACAAAGTGATCAATATTATGGTAGATATGAGACCTCTGTGGCTAATCTTGTAGTTGTGTTGATAAATTGATTTTTTTTTGTTTGTTAAAAAATACATTTTGTCAAACAACATGTATTTGTTTGTTAAAATTACGAAAATAATAAGTTTACACTTGTAAGATGATTCAAAATAAAAATAAAATAAAAAACAGGACTCATGAAAAGCATGACCAAACCCACTTCTCCAAAAGTGGAGTCAGCAATGTGCAGGAGCACCTGTTGTACAACCGTAACCAGATAGGATCAGTTTTTGACCTTTAAATTTATTAATTCATGTATTAATCCATTTATTTTGCAGTTTTGCAAGGTTAAAGGACTGTTTTGGGGCTTGTGGGTCATCACAAAAGGTTTTTGGGGGGAGGGTCATGAAAGAATATATTCTCTTCTTTTACATATAAGTAGGCTACATAAGCATTCTTTCCAAAACAGGTTTCAGAAATTCAATTTATCACAAAAGTTTACAAGTTTGCTTAAAGATGTAACTATGGCAACAGGAGGCGAGTGCTTGTTGTTCAATTCAGGATAGAACATTGGCATTGACAATGTCATTATATTTATACATTTTATTGTCCTATAGGCTTATGTGTCTTAAAAACTTTTGTGTTTTGTTTAAAACATATGTAGAATACTTACTTAACTGTGCTAGAAGCGCTAAAGGATGATGAGCAACAGATGGTCTCAAAAGTCGTTGTATAATTCTCACATTGCTAGAAGGACACTAATTTACAAATCTTTTACTAGATTGTGTGCCAAATCTCACGTTCACGCAGAATCCATCAATCTTGGACGTTTCCACTCTGGCACGATGGAGGGGGAGAAGGTTAGTCCTGCGATAGTAACGTTACAATGATTTGTTCCCACAAGACTCTACATGTATTCAAACATGACATTTATACATTGTACTTGTATATAAGAGTAGCCTATACAAGAACAGCATAATGTGAGTCATATACTATAGCATCCAAGGAATCATTTTTTTTCTTCTTGCAATGAATGATGAATGTAGGCCATATATGCTTTGCATGACTTTAAGTATTTTAGCTTTATGCAAATAGCTCATATATGTACATGCAACCTTCATCATTGAATGTATGTCAAAGGTTATCAATATGATCAATCAGTAGTGTCATTCATTGCTGTCAATGCAGCTGTTACCCTCAGGATGTTGCTATGACAATGAGGGAGTGGCAGAGATGCTGAGGGCAGGATATCAAGGATATTAAGACCTATTGGGATGTAAATGTTTTGGAGAGACAGAGAGAGAGGCAGAGTGGGTCATGAAGTTGTTTATATTGGATGTTTATTCAGATCCTCTTAATGCTCACAACATCAGCAGAATAAATCATTCTGGAATAAGAGGTTGTGAGCAGATTAGATGTTTTTTATTTATAGCTGTCTACAGATGTTATGACTTTCCTTCACTTTTTTTCCTACTTTAACCCTCTGGTACTGTTTGTGTGTCGATTTAATATGTCCGATTTTTTTTTCAATGAAATAATTGTACTATATTTTAGCTTGCTTTTTATTTAATATATTTTGTGTTTTTATGGAAGTTTATGGTACTAAATTATATTTATGCAGTAGTTATAATCAAAGGGCCTCATTCATGAATCTTTCGTAAATATATAAGCAAATTCGGAGTAATTTGCGCGTAAAATGGACCTTTACGAAAACTCCCCTCCAGATTCACAAACGCTTCGTATACCATGGATTCGGTAGTTAAACGTGTGTATATTATGAATTCCAAACATTCGTAAATAGGGCGCGTACACGCTCATTCATAATTAGCATAATCCCCGCCCATGAGTTACAACTACGCAAATTACTAATCTTCTGGACTCCCTTCTCAGGTTTGGCTTCAGTATTGCATACATACTAAAGAGACCAATTGGCCATATGCCTAGTAATAAATATTAAATTATCGTGCGTCCACCAAAGCATTTTAGCCAGCTAAAAAATGCCTGGTGCTCTTCTGAAAACGGCCAGCTGGTGGCGCTTGAAGCGCTTTGCAAGAGCAGCGTTTTTTCCAGCTGAGATGGAAAAACGGCAGTAATGTGTTACTAGTATCTCATTTTGAAGAATATTACTGAATATAAAAATGCAGTAGGGCCTAACCAGCAATATTAACTTTGTTATTTGGTCGTTGTTCAAGTAGGATGATTGGTCGCTGTTGAATTAGTCCCGCCCCTCCTCCACTGTGATTGGACGGCTGGGTAAAAAGTGACAGTGACGAGTGCTGCCTATTGCTATTACCCAAAGTTAAAGTAAAAAAAAAAAAGAAAAAACACCGGGCAAATCAACTCGTGAAATGTGGTACATAGTGCATCACAATGCAATGTCATCAGTTTGCCTAAATTAGAACACAGACTGTTCAAATGTTTTACGCACCATTTACACGTGGTAGAGAGCAGGTGTAAATTTATTTCGTACCAACTAACATTTTGAAAATTCGAACATTTTCGTGAATCCAAAAATTTACGTCTAAGCGGCTTTACGAACGATTTACACAAAAATTAGTTCTGCTCGTGTTTCATGAATGAGGCCCAAAGACTTTATATATAGGAAGACAGTGCACTCTGATTACTTATGAATGGCGGAAAGTGCAACGCTCAATATGGCGAATAAGCCACGCCTTTTAAATGAAAGAGCCAATCGTTGATTTGTAAAGTCATTACATCACTGCAGCTGCTGTTAGAAGCTCTGGTTGCTATAGAAACAGGCAGTGTTCTGAGACGCTAGTTTAGGATTGCTCCTGCGCATTAGCTTTGTCCAGGCTGGAGAATTTGATGTTTCCCCATTCAAAGAGATAGGAGCTGCACTTACATGCACAAGAGCCGTTTCAAAGATGGCTGCTGAGTGAAATAACTTGTCTTGAGTGTCTTTGGTTATTATAATTCATTTATTCACTTTTTGAGCATGGACCTGAAAATGAAATTTCCAACTTTCACTGTCATAAATCTTGAGAAATCAAAGGCATAAATCTAAGCAAGCTGTGTCCCAAATTTGAGGTTGATATCTTAAAAAATTAGCTTATATCGCAATACCAAACGTTTCCACTAGATGAAGGTCCATCATTTCCAATGCGGTCATTTTTGACCGGGAACAATACAAGTGTGACTATTTTATTCAGGACCATTTAACCTTTTCAAATCATGTCCATAATATTTTTTGTGTGTGATCACATAGCAAGTGCCAAAACCTTTAACAGGTCGCGTACCATTCCAATGAATAAAAAAAAAAAAATCAGCACCAGGGGTTTAATACATTTCCAAATTGATAGTTTAACTCAGAATGCATTTGTCAGATGACATTTGTTTTGAAACTTATTTTACTGAGTCATCGTGACTTGAGAGTATTTGTATGGGTGTGGAAGAGAGGGAGAGCCTGTAATAGGAATAATAGAATCTGATTAAAAGGAAATGATGCTATTGATCTGCATTTCTAATCCAATTTCTTTCAGACAATTGCATGTAGCTGGTTTTGGTCAAATGCTGTGCAAGAAATGCCCTGCAACAAAGCAACGACCTGCAGCCTTATATTTACTCTTGGTTCACTATTGTATTTATACAGTTTATGGTAAACACTATGAACTTCTTTTGATGTAGTCCAATATCTGTAGGTTTAAGGTCACCTGTGTCGAATGTCTGACCATCTCAGCATCACACAGCCCTTCACAATTCACTGTGTCAGCACTGCTGCCCTAGAAACCTGGAATGCGTATTTGCAGTGTTGTCTTACAGCTGAAGGCAGGGCCGCTTTAAGACATGGCTGATTTGTGATGATTAAGATGAGCTCTTTAATAATATGCTGTTGGTTGCTGCCGTATTTACATCCCATTGTTTACTACATCGGTCGAAGAGGAGTGCATTGTGTCTATTTTCTCTTTAAAGAAATCAGTCAAGGAAATGTTAATGAAAGAATCTGGGCAAATAGCCAGTAAACTAGGACTTTAAAGAAACACGCAACCCAAGAAAAAGCACGATTAAAATGACGTATTTTAATGTTGTTTAAATGTTTTATAATGTTGTGTTTTTATACACATAAATTTGTGTTTTGTGTAAGATGTTTGTGGTGTTTAAATTTTATGATCAAAATTTGTCAAATTTGAAATTGTCAGACTAAAATGATGAACAGCTAACTGACCTTGAGCCTTTTCTCTTTTGTTTCACAGAAGCAGGTAACATGCTACCTCCTGTTTTCTTTATCAACGGCTGTAATTGGCTCCCTGCAGTTTGGCTACAACACAGGAGTCATCAATGCACCAGAACAGGTTAGTGGGTGTGTGTATGTGTGTATAGTACCTTTCAAATGTTCAAACACAGCTACACAATCGTTCAAAAGTTTAGGGCCAAAGATTTTTTTTTAAAGAAAGATACTAATATTATACTAATATTCATCAAGGATGCAATAAATACATTTATAATTTTATGCTTATGCTATTGCTATTCAACAAAGAATCCTGGAAAGATGTATCTTGGTTTTCACAAAAATATTAAGCAGCACAACTGTTTTTAACACTGATAATGATAATAAATGTTTCTTGAGCACCAAAATCAACATACACTATCAGAATTTCAGATTTCTTTAGGATTTTAAATTGTAATATTTCACAATATTACCACTTTTACTGTATTTTTGATCCAATAAATGCAGCCTGAGTGAGCAAAAGAGACTTCAAACACATAAAAAAACCTTACATATCCCTAAAGCCACAGTCACACTAGACTTTGAGCACACAAAATTTCTACAGACACTGTAACTGTCATGATATGACTGTCACAGACTGAAGAAGAAGAAGAAGAAGAAGAAGAAAATGATGATGATGATGATGATGATGATGATGATGATGATGATGATGATGATGATGATAGAGTCCAACAAGCAATATACTTTAATAATCCAAAAGGCTAAGGTGCAGACAGCAGGCATAAGGAGCTAAATAGACAGAGGTAACGAACTAAATGATGTGCAGCTGTGTTGGAGGATTAGTGTCCATGGGAACAGATGGGTGGTGGTAAACTCAAACAAAGGAACACAGGAACTGAAGAATTACAAATTAAAAGTCCATGAACAAAACTAAATAGACAATGGCATCACACTCTGCAGCATCTTTTTTATAAACATGAATTCAACATTACAAATAGTAATACATTCAAAATGTAATTACATACAGTCTACTCGACTTTACTGCAAAAATATGCGTTCTTTAAATTCAGCCAAGAGGTCACTTCATGACGTATCAATCTTCTTGTCACATGTCCTTGAACTCTGGAACGAGTGAAATGCATTTTCGCATGAGCTTGCGTTTCCAGTCTGATGCATTTGCATGAGTATTAATGGAAGTCAATGGAACAAAATGTGTAGTGTGACCACCCCTTTTGAACTTTTGAACAGTGTACTTATTCTTTTATTATTCTAATAATAAGTATGAAAAGTTTACGATGTGAATTATGCAGTGATTAAATTGGAACCTTTTAACCTCTTAGAAATTGCGGGCGTTCTTCAACGCCACATGGATGGAGCGTTACGGGGAGCCCATCAAACCAGGCGTGTGCACCATTGTGTGGAGTTTTGCTGTGGCCATCTTTAGCGTGGGTGGAATGATGGGATCATTCAGTGTCGGTGTCATAGCCAACAAATTTGGAAGGTGAGTGGAAATTCATCTATAATATTTGTTATGGCAAATGTTGACCAATTTAAATTAAACCCTATCTTTTGTGGAAGTCCTGTGCTCTGAAGTCCTGTGCTCGGTTTGTAAATCTAAAGAAAAAAATCTAAACCTTGTGACTTCTTCCGTGTCATTACTCATGTAGGTTTACAGTCATTGGGAAAGATGCATTGAGGTCAGAGCCATTTTCTAGTACACTGCACAGTGATGCTAATACTGGCATTGTGGATTCGAACCTGGCTTGTGATATGTCCCAGTCAACATTATCTCTCCATCATTTCTGTTCTCTGTTTAATTTATGTATCAATACATGTAGCAAAGATGTACAGAGAAGTTTAGTGTAGCCATTTTACAATTGTGTTGTTATGCTAAGCCAGATAATACATCAGAGTATGCCAATAGTTACACAATGGTGCTTTAACTAGACAGTAAATGCTTTATAAATAATAAAAGCAGTTTAAAGCAGTGAGGGCACTCAGAGTAGAAGAATTGACCTCTGTCTTCCTGTCCACGTTGTCAGAACAACCACATTCAAAGAAAGCATTCATGTGTGCTCAGTGGCTATTGTTCTTTTTCTGCCTTCTTTCTGTGGCTTCCCCTGTCACCCTCCCTGGTTTTGTCCATTGTTTGGTTTTGTCTATTGTTTGGTTTTGTCAGCGATAACTGAGATGAAAAATATGCATTGTGGTAATAACAGTCTCTAAAACATGAGGAATTCGCTACATAATAAAGAAGCAAAATAAGCAACTAATAACTAAACAGTAACTAAAAAAAGTTAAAAAAGTTAAGGGTTTTAAGAAATATTTCAAATAAATGCTGTTCTTTTGAACTTTCTATTTATCAAATAAATCATGAAAAAATGTCACTGTTTCCACAAAAATATTAAACATTAAAAAATTATATGAAATGTTTCCTGAGCAGCAAATACACTTTTTAAAATGATTTCTGAAGGATCATGTGGCACTGAAGACTGGAGTAATGATGCTGAAAATTTAGCTATGACACGATGAATATTGACAAAATTTAAAGGACATATTCGTCCAAGACAAAAAGTATGGGTAAAAAAGGGTGCAAGTCTTAATACTGTTTTCCTCTCTTTCTTGCTGTAATTTTTTCTCATTTCCTCTATTTGCTGTTGAATTAGTGTTTCTAATTCAGTTGAACTCCCTCCCTGTCTGCCTGTTTTTTTTTTCTACAGACGTAAGTCGATGTTCCTCGTGAATATCTTGGCTCTGATTGGTGGGAGTCTAATGGGACTGTGTACTCTCTGCTACTCCTATGAGATGGTCATTGCCGGTCGGCTGGTTATTGGGCTGTTCTGTGGCCTCTTTACTGGTCTCACTCCAATGTATGTTGGGGAAGTGTCGCCCACTCCCCTCCGTGGGGCCTTTGGGACCCTGCACCAGCTTGGTGTTGTGGTGGGCATCTTAATTGCACAGGTAAAGCATTCCATGTAAGCAATTTAATTTGTTGCTAAATTACATATTAATAAGAGACTGGAAAAAAAGTTCTTGATTTTGTGTGTCTTCACCAGATGGTAAATAATTTCAAGAGCCTTGTGGCCTCATTATATGTTTGTACCACAACAAAACCTTGAGGAAATATCCATCTAATTATCAATGCTTTTACATGATGTAAAGTTTCTAGTTGAATCTGCCAATTCATATTAAAGTTTGCTATGCTAATTTATGCTATCATAACTTAATCCGTTTTAATTTAATGCTTGTAAATGTTTAAACTTTTTATGTTGTGTCCTTTTCATCTAGATCTTTGGTCTGGAGAGTCTGCTGGGTTCGCAAAAGCTTTGGCCTATACTTCTGTCTCTAACCGTGCTACCAGCCATCCTGCAGTGTATACTGCTGCCGTTCTGTCCAGAGAGCCCTCGCTTTCTGCTCATTAACCTCAATGAGGAAGAACAGGCCCGCAAAGGTATGAGCGAGATCTCCACTGAGCTGCAGCCATACTTATTTGAACAGCCCCACATGTGCATGATTTTATCATCACTAAACATTGAAAATATCTCCACTTCAGTGGAAGTGACTGAAGGTATCTTTACACAACAAACGTGGCACAGAAACCAAATCTGAAGCAGCATAAAATCACAAAAATGTGCATTTACACAGACCGTTTAATGCTTCTCTGAAGCGGCATAAATGCATTTACACAGGAATTAAAATCGCGGGAAACAATGCTTTGAACATTACTGTTTTAAAACTACAGTTTTAACAAAGTGTTATAGATTAATTTAAAAAATAATGAAATAATAAACAATAAAATAAAAATACAGAATTTTAAATGAATTTCCTCTGCGTGCTATATATAGGTGCTTTGATGTTTGTCATAATTCTGTACTGATAGGCTATTGTAGGCTACGGTATAGTTCAGTCAGGACCACTTTGAGAATGAAATTTATTGACAATCTTTGGGTTTGGAGAAAGGCTTAGGCTCCAATGTGCTTGAATGAGCTTAAATACTATAGTTGATTAGAGTAGGTGGAGTAACAAATCAGCTGAGGGTCAGCTGATATCATTTAGCGATCAGTGGTCTGCCTGAACTACGTTTGAATTCCATTTGATCATTCAAGCTCTATTAATTAAATTTTTCTTAATAAAATTGTGCCCAATGGAACAAATGCTATAAAGAAATTATGAATTATTACACCGGGGAGATAACCGCAGGATTAAAAGTGGTCGAAAGCCAGAAAGTCATTTTGGTGCAGTCACAACAAATGAACAATGATAGCGTTTCAGGTAGGACAGCAGATATATCAGCAAATATCGTTCTCAAAGAGATTACTTTTGGAATATAATATAACAATGCACAATCACAGTGACGGCGACTGGGTTATCTGAGGGAAATGTTGTAGCGCGTTGATCTGCCAATCTCTTCAAAGCAAGATTACAAACGGCGAACGCCAATTGATTATACACGACAACTCTGTTATTTTGGTGGTTTGCTTGACGATGTGAGTACAGGACTCTTTTACTTTAATGATATACTTTTTTTTTATTTGCCTAAAACATATGGAGCTATTTCTATATGTTTTGTCTCCCGCTTCTTGATTCTCGCGCCGCCTGAAATGACACTGACAGGCGGTTGTCATGACAATGAGTAGTTCAGGGCGGCACGAGTTCACGTTCATTTACACTGAATTAAAACAGCTTCAGAGTCGCCTTTGGTACTAGGGGCTGAGGTGGGTCAGACCCGGCGTATTTTAAGTCTGCTTTGACTCGGCTGTGTAAAGATGCCTTGATAGAGCTTAAACTTTTTTTTATTTTATTTCGTGAATAGCATTAATTTCTTTGACAGTAATATTGTGCCAAATGCATTTAACCTTATGTTCCCATTTATTGCTAATTATGCTTTTGAGAGTGCTGGTGACAAAATGAGCTAAAACATCTGCTTAACAGCTCATCATTGCCAGGAGCAGGATGAAAAAAATACTCAGTTATAGTCACATTTACTACATGATTAATTTTACACCAGATGATTTTGCACATAAATGAGTAATAGATGCCAGCTACTGTAGCACAGCTATAGTAAATTCAGTTTGGATGAGAGTCTTCGTTGCTATGACATTTATCATTTCCCCAACATTATATAAACATTACCACATCCCACCGTACCATTTTCTATGACATTCAGTAATGTGTTGACCAATAACATCTAAGATGCAGGCTAATAGAGAATAACTTTTGCTTTGTTTTGTTTTGGCAGTAGATACTGGCATTTCATAAACTTTTAAATGTTTTTTTATATAATTTGTTGTGAATCTAATGTTCTCACCTCATATTGTTGTGAATTGATTAGAGTAATAGAAATACTAATAGAAATTAATTGTCTTATAGAACTAGTTTAAATTGCCATTTATTATGATGTTAAGCTTTAAGAATAAATTTCCCATAATGCTTAATGGGTGAGTGAGAGCACACTCAACAAAAAGGGAAGAAGAGAGAGATGTGACTTTCAGTGTGTGTGCACTGCATCCCTGTGTAATACTATTAAAAATAGTGCCGCCACTTTGCCCACTCACAAGGTGCATGGAAACAAACGGTATAAGCAACAGCAACACATGATGTTTTATTAACAAAGTTCAGAAGGAGCACGTTCAGATAATCAAGCACGGGAGGAGCTTACTTATGCCTATTACACCTACTGGGGCATAGGCCACCGACAAGGGTTCTCCAGGCATCCCGGTCCTGGGCCAGTCTCTCCAGCTGTCCTCAGGTGTGGCCTGTACTCTTGACATTGGCATCCAGGTCTCGGCGGCAGCTGTTTTGAGGTCGGCCTCTCTTTCTTTTCCCTTGGGGGTTGTAAAGGCTTGCCTAGTGATGTTGGAAGCCGGTTTACGAAGAGTGTGTCCTAACCATCTCCAGCGACGTTGGATGATCTCTTCGTTTTTGGCTTGTGCGCTGCCAGAGTTTCTGGTTGCTGATGGTATCGGGCCATCTGATCTGGAGATAGCACCGCAGACATGTGTTGATAAATGTCTGTATCTTTTTGGTGGTGGTTACAGTGGTCCTCCATGTTTCAGCGCCATAGAGCAGAACTGACTTCACGTTTGTGTTAAACACCCTGATCTTTGTTTTGATGGACAAGTCTCTTGAGCTCTAGATATTCTTTAGTTGGAGAAAAGCTGTCCTGTCACATTGGCGTTGGTTCCACCCTGTTTATTGACAATGCTGTCAAGGTATGTGAAGATGTCCACCTCATCTAGCATTTCCCCTTCAAGCACAATGGGTGATGTGTTGGTTGTGTTGACCTTCAGGACCTTGCTCTTTCCTTTGTGGATGTTGAGGTCAAGGTGAGTGCAGTTTTCTGCCACTATGCTGGTCTTTTCCTGCATCTGCTGCTGGGTGTGGGAGAGAAGGGCCAAGTCGTCCGCAAAGTCGAGGTCGTCCGATTGGTTCCGTAGAGTCCACTGGATGCCGTTTTGCTTTTCCGCTGTGGACCACTCTGCAAGTCTGTCCCTCGTAAGAGTTCCTGATGATGTTGGTAATTTTCTCCGGCACCTCGTAATGTCTAAGCAGCCTCCAATGTGAAGACCTGTCTACGCTATGAACATTTCCATATTGGGTTACTCAAACAGTGTTAGCAAACAAAGGAAATTAGCAACAGCTGACAAGTTCTACTCATAATGTCACACTCCATTTTAGAAAGTAATTAGTTAAAGAGTTTAATTAGAAAGATTAATCAATCAATCAGAATACATCCTTGTCAAAGTTACATTTCTAACGCCTTCTACACTGTGATTTCAGCAATCCTATAAGATCATTACAAATCACACTGTACGACATAGATCAAATAAACTTAGGGAAAAGAGGCCAACTTGGCATGCTAATTTTGTAAATGGAGGTTGAGGTAAGTAGTTTTAAGTTTTAGTGCCATGTTGCATCAATCAGTATCAATACGCCATTTCATGTTGCATTTTTATTGGCTAGTCAGTAGACGTAGGTTGTAGCAGCAAACACACTGTGAGATGGTCATGCTAAATTTCTAAAACAGAAAATTACTGCAGGCTATCTTTGGTCGCAAGACTGTGGCAACGGCCATCTTTGAACCTCTCACCACCATGTAGAAGCCACGACCACAGAAATCGCCACGATTGGTCATCTTTCCTCTGGGACGGCCCAAAATCGTACAATGTGTACCGGCATTACACATTCTCATGTCATATGAAATTCAATCTACAAGCATCAAGGCAACAACTTCCATTTAAAAAAAACGTCACAGATTGTCAGTTTACAAAATATAACATGCAAGACAAAAAATGTGATTTATATGATCCAATGTCCATGTAATAAAATGTATGTTGTTTAAACATCTCGTTCATTAAAAAAAGAGGATAACAGAACATAGAATTGCAATAAATAAAAAGAGTTCTGTTGCAAGACATTTTTGTGAGCATAAAATGCCATCTTTTTTCTTTCTTGGTATTGAAAAGATCAATCAGAGCACAAGAGGAGGTAACATTGATTAAAAAAAGAGTGAGGATTTTTTATTTGAACAGGTTGTTTCCAAAAGGTATGAATAAAGATTTTTTTTGCTTAAAGAGTGTTTCTGTGATGTTTGGAGTGTATTCTGTGACTCACTCACTGATGTTTTTTAAATGGAAGTTGTTGTCTTGATGCTTGTTGATTGAATCCCTTATGACGTGAGAATGTGTAAGATATGTCCATTTGAATACTAGGATGTATTCTGATTGGTTGATTGTTTTATGTTGCTAATTAACCTTTTTAAACTAATTACTTTCTGAGTATTATAACATGTCAGCTGTTGCTAATTTCTTTTGTTTGCTAACACTAATTGAGTAACCCAGTATGGTATTTTTTTTTTTTTTTATGTTCATGTATTTTGTTTGTTGTATACCCTGAGGAAGGCTCTCAAGCTGAAACGTGTCAGTATTTTTTTTTTTCAGAAACTATTAAAAGTTCCCTTCACCACGAGTGCTGCTGGATTTCGCTCTGTATAATACTGCACAAAACTTCAGTAACAGTTTGTTTTTATTTTATTGAAAGTCGTTGGTGGTCATTAATGCTTGCTAAGAAGAAAAGATATGACATTTATTCTAATGGACTCACTAAACTAGGTGTTTTCTGACAGTATAAAAATAAAATAGAGAAACAATCCCTACGTTGTATTGTGGTTTACTGTTCCTCATAGATGAATCAAAAGCTTGAGCCTTTAAGAGTCCCTAATCTTGACAAGAGACCAACAGCAGGTTTTGGCATCTTCTTTGACATTGAAGATGTAATGGTTGCCTTTTTCCCCTATAATACATCAAAATAAATACACATACTTAATTTAAAATGTAAATAACAGGTTAGGATTTATATATTTGTTTTGTCCTGTAAATTTAAAAATGTAATTTATTCCTGTGATGGCAAAGCTGAATTTCCAGCATCATTACTCCAGCCTTCAGTGTCACATGATCCTTCAGAAATCATTCTAATATGCTGATTTGATGCACAAATTTAAAAGAGTTTTTATCAGTTGTGCTGCTTAATATTTTTGTGGAAACAATGAAACATTTTTTAAAGATTTTTTGATGAATAGTTAAAAAGAACAGCATTTATTTGAAATAGAAGTCTTAATATTAATATTAATCCAAACATTATAAATGTTTCCTTGCTGAATAAAAGTATTAATTTCTTTAAAAAAAATAAACTCCTACTGACCCCACATTTTTGAAGGGTAATATACACTCACCTAAAGGATTATTAGGAACACCTGTTCAATTTCTCATTAATGCAATTATCTAATCAACCAATCACATGGCAGTTGCTTCAATGCATTTAGGGGTGTGGTCCTGGTCAAGACAATCTCCTGAACTCCAAACTGAATGTCAGAATGGGAAAGAAAGGTGATTTAAGCAATTTTGAGCGTGGCATGGTTGTTGGTGCCAGACGGGCCGGTCTGAGTATTTCACAATCTGCTCAGTTACTGGGATTTTCACGCACAACCATTTCTAGAGTTTACAAAGAATGGTGTGAAAAGGGAAAAACATCCAGCATGCGGCAGTCCTGTGGGCGAAAATGCCTTGTTGATGCTAGAGGTCAGAGGAGAATGGGCCGACTGATTCAAGCTGATAGAAGAGCAACTTTGACTGAAATAACCACTCGTTACAACCGAGGTATGCAGCAAAGCATTTGTGAAGCCACAACACGCACAACCTTGAGGCGGATGGGCTACAACAGCAGAAGACCCCACCGGGTACCACTCATCTCCACTACAAATAGGAAAAAGAGGCTACAATTTGCACGAGCTCACCAAAATTGGACAGTTGAAGACTGGAAAAATGTTGCCTGGTCTGATGAGTCTCGATTTCTGTTGAGACATTCAGATGGTAGAGTCAGAATTTGGCGTAAACAGAATGAGAACATGGATCCATCATGCCTTGTTACCACTGTGCAGGCTGGTTTTGGTGGTGGTGTAATGGTGTGGGGGATGTTTTCTTGGCACACTTTAGGCCCCTTAGTGCCAATTGGGCATCGTTTAAATGCCACGGCCTACCTGAGCATTGTTTCTGACCATGTCCATCCCTTTATGACCACCATGTACCCATCCTCTGATGGCTACTTCCAGCAGGATAATGCACCATGTCACAAAGCTTGAATCATTTCAAATTGGTTTCTTGAACATGACAATGAGTTCACTGTACTAAAATGGCCCCCACAGTCACCAGATCTCAACCCAATAGAGCATCTTTGGGATGTGGTGGAACGGGAGCTTTGTGCCCTGGATGTGCATCCCACAAATCTCCATCAACTGCAAGATGCTATCCTATCAATATGGGCCAACATTTCTAAAGAATGCTTTCAGCACCTTGTTGAGACAATGCCACGTAGAATTAAGGCAGTTCTGAAGGCGAAAGGGGGTCAAACACAGTATTAGTATGGTGTTCCTAATAATCCTTTAGGTGAGTGTATTTATGTAAAACATTTATAATGTTTGGATTAAGATTAATATTAAGACTTCTATTTCAAATAAATGCTGTTCTTTTTAACTATTCATCAAAAAATCTTAAAAAAATGTTTCATTGTTTCCACAAAAATATTAAGCAGCACAACTGATAAAAACACATTTAAATTTGTGCATCAAATCATCATATTAGAATGATTTCTGAAGGATCATGTGACACTTAAGGCTGGAATAATGATGCTGGAAATTCAGCTTTGCCATCACAGGAATAAATTACATTTTAAAATATTTTAAATAGAAAGATTAGATTTCTATGGCAAGTCACCAAACCTCCATTATTTTGTCCCCCAGCACTGGTGCGTCTCCGTGGTTATGAGGATGTTGGGAAGGACATGCAGGAGATGAAGGAGGAGAGTGCGAAGATGGCCATGGAGAAGAAGGTGACCATCCCAGAGCTCTTCCGCATTGCTGCTTACCGCCAGCCTCTGCTCATCGCTGTCATGCTGCAGCTGTCCCAGCAGCTTTCTGGCATTAATGCTGTAAGTGACATTAGTTATATGCATTTGCGTACCACCTACTATTCTGAATGTAAAACAGTGTACAGTATGTGTATATTGTTCATAATATGCATACTTTGTGAACTTTTTGAGTAAATATTTGGATTTCCTACTACAGTTGCAAGCAAAGCACTCTGCAATACCCCAAAATGGAATGTGCATCATTTGACATTATATTTCAGGGGTGTCAAGTGATCTGTCATATTTGATTGGACTGCCAAATGTCAAGTCAAGTCACCTTTATTTATATAGCGCTTTATAGAATACAGATTGTTTCAAAGCAGATTTACAGTGAACAGGACAATTATGCATTTCTGCTGTTGTTCAATGTATTCACTTCTGTTGTAAAGATCATCAATTATTAAATTAGTTAATTTCATCTATCAGTCTTGCAAAAATTATGTCATTGTCCAGCTCAGTTCAGTTCTCAATCAACAGCACCAGAGGCGACAGTGGCAAGGAACCAAAACTCAATCAGGTGACAGAATGGAAAAAAAAACAGGCTCAGTCGGGGGGTCAGTTCTCCTCTGGCCAACGAGCGAACACAGTGTGATTATGATTCTAGGTTATCAACTGGCCAGAATTTTGAGATTGCAATAGACATAAAGAACTATAATGCATTAAGAGCTCACCTGAGGAGTACTGAGGAGATAAACCATTTAGTGTTTAGCAAGATTTTAAAATGTATGTGATGTTTAAGAGGGAGCCAATGCAGTGTTGACAGAACCAGGCTAATATGGTCATACTTCCTGGTTCTAGAAAGAATTCTAGCTGCTGCATTTTGGACCAGCTGGAGTTTGTTTATTAAGCATGCAGGGTAACTGCCCAGTAGAGCATTACAATAATCTAGCCTTGAGATCATGAACGCATGAACTAACTTTTCTGCATTTGTTATTGGGAGCATGTGCCGTAAATTAATTTTTAAGATTTAAGATTTGTTTTGAATGTTTAATATGCAATTGTGTTCTCATTTTACTGTCACTTTACATTCTTTAGTTAACCATTTTGCCTTTTCTTCCTTTTTCTCCAAGGTATTTTATTACTCAACTGGTATTTTTGAGTCAGCCGGAGTGACTCAGCCCATTTACGCCACCATCGGAGCCGGAGTAGTTAACACTGTCTTTACTGTAGTATCTGTAAGTATTTAATCATTGAACTTTAGGAGAAATCTATGTTCACTGTAACTGTGATGTGTTTGCGATAATACTTCCATTTTATCCTTTTCTACAAGCTCTTCTTGGTGGAGCGAGCAGGACGAAGAACTTTGCACCTTATTGGTTTGGCTGGGATGGCCATCAGTGCCTTGGCCATGACCATCGCTCTCTTGTTGGTGGGTCTGTTTTCATTTAGCTAAAGATTCACAACAGGTTAATATCTGGCCATCATGGGAATGTTAATGTCATACCTATGTTTTCTTAACTTTGTCCCTGAGCAGAAGGACATCGAGTCTCTTCGCTACCTCAGCATTGCTGCAGTCTTTGGCTTTGTTGCCATGTTTGAGCTGGGTCCTGGACCCATTCCCTGGTTCATAGTGGCTGAACTGTTCTCCCAGGGGCCACGTCCTGCTGCCATGGCCGTTGCAGGATGCTCTAACTGGACTGCTAACTTCCTTGTGGGAGTCAGCTTCCCTAAATTGGAGGTGAGTTTAACTTAACTTCAATCTAACCCATTAAAATAAAGTTTTGAAATAATTTTCCTATTATAATACATTTTTATCTTATGACTACTACTGGGTTATTGTAATCTTATTTTGTGTTAAAATGTGTACACAATATCAGAATTAACCTTTTTCTTATTGCTTTTGAATTACAGGAGCTGTGCGGGCCGTATGTCTTCATTATATTCATGATCTTCCTCATCTTCTTCTTCATCTTTACGTACTTTAAAGTTCCAGAGACCAAAGGGCGAACTTTCGATGAGATCGCCTGTGGTTTTAGTGGGTCTCCGCCTCCGGCTGTCACCGCTGTGGAGGAGCCAGGCAGAGTCGCACTTCCTGCCTCTCCGGTCAAAGAGAAAGTCCCGTTGGTGGAAGCTTCCAAATCTTCCTCAGAACAAGGGCCCAGCTCATCTGATGCCACCAAGGGGAAAAAGAAACCTAACTCAGTTACCCAGCCACTTGTTGATTCTAGTAAAGAGGAGAAATCTAATTCCACCATCTAAAAAAAATGGTGTAACTATATAGCTTAATATGATTAAAGCCATGACATGTATCACTGAAAATAGAAATATAATACTAGACATTATTTACTGGAAAAAAGATTATTTAGGGTAAACAGATTAAGAATGAAACCACAGTGGAACGTCACAGATCAGCTATATTTTGAAAGAATATGAGAGTTCATAGCACATGAGCTTTATTTTTTTGTGTAGTTTGACAAATGATGGTTTGGTGCAATATTGATTCGTTTTAGGGTTTTATCCTTTTATTGCTCATTTATTCCTGTTTGTGAGTTTTTAAGTGCAGTTTTAATGTGAATGACCAAATAGGACATAGTTTCCTATATCAAATCAAACAGAAAAAGGGAATTTTTACATAATTTACTCACCATTTTCAACTGTCAAACCTCAGTTTCTTGCTTTTAGAAAAACCAAAGTGTTTTTCCCTGGAATGATAGTTGGCGATCATCGAATCTAAAGGTTTTTGAACTGACGATGTTCATTTTGTATAATATATAATATCTAATGTATATACAGAAGTTTTAATTTCTTCTGATCACTACTACCATTTATCCAAAACATCTATTTAATTAGAAGAGTAATTAAAAATATTTATATTTATAGGAAGTGCTTAGCTAATAAAGCTTATGCCAAGAATAAAATCGCTAGTTTACTGCCAAAATAATACATTTAAAGAAACAAACTTCCGATAAATAAGTCACTCATTCATCTAAAATCACAGTAAAGGTTGCATTGTAGAGGACGCAAAAGGACGGACAGAATTGTACTGTATATACTGTAAACGGCATCAGTAACCAGACATGTCCACATTTTAGATGTCCGCGATAAAGATTTTTAGCAAATGATGTGATCAGGGAGGAAGTTTGCTAGATTATGACCGTTAATCATGCTATTGAATTTCCTGTTTTAGTGTACCAGTGTACCAGCGTTACATATGTGCTGCACCGACACACTTTGAGGTTTGACAGAGTAGTGAGAGAAGTCTGACTAAATAAATGTCTGACTGTAGTTCTGCACTTTCCGACACTTTGTTTAAATCTCTTTCAAAGAGAACACATACAGTATTTATTTATTTATTTATTTATTTATACATTTATTTTTTACTCATATTAGAGAATCTTTGTCAATAATTTTTATCATGTAAGTCGAAGTGATAGACGCTTTATGCTGCCATCGCTTAGGTGTTGCTTTTTTTGTCTAGATATTCAATGTGAAAGTATTTATTAATAAGAAACTTTTTTGGCCACAGGTAATATGAAGAACTGCTTTTACCCATTTCTGTGACTTGTGATCATGTATGTGTTGCACAGAGAGAAAATCTAAAAAAAGTCCAAGACAACATTCCTCTGGCAGTAGTGCACTGTGGTTGTATTCCAGCGGTCCAGAGCAGCTTTACATTGAGCCAGCCCTCTTCTAACACTAACTAATACAACCATCTTATTAACTGTTAATGCCTTTCACATACTGTACCATTACTGTGCATAATGTACACAACACATAGTTCTTGCTTACTGTACAGAGTTAGAAGAGCATCACCCTGTAAATACTTAAGTTAATGTTTCTGTGTTGAATGGTGTAATTGATGTAGTTTGAAGGTCAAAAAGAGAGTATATGTTTTGACATTTGTATATTTTATGGTGGCTTTTCCTGAAAGTGTATCAAAATCATGAGTGGTACTGTGTACAGTTGTTGTATTATTTTGTGAATAAATAGTCCAAATTATTTTATGTTCATCTGTTTCCTAAATGCAATTAATAGGATACATCAGATTCCATGAACTATAGCCTTTGTGGTATTTTGGAGTATAATCATTTTTCCATTGTCATCACAGAAATATACGGTACAAGATAACTAAAGTCAAAAGTTAACCTATGTTTTGATCAATGTGCATACTAATAATATGTGTATAAAACAGATGCACATAATCAGTATTTATATTTCTTTCGGTCCGTGTACCTTCGGATAAATTACTTTCAAATCAGGTTAGCAAGGAAACCTTTTGGATACGTTCAGACTGTCAGTCCAAATCCGATTTGTGTGCATATCCAATCAGATTTAGCAAGTGTGAACGGCACAAAAAAATCACATGAAATGCCATTTCTACAAGTCAGTTTTAATTTGAGATATCTCTAATTAAATTATACCTAGAACAAAATCAATTATTGATATCTTTTTTCAACTAGTACTAGTCAAAACTCATTTGTAGATATCATAAAATATTTTCCAGTGGAAGAATATGACTAGTCAAAATAGCACTGTAGTTATATTCAATGCATATTATGACTAGTCAGTCACATTGTTGTAGATATCTTAATTCCAATTACGACTAGTCAAAATTGCTAGCCTGACGTCGTCACACTCAATTCTAGTCAGAATATGAGTCTGATACTGCTCCATTGGGCTGTGATTATGGGGCATGTTTCAACCGAACCAGGAAAGAAAATGCCTCTGCACTCAATTGGATAGACCTACAACCAATCAGAGCAACGGAGTAAGTGACGTATGTTGAGCGACGCATAGTAGTAGTGGGAAGTTCGGATCATTTTACGGACTCGGATCTTTGAATTTCGTTCAGCAAAATGAACAAATATTTTTTCAAGTCATTTCGTTCATTTCAGCAGAATATAAAGTGACTCAGCCCATTTACGCCACCATCGGAGCCGGAGTAGTTAACACTGTCTTTACTGTAGTATCTGTAAGTATTTAATCATTGAACTTTAGGAGAAATCTATGTTCACTGTAACTGTGATGTGTTTGCGATAATACTTCCATTTTATCCTTTTCTACAAGCTCTTCTTGGTGGAGCGAGCAGGACGAAGAACTTTGCACCTTATTGGTTTGGCTGGGATGGCCATCAGTGCCTTGGCCATGACCATCGCTCTCTTGTTGGTGGGTCTGTTTTCATTTAGCTAAAGATTCACAACAGGTTAATATCTGGCCATCATGGGAATGTTAATGTCATACCTATGTTTTCTTAACTTTGTCCCTGAGCAGAAGGACATCGAGTCTCTTCGCTACCTCAGCATTGCTGCAGTCTTTGGCTTTGTTGCCATGTTTGAGCTGGGTCCTGGACCCATTCCCTGGTTCATAGTGGCTGAACTGTTCTCCCAGGGGCCACGTCCTGCTGCCATGGCCGTTGCAGGATGCTCTAACTGGACTGCTAACTTCCTTGTGGGAGTCAGCTTCCCTAAATTGGAGGTGAGTTTAACTTAACTTCAATCTAACCCATTAAAATAAAGTTTTGAAATAATTTTCCTATTATAATACATTTTTATCTTATGACTACTACTGGGTTATTGTAATCTTATTTTGTGTTAAAATGTGTACACAATATCAGAATTAACCTTTTTCTTATTGCTTTTGAATTACAGGAGCTGTGCGGGCCGTATGTCTTCATTATATTCATGATCTTCCTCATCTTCTTCTTCATCTTTACGTACTTTAAAGTTCCAGAGACCAAAGGGCGAACTTTCGATGAGATCGCCTGTGGTTTTAGTGGGTCTCCGCCTCCGGCTGTCACCGCTGTGGAGGAGCCAGGCAGAGTCGCACTTCCTGCCTCTCCGGTCAAAGAGAAAGTCCCGTTGGTGGAAGCTTCCAAATCTTCCTCAGAACAAGGGCCCAGCTCATCTGATGCCACCAAGGGGAAAAAGAAACCTAACTCAGTTACCCAGCCACTTGTTGATTCTAGTAAAGAGGAGAAATCTAATTCCACCATCTAAAAAAAATGGTGTAACTATATAGCTTAATATGATTAAAGCCATGACATGTATCACTGAAAATAGAAATATAATACTAGACATTATTTACTGGAAAAAAGATTATTTAGGGTAAACAGATTAAGAATGAAACCACAGTGGAACGTCACAGATCAGCTATATTTTGAAAGAATATGAGAGTTCATAGCACATGAGCTTTATTTTTTTGTGTAGTTTGACAAATGATGGTTTGGTGCAATATTGATTCGTTTTAGGGTTTTATCCTTTTATTGCTCATTTATTCCTGTTTGTGAGTTTTTAAGTGCAGTTTTAATGTGAATGACCAAATAGGACATAGTTTCCTATATCAAATCAAACAGAAAAAGGGAATTTTTACATAATTTACTCACCATTTTCAACTGTCAAACCTCAGTTTCTTGCTTTTAGAAAAACCAAAGTGTTTTTCCCTGGAATGATAGTTGGCGATCATCGAATCTAAAGGTTTTTGAACTGACGATGTTCATTTTGTATAATATATAATATCTAATGTATATACAGAAGTTTTAATTTCTTCTGATCACTACTACCATTTATCCAAAACATCTATTTAATTAGAAGAGTAATTAAAAATATTTATATTTATAGGAAGTGCTTAGCTAATAAAGCTTATGCCAAGAATAAAATCGCTAGTTTACTGCCAAAATAATACATTTAAAGAAACAAACTTCCGATAAATAAGTCACTCATTCATCTAAAATCACAGTAAAGGTTGCATTGTAGAGGACGCAAAAGGACGGACAGAATTGTACTGTATATACTGTAAACGGCATCAGTAACCAGACATGTCCACATTTTAGATGTCCGCGATAAAGATTTTTAGCAAATGATGTGATCAGGGAGGAAGTTTGCTAGATTATGACCGTTAATCATGCTATTGAATTTCCTGTTTTAGTGTACCAGTGTACCAGCGTTACATATGTGCTGCACCGACACACTTTGAGGTTTGACAGAGTAGTGAGAGAAGTCTGACTAAATAAATGTCTGACTGTAGTTCTGCACTTTCCGACACTTTGTTTAAATCTCTTTCAAAGAGAACACATACAGTATTTATTTATTTATTTATTTATTTATACATTTATTTTTTACTCATATTAGAGAATCTTTGTCAATAATTTTTATCATGTAAGTCGAAGTGATAGACGCTTTATGCTGCCATCGCTTAGGTGTTGCTTTTTTTGTCTAGATATTCAATGTGAAAGTATTTATTAATAAGAAACTTTTTTGGCCACAGGTAATATGAAGAACTGCTTTTACCCATTTCTGTGACTTGTGATCATGTATGTGTTGCACAGAGAGAAAATCTAAAAAAAGTCCAAGACAACATTCCTCTGGCAGTAGTGCACTGTGGTTGTATTCCAGCGGTCCAGAGCAGCTTTACATTGAGCCAGCCCTCTTCTAACACTAACTAATACAACCATCTTATTAACTGTTAATGCCTTTCACATACTGTACCATTACTGTGCATAATGTACACAACACATAGTTCTTGCTTACTGTACAGAGTTAGAAGAGCATCACCCTGTAAATACTTAAGTTAATGTTTCTGTGTTGAATGGTGTAATTGATGTAGTTTGAAGGTCAAAAAGAGAGTATATGTTTTGACATTTGTATATTTTATGGTGGCTTTTCCTGAAAGTGTATCAAAATCATGAGTGGTACTGTGTACAGTTGTTGTATTATTTTGTGAATAAATAGTCCAAATTATTTTATGTTCATCTGTTTCCTAAATGCAATTAATAGGATACATCAGATTCCATGAACTATAGCCTTTGTGGTATTTTGGAGTATAATCATTTTTCCATTGTCATCACAGAAATATACGGTACAAGATAACTAAAGTCAAAAGTTAACCTATGTTTTGATCAATGTGCATACTAATAATATGTGTATAAAACAGATGCACATAATCAGTATTTATATTTCTTTCGGTCCGTGTACCTTCGGATAAATTACTTTCAAATCAGGTTAGCAAGGAAACCTTTTGGATACGTTCAGACTGTCAGTCCAAATCCGATTTGTGTGCATATCCAATCAGATTTAGCAAGTGTGAACGGCACAAAAAAATCACATGAAATGCCATTTCTACAAGTCAGTTTTAATTTGAGATATCTCTAATTAAATTATACCTAGAACAAAATCAATTATTGATATCTTTTTTCAACTAGTACTAGTCAAAACTCATTTGTAGATATCATAAAATATTTTCCAGTGGAAGAATATGACTAGTCAAAATAGCACTGTAGTTATATTCAATGCATATTATGACTAGTCAGTCACATTGTTGTAGATATCTTAATTCCAATTACGACTAGTCAAAATTGCTAGCCTGACGTCGTCACACTCAATTCTAGTCAGAATATGAGTCTGATACTGCTCCATTGGGCTGTGATTATGGGGCATGTTTCAACCGAACCAGGAAAGAAAATGCCTCTGCACTCAATTGGATAGACCTACAACCAATCAGAGCAACGGAGTAAGTGACGTATGTTGAGCGACGCATAGTAGTAGTGGGAAGTTCGGATCATTTTACGGACTCGGATCTTTGAATTTCGTTCAGCAAAATGAACAAATATTTTTTCAAGTCATTTCGTTCATTTCAGCAGAATATAATTAAAATGTCACATGTTAAATTCCCCAACACATCTAGTACTTATGCAAACGTTGATCACATTTGGAATAAAAAAAAATTATAAGCTAATGCAGCCAAGGCCAAACTTTAAGAAAGAAATTATGCATTAATTGCTTAGCTGGTTCTTCAGGTTATGCAGTCTGTTAGTTCACCTCACCTCCGAATCGAGTCGTTCTTTCTTTTGGTCACTTCACATTTAATCACGTCTGTTCCCTGGAAAGATTAGTACACCTCTCCTGTCTTGGGGTTCGAGTTGTTAGTTCCGTCATCAGTGTCTGATCTGGGCCGTGACAGCCCCATATGCAATGCATGCAGTCCCGAAAACAGAATTGATTAGTTCACCTCTCGAGTCTTCGGGTTCGAGTCATTCGTTCACCAACTCACTGCCCCATAGGCTGAATGATGAAGATCCTGCACAGAACCGATGATGTAGCACATGCGGGGTCAATGCAAAATGAACGAATCACTCTCTGAGACAACTCGTTGTTCCCGAGTCATATTTAAGATTAGTTAAAAAAAAATGAATCGTTCATGAACGACACATCACTAACATAGTTGTCAACAGAACTCAACTGCACGCACGCTGGAAGAAAAAGATGAGTGTAAACGATCTTTGCCGGTGTTGTAAAAAGAATTTAAGTATACACGGAGTACTTGCCAACACGATCATCATTTTTGAGAGAAATAGTAAAGGTGAATGCATATACGAACGTTTAGGATTAGAACGAATTCAACCCAAGCGCTCTCTGATGACGTAGATGACTGATGATCATCTGTCAATCATCGTATAAAGCCCGCCCTGACAATTTGATTGGTCCGAACAGTTTCTGTTCGGGCATAGTTACTCCACAACGGATCAAGTCCAGACCGAACCTCCCGACCTCAAATGTTGTGGGCGGGGCTAAATTCGGCTGGCATCCAGGCTACAAAATTGCAGAATATATAGGAATTAGAGTTTTGACTAGTCAAAACTAAATTATGACTAGTACAGCAAGGGATTTAATGCTAAGCCGGCTTGTCATAAAGGGACTAATCAGAATTGATATTCAAATGAAGCAACGTCATTTCCATCTGTTTGCATCCTTCCGTGTAAATAACCAATCAATAAAAGGTGACCTTTGAAGCCAATCAGATCACTCTAATGCGTCATAAAACCTGCTTCTGGTTAATGACTGGTAAATACAGATAAAATACCAATTATTGAAGGATTATTATGTAACCTCTGCAGTCACCCTCACGGACCAGCACCGCAGGCTTCAAGATGTTCAAGTAAGTGGAAAACAGGTGACCATCATTTACACTAATGATGACAAAACTTAAAAACAACAACAACAAACATTAATAAATAGTGTATTTTAAATACATACATCATTACAATGCAATAAACTCCATTTGAATTAGAAGAGTACCGATCAGCATAATGGTAGCTAGGATATATAGTCCATCCCAAATAACTATAATGATAAATTAAATCGCAAAACTAGTTCTAGACACAATTTGTTTGTGGGTGTGTGTGACACAGTCTCCCGCTGTTGTGCATATGTAACGTCCTGAATAATAGCACAAGCTTTATGACATGATGGTGTTCTTTAAATTTGACAGTGGTGTCGCTGCTGTATCACTATCTGTCACTGTTGAGTGACACATAAAAGGAACCTTAGAGGACAGCATAGTTGAACGAGTCTCCATAGCCCGCTTCACGCATGTATTTCTCCATGTCCAGCAGCCCGGACACTCGCAGCACTGCCTGATCATTAGCGCTTCTCTCTCCTGATTGGAGCTTTCTGATCAGCTCAGCCAATAAGACTCGCTTCTTTGGTTTCCACCGACAGCAGGATTCGATAATAGAATATCTAGGGAACAAATGTTACTTTGTAAATTCATATTATAGTGGCCATCAGAGTAACGTTATAGATTAGTGTTGACTAAGTTTACAGTTTAGACAGTTTCTGATCACATTTTTGTCCTTTAATAGAGAAAATATGGATGTTTTTTTAAAGCGAGTCCCTCTTAGAAGACTTAAAGGGATAGTTCACCCAAAAATGAAATTTCTGTCATCATTGACTCATCCTTAAGTTGAGATATTTTGAAGAATGCAGGTATACCAAACAAGTCAGTGGGGCCCATCAACTGTTTGGTTACCCATATTCTTCCAAATATATTACTTATAAATACTCTGTGTTCACCAGAAGAAAGGAATTCATACGGGTTTGGAGCAACTTGAGGGTGAGAAAATAATGATGTGTATTATGGGGCATCAAAATATATTTTGGATTGTGGACCATAATTTGGTAATTTGATGATACACAGGGGTGTATTAATTTGGTAATTTGATGATAAATGTTTGAGTTCATAATGAGATCAGATTATGTTGAGAATGAGACATTTGATATCAGACTTTGGGATCTGAGCAGCTTGAGACATTGTTGATATTTCTTCTGAAACTCTAGAAATCTGATTAACTTGAGTTAAAGGTATCTGTATGTGTGTGGAGAGGTATACTTTAGTAAGAAAACTATCCTATAGAATATAATATAAATTAAAAAAGAAATTGAAAAAGTAATTGTCTTTTGGAGTAGTGTTTAGGTTAGGATGAGTCTATCATATTTATAATTAGCTTTATCTAAAAACAGTAAAAATCTATGGTATAACCATACATTTTTTACACAATTATTTATGTGGGTGAAGTAACGTACAGTGTATTGGAGCAGTTGGGGGGTCTGGTTATTTTGTTCTCTCTCTGTAAATGCTGCAGAAGTTTGCTGGCCATGATGTTGGGAAAGGGGGGCTCTCCTGAGAAACAATGATGTAAAACACTTTAGACAACTTAGCCAATTTGGTTATTTTTTTCCACAGAAGTGGAGTCCAACTACAACCATGCAGCTGTAGCTTTCTCTTTTAATAAGAATGATTTTTATAATATTCAATGACAAACACACTCACCTAATGTCACCATCTCATAGAGCAAAATGCCAAAGGACCATCTATGGGGGATTAAATAGAAATGAATACAATGTAAAGATCAAAGGGTAAAAAAACATTGTAGCAACTCATAATCTAAAAACTGCAGTTACTGCACATAATGTAATAATAAGTATTACATTATTATTGTAATAAAATATAATAATAATGTAGTAATTTTCTCAATGTAATTAAATCTTGAGCTCATAATGTAATAACAATTTTACATTATGAGAAATGTATTACATTATATACTCACCAAAAACATTTCATATTGTCATAATTGTAATAGCTTTTAAATCATAAAAAGTATTAGTATTCCCTTACAGTACATTTTTTAAAATCTCAATCCAGTCTTAAACTACCTGTGAAATGCAACATTTAAATATTCATGCAATTATTATTATACTTACAGGGAGTGCAGAATTATTAGGCAAGTTGTATTTTTGAGGATTAATTTTATTATTGAACAACAACCATGTTCTCAATGAACACAAACTCATTAATATCAAAGCTGAATATTTTTGTATCAATATTTTAAGTAGTTTTTAGTTTTAGCTATTTTAGGGGGATATCTGTGTGTGCAGGTGACTATTACTGTGCATAATTATTAGGCAACTTAACAAAAAACAAATTTATACCCATTTCAATTATTTATTTTTACCAGTGAAACCAATATAACATCTCAACATTCACAAATATACATTTCTGACATTCAAAAACCAAACAAAAACAAATCAGTGACCAATATAGCCACCTTTCTTTGCAAGGACACTCAAAAGCCTGCCATCCATGGATTCTGTCAGTGTTTTGATCTGTTCACCATCAACATTGCGTGCAGCAGCAACCACAGCCTCCCAGACACTGTTCAGAGAGGTGTACTGTTTTCCCTCCTTGTAAATCGCACATTTGATGATGGACCACAGGTTCTCAATGGGGTTCAGATCAGGTGAACAAGGAGGCCATATCATTAGATTTTCTTCTTTTATACCCTTTCTTGCCAGCCACGCTGTGGAGTACTTGGACGCGTGTGATGGAGCATTGTCCTGCATGAAAATCATGTTTTTCTTGAAGGATGCAGACTTCTTCCTGTACCACTGCCTGAAGAAGGTGTCTTCCAGAAACTGGCAGTAGGACTGGGAGTTGAGCTTGACTCCATCCTCAACCCGAAAAGGCCCCACAAGCTCATCTTTGATGATACCAGCCCAAACCAGTACTCCACCTCCACCTTGCTGGCGTCTGAGTCGGACTGGAGCTCTCTGCCCTTTACCAATCCAGCCACGGGCCCATCCATCTGGCCCATCAAGACTCACTCTCATTTCATCAGTCCATAAAACCTTAGAAAAATCAGTCTTGAGATATTTCTTGGCCCAGTCTTGACGTTTCAGCTTGTGTGTCTTGTTCAGTGGTGGTCGACTTTCTGCCTTTCTTACCTTGGCCATGTCTCTGAGTATTGCACACCTTGTGCTTTTGGGCACTCCAGTGATGTTGCAGCTCTGAAATATGGCCAAACTGGTGGCAAGTGGCATCTTGGCAGCTGCACGCTTGACTTTTCTCAGTTCACGGGCAGTTATTTTGCGCCTTGGTTTTTCCACACGCTTCTTGCGACCCTGTTGACTATTTTGAATGAAACGCTTGATTGTTCGATGATCACGCTTCAGAAGCTTGGCTATTTTAAGACTGCTGCATCCCTCTGCAATATATCTCACTATTTTTGACTTTTCTGAGCCTGTCAAGTCCTTCTTTTGACCCATTTTGCCAAAGGAAAGGAAGTTGCCTAATAATTATGCACACCTGATATAGGGTGTTGATGTCATTAGACCACACCCCTTCTCATTACAGAGATGCACATCACCTAATATGCTTAATTGGTAGTAGGCTTTCCAGCCTATACAGCTTGGAGTAAGACAACATGCATAACGAGGATGATGTGGTCAAAATACTCATTTGCCTAATAATTCTGCACTCCCTGTATTATTATATTTTATTAAACATAAAGCATTGGTATTCCTTTACAGTACATTTTAAAAATCTAAATCCAGTCTTAACCTGCCTAAAAATCCACCAGATTACTGATACTATTGTTATTATTATTTTTATTACTACTACTACTACTACTACTTGTATACATAAGGTAGTATACATACTGTTAAATGACAAACAGTGTTAAATATCACCACTGTGTACAAATGCTGTGAAAAAAACCTCACAGTATCAGTATAGCAATGAGGGGTTTGTGCAATGAAGTGTTGTCACTGTGTGTGTGCGTGCGTGCACGTGTGTGTGACGGGGTGAATTTATGAATGAAAGTGTGAAAGTTCCTCGTGCTTTTTTTAGGTGGGTACACGGAAATTCTTGACCTTTCCTAGTGGGTATACCTGTGTATCACGTAGACTACACCACTGTGTGTGTGTCCTGTGTATAACGTAGACTACACCACTGTGTGTGTGTGTGTGTGTGTGTGTGTGTGTGTGTGTGTGTGTGTGTGTGTGTGATAGATCACGTTCTGCTTCAGCCAACGGCAGCACAGAGCACAAGTTAAGCAAACAGTTCTTCTCTTTAATACAAGTTACAGCAAGACAAAGCCTGAATGCACATCAGACAGCATGTTGAAAAATACAGTACAATTTACATTCATGTACAGTGGTTATAAAAAGTCCACACACCCCTGTTAAAACTGTTTGGTTTTTGTGAAGTAAAATTTGTCAGAACTTTTGCACCTTCTAGTAGTAGTAGTATCAGTAATCTGGTGGATTTTGTAGGCAGGTTAAGAGGATTTAGATTTTTAAAATGTACTGTAAAGAAATGTTTTATGTGTAATAAAAATATAATAATAATAATAATTGTATTATTTAAATCTGTTGCATTTTACATGTAGTTTAATACTGGATTTAGATTTACTGTTATGTATGTAAAATGTATTGTAAAGGAATACAAATTTTTTATGTTTTAAAAGCTATTCCAATTATGACAACATGACATGCTTTTGGTAAGTTTATAATGTAATACATTTCTCATAATGTAAAATTGTTATTATTGAGCTCAAGATTTTATTACGTTTTGAGAAAATTATTACATTATGAAAATGTTATTACAATAGTAATGTAATACTTATTACATTATGTGCAGTTATTACATTATTAGTTGCTTGCTACAACCATTGACTCAAAGTAAACTCACATGTCGCTACTTTTCTGGAGAGGTTGCCGTCCCAACACCTCTGGTGCTTGCCACTTTCTCATTTCCATATCTTCCACGTCTTTTATAGAGCCTGCACTCATTTGCCTGCGATATGCCGGACCCAAACCCCACAGCTTGATCGACAGGTCCCGACCAACCAGGACACTTCGAGCCCTGACATTGCCATGGATGTAGTTCTTACTATGCAGATACTCCTGGAATATCAAGACCGATTGTGTCAGAACAAGAACATGTGATCTTGGGTATGACAATATATTTATTGTACATTGTAAAATCCTAAATGCTCCGGTTAAGTGCTCATGACTGGCCATGATTAATGCATGCCAGAGTCAAACAAAGTAAAAGGCTCATTTTGATTTATGAAGTTGAAAATGTGTGCTTAAAGCATGCATGGAGTGGCTCAGAAAAACTCTCCATCTATTTATATACTTTTATACATTGGCAGGCTTTAATGATGTAACTGACTTGTCAATATGATGGCATATATCTTGCAAGCTGATTTGTTATCTAACCAGAGCAGATGCAATCTGAGCGCCCATGGTAAAGATTCGTTTTTCAGTCATGTCACACGGTGCTGCCTGACCTGTGTGGTCCTGTGAAAGAGATTTACAGTCAGTCAAAACGAAGGTGAGGTTGAAACTTGTACTTTGACTTTTAATCAATCTATTACAAATGAGATCATCAGTAATGTCACAACCTCCATATCATTCATTCACAGGTGACCTCTAGTTCAAATAACTGATCAATGCATTCAGAAAGTTTAATGTTAATATTTTACAGTAATTGCAAGACATGTCATGTTTATCAAAATTGCAGTTTTGTGGCTTTTAGTTAAGGTCTGTTAGCTTTGAGGGCATTTATATTTGTACTCCTAAAATGTAGTTTGGGGTCGGTATCAGTTTTTTATATTTTTGAAAGATGTCTCTTATGTTCACCAAGGCTGCATTTTTTTATTAAAGATACTGTAAAAATAGTAATATAGTGAAATAATATTACAATTTAAAAAAAACTTTTTTTTAAATGTAATTGTCACATGATCCTTCAGAAATAATTCTAATATACTGATTTGGTGCTCAAGAAACATTTCTTATTATCAATGTTGAAAACAGTTGTGCTGATAAATATTTTTTCATAAAAACCGTAATACTTTTTTTCAGGATTTTTTTTGTACAATTATATAAATGTCTTTACTCTCACTTTTGATCAATTTAATGCATCTTTGCTAAATAAAAATATGAATTATTTAAAAAAAAAAATATTGCTGACCCCAAACTTTAGAACACTAGTGTAAATTGTATATATTTTTTATATATATAATGTATGTCTATAAAGATATGCAGATATGCTAACAGAGAAGCCACAAAACAATTAAATTATTTAAAATATTATAAATATAAAAGCATTTTAAAAACATTATTTATAATTAGTTTATAAATATGAAATGAAATCAAAACATTGTTCTTTCTTTTCTAGGGAAACAGAACTAATCTTGCATTTTTGTCCACTGTAAACCCGAATAAGTTGGCAAAACTCAAAATAAACTTGACTAGCTTTAACTATAGCTAATTAAATAAATGCCACCTTGCAAACTGGTTACACAATGCTTTGGTAACATTAGCATAGCACTTGCTGAATGAAGACAGCAATATAATACATTTAACATATATCTGTTCTCAAACTAAGCTCATGCTCCACTCGTCACCATGATAATAAACCTACAAAAAAAAACAACATAACAGAAACTCTTCTAAACTAGCATAACAAAACATTAAACACTACTAAATCTCCTACTTAACGTTAATCTTGAACAAAAAAACATAATATAACACTGTAATTTTGGCATTTACTGTCTCTTTTGAGTGACAGTTTTGAGAACTTAAAAGAAAAAGAAAGTTCTAAATACTCAGAAAAGTTCATTTGTTTGAACTAATTTGTTTAATTTGAGTTGGCTCTTCTCAAACCAATTAATTATTTTAAATAGGATAAGAATATTCCTCCCCCAATACCACTTGTTTTTTTATTATCAAGGTAGTATCATAGTTCATTTCTGTGATGTGAAGTAAACAGGGATAATCCCCTTTCACACCCAAATTCATGTTTCAAAAGTCAAACAGGAAAGAAACCTAAACTTGTTAAGCAGGTTCATGGCATATTTAGCCATATTTATCTCTTGCAAGACTGAAAATTAAGCATTACTCTGTACCTGTCTGCACCTCCACAGGAAGCTCAGCAGGTCTCCGTGTTCCAGCTGTTCTACCACTATCATTAAGGGTGTACGTGCAGTCTCCACCCCCAATAATTTAGGCAACGATGGGTGCGGTCCCAACTCTGAAAGGAAGTGGGAAAACCCCAGAAAGGACTGGCACTCTCTGGCATTGGCTGATTCTGTATGAGAATCAAACCAGCAACAAGTAAGCATCGATGCTCCCTGGTTTTTATGGTGCATTGTGGGACTTTTTTCAGGGAGTGAATGCTTCAGTGCACTGTAAGAATTTTGTGATTAAGACAGCACTTAAAATGCCTGACCCCTTGATCAGTGGCCTGACTACTGAACTAGGAAGATGATTGAGACGCACCCTAAGTTAAAAAGTCAGATCAGACAGACATAATTGGACAGCTAATAAAAAAAAATGAAAACTGAAAATATAAAATAAAAGCTAATTCAAAATATGAATACATACTAGGCCTATAAGAGTTTATAAATTATATCAGAATACACCGAACCAACCTTACCTTTAAGCACTCGTGAAATGACTGGCTGGCTGTCCATGACAGCTCTGTGCAATGTGAAGTTGTCCTGTTTCACTGAGAAGGTGAGGGGGAGTGGAGAGACCATCTGGAAGGTGCCCGGACGCCTCACAGTGGTGTCCTGAGGTACTGCCGGCCCAGAATTCTGCATGTCATGGTGAAGTTGGTCGGCCATGGGAATAATCTCATGTTCCATTGGGTTCAGCTCTGCCGGAGCTGTTGTTGCAAAGTAAATCAAAAGTTGTTAAAAGAATTTGGTGTATATTAAGACTTGTGTGAAAGACCTTTATATAAACACTTAATTAATGAACTAGATAATCTATTAATAAACATTGCAATCATTCATGAAGGGAAATCCCTTTAAATAAAGATAGCAATCCAATCATGCATGGTCAGGAAGGCTTATAAATAAACGTTGCACTCATGCATGAAACGGAAGACCTTTAAATAAACACAACACAGCGACTTGAGTATTTGTGTGAGTAAAACAGTCAGATGCCGTAGCTACCGTCAATGCCTTGCAGGTGCCGTCTGTTGCTGTTACGGTGCCTGTGTGTGTTATGATGGTGTTGTATGTCATCTTTTTCATTTCTGTGGTGTCCATTAGGATGTGACGGCTTATGGGAGCATTTGAGCACAAACAAAATTATCAGCGTGGCAAGAAAAGCCACGAGAAACAGCACTGGAACGACGATCAGTTCCACTTCATAAAAAAGTACCTCTGCAAGTAAAGTAGAAAATGTGTGTTATGTGCTGGCATGTTTTGGTCACAAAAGTGTGTTTGGTCACAGTTGAGTGTGTGTCATGTAATTAGACACCTGATCACACTCAAGCTGGATTACTCTAGTCTCCTCCCACTTCCTCTACACCAATGTTCACCACAGTGCTCATTGTTTGAAGCTGCACTGGTGTAAATTATTTTAAGGGTATGTTTACACAACAACAATGTACTACAAACTGAGTTTTTCCTTTGTGTTTTTCACATACAGAAAACAATGTCAAAATAATACCCATTCACATGGATCCGCAAAAACAACTAAAAGCACTGTATTATGCATGCCAGGCCAGTAGTTGGCGATGTCACTTTGTAAACAAACACTGTACGGCTATAATGTGATAATAAACAGATAATGTGCATGACGTCACCGTTTTCACAAATGTGTGTTACTGTAGCTTAGGCGGAGACGATAACGCTACGATTTTAAAAAACTTGCAAAAGTTTGCATTTTCAGACCCTTAAAACACTGTAGTTGTGTAAATGAACAGCCAAAAAGCATAAAAAGCTGAATTTTCTGCAGCCTTCAGTGTCACATGATCCTTCAGAAATCATTCTAATATGCTGATTTGCTGCTCAAGTAACATTTCTTATTATTATTATTTTTGTTGAAAACAGTTATGGCTGCATAATTTTTTTTTTAGAAACAGTGATGTATTTTTTCAGGATTCTTTGATGGATGAAACGTTTGAAAGAATAGCATTGAATTAAATAATTTGTAACATAAATCCATTTTCCTATCTGTCAGTCACTACAACGTTATGTTGACTGATAAATGGGGTCTCACAAAGAGCTTGCAACAGAGGAGATCTCCTCTGTCCTCATCTGACGGCCACGATCGCTGTCTCACATGTTTGGGCCACAAACACGCTGCCTCTGCCCAAAGAAGAGTCGTGGATCTGCTTAACACTCTGGGAGACCTGAGGGTTACAGTGGGAGCACTTCCGCTTGGCCAGTCCCCACGTACCTCCCGCTCCTCTAGCATGCCAGGCGCGGCTCCTTCTGGCAGGGGACACAGCATGTCATTCGGTGCTCTGGGTGAGGATCAGATGACGATAGCTGCATCGGAGAGTGGGCTATTGTCCTCTGGAGAGGAAGATGAAGCTTTCCGGAAGTACACGAGGAGGTCCAGAAGTCATGGAAGGCACCTTTAACTGCTGCAGCCTCCTCCACTCTCACTACCCTCGATAGTGGGGCCACCAGGGGGTACGTTGAGATTCCCCAGGTGAAGCGTGCAATTGTGGTGCACTTGCAGCGCCACCAGGAATGGCATCTCTGGCTAAACCTTGCAGAGATGCGGGATGCCAACAAAGTGCGCTTTCTCAACTCCCCCATCTCGCAAGGTGGCCTCTTTGGCAACACTGCTGAGGACTTTGCCCAGCAGTTTTTGAAGGTGGATGTTGCCGCCATCGTGGCACATAACGTTACAATAGACGGTTGGTCTTTGGGAAAGCATGATCTAGTCATCAGGTTTCTGAGAGGCGCCAGGAGGCTAAATCCACGCAGGCTGCGTCTCATCCCCTCCTGTGTTCTCTCTGTGATACTCTCTGGACTGCAGAGAGCTCTCTTTGAGCCTCTGGTGTCAGTCAAGCTTAAGATCCTGTCTCTAAAAACAGCTCTTCTGACCATGCTACACACTTGATGTATGTTGTTTGTTTAGGTGAGCAGCACGCGCAGTCGACTCTCGAGGGGGCCGGCTGCGAGCATTGTGAGGCTCTGCCTCTAAAAGTGCTGTGATCCCGCCGGGCACTCTTCAAGGACGGCGCCGCAGCTCGCGTTCCCCGCGGCACAGGCCCCGCTGTTGCCGAGGCACAGCGGCAGCTTATGTCGTGGGGTTCGCAGATGGATCTGTCAGATGGGTTAGAGACGGGCCCAGCCCTTTCTCTGCCTTCACCTGGCAGATCCAGCGCTGCTTCTCTGGGTTCGGGAGCCCGCGCTGCAGTTTCTCCCGCCCAGGGGGGCGGCCGCGGCGCTGCAGTTGTCCAGTTCTGAGGAGGTGGATATCTGTAGCGTCGATGCAGAGGTTGAAGACTCACCACTTCAAACTCCTGCTAGTGATGAGCTCGTGGAGGTCCTGAGCAGAGCAGTGGCCAAATTGAACATTGACTGGCCACATGAGCATCAAGAGCGCGCCTCAGTAAAGAGCAGGCTTGATGAGCGCTTTCTGCCAGCTCGCTCTGTTCAGCCTCCACGTAGGGCTTTGCCGTTTTTCACTGATCAGTGTGGAGATCGTGGAAGCGGCCCATGTCTTCCCGTGTTTTCAGTCCCCACACATCCGTTTATAGAAACATCGGGGGACTGAAGAGGCATAGTTATGGTTCGATGCCGTGGGTAGAAGAGACGCTCTCGAGCCATCTCTCGCCCGACTCGGCATCGGCCATTAAAGCCCCGTCATTAAAGCAAGGCATACTCGGCAGCAGGTCAGGCTGCTGCATGTCTGCACACGATGGCTATTGTGCTGGCATACCAGGCTGACCTGCTGAAAGACCTGGGACAAAGCCAGGAGATCGGAGCTGATGTCATCAGTGAGCTCTGGTCTTCAGCAGATTTAGCTCTCCGGGCCACCAAGGAGACGGCAAGATCAGTAGGCCGCTCCATGGCAGCCCTGGTGGCCATGGAGAGGCATCTGTGGCTTAACCTTACAGAAATGAAGGAGAGGGATAAGTCATTCCTGCTTGATGCGCCGCTGTCCCCTACGGGCCTGTTCGGTGACGCCGTTACCACTGTCACCGACAGGTTCCAGGAGACGAAAAAACAGTCAGCGGCGCTCAAGCAGTTCCTCCCCCGTAAGGCCCAGGTCTCGTCTGCTGCTGTGCGGGAGCTCATCACATCGAGCGCAGCAAAAGCAGAGCGTCGCCACCCGCACTCCCCCTCAGCAAGGGTGGGGCGGTGGGATTCCAGCCTTCCAAGGGTAAGACGGATCTGAGGACTGTCATTATTTCGAGGAAGGCTGCGTCTAAGAAGCCCTGACGCCAGCATGCCCAGGGCTGTGAGGGTGGTCCCCCCCAGGGGCAGGCAGTGTTCACCTCAGTACACGGTGCCCGTCTGCCTCCGGTGCCCTCAAAAGGTCAGTAACCAACCCCGCCTGAGTGCCGGGGCGTGGAGGGCCCTCTGAGGAGGGAGGTGGCACTGTTGAGCCAGTTGTTCCCTGCCGGTCCGCTGCTTCAGGGCGCTGCGCTCACGGTGCAGAGTACATCAGAGGCCAGCCTCGAGAGGCTGGTATCCTTAGTAGATTTCAAAGCAGAGTGGGAGAATCTGCTGAATAAATCTCAGTGGGTCCTGCAGATTATAAAGAAGGGTTATGCCATTCAGTTCAAATGTCGTCCGCCCGGTTTCAATGGGGTTCTGCCCACGTTGGTGAGCCCCGAGCAGGCTCTGGTTATGACTCAGGAAGTACAGACTCTTCTGCGAAAGGAGGCTATAAAAAGGGTTCCTCGTCCAGACAGGGATCAGACAGTCAGGGTTTTACAGCCGGTACTTCATCGTGCCAAAGAAGGATGAGGGGCTGCGCCCTATTTTAGATCTTTGCATCCTCAACCACTCAGTAGCAAAGCTCAAGTTCAGGATGTTCACACTCAAACAGATTGTGTCTCAAGTCAGGTCCGAGGATTGGTTTGTCACCATAGACCTCAAAGATGCATACTTTCATGTCTCCATTCTTCCGCAGCACAGGAAGTACCTGAGGTTTGCTTTCAGGGGAGAAGCGTACCAATATCGGGTGCTTCCCTTCGGTCTAGCACTTTCACCCCGCACGTTCACGAAGTGTGTGGACGCGGCGCTAGTCCCCTTGCGTATGCAGGGGATCCACATTCTCAGTTATATCGACGACTGGTTGATCCTCGCTCAGTCAGCTCGTCTGGCGGTTCAACATCGAGATGTTGTTCTCGCACACATGAGGTGGTTAGGGCTGAGGCTCAACTCCAAGAAGAGCGTTCTTTCTCCAGTTCAGAGAATTACGTATTTGGGCGTGAGTTGGGATTTGGTCTCTATGCAGGCCTGTCTGTCAGAGCCTCACATAGGGTCGATCCTCTCATCTGTCAAAGGGGTGAAGCTAGGGGTGAAAGGGGTGAAGCCCTTTTCAAGTAATCAAGGTAACGCGGCGGTGTCTCCGCGCCTTGGTTATGTGGAAGGATCCTTGGTTTCTGGCCCAAGGCCCGTCCCTGGGGGCACCGTGTCAGCGTGCATCTCTGACCACGGATGCCTCCCTGACGAGCTGAGGGGCGACCACGAGTAGTCGCTCGGCCCAGGGCTTATGGCAGGATTGTCATCATTCGTGGCATATAAATTGCCTGGAAATTCTGGCTTTGTTTCAAGCCTTCAAGCCTGCCATATCTCAGGGGTCATCATGTGCTGGTGCGCACAGACAGCACATCAGTGTGCTCCTATATACAGTCTCCTATATAAACCATCAGGGGGGTCTGAGGTCTCGCCCGTTATACAAGCTGGCTCGTCAGATCCTCCTGTGGGCCCAGGGGAAACTGAACTCAGTCAGGGCAGTTTACATCCCGGGGCACCTGAATGTGGAGGCAGACATCCTGTCGAGGCAGGGGCCGAGGCCCGGGGAGTGGAGACTCCACACAGAGGTTGTGGAGCTCCTCTGGGAGAGGTTTGGCAGGGCCCAAGTGGACCTGTTCGCTACACAAGAAAACTCACATTGTCGCCTGTGGTTCTTCCTAGTGCCTCCAGCTCCTCTCGGACTGGACGTTATGGTACAGGAGTGGCCGAGGCTGCCCCTGTTCGCATTTCTCCCGATTGCTCTGCTTCCGGGAGTTCTAGAGAGAGTGCGCCCGGGATGGGGCCCGTCTGCTGCTAGTAGCGCCATTCTGGCCGGCCCGAGCTTGGTTCTCGGACATCGTGTCTCTCCTCGACGGTTCTCCACTGGAGATTCCGCTCAGGGGGGACCTTCTCTCTCAGGCGGGCGGTGCCATCCTGCACTCTCGCCCAGAGCTGTGGAAACTGTGGGCTTGGCCTCTGAGGAGGCCCATGGTCTATGACGTCACCCGCCTATGACGTTCCATCTCTCTATTGGACTGATTACATACGTGCTTCACGATGCAATCACCCAAAGCAGTGATGCAGCGTCTCGTTCCCTATTCAGGGAACTAAGGTTACAGTCGTAAACGAGACGTTTCTTCCCGTGTGTTGGGTACAAGCAGGTAATGTGCGGGAAGGCTGGCTCGGTGTCTCGCTTGCAGCACCATTCCCTCTAAGGGGAGGATATGAGTGTCGCCTTTGCTCTCCAGTTGAATTCCCCACTTGGCAAACCCTGAATTGAGCATCCTTCAGCAGTCAGACGCGGCGGAGGTGTCTGATACCAGGCCCAGTACTTGAGATGCATGCCTGGTCTGTCAGCCCTTGTACTGGGCTAGATGCCCCATATGTTTTGACTATTCTTCCACGGTATGTGTATTCTTCTTTTTCCCTGTCGTTGAACCCGTCTTTTTCTGGGCAGATTCTGTTCTGCCCCATCTCTGCATCTGTAGTAGTTCCATCCCTGTTTAGGCAGGACCTACCGCAAAGATTTTTCCATATGTAGCACTGCCCTACGTGGAACTGGGTTAGGATTTAACGGGAGCAGCTCCCAATAGGGCACGCTACAGCTTGCCAGTATCTGCATCACCAACACTTGTAACACAGTTCAGTGGTTGTGACGCTTTCCATAGGGACCCCATTTGTCAGTCGACATAGTGTTGTAGTGACTGATAGATAGGGAACGTCTTAGTTACTGATGTAACCCTCATTCCCTGATCGAGGGATCAGAGACATTATGTCCCTTCTGCCATAACCCTGAACCACATAAACCTGAATGAGTGGACCTTATATACCCGTATGTATGGGGAGTGGCTTGGCATGCAAATTCCACTCGCCAATTCCATTGGCCGTTTTTGTAAAACTCCCAAGTGAGACCCCATTTGTCAGTCGACATTACATCTCCGTTTTCTCCATCAGGTAACGGGGTTACATCCATAACCAAGACATTACTGTTACTTTTGATCAGTTTAAACTAACTAATGGCTCATTTCCACTGAGCGGTACGGTTCAGTACAGTTTGGTACGGTACGCAATTTTTACCGTTTCCATTGTCAGAAGTTGTGAATGGTACCTTAATTCCAAATCCGAACCATACCACTTTTTTGGCACCCTTTCGTTGGGGTACCTAGCACAGTAGCCCGGTACTAAAGGGTGGAGCTAGACTCACTGCAGAATTGGTTGACAGAGAATCGTCACTTGTGCGTGCTTTTTCGTTTTTTTTTTTTTTTTTTCTTGCAGCCTGCAGCCTTGGCTTAAACAAAGCTTGTCTTCTTGTGACAACAGCCACATGCTGAGAAGCAAGAACAAGATCTGCTGTATGTCATCCTCTGTTGTTTACTGTGTCGCTTTCTTCTTCGCACAAAAATGACGTCCATCGCTACACCATGCCTATCATAAGGGTGCTGTTGGCAGTGTTAGCTGGATCACGGTTTAGCGTCCCGAAACGTACCGCTTGGTGGAAACGATCCATAAATAAACATCAATTTCTTTAAAAAAAAAAATTGAGTGACTAAAATTAATAAATTGAACCTAGCACATCACTTACCACAAAGAGTTCCTGGTAAACATGGATATGTTGTGTTAGTTGAATTAGACATACTGTAAAAGGGAAAAAAATATTAAGAGATATGGCAAAGCACCAACTTCAAAACACTCTGTTGAAACTGTAAAACTGATATCTAGCAATTAATGTGCAATGCTATTCACCTGCATCAGCTTATGGGTTTTATGGGTGTAAGGATAAAATCTCTGGTATAATCATACAGTGCATGTGTGCAGTTTGGCAGCTCTCTGAAAGACATACAACTAGACTGTAAATGTTCACATGTGGTTTGCTGCGTGTTTTGCAGAACATTTTATACATTGCTAGTGTTTATATTGTGAGTAAGTCTGTATGTTTGCACAATGCTTTTTAACATCAGTCTTAAAGCTACATTTTGTTCATTTGGCCATGTCTGACATTTATTCAGCAATGAAATATGTAAGCAGTTATGGAGTCCCATCCTATTTGATAAGTGGCTAAATATTTGTTATAATTAAATCATGACAATGATGAAGCGTTTGCCTCTATATATAACACTGGCATGAAAAGAAAATATGATCAACACTGGTAGTCACAACAATGAAATTTGTGATCAGTGGTTTAAAAATAGCTTTGAATTTATCAAGATAAAACCTCCCGAGACATGCAGAACATGTACCTGTACAGTATTAAAAAAAAAAACATTTTGACAAGTTCATGCCTTGAACACTCCTGCTATTTAATCATCCTTTGTCAGCACATTTTTTTCGGTGACATCTTGAGCTTATGTACGAGACTACCAGACTGTCACTCAACCTGTTCCTCTGCATTACTTTCTTTACATCATAAACACACCACAAATTTGATCACACGCAAAAGTCAAGGTGAGCTCAGTATAATGTAAATATCAGCTTGTGGATTTCAAATTTTGGTTTAACTGCATTAGAATTAAGCCAGTGAAAATGTAGATACGATTAATTTACTTAATTTACTGACCAGTCAATCCTCTAACTCTTTTGAGTACTATAAGTATGCATTTATATATATTTATGTTTGTGTGTGTGAAAAAAAAAAAAATTATTATGTATGTATGTATGTATGTGTGTGTATATATATATATATATATATATATATATATATATATATATATATATATATATATATATATATATACATATATATATATATATATATATATATATATATATATACATATATATATACATATACATACGCACATACATACATACATAATACATATTTTTTTTACTCAACTGTTTGTAAAAATACATATATGTTCACTATATATTTTTAGTGTATATATATATATATATATATATATATATATATATATATATATATATATATATATATATATATATATATATATATATATATATAAACACATAAAAACACATATAAAACACAGCAATGAAAAACTTACATGTCATCTTCTATGTGTGTGAAGAATGATGGAACTATTTCTTATTTTCCAAATTTTGTAATTTCCTTCTTGTCAGAGGCTGTTTTTGCCGTGTTTTATTCCCAAAGTATCATCTCTGTCCCATCTCTTCGTATTCTACAAGTGCTATTAATCTTGCTGTCAGTCATCTGGTTAAATTCTTGCTGCCACACCTACCTCCTACAGCTGTTTCTGTAAGCTCCGCCTTCACCTGAGTTTCTGCCATGCATCACTATACCAGATAGACAGCTTATGATATGAGACTGGCTCAGCTGTCATTTGTTAATAACATATTATGTTTACTTTTAGGCTTAATTAAAACATTTGCCTCAAATTCTACCTGTATGTGTGAATTAACCTTAATGAGCATCTTTACATTACCCTATATCACAATGACACAGAATGGAGAGTAAATAAAGCTGTTTCTACGATTCTATTCTAAGGGGTTCTATATAAAACACACACATTATATATATATATATATATATGACCACCTTCCTAATATTGTGTTGGTCCCTCTTTTGCTGCCAAAACAGCCCTGACCTGAGGCATGGACTCCACTAGACCCCTGAAGGTGTTCTGTAGTATCAAGATGTTAGCAGCAGTTCCTGTAAGTTGCGAGGTGGGGCCTCCATGGATCGCACATCCCACAGATGCCCGATTGGATTGAGATCTGGGGAATTTGGAGGCGAATTCAACACCTCAAACTCGTTGTGCTCCTCAAATAATTTTTGCTTTGTGGCAGGGCGCATTATCCTGCTGAAAGAGGCCACAGTCACCAGGGAATACCGTTTCCATGAAAGGGTGTACATGGTCTGCAACAATGCTTAGGTAGGTGGTACATGTCATAGTTTGATCGGACCACACAGGCCAGCTTTCGCTCCCCACGTGCATCAATGAGCCTTGGCCACCCATGACCCTTTCGCCGGTTCACCGCTGTTTCTTCCTTGGACCACTTTTGATAGATACTGACCACTGCAGACCGTGAACGCCCCAAGAGCTACAGTTTTGGAGATGCTCTGACCCAGTCATCTAGCCATCACAATTTGGTCCTTGTCAAACTTGCTCAAATCCTTATGCTTGCCCATTTTTCCTGCTTCTAACACATCAACTTTGAGGACAAAATTTTCACTTACTGCCTAACATATCCCACCCACTAACAGGTGCCGTGATGAAGAGATAATCAGTGTTATTCACTTTACCTGTCAGTGGTCATAATGTTATGCCTGATCGGTGTGTGTGTGTATATATATATACTTTTGTCTACCAAATTAAAGTCAATGTGACATAACAGAAAATGTAAAAATGCATGTGTTAAAAAATATAAAATGTATGAAATTAATTTGAAATTAATTTCCTTTAAAAAATATGCAGTTTTTACTGGGTGTTAAATACATGAAAAGAAAGGATCTGAAAGAAAGACATCTTGGATGAGATGGGGGTGAGTAAATGATCAGGAAATTTTCATTTTGAAGTGAACTAATCCTTTAACTGTATTGCTTAACATTGCATCACTGATGAAAAGGGCAAATCGGAGATGGCATTGGCTGATTTGGTTCTCCCTTTCCTCCCCTCATCAGGTTTCATGGGGGACGGGGAGTTCCCTTGGCTGCTCAAACCCTTACTGTGCCCCTTTCCAAATGAACAGGTGATCGTACTTAGTTTGTTGCCTGTGGTGACAGAATCGGCCACTATTAAACAAACCGGCTTCACTAATTGGGGGTGGATGGGTTTAGTTTGGCATCTACACTCTCATTGTAACTCACAACCTCTCACACACATACACAAATGCATGTACGTGCCCCAAGCACATGCACTTCCTCATAAACCCATGTATGCACACAGAGCTTAGTTAGGCAACTGGACTGCTGTGTTGCACCACATGAGAAGGTGTGTGAGAGAGATGGCTGTGTATGTGTAAAGCCAGGAAAGAAAGATCGAGCGAGAGAACTTGTGTGTGCCCTCTCTCCCTCAGTCCGTGCCACCCCAGGGTGGGAATGCTAAGACAGACAGGCAGTTTATTTTTGGGTCAGTGACAGTGTGTCAATGGCCGCAGATGCGTCGCAAAGGAAGGCTCTGAGATACCAGCAGACCGTGGTCAGTCACCATCTCTGTCTCTGCTCTCTCTCTCTCTCTAGCTCCCTCACACTTTATTCTTTTTGGTTATTCTTTTAATAAGACAGTTGTGAATTGCTGTTCTTCTGTCATTTGAAATTGTATGATATGAAAGATGTTGCACAATCTCTGCATGACTTGTATATTTCTATCAGTATGACTGAGTCGCTGTGCTGCTGCAGAACTCGCGGGAAAGTGCAGCTGTTTACTGTCTCTCTGTAGTCTGTACTAACTTTTTTGTCCTTTGAATAAGTTTGCAGCGCAACTTTTTCTTTAAGATAAAAACCCAGTGTAACTTTAAATAGGAGGTTAAATAAAAATGAGTGATTCTTCAATTATAGAAATTTCCTGTCACCCAGAATGACTCTACAATTTTCTTTTTCATAATCATTCTAGGTTTAAAGTATATGTTATAATGTTCTTAATTTCTGTTTTGATCTTGACTTTTAAATTCTTTGCATAAAAGTATTAAAATCAGGGAAAGTCTACTTTGCACTTTTTGTAACAAGTTTTTTTATTAATTTTTTTTAAGGTGATCAGATCAAAAACCATGATCAGATATTTATTTCAAGACATGTGATAAAGGTTTTAACATAGATGGCAAATAGAAGAAATAAAAATAGATTTATTTTCTAAGATTTAAAGACAACAGACTAATTGAAGAATCACCCAAATATACATTGTCACACAAATTACATAACCTACAAACCCATTCAAAAGTGTGGGGGCAGTATAATTATTTAATATTTTTGAAAGAAGTCAAAACAGTAATATTGTGAAATATTATTACAATTTAAAATAAATGTTTTCTAATGTAATATATTTTAAAATGTAATTTATTCCTGTGATGCCAAAGCTGAATTTTCAGCATCACTACTCCAGTCTTCAGTGTCACTTGATCCTTCAGAAATCATTCTAATCTGATTTGCTGCTTAAGAAACATTTATAATTATTATTATCAATGTTGAAAACAGTTGTTCATGACAACTCTCGGAGTGTTTGGCATCGTAATGGATATGACAATGTTGATATGTTTGGACTTGGCAGAATAGATCTGCTATGTTGCTGCTATTGTTGGGTTTTGCTGCTGCTGCTGCAGAGCAAGTACGGGACTGGCTACTGCCAAAACATAACCGACATGCTGCTGTGAGCAAGTAAGACATGCTGCTGCTGTACAAAATAGCATACATTAATTACCTGTAGCAGATCTATACAGAAAGTGGAGGGTTTCTGAAAGCGCACTGCAAATGTTGACCAAATTTGAGCAGCGAGCTCATTGGCTGCTGATACAGCAGGAACCTAACCAGCTGTGCCCTATAGAGAACTACGTGATTGCAAGCAGATTGAGTTAAAGGAACACGTCGACTTTTTAAGACTTTAGCTTATTCACCGTATCCCCCAGAGTTAGATAAGTCCATACATACCATTTTTATCTCTGTGCGTGCCATAACTCTGTCTGACGCACCCACTGCTAGCCTAGTTTAGCACAAAGACCGGAGGTAAATGGCTCCATCTAGCCTACTGCTCAATAAGTGACAAAATAACGGCAACATTTTCCTATATATATGTTGTGATGTTTATAGTTACATTGTGTACTAAGACCGACAGAAAATGAAAAGTTGCAATTTTCTAGACCGATATGGCTAGGGACTATACTCTCATTCCTGCGTAATAATCCAGGAACTTTGCTGCCGTACCATGGGTGCGAAGCGCAATGATATTACACAGTGCCTGAGGCAAAATTGAGGCAATCTACATCAAATTCTTCAAGTTAAGAAATTTAAAGTTTAAGTAAGCAGAACTTGCAGGTTTTTACTTTGTAATCATACATTTTAATTGCTCTTAACTTCAAATATTTGAGTAAGCTAAATCATACATTTAAATACATTTTTAAAAAACGTAAATATTTTTAGTTGTGGAAACTTGGCTAACTTTAAGTAGCTAACTCAATAAATGCTACCTTGCTAATTGCTAACACAATGCTATAGCATTAGCATAGTATAGCACTTGCTGAATGAGTACATCAATATAAAACATTTAACATGCTGTATAAACCCAACATAACAGAAAAAAACCCCAACATAACAGAAACTCTTCTAAACTAACATAGCAAAACATTAAACACTACTAAATCTGCACCTTAACATTAATCTAGCACAAAAAACATTATATAACACTTAATTTTAGCATTTACTCCCTTTTGAGTGTCATGGCACTTTTTGAGGCTCTCTCACTTCCACCACACAGCGATCCCTGTCACTATCCTGACAAAAGCATGCTGGGAAATAGAAATCCCAGCCCAGTGTCAGTTAAATTTAACTAAATTTACTTGTTTCTAAAATAAAAGAAACAAGTTCATAAAACTTCATAAGTTCATAAAACATCAGATTTCTTAAAACGTGTAAGTTAAAATAAAGTTCTAAATACTCAAATTTAATTTGATTTAACCAATTTGTTTAATTTTGAGTTGGCTCTACTCAAACCAATTAATTATTTTGAGCGCTAGGGTTTACAGTGTTGGTTAGAGTGTAATATAAACAAAGTAGTATTGCTTTCTTGTGTAAGCAGTTGAGGTCATATTTTGTGAGTCACTGTGATTTACTGAGCAGTATGTAACATTGATTGAATGAGTTAGAGAAAGCGTGTGTAAATGTTCAATCAATAAGCATATTTTGGGTTATGGGTCACCTAGAGTGTACTTCACACTGACAGTGATTTACAGCGACAAAAAATATAAGTTTTTGCTTTGATCTCTTGATTTCTGAGAGTTCAACCTAATGTAAATGAGCAGAGATTATGTAGCAACAACCAGTGGGAGTGTAGACTTTGATCACATGATATAGTTGGATACTACGATAGAAATGACTGTTGTACCAACCAACATCACAGAAACTCCTCAAGCTGTTTATTCACAGTCTGTGCAAACAGGGCTTTAGCTGTAAAAATCGTATTTGCAGTGATTAGTTATTTCTGGTTGCATTTTTTTTTATTTGCTGTTTTATTGTCAAACTGAATCTAAATCATTTCCAGTGTTTTCAGTATTATTTTAGTATTTATTAATATTTTGATTTAGGTTTTTTTTTTATTATTGTGCTTTTTAGGGGTTTTTGTTCTTTTTAATTTCTGTTTAGATTTTATTTATTTTTATTTCTGTTTTGGTTTTAGTAATTTAAGTACTTAATTTAAGTTATGTATTTCAGTTAGATGCCAAGGCTATGGAAGCTTTTTTCCGCCACAGAATAAAACATTTTAAAAGATAATTGCGAGTTTACATCTCGCAAATCTGACTTTTTTTCTCAGAATTCTAGAAATAAAGTCACAATTGCGAGTTATAAAGTCTGAATTGTGTGATATAAAATCGCAATTGCGTGTTATAAAGTCAGAATTGCGATTTTATATCACGCAATTCTGACTTTAGAACTCGTGACAAGTTTAGAACTCTAGATGTAGCTAGATGTAAACTCGCAATTGAGAGGGAAAAAAAGTCCGAAATGTGAGATAGAAAGTCGCAAATACCTTTTTTATTTTTTATTATGTGGCAGAAACAAGCTTTCATACAATGCAACATTTTTCATCTCATATTTTTCATTTTATTTTATTTCAATTACTGGAAATTATTTTTAATAGTTTTAATTTTAGTTAAAAATAACAACACTTCTTGTTTCACTCATGCTGTCATTCTTTTTAAAAATATTTTATTTTACATTGTATTTTTGAAGTGTACATTTAGCAAAGTTACTGAATGGCCAGGCATATTGGGATATGGTGACAAGTGTGGTCATCACAGCATGGGAAGAACATCTATTTTAGAAGACCTTCAACAGAATTACATATGACTTTACATAACATCACGTGACGACACCATGACAATTGCCTCAATAGTCTTCCCATACAGCCATCAACATGACCTAAAGCCCAGCAGCATGCCATCAAACACCCCTTCAAACACGCTTTAGCTTGAGCACATTAGCATTTTTCTGATAGGAATTACTGATTTGTAGATGTGTTCTTAAAATTTTTATTAAAATGATACAATCTTTGATAGTGATTTACATACATGAATGTGTGAGCTGCACATTTGCTGTTAGTGCTCCAGTGCATTACAGTGTTGTCTAATAATTGGTTTCCAACTTTTCCTTGGGAGTCCTTGATAGACAGATGAACAAATTGGAAGAAAGAAAGATCCACACAGAGGTGTGTGGGGAAGTGTAACTGTGATCATTGGGTCACACCAAAGCTATTATTAACCCACCGGCTTGTATTTCAGGCCGGCTTGTAGAAAGGGGGTAGTTCCAGTCTATGGCAGACAGGGGGTCAGCGGCCGTAGGTGTAGAAGCAGACTGGGAAGGAGGGGGTGAAATATGGAGAAAGCAAGGGATTACATGTACTGTGGGAACGGGTGAAAGTAACTGGATAGATGCATGGAATGGGAGTAAGAGAGATGTGTAATGAGGAAGAGAGATACAGGACAAACATATCATCTACATGCCCTTACAAAAAATAAGTATACTTCAAGTTCATTTTATTAAGCATATTTAAGTAAAGTTTAAGTATATTTTTAAGGATACTTTATGTAGTAAGTATACTAATATCTGTCACACAGTGATTGCAGCCGAAGACAGATTAATAAAGTTCTAAATTAAGTTTAATGTCAAGTAGACTCAAAGGCAGGTAAACAGTAGTGATGTTAACAGTGACACCAAAGCTCCGAAGCGTGTCAAAAAAATAAAACAATTTTCAGTGAAGCTTTGTATCGATGCTTGATTTGTTCTATCAAAATCACGTGACCAATGACGTCTGAAGCTTCGTTTCACACACACCCACGTGACTGCTTCGTACTCTGATTCAAAAAGGTTTAAAAATGCGCGACACAAGGCGCGGCCTTGTAAGGTGTATTGTGTTGCGTTGCATTGAACTGTGTTGTATTGCGTGAGTTTAGGAGAGTTTATTGTTGCGAGACTTTGTCATGGAATCTGCTGAAAGAGAGGGCTTTCTGAAAATTACACACATTTATTCAAAATACTTAAAGCACTACCCAGTCATTCTAAAGAACGTCTCGGTTACGTATGTAACCCTCGTTCCCTGAAGGAGGGAACGGAGACGTACGTCGTAACTGACCGACGAATTGGGATCTGTTTTCATAGACCAATCTACTTCGAGTGATTTAAAAACGAGCCAATGGACGGGACACTGCCCCGCAGTGCGGGTATAAATACGGAAGTGGAATACCGCATCATTGCTTTTCAACTGAGGAGCCGAGACAAGTGACTCGGGCCTTCAGCTGAAGCACAGCACCTGGCGATGGGACGTACGTCTCCGTTCCCTCCTTGAGGGAACGAGAGTTACATACGTAACCGAGATGTTCCCTTTCAGTCAGTCACGTTCGATGTACGTCGTAACTGACCGACGAATTGGGATCCCTACCAACACGCCAAGGATGCTGGCCCTTCCAGCGCCCTGCCTTGACTCGTTGGACCAATCCTATGTTGGAGTGGGAGTCAGGGCTCCCAGCAGGGAAGGTCAGTCACTGCTGTTCCTGCAAGACCCACTCAGCGTGACTATTGGATAACGCTGGGAAAGCGTGCCCATCTCGGGGAGATGGTATGCTGCGGAGCCATGTCCTTCAATGGAAGGAGAGGTGGTGAAATACACATAAGGACTAACCTATCAGGGTAGTGCTACATATGGCTGTCTCTGGGGTGGATCCAACCTGATCCCAGGGGGGAAAGAACACCACCAGAGATGACAGAGCGGACTCTGTCAAAGGAAAGACACGGGGCTAGCCGAGTAGGGTAGCTGGTACCGTGGAGAATACACATATGGGGTTGCCGTTAGGGAACCGCTACATATGAACCCCAACCTAAACACACGTTCCACAAGCATACGGGTGCAGGCCTGGCATCAGACGGCCGCAATGTCTGACACCGAAGGGGTGACGGAGGAGCTCGACAGGGTTAGCCGTTTCCGGGGAACACATCTGGAGACAATAGACGCACGTATCCGACCCAGGGGGCGAGAGTGGCGTTGCAAGCCGACACTACAACAGGCACTTAGCGCTACTGGCCACTGGGGGCGAGGATGCGGGAAGATACCGGCTCTACACGGAGGCTATAGAATCTAGCGAACGTGTTAGGTCTCGCCCAGCCCGCAGCTCTACATATATCTGTCAGCGAGGCGCCTTGAGCCAGCGCCCAGGAGGAGGCTACACTCCTAGTGGAGTGAGCTCGCACCCAGAACGGGCAAGGCACGTCTTGGGACTGGTAAGCCAAGACGATAGCATCCACTATCCAGTGGGCTAACCTCTGCTTGGAGACAGCCTTTCCCTTCTGCTGGCATCCATAACAGACGAAGAGCTGCTCTGAGGTTCTAAAGCTTTGAGTTCGGTCCACGTAGGCGCAGAGAGCGCGGACGGGACAGAGCAAAGCTAGGGCTGGGTCTGCCTCCTCCAAAGGCAGTGCTTGCAGGTTCACCACCTGGTCCCGGAAGGGAGTGGTGGGAACCTTGGGCATGTATCCAGGCCATGGTCTCAGGACAACGTGAGAGTTGGCCGGCTCGAATTCTAGGCACGATTCGTTGACCGAAAGTGCGTGCAGGTCCCCTACCTTCTTGATTGAGACCAATGCAGTCAGGAGCACTGTCTTCATGGACAGGATGTTTAGCTCTACAGACTGCAAAGGCTCAAAGGGAGGACCCTGAAGTGCTCTGAGCACCAGGGCTAAGTCCCAAGAGGGTAACGAGGTTGAACGAGGAGGATTTAGTCTCCTCGCACCTCTGAGGAACCTGACGATTAGGTCGTGCTTCCCTAAGGACTTACCTTCGACTGCATCGTGATACGCCGCTATTGCTGCAACGTACACTTCGAGGGTGGAGGGAGACAGCCTTCGCTCCAGCCCATCTTGCAGGAAAGAAAGCACAACATTAATTCGAACACCTTCGGGGGTCTTCCCGGTGGGAAGAACACCACTCAATGAACAGGTTCCACTTCAGTGCGTAGAGGCACCTCGCAGAGGGGGCTCTAGCAGAAGTGATGGTGTCTACCACTGCTTGGGGCAGGCCACCTAGAACCTCCGCGTCCCGTCCAGGGACCAGACATGGAGTTTCCAGAGGTCTGGACGCGGGTGCCATAGAGTGCCCCGCCCCTGAGAAAGCAGGTCCTTCCTCAGGGGGATCGGCCAGGGAGGGGCTGTCCTGAGGAGTATGAGTTCGGAGAACCAGGTCCGGTTGGGCCAGTAGGGCGCAACTAGCATAACCTGCTCCTCGTCCTCCCTGACCTTGCACAGTGTCTGTGCAAGAAGGCTCACTGGGGGAAACGCATATCTGCATAGGTCCTGGGGCCAGCTGTGCGCCAATGCTTTCGCTTTCAGGGAATAGTACAACTGGCAATGGGTCGAGTCCGGAGAGGCAAACAGGTCTACCTGCGTGGCTCCGAAGAGGTCCCATATCAGCTGGACGCTCCGGGGGTGGAGTCGCCACTCTCCCGAGGTGTCGACTGACAAGAGAGCTCATCGGCTGTCTGGTTCAGTGCACCTGGGATGTGAATGGCTCGAAGCGACCTCAGATGCTTCTGACTCTGAGCTGGAGCATGCAGCGGGAGTGTAGACCACCCTGACGATTGATGTACGCAACGGCCGCAGTGCTGTCCGTACGGACCAGTACGTGCTTGCGCTGTAGCGGCTTTTTGAGGTGGCCCAGGGCGAGACATACTGCCAATAACTCTAGGCAACTGATATGCCAACGCAGTTGGGGCCCCGTCCACAGACCCGAAACTGCGTGCCCTTTGTACGTGGCCCCCCATCCCGTGGATGAGGCATCCGTGAAGACCACAGCATGCCTGGACACCTGTTCTAAGGGCACTCCCGTCCGTAGAAACTAAGGGTTTGCCCACAGGTTGAAGGTTTGGCGACAGTAAGGAGTAACTGAGACCCAGTACTTGCCACTCTGCCACGCCCATCTCAGGACTCGGTCGTGAAGCCAGCGTTGAACGGTCTCATATGAAGCAATCTAAGCAGCGTTACCGCGGCTGCAGATGCCATATGCCCCAGGAGCCTCTGAAAAAAATTTCTGTGGGACCGCTGTCCTGCCTTTGAACGTATTCAAGCAGTTCAACACTGACCGGACTCGCTCCTCTGTGATGCACGCAGTCCGGTTGACCGAATCCAGCTCCATACCGAGATAAGAGATCCTCTGTGCGGGACAGAGTTTGCTCTTCTCTCGGTTGACCCAAAGGCCCAACAGGCTGAGGTGACGGAGCACCATGTCCCTGTGTTCGCACAACTGATCCCGGGACTGAGCCAGTAGTCGAGATAGTTGAGGATGCGAACGCCGCGTTCTCTAAGCGGAACAATGGCTGCCTCTGCGACTTTCGTGAAGCCGTGAGGTGACCGGGACAGCCCGGAGGGCTTCAGGTCGATCGCTGCGAACCAATCTCGGGGACGGATGCATTTGAAAATGTGTTTCTGCTTTACCATTCTGAACGGGAGCTTGTGCAGGGCCCGATTCAGAATGCGCAGATCCAAGATTGGCCTTAACCCACCACCTTTCTTGGGTACAATGAAGTAGGGCCTGTAGAACCCCGACTTCACATCAGCTTGAGGAGCCAGCTCGACCGCGTCCTTCGCCAGCAGGACATCAATCTCTGACCGCAAGACATGGGCATCGCTGCTCTGCACGGTGGTGAAGAGGATGCCCCTGTACTTGGGAGGCTGGCGAGCGAACTGAATCGCGTAGCCGAGTCTGATGGTACGGATGAGCCAGCGAGACGGTCTGGGGAGACCTAGCCAGGCCCCCAGAGACTGAACAAGCGGGACCAACGGCACCACAGACGTACCCGGGGTGGGGCAGCAAGCTGGAGTACGCATGTGTACGAATGTGGGTACCGCTGGACTCCGGAGAGCCAGCGGCAGGACCGAAACCGAAAAATATTCTCCCCCGGTCCTCCTCCGGGGGAGGGAGGGGTGCGGACACCATCTCCCAGAGAGCAGATCCCCTTTTCACTGGGCTGCCCGTTTCAGGGCTGCTTGCCAGCGGACTTCGTGGGACCCTGGACGGGTTGGGCGCCTCCCTTGCGCCCGGCCACCTGCTGCCTGGATGGAGGCTGCTGCTTGGCTTAGCAGGGGCGGAGGCAGACGCAGGGGGACACCCTCGGCGACAAGCAGGCGGAGGCGCTGCGGCCTACGACTGGGTGGAGGCAGCAGCTGGTCGTCGGGGCAGGATGTTTTTTAAACCGCCTCCGTCCGCTTCTCGATGGCATCGCCGAAGAGGCCAGCCTGACAGACAGGGGCGTTGAGGAACCGCACTTAGTCGGGCTCACGCATATCTGCCAAGTTTAGCCCCAGTTGACATTCCTGGACCACTAGTGTGGACATCACCTGACCCAGGGAGCGTGCAGTGACTTCCGTCACCCAGAGAGCGAGGTCCATCACCGCACGCAGTTTCTGCATAACCCCTGGGCCGGGACTACCCTCGCGCATGCAGGACAGAGGGTAGTGAGAGAGGGAAAAATTTATACAGATTATGGCCCTTTTGGCGTTCCATATTTTGACACCATATAGTTCCATACTGCTAAATTTTTCCGATGCACATCCGGGAAAAAAAGGCACGGGCAGGCAAGGCGATTTACGCGTTGCACTACGCCTCAGCCACCCAGGAAAGCATGGCTGTCAACTCTGAATCTGATTCAGCATGAGCACACACTATTATAGTGTGAAACTCAGCATTATCATTTCCAGCGCATAACAGCCCTCTCTCCGATCTCCAATTGACATCTGTCCTCTGTCAGAGCCCCAAACAAAACGCTGGCCTCTTTTTTTTTTTTTTTTTTTGGACCAGCAATCCCATCTGTAAGCTACCAGCAGGCATGTGAGACAGTGAGCGTGGCCGTCAGACCCGACGGCACACGGCACGCTGAACACTCAAACCCCTATTTTTTAAAAAGGCAAGATGAACAACGCACCGACGTGGCCATGTTCTCATGAGAGAACATGAACCACCCACGAACAAAGTCTCAGCACGCTCGTGATGCGATAGAGGAGTGGGGGCCCGAGGAGATGTACCCGGCGGGGAAGCCCCGCTGTAATCCTCAGGTCACCAAGGCTTATTAGCTGAAGTAGCCCTTTTCTGGTGCACCAGAAAATAAACTAGATCGGGGAATAGGCAAAGGGACTGAACCCCGTTTGAGGTTTCATAGTCTTGACCACGCATCTAAAGCGCAGAGTGACGCGCTGGGTTGCCGTGACAACCACCGCTGTCAGCAGGCGCTCGATGGCACATGGCACGCTGAACGCTCAAGCCCTTACGAGAAAGGTGAGACGAACAACGCGCCGGCGTGATCACGTTCTCCTGAGAGAACATGGATCATTCACGAACGCAATCTCATATTTTTATGCGAGAGAGATTGTGGTCGTCAAATGAGGACAGGAAACAACCGCATCCAGAAACACACAGTTTGAATGACATCTTGAAAAAGACGCAGGGTCAAACCGTGTTGCTCTTTTAGAAGGAAATGCTCTTTTAGAAGTGCTGAAGCACTCAGGGAGATGGCCGCGGCTCACAGCAGTCCGATTGCAAGCCTGCGTGTGAACGCCCAGCCAACCAACACAGGAACAAGTGTACACTCACCTAAAGGATTATTAGGAACACCATACTAATACTGTGTTTGACCCCCTTTCGCCTTCAGAACTGCCTTAATTCTACGTGGCATTGATTCAACAAGGTGCTGAAAGCATTCTTTAGAAATGTTGGCCCATATTGATAGGATAGCATCTTGCAGTAGATGGAGATTTGTGGGATGCACATCCAGGGCACATCCCAAAGATGCTCTATTGGGTTGAGATCTGGTGACTGTGGGGGCCCTTTTAGTACAGTGAACTCATTGTCATGTTCAAGAAACCAATTTGAAATGATTCAAGCTTTGTGACATGGTGCATTATCCTGCTGGAAGTAGCCATCAGAGGATGAGTATATGGTGGTCATAAAGGGATGGACATGGTCAGAAACAATGCTCAGGTAGGCCGTGGCATTTAAACGATGCCCAATTGGCACTAAGGGGCCTAAAGTGTGCCAAGAAAACATCTCCCACACCATTACACCACCACCACCAGCCTGCACAGTGGTAACAAGGCATGATGGATCCATGTTCTCATTCTGTTTACGCCAAATTTTGACTCTACCATCTGAATGTCTCAACAGAAATCGAGACTCATCAGACCAGGCAACATTTTTCCAGTCTTCAACTGTCCAATTTTGGTGAGCTCGTGCAAATTGTAGCCTCTTTTTCCTATTTGTAGTGGAGATGAGTGGTACCCGGTGGGGTCTTCTGCTGTTGTAGCCCATCCGCCTCAAGGTTGTGCGTGTTGTGGCTTCACAAATGCTTTGCTGCATACCTCGGTTGTAACGAGTGGTTATTTCAGTCAAAGTTGCTCTTCTATCAGCTTAAATCAGTCGGCCCATTCTCCTCTGACCTCTAGCATCAACAAGGCAGGACTGCCGCATACTGGATGTTTTTCCCTTTTCACACCATTCTTTGTAAACTCTAGAAATGGTTGTGCGTGAAAATCCCAGTAACTGAGCAGATTGTGAAATACTCAGACCGGCCCGTCTGGCACCAACAACCATGCCACGCTCAAAATTGCTTAAATCACCTTTCTTTCCCATTCTGACATTCAGTTTGGAGTTGTCTTGACCAGGACCACACCCCTAAATGCATTGAAGCAACTGCCATGTGATTGGTTGATTAGATAATTGCATTAATGAGAAATTGAACAGGTGTTCCTAATAATCCTTTAGGTGAGTGTATGTTGCAGCGGCCACTCGCTGACTCGCGCCGTCACACCAGCACCCAGGTAAGAGAGCGATCCTCCTTGAGACTCGTCTAAACACTCTTCGTAGAAACAGCTTGATAAAGCAAACCGTTCGGCTCCGAAGTTAAAAAGCAATGATGCGGTATTCCACTTCCATATTTATACCCGCACTGCGGGGCGGTGCGTGGAATGCGTGAACCGCATGCCAATGTCCATTGGCTCGTTTTTAATCACTCAAAGTAGATTGGTCTCTGAAAACAGATCCCAATTCGTCGGTCAGTTACGACGTACGTCGAACGTGACCGACTGAAAGGGAACACCTCTTACAATGTTCATTAAGCACAAATCCTCCATAAGTCTTGCCCATCTGTCCTACAGTACATTGTTGGTCTGTAGGCTATAATCATGTGAAGGTGTATTGGGTTGAGTTAGTAGGAGTATGCAATTGAACAGATTGTCATGTATTTAATATATTGATTCATTCATTCACGCATTTAATATATTGATACATTCATTCATTTATTCATCTATCCATAATTCATTTTTGCTTCTAAGATAATGCGTTGGTCGCGAAACATTTTGCGACACAGCGCTTTCCCCAGCAGAGGTCCTCATCAAGCTCAGATTTGAAAAGCTTCGAGTAATGAACCTTTTTCTGATGCAATTGTGCTGAAAGCTTCATTGTTTTAGAACGCTTCACTTCGCCATCACTAGTAAACAGGCATTAGCAACACACAACTTAACATGAACGAGACCGAACAGAGAATGAATGTGAGGGTAGAACTTAAATAGCAAACACAAACAAGACTAATAGACCTTTCACACAAAAACCGGAAATACGGAATCGTTGCGGAATCGGAGTTCCTGTAAAGCGTAAACACATCAGAAAAACATACCCGGGCAAAAGAAAATGGATCAGAGTCTTCACAACTTCGCTAACGGATTTGCCAAATATTACATTTGATGGAAGTTAACAATTAGGCCTATTTACATAAATCTCAGATTACTTAGCTCTAAAGAATAAGCATTACATGACATGTCTTCCTTGAGATTGGCTACATGACTTTGCCTACAGTTCAAAATAGTTTAAACATCACGCAGTGTGCACAATTCAATTTTTTTTTTTTAAAAATACAACATAATACTTTTTATAAAATTATAGATATATTTTTATTTTAAAAGACAATCTATAATAATAATAATAATAATATATGTTTACAACATTTTTAGAGGAGGCATAGCACTAAATATGAATAAATGCTAAATATTAACATGAAACAATATAATATAAAATAATGTTGATTAACATCACGGTTATATATTTTTAAAACAAAATATATTCACAATATGTATGGAGGCATTTTGCAAAAGTAAATTTTGCTTAATTTTATCATTACTACAGCCTGTAAAACATTTAAATGGATATCAGTAAATAATGGTAATATAAATAATATAAGTTAAATATTAGTAAAAAAAATCTTCGTTTTATATTTCCCCACAGAGGTGCGTCATGTGCCACTTTGCGCTTACAGGGATGTAGGACACGAGCAGGAAAGTTTGGTCCTTCATAACCTGAATCCATTTCCGTCAAACTTCACCAAAAACAGGGAAGGAATGAAACGACAGATATGGCTGCTTTTGGGAATAACAAGAACAGCCTGGTAAGCTACAATAACTCTTGCTCGTTGCTAGCGGCATTTGTTTACCTGTTGCCCTGACCGGTGAGGAAGAAGATTACCACGATGATTGCGTATTTCCGGTCACAAACGCGATTCTTACCAACACAAGAAACTCCGCGGAGTTTGACCCTGCCCCCGCGGAGATCTGTGCACGCCACTGCCTATACGTATATACCTTTGACTGTATTTGAACTCTTTCCATTAAAAAAAAATCATAATTTTTTTTATCAACACTTTTTTAATAAAAAAAGCAACATTTTAAACAAAAAGCTGAGAAAATCACATTTTTGTCAAAGACTACATCCAAATCAGATTCCTTGTTTTTAGGAATTAGGAAGATACTAATAACACACTTTAATAAACTTGTGTGGGCCCATTCCAAAGTTGAAAGTGAGCACTTTAATTCAACAAAACGTCTCGGTTACGTATGTAACCCTCGTTCCCTGAAGGAGGGAACGGAGACGTACGTCGGAACTGACCGACGAATTGGGATCTATTTTCAGAGACCAATCTACTTCGAGTGTTTAAAAACGAGCCAATGAGGATTGGCATGCGGTAGACGCGTCCCACGCTCCGCCCCGCAGCGCGGGTATAAATACGGAAGTGGAAGAACCGCATATCGCTTTACAACTGAGGAGCCGGCTAAGTGGCTCGGCCTACAGCTGAAGCACAGCACCTGGCGACGGGACGTACGTCTCCGTTCTCTCCTTCAGGGAACGAGGGTTACATACGTAACACGCCAGAGATGCTGGCCCTTCCAGCGCCCTGACCGAGCTCGCTGGACCACACCTAGGTTGGTGCGGAAGTCAGGGCTCCAGTCAGGGAGGCCAGTCACTGCTGTTCCTGCAAGACCCACTCAGCGTGACTATTGGATAACGCTGGGAAAGCGTGCCCGTCTCAGGAGATGGTACGCTGCGGAGCCACGTCCTTCAGTGGAAGGAGAGGTGGAATTACTCATAAGGACTAACCTAGCAGGGTAGTGCTACCTATGGCAGTCTCTGGGGTGGATCCAACCTGGTCCCAGGGGGGAAAGAACACCACCAGAGACGACAGAGCGGGCTCTGTCAAGGGAAAGACACGGGGCTAGCCGAGTAGGGTAGCTGGTACCGTGGAGAATACACATATGGGGTTGCCGTTAGGGAACCGCTACATATGGAACCCAGCCTAACACACACGTTCCACAAGCATACGGGTGTAGGCCTGATGTCAGACGGCCGCAACGTCTGACACCGAAGGGGTGACGGAGGAGCTCGACAGGGTTAGCCGTTTCCGGGGAACACAACTGGAGACAATAGACGCACGTATCCGGCCCGGAGGCGGGAGTGGCGTATGCAAGCCGACACTAGAATGGGTACTTAGCGCTACTGGCCACTGGGGGCGAGGACGCGGGAAGATACCGGCTCTACACGGAGGCTATAAAATCTAGCGAACGTGTTAGGTGTCGCCCAGCCCGCAGCTCTACATATGTCTGTCAGCGAGGCGCCTTGAGCCAGCGCCCAGGAGGAGGCTACACTCCTAGTGGAGTGAGCTCGCACCCCGAGCGGGCAAGGCACGTCTTGGGACTGGTAAGCCAAGACGATAGCATCCACTATCCAGTGGGCTAACCTCTGCTTGGAGACAGCCTTTCCCTTCTGCTGGCCTCCGTAACAGACGAAGAGCTGTTCTGAGGTTCTAAAGCTTTGAGTTCGGTCCACGTAGGCGCGAAGAGCGCGGACGGGACAGAGCAAAGCTAGGGCTGGGTCTGCCTCCTCCGAAGGCAGCGCTTGCAGGTTCACCACCTGGTCCCGGAAGGGAGTGGTGGGAACCTTGGGCACATATCCAGGCCGGGGTCTCAGGACAACGTGAGAGTTGGCCGGCCTGAATTCTAGGCACGATTCGTTGACCGAAAGTGCATGCAGGTCCCCTACCCTCTTGATTGAGGCCAATGCAATCAGGAGCACTGTCTTCATGGACAGGATGTTTAGCGCTCTGAGCACCAGGGCTAGGTCCCAAGAGGGTACCGAGGTTGGCCGAGGAGGATTTAGTCTCCTCGCACCTCTGAGGAACCTGACGATTAAGTCGTGCTTACCTAAGGACTTACCTTCAACTACATCGTGATACGCCGCTATTGCGGCGACGTACACTTTGAGGGTGGAGGGAGACAGCCTTCTCTCCAACCCATCTTGTAGGAAAGAAAGCACGACATTAATCGAACACCTTCGGGGGTCTTCCCGGCGGGAAGAACACCATTCAACGAACAGGTTCCACTTCAGCGCATAGAGGTGCCTTGTAGAGGGGGCTCTAGCTGAAGCGATGGTGTCTGCCACTGCCTGTGGCAGACCACCTAGAACCTCCGCGTCCCGTCCAGGGACCAGACATGGAGTCTCCAGAGGTCTGGACGCGGGTGCCATAGAGTGCCCCGCCCCTGAGAAAGCAGGTCCTTCCTCAGGGGGATCGGCCAGGGAGGGGCTGTCGTGAGGAGTGAGAGTTCGGAGAACCAGGTCCGGTTGGGCCAGTAGGGCGCAACTAACAAGACCTGCTCCTCGTCCTCCCTGACCTTGCACAGTGTCTGTGCGAGAAGGCTCACTGGGGGAAACGCATACTTGCGTAGGTCCCGGGGCCAGCTGTGCGCCAGTGCATCTGTGCCGAGGGTGCCCCCGGACAGGGAGTAATACAACTGGCAATGGGTCGAGTCCGGAGAGGCGAACAGGTCTACCTGCGCGGCTCCGAAGAGGTCCCATATCAGCTGGACGCTCCGGGGGTGGAGTCGCCACTCTCCCGGAGGTGTCGGCTGACGAGAGAGCTCGTCGGCTGTCTGGTTCAGTGCACCTGGGATGTGAATGGCCCGAAGCGACCTCAGACGCTTCTGACTCCACAGGAGGAGATGGCGGGCGAGCCGGAGCATGCAACGGGAGCGTAGACCACCCTGACGGTTGATGTACGCAACCTCCGCAGTGCTGTCCGTACGGACCAGAACGTGTTTTCCCTGTAGCGGCTTTTTGAAGCGGCCCAGGGCGAGACGTACTGCCAGAAGCTCTAGGCAATTGATATGCCAACGCAGTTGGGGCCCCGTCCACAGACCCGCAACTGAGTGCCCGTTGTACGTGGCCCCCCAACCCGTGGAAGAGGCATCCGTGAAGACCACAGCATGCCTGGACACCTGTTCTAGGGACACTCCGGCCCGTAGAAAGGCAGGGTCCGCCCACGGATTGAAGGTTTGGCGACAGTAAGGAGTAACTGAGACCCGGTACTGGCCGCGCTGCCACGCCCATCTCGGGACTCGGTCGTGAAGCCAGCATTGAAGCGGTCTCATATGAAGCAATCCGAGCGGAGTTACCGCGGCTGCAGATGCCATATGCCCCAGGAGCCTCTGAAAGAATTTCAGTGGGACCGCTGTCCTGCCTTTGAACGTATTCAAGCAGTTCAACACTGACCGGACTCGCTCCTCTGTGAGGCGCGCCGTCCGGTTGACCGAGTCCAGCTCCATACCGAGATAAGAGATCCTCTGTGTGGGACAGAGTTTGCTCTTCTCTCGGTTGACCCGAAGGCCCAACAGGCTGAGGTGACGTAGCACCAGGTCCCTGTGTTCGCACAACTGCTCCCGGGACTGGGCCAGTATGAGCCAGTCGTCGAGATAGTTGAGAATACGAACGCCGCGTTCTCTGAGCGGAACAATGGCTGCCTCTGCGACTTTCGTGAAGACGCGAGGCGACAGGGACAGCCCGAAGGGCAGGACTTTGTACTGAAATGCCCTCCCCTCGAACGCAAAGCGAAGGAACGGTCTGTGTCGAGGGAGAATGGAGACATGAAAGTACGCGTCCTTCAGATCGATCGCTGCGAACCAATCCCGGGGACGGATGCATTCGAAAATGCGTTTCTGCGTTAGCATTCTGAACGGGAGCTTGTGCAGGGCCCGATTCAGGACACGCAGGTCCAGGATTGGTCTTAACCCACCCCCTTTCTTGGGCACAATGAAGTAGGGGCTGTAAAACCCCGCCCTCATATCGGCCGGAGGAACCGGCTCGACCGCGTCCTTCGCCAGCAGGACATCGATCTCGGACCGCAAGACATGGGCATCGCAACTCCGCACTGAGGTGAAGAGGATGCCCGTGAACTTGGGAGGCCGGCGGGCGAATTGAATCGCATAGCCGAGTCTGATGGTACGAATGAGCCAGCGAGACGGCCTGGGAAGACCTAACCAGGCCCCCAGAGACCGAACAAGCGGGACCAACGGCACCACAGACGTGCCCGGGGTGAGGCAGCGAGATGGAGTACCCAGGCCCGACTCGGGAGGCCCGGAGGCGGCCCGGAGTGTTGCTTGAGTACTCCAGGGTGGGGCAGAGTGTGGGTGAGAAGGCCCGGGGGCGTTCTCGGTGCCCACACTGCTGCCCCCTGGCGAGGGGGAGAGGGGAGGAAAGGAGTGGCAAGGCCCGGGGGCGTCGCACACTGCCAACCTGACCCTCTTGGGGCCCAGGGAGGGAGGAAACTGCTCTTTTATTGAGAATGTGGGCACCGCTGGACTCCGGAGAGCCAGCGGCAGGATGTTGATACCAGTGTGGTGGACATTCTCCCCCCGGTCCTCCTCCGGGGGGAGGAGGGGTGCGGACACCACCTCCCCGAGAACAGCTCCTCTCCTCCCTGGGCTGCCCGTCTCAGGGCCGCTTACCCTTGCGCTTGCCTGCAGAGACAGCGGGGCCCTGGACGGGTTGGGCGGCCCCCTTGCGCCTGGCGCCCTGCTTTGCCGGTGGAGGCTGCTGCTTTGGCTTGGCAGGGGCGGAGGCAGACGCCGGGGGACGCCCTCGGCGACGAGCAGGCGGGGGCGCTGCAGCCGGCGACTGGGTGGAAGCAGCAGCAGGTCGCCGGGGCAGGATATTTTTAATCGCCTCCGTCTGCTTCTGGGCAACCGAGAACTGCTGGGCGAAGTTCTCGATCGCGTCGCCGAAGAGGCCGGCCTGACAGACAGGGGCGTTGAGGAACCGCACTTTGTCGGTCTCACGCATATCTGCCAGGTTCAGCCACAGGTGGCGTTCCTGGACCACAAGTGTGGACATCGCCCGACCCAGGGAGCGTGCGGTGACTTTCGTCGCCCTGAGGGCGAGGTCCGTCGCGGTACGCAGTTCCTGCATAACCCCTGGGTCGGAACTACCCTCGTGCAATTCCATGAGCGCTTTGGCCTGGTAGACCTGCAGGAGCGCCATGGCATGCAGAGATGACGCGGCTTCTCCACAGGCCGTGTAAGCCTTGCCGGTTAGCCCGGACGAGAACTTACATGCCCGGGAGGGGAGACGCGGATTTCCCCGCCAGTCGGTAGCGGTCTTAGGACACAGTTGCATCGCAACCGACCGCTCCACTGGGGGGATCTCCACGTAACCCTTCGCCGCGCCACCGTCGAGGGTAGATCGAAACCATATCCTCAACCGGAGCCCCGAAAGTAACAGCTGGCCCCCCGCGGGAAGGACCAGCATGCTCTTCCGGAAGCTCAACCGGCGCAGCGGAGGGGGGAGGGGCCCGAGGAGCCTGTTGGCCCGGCGGGAGTGCCCTCACAGTAACCCTCAGGTCCCCACCAAAGGCATCAGCCAAAGTAGCAGCCCTCTGCTTCGGAGCAGGAGGGCCACTAGATCGGGGGATGCGCAATGGGACTCCACCTCTTTCAAGGTAGTCGAGCCTGGACCGTAGTACTGCGATGGTCATATTCCCGCAATGGGAACATGAGTCATCCACGAAAGCCGCCTCAGCGTGCTGAACGCCCAAACACGTGAGACAGCGATCGTGTCCGTCAGCTGGGGACAGGTAACGATGGCATCCAGAAACACACGGTTTGAATGACATCTTGAAAAAGACGCAGGGTCAAACCGTGTTGCTCTTTTAGAGGAAAATGCTCTGATCAGTGCCGAGGCACGCAGGGGAAATGGCCGCGGCTCGCAGCGGTTCAAAGGTGCAAGCCCGCTGAGAGCACTCAACCCAAAGCTGTAAAAACAGCTGTTTGTTTTCTTCGCGACCACCGCTGCAGGCACCGTCACACCGACACTGGCAGAGCTCCAACTCTCTTTGTTCGCAGGAAACACTCTTCGTAGGAACAAACACATGAATGTTCGGCTCCGAAGTTGAAAGCGATATGCGGTACTTCCACTTCCGTATTTATACCCGCGCTGCGGGGCGGAGCGTGGGACGCGTCTACCGCATGCCAATCCTCATTGGCTCGTTTTTAAACACTCGAAGTAGATTGGTCTCTGAAAATAGATCCCAATTCGTCGGTCAGTTCCGACGTACGTCGAACGTGACCGACTGAAAGGGAACTGCAAATAGTAGGACATAGAGACACAAGTTTAATATTCTGAAAAATGATAAATCACAGAGGAATGGTTTTAATACAGCTATATTATAAGTTCTAAAGTCACAAATGAGATCTCTTTAATCTCTCCGTTGTCTCTCTTAGACAACAGTAAGGTTAGATGGAAAGCAAATGGACTGTGTGTGTACAGGTTTATATTACATTGTGGGGACCAAATGTCCCTACAAGGATAGTAAAACCTGAGCTCACCTACATTGTGGGGAGCAGCCAGCGGCCCCCACAAGGGAAATTGATAAAAAAAAAAAAATTTTGAAAATGTAAAAATGCAGAAAGTTTTCTGTGATAGTTAGGGTTAGTGTTAGGGGATAGAATATACAGTTTATACAGTATAAAAACCATAACGCCATGGAGAGTCCCCACAAAGTGTGTGGTCCAGGTAAACCCTACGTAATGGGGATATACGATATATGTATGTCCCCACAAACATGGCAATTTCTGAAATCCTTGTCCTCTTGGGGACATTTTTTGGTCTCCATGAGGAAAACAGCTTATAAATCAGACTAAATTATCAGAGGTTTCTGTGGTGGGTTGGTTTAGGGGTAGGGCTGGTGTAGGGGGACAGAATATAAAGTTTGTACAGTATAAAAATCATTATGTCTATGGAAAGTCCCCATAAAACATGAAAACACAACAAATTACTCTGTGTGCGTGCGTGCGTGCATGCGTGCGTGCGTGCGTGTGTGTGTGTTAAAAGGCATATAAAAAATACAAGTTTGTGATGTAAGATTTTTTTCTCTTACCAAGGCTGTATTTATTTTATTAAAATTGCTGGATATTCGGATATTACCTGTCATGTGGGTTGTAATATAGTTGTTTGTGAATGTAAAAGGTCTACAAAGTTTAAAAAAACTTATGTGCACAATAAATGGTGTTACATGTCATAAAATAAATAATTAATTTAACTGCCTGAAACAAGTCATCAGTAATTCCAGTCCTGCATTAACCTACATAGGTTTGTAACATATTTGCATAATGCCAGCCTATAATCTTTATTGGCTGCCCGCGAAGAACATCTACTTTGACCCTCAAACACTGTAGTTGTATCTGAGGCCTGGAAGAGTATGGTTTATGTTGTTGACATGTCGAGAAGACGCTGTTTTCGCTTTCCAAAGGATGAGGACTCCTGAAATCATATGGTAAAACCAATGCCATCATTACTGTTCGTATCACTGTGTATACAAGTGATTAGGAAACCTCTGGAGCTGAAATTACGCTGTAAGCGACATTAGAAGTGCTGCATTGCTGGCCAGAAAGAGTCCCATTTTCAGTTTCTTTGGGCTAATAAAAAACATAGATGACAAGTTCTGCATGTTTATCGCCTTTATTCAATTCAGCCTTTTATAAACATATTTGATCAAGTTAGTCTCAAGTTAGATAACTGAATTTTTAAGCACTTAGCATTGCATCTAACTTTAATTGTTTGCTTCATTACATTTCTAAAATGAGATTCATTTAATAGAAGTATAAGATTTAGCATGTGGAAAAACTATATTTGCTGCTGTCAACAAAAACATGGTTCTGTTGCATTAAAATTACTGTGTATGAGACCTTGCATAAGCATTAATGAATAAACTGAACTAAAACAGCCACAGACATTTCTTAACTTGCTCATGAACGTTTCTGTCAGATACACTTTTGCTTCTTTACTGCAATCTTCCTTACTGCAAATAATGTTTATTAACCATAAGTTGACATTACAAGTTACATTTCATTACATACAAGTTGGAGTTGGCCCAGCTGTTGATGTAAAGAAAAGTGAGTAAAAGTTGTTTCATACTAGGTTAATAGCTTGTACATAAATAAATCGTGACACCATTCTCACAGGCACAGAGGTTCGGCCTATACATCATATCCCGACCCAGATAATAGATTTAAAGGGATAGTTCACCCAAAAATGGGCATCCAAGATATAGGTGACTTTGTTTCTTAAGCACTGTGGCTCGTGACGACACATTGATGTCCTAAGACACGAAACGATCGGTTTGTGTGAGAAACCGAACAGTATTTATATAATTTTTTACCTCTAATACACCACTATGTCCAACAGCCTTCAGCGCGCAATCACTTCCGGTAAGTGAGGTCAATGTACACGATATGGCGTAGAGATACGCGCGAGAGATCACTTCCGGCGCTTGCGTAAACTACGCCAGATCGTGTACAGACCTCACTTACCGGAAGTAATCGCGCGCTGAAGGCTGTTGGACATAGTGGTGTAACCAGCGAACATTCAAAACACTTCAATCAATCACGGATGGCTGCCGCGCACACACATAACAAAACGTAAATAAAACACAACATAAAATCCAGGCCTGGTCCTCTCTCGTCCTTCACTGTCGTCGCTCCTCCTTTTATGCGTCCAAGCTCCTCCGTGAGAGGTCCGAGACTGGTGTGACGCGCAGCTGGCGCTCATCATCAAATCACTCACCGGCCTTGCGTCGCTATCTCACGGCTCTCGCTCGCTCGCTCGCTCACAGTGTTCTACTGAAGAAACAAAGTCACCTATATCTTGGATGCCCTGGGGGTAAGTAGATAAACATAAATTTTTCATTTTTGGGTGAACTATCCCTTTAAGTGAGAGTTGTTGTTTTTTCAGGGCAAATTACTGTGTGTGTGTGTGTGTGTGTGTGTGTTTGTGTGTACGTGTGTGTGTGTGTGTGTGTGTTTTAGAAAAAGTGGTGGGAAAACATGGGAAATGTGTTTTCCAGATGTCTGGATCTTACCCAGATAGTTATAAATCTAAATGTAGACTACTGTTCTTCCGCCAATGTACTTACTCAAAGCATGTCAAGAAGGTTTTCCTCTATTTTTAGACTCCCTCTCGATATTAATTAATATTAAAAGCACATACAAATAGTTCTCAAATGTACTTTGGACACATTTGAAAGGATAACAGTGGTTTATCTTGCGTATCTGCACTGAAGAGGTTGTGTGTTGTAGTGGGAAATAATCTGACCTGGTAAATGTAAGCCAGTTTTATTTATATCATTGAGATACTGTTAAAGTTTTTATAATTTTTTTAAAATTTGTTTTTATTTTTCTATTCTTCATTTTCATTTTAAAGTTTTTGTTTTGCTTTTTTTTACTATAATTTTATTTAGGTTTTAGTTTATTTTAGTACAATGAAAATGAAAAATGAGAAATGAAAAAAAACAATTTAATTTAACATTTATTTTATTTCATTTTAGTTCCCTTTCAGTCAGTTACTCCCAACGTCACCCGAATAATTGGGATCTCGCCCAAGAGACCAATCCACTTCGAGTGTAACTAAATGAGGCGATGCACATTGGCATGCAAGATTTGCATCTGATGCTCCGCCTCGCCATGCGGATATGAATATGGAAGCGGATACATCGCTTATTTGCCTTTCACAGCAGGCTGCACTATTTTCTTGCTTGTCTGCATTTCAGCACCAGAGAGAGCATTTTCCCTAAAAGAGCTTACATGGGTGTGACACTGCATCTTTTTCAAGTTGACATTCCGCCCGTGTGTTTTTGGATGCAGTCACTACCTGGCGCCGGTTGATGGTCACGATCGCTGTCTCTCATGTCTGAGTGTTAAGCACACTGAGGCGGCGTTCGTGGATGCGTCATGTTCTCACTGCGGTAACATGACCGGTGTTGAGATCGAGACTCAAGTACCTCACACGGGGTGAAGTCCCTTTGCCTATTCCCCAATCTAGCTCCAGTTCTGGTGGCCACCAGAATAGGTCTACTTCGGCTAATAGCATGGGTGATCTGAGGATTACAGTGAAGGCTTCCCCAGACAAGCCAACCTCCTCTGGCCCCTCACTCCTCTTGCACACTGCAGCCTTTGGAGCTTCCAGAGGAGCACGCTGACTCCTCTCGTGGGGTGCCAGTCGTTTCCTTCGGGGCTCTGCCAGACAACCGGATGTCTTTCACTGCATCGGAGGGTGAGCTAGAGTCTTCCGAGGATGAAGATTCGGCTGCGATGACAGTAGCGTTGCCCGAGTCAGACCCAGAGTTGGCCACTATGCTTTCCCGGGCCGCTGCGAGGATCGGGCTAGAGTGGAACCCTCCACCGTTTCCTGAGCCCTCAAGGTTGGACGATTGGTTTCTTAGGGAGGCCCTTACCGGTTTTCAGCACCCCACCCCAGTGCCATTCTTCCCGGAGGTGCATGAGGAGGTCACCAGATCGTGGACGGCACCTTTAACTGCCAGTATGCTTTGAAGTTGAACCTATTCATTGAGTGGTGTTCTTCCCAATGGGAAGACCCCCAGAGATGCCCGATCAGGACTGTGCTTTCCTTCCTTGCCGCACTTAATGATGCAGTTGAGGGTAAGTCGACAGGAGAGCATGACCTGATCGTCAGGTTCTTGAGGGGTGCAAGAAGGTTAAATCCTATACCCTCTATACCCTCTTGGTACGGGTGCTCACGGCACTTCAGAGACCACCCTTCAAAACTTTGCAGTCAGCCGAGTTAAAAATTCTGTTAATAAAGACCATATAGATAATAGTTAATAAAGTCCATCAAGAGGGTAGGAGACATGCAAGCATTTTCAGTCGTCGAAGCGTGCCTGTTGAGTTCCTCCATCACCATCGGCAGTCAGACGTGGCGGAGCGTCCTGATGCCAAGCCAAACACTCGTATGCATTGGTGGAACCTGTGCTAGGCTGGGTGCCCATATGTTGTGATCCCTGCAGCGATCCCATATGTGTATTCTTCCATGGTACGGCTACCCTATTGGCTAGCTAGGGTCTCCCTTGGCAGAGCCTGCTAGTGTCATTCTCCTCCCTAACTAGGCTAGGTGCCACCCCAGAGACATTTCATATGTTGTACTGCCCTAATCGGCCAGTCCATATGTGTAACTTTCACATGATACCTCCCTACGGGCAGGATCTGCTAGAAAGGGCACGCTTTCCCAGTGTTATCCAATAGTCTTACTGAGTGGGTCATAAGAAACAGCAGTGATTAATCCTCTCTGCATGGAGCTGGAAGGGCCAGCAACAATGGCGTGTTGGTAGAGATCCCAATTCGTCGGTCAGGAGTGACCGACTGAAAGGGAACATCTCGGTTACGTATGCAACCCTCGTTTCCTGAATGAGAAAACGGAGACACCATGTCCTGTCGCCATGGTTGCTGTACCACCCCTGGGTGCCCGGGTCATTGGCTCCACAGCGAAAACCAAATATGCGATGCATCCGCTTACGTATTTATACCTGCATGGCGGGGTGGAGCGTCAGATGCAAATCTTGCATGCGAATGTGCACTGGCTCATTTAGTTACATTTATAGTGGATTGGTCTCTCAAGCGAGATCTTAATTTGTTGGGTGACGTCTCTTTTCCCTCCTTCAGGGAACGAGGGTTATATACGTAACCGAGACGTTTTAGTTAAAGGAAAGGAATAGTTCAGCCAAAAATGAAAATTCTGTCATCATTTACTCACTCTGAAGTTGTTCCAAACCTACCAAACAGTTGATGGGCCCAATTGACTTCCATAGTATGGGGGAAAAAAATACTACGGAAGTCAATGGGGCCCATCAACTGTTTGGTTACTGACATTCTTCAGAATATCTTCTTTTGTGTTCAGCAGAATAAAGAAATTCATACAGGTTTGGAACTTGAGGGTGAGTAAATGATGACAGAATTTTTATTTTTGGGTGAACTATCCCTTTAACTATATTAACCCAGCTGAAAGCTTGAAGATCCAAACCTTGCAAGGTGCATTATGTGTGCTATAAATATAGTCCCACTTTAGTTTGATCCAGGGGGATTATCCGTGTAAGTTGCTTCGGATAAATGTGTCTGCTATTTATCTACTGATCTCTTGGGTAACAAAACCTGTTTTTTCTTCTGTGATCAGCTATATGGAGAGTACAGAGAGCACCCTGGTGGGTCCCAGCGGAGAGAGGCCACTCGCCTTCTGATGGAGAGACAGCGAAAAAAGCATGGACATCATTACCATGGACATCACTGCCATGGGCATCACCACCATGGGCACCATCATCACGGTCACCATTGGCGGAGTCACAGCCGAAGTCGCCATCACAGCCACCATCACCTGGAGATAGGGAGTGTTCATGACAGAGAGGAGGAGCAGGGCCACACCTCCTCGTTCAAGAAACGGCGCTCCTACTCCAAGTGCAGAGGTCAATAATGACATAAGCCTGCAGATATGAAATATGTTTGAGGTTTGGAATCTGATATAAATTGTAATGTTTTCCCAGACTGCGTGGCTCGAGTACAGAAGTTCCTCGTTTCTAAATTGGGAGAAGACTGGATCTTTCTGGTGTTGTTGGGTATTACCATGGCATTAGTAAGCTGGACCATGGATTATGCTAGTGCCAAGAGTCTACAAGGTACTACACTACCCAGAATTCCTCACCTACCGCCTCCTTCTCGATTGCCTTATTCTTTTGTGGATGAATTTTTCTTATATGATGTAGCTATATAAGTCAAATTTAACTTCCCTTATTTCTGTCTTTTATTCCAAGGTTTTTAAAACTGAGTTCTTGCACTTGCAAACAATATTATAATATGTTTAGCAAAATATATTATAATATATTTAGCAAATAATTGTAATGTAATATTTGACACATTAATATTTATTTAATACTTCACAGTATAAATGGGTCTTTTTATATTATATTATAATTTTTATATATTATTTCTTAATTATTATATATTATTAATACTTTTTTTTCTGTATACATTTTTCATATATTATTTATATTTTATGAAGGGGATCCCTCAAAAGGAGATATTGTCTGAAGGTCCATGTTGAAACATTTGAAAACCCCTGTTCTATTTTGCGAACTGTTATATCCCATATTCTTTTGTCACTTTGTTTTTCCCAATTCTCCATATGGCTTGCTTTTGTCTTCCTCTTTCTCTACCTCACGTGCTCCATCACTTCTGTCCTTCTCTGTGTTTCTCAGCCTATAAGTGGTTTTATGGGGAGTTGAGGGGAAACATCCCACTGCAGTACCTGGTCTGGGTTTTCTATCCCATGGTGCTCATCTTGTTTGCCTCCCTCTTCTGCCACCTGGTTGCTCCTCAGGCCATTGGTGTGTAGTCTCACTGTTCAACTTTTTTAATTTAACATTTTGTTTATTACTTTTCATACACCTTCTGCTTTTTCTTCAAATTTTTTCTTTATATCATATTTATATTCTTTGCAGATCTTTTAGCTTTACCCAGAGTTTATAATTAGGTTTTTGCCTCACCTGTTGGGACTATAAAATATAGTTTTGTCCCTATAACAAAGGAATCATTTGTTTTCTGCCTTTTGTGGCAAATGGCATGTCTCAATGGATGTGTTTGAAAATCATACTCAGTTCTTTTATGACAGTAGGTGCTTGGTGAGTTAATTTTGGATCTTGCCTCTTTAAATAATCGTTTTTTTATTAAGGTGTTTACATAAAACGTGTCCGCCTCTTGGAAGCACCCTTACTGTATTATGTGCCCCTCAAACATACCAGCCACATATTTTCCTTTTTTTCAACTACTGTAATTGCTTCACACTCAACAACGCCACCTGCTGGTTCATCCAATGCAATCATTTTAACAACACCATCCAGATCATTGATTTCCAACCAGGGGTGCTGATGCAGGTTACAGGGAGAGATTTTCTCTAATCTTGTAAAACTGAAACTTTAAAAATATTTATCTGTCAAAAGGTTAAAGTCAGCATGAAAAAGAAACAGTTGTGATAGTCTTTGCTTCCTTATTGTGACGTATATCCAAGTGAAACTGCTTCTCGAACAAGAAAAAAATGTAGGGCCTGATTTTGTCCATCAGGAATTGATTGGATGATTGTGGTTTGCTATTAGTCGATGTCATGTGAGTGACAGGTTGTCCAAGAAGAAAGGGGAGTTATTTTAATTTAAGTTAACGAAGGGCATGTGAAAAAAAAAATAACAATGACGTGCAAAGATAAATAATTTATAATAAATACTGTAATATTCCATAAAACAATAAAAATTGTGATCCATTTTGATTTCATGACTTTAAATCGAAATCGGTTTCTTCAGTTCCCTTTTTTTCTACACTTTATTTGTTAACACTAAATTCTCTTGACCACATAAAAAAACCAGATTGAACAAAAATTAAGAGCTAAGATGTAACAAATAAACAATGTTTATCCTTAATAAAGATATACATAGACAAAACCTGAACTACATACTGTATACATAAAAAAATAACCATAAACGAAACAAAAAAAGTCCCTTTTTAAGGAAGTCCAGTACTTTGTTGGAACACATTTCTGGTTTGGTGTCGATGAAAAAGGAAAAAGGTTTCAGCTGTATTTTCTATATAAAGTAGTGTATATGATCCATATCCATTATCATATTTAAATTTGTTTACAGACCTTTCACATTGATTTTTTTATATAACTCGTTAGATTGTTTTGTCGTTTTTTACTCCTCTCCTAACTCTTATTTTTTCCCTCAGGCTCTGGTATTCCAGAGTTGAAAACCATACTAAGAGGTGTTGTGCTGAAGGAGTATTTGACACTCAAGGCATTTATTGCGAAGATGGTGGGACTCACTGCTGGCCTGGGCAGTGGTATGCCAGTTGGCAAAGAGGTGAGACACATTTGATTTTGCAGTCTCATGTAATATACACAGTGGCACAATTCGCCATTTCATATTTAAAAAATGCACAGTGATTTGTTCTGATGCTAACATTTCAACTGTGCTATTTTAATGCGTTAGGGTCCCTTTGTCCACATAGCCAGTATCTGTGCAGCTGTGCTCAGCAAGTTTATGTCGTTCTTCTCTGGAGTCTATCAGGTAAGCAGAAGTGCATGGATATCTTGCAACGCATATTTGGCATCTCCATTTATAAAATGCTGAATGCTCGGTTATCATCAGGGGGCAGGACAGGGTTTTTTACTACACATTATTTTTGAGAACAGTGCTGATTTATCATCCAGGGCATTTATATTACCATGAATTATTTCCACCTTCCCTCACCTGTACCCTTAACTGTGTCTGCTTCCCTTTGTTTGTATGCCTCTGTGTCAGTAGAGCCCATATTGTTATACAGACATTCTCACAGTGGGTTGTGCCGTAGGGGTTGGATGCTGTTTTGGAACCCCTCTTGGAGGTAAAGTGCATGGTGCAAAAAGGCATTTGCTAGCTTTTTCTTAATCTTAATCAGCATTTCAATCAACTTTCTGAAAAGTTTTTCAGGAACGTTCAGAGGAACTCTAATAGCACGCTGCAAGACTAGCTTACAGCAAACAATGAACCGGTTAAGCAAGCTCATTGGCTGCAGGATTAGCAAAGGCCAATCAGCTTGTGCCATGTGGTAATGATCTGATTGCTTGCAGATTGCATGTAAAGAACCTATTAGCCTATGCCATATAGAGTTTCATGACTGAACTAGATATTTATGTTTGTTTGCCAGTAAAATGTCAAAACATCAAAACACTATGAATCTAAGTTTGGGGTCAGGGAGTTTTTTGGCAGAGGCTATTTACACTAAGTGCAAATGCGGATAGATTCTATCTACAAATAATGCAAATAATGATAGATGCTATTTACACTAAGGGCCAGATTTACTAACAGTTTGCGCCAGCGCAAACCCTCTTTTGGCATAAAAAAATACTGTCAGAATTTACTAAAGACACGCAGTGAAAAATTTGTGCTGAAAAGGCATGGAGAGGGTTGTTTTTGCAGCTGACCTTATTGCATATGCATTTGTAGGAGTTTCCCTTTCAAATGCAAAATTTATGGAAGGAGAGTATTTAAATGAATCATGCGACGTTATTTACTAAGGTTTGTGTCAATTTACTAAGGTTTGTAGTCAATTTACTGGTGTTTGCACCATTATTTACCGCCCCAAAAAAGCATGTCTTAAACCATACACTAACTGGTAGATTGCGTTGATCATTATGGAAATGATCCGGCTGTGTCTGAGTTCTTTAATTTGCACGTCGTCAGTATATCACACACATAATAATTTGCTAATTTGCCTTGTATAGTAAATCTTCGCCCTACGTGAAAATAGCGATAGCTACTATTTATACTATGTGCAAGTAACAATAGATTCTATTTACACTTAAGTCAAAATAGCGATAGATTCTATCTTTGTAAAAATTAGCCGTATTTTCTTTGCAATAAGTATAAATAGTAGTTAGATGCTATTTATAATTATAAATAATGGCAAATACTATTTGCACTTCAATGTTGCTGTACATTAAACGATATGAATTAGTAACATGGAGAGTAAATGACTATATTTATTAAAATTATTAAATGGATGCCACCTTATTGGGACAATAAAGCCCTCCCCCTAACCCTGGCCTAAACAATAAACACTTTATTATTAAATACACGTTAGACACTTTATTTCCACTGTTTAAATATTTTTCTAATTTTTATTGAAAATAAATGCCTTTACAATCTGATATGTGATGGGGAAAGGGAGTAGAGCGAGTTCGGCAAAAGGCGGATTCGAAATTGGGGTCGATTTGCGTCAAAACCCCTACACTATTGCCACTGTTGAGAGTCCAGCTTCTTACGTAATTTTGTCTGGCTCAACCAGACGTCAGTGGGTGGAGTTAGTGTAAATAGCCTCTGCCAAAAAGGACGATTGAGAATCCAAAAATAAGCAGTCTTTATTAAGTCACCATGGAGAAAACAAGAAACAACCACGTTAAACTCAGACAATAAAGGACAAAGAATTAAGGAGAACTCAGGGCTTATATACAAACTGGGTAATCAAGGTACAAACAGAACAGGTGTGGGGAACTAATTAACAACCATAGAAACAAACTAGTGGTCGGGAAAAAGAGAACAAAGGAATTAAACCAAAACAGAACATACACATGACACACAGGAATAAATTACTTTTTAAAATATAGTACAAAATAAAAAAGTTATTTTAAATTATAATATTTCACAATATTGCTGTTTTACTGTATTTTTATTTGTGGTCATTGGCATCAAAAAGTTTGAAAATCCCTGCTGTAGATGACTGTAACTCATTTTAAGATTTATTTTGTTTGTCCAGGTGTTTTGTTTAGCATTGAAGTTACATCAACCTATTTTGCTGTGAGAAACTACTGGAGGGGCTATTTTGCTGCCACATTCAGTGCTTTTATTTTCAGAGTGCTGTCTGTGTTCAATAAGGATGCAGGTGGGATACTAAATAATATTCTTGAAGTCTTAGCAGCCTTGAGATGATCATATGACAGACGAGATGACGTTTCTCTTCCATTGATATTGTTTCAGTCACCATCACTGCTCTCTTTCGCACCAACTTCCGCATGGATTTTCCTTTTGACCTGCAGGAGCTCCCAGCGTTCGCCATTATTGGGTGAGAGCGCTGGGTGAAAGCGTGCCGTTCGTGGTGAGGGCACAATCCTGAAGCTGTGTGTGTGTGTGTGTGGCCTGGTAAACCCTAAGTTATGGGGACAAAATGTCCCCACAAAGATGGCAATATCCAAAATCCTTCTCCTTGTGGGGACATTTTTTGGTCCCCATGAGGAAAACAGCTTATAATTCATACTAAATGATGTTTTTTGAAAATGTAAAAATGCAGAATGTTTCCTATGATGGGTAGGTTTAGGGTTAGGGGTAGTGTAGGGGGATAGAATGTACAGTTTGTACAGTATAAAAACCATTATGTCTATGGAAAGTCCCCATAAAACATGAAAACCCAACATGTGTATGTGTGTGTGTGTGTGTGTGTGTGTGTGTGTGTGTGTGTCATACTGTAACCCTTGACACACTCGTAGACCTGAGTACACAGCACTTTAACTTCTGTATTATTGTCAGCTGACCATGTGACCAGATGTTGGTTTTATATTTGATTTGTTGAAACATCATCTTTTGTTAACTTTTTAATGATGTTATTATATTATACTCTATTATATTCTGTAATAATTGTGTTCACATGGATCAGAAACAATTCAGCAACCCTTTCAATGTATCTGTCTATTTCATTCTATTGTCTTATAAAAGTGAAAATGCCAGAATGAAAAAATGTTCTTGTATTTGGATCTCTAGAATGATGTGATAGTTTTTGTCTTTGTTACTTTTTTTACCCGCAGGATTTCTTGTGGGTTTCTGGGAGCTTTCTTTGTTTACCTGAACCGTCAAGTTGTCCTGTTCATGAGAAGACCTAACATTCTCACACGATTCCTAACAAAACAGTAAGAGAAAAAAATTCACCAAATGACAACCGACAATAGTAGCTTTAGTATTAACTTCTTTAACATTATTATAGGAGTTTGCAGTACTAGCTTAAGAGTTCATCTGCTGTAATCACAATTTTTAAAATGAGTCTACAAACAAAATACTTGGAATGTGTGTCATATTTTCTCTCTCAGCCGGCTGATTTTCCCTGCTGTTGTGACATTAGTGGTTACGACACTGACATTCCCTCCAGGCTTTGGGCAGTTCATGGCTGGAGAGGTCAGATTAGAAACATTTGTTAACAATTAACAGTACAGTTTTGTTCATTCTTATAACTAGGACCATCCTATAATGCTGTGGTTCTCAACCAGGGGGCCGAAGCCCACTAGGGGGCCTCAGCAAACTTCCAAAATGGCCTTAAGATGAGAGAGAAACAAGACGCTGCATCATGGTGTTGACACTATGGAAACGTTTCCTTGTGAACTGGTAACAGAGCCTGTCCACAAGGTTGTGTTTAGGAACAGATGCTTGTTGAGCGCAGATTGGACTTGGGTCAACCCTGAAGGACTTGGGATCCTGGGGTTGAATCCATATAAAAACTGTAGAACCTGATTAAAGTGTGCGGAGAGGACCATCCTGCCGCAGCACAAACAACCTATAAAGGTGCAAGAGCTTTGGAAGATGCTACACTCCTAGTGGAGTGGGCCCTGACCCCTAGAGGTGAAGCCATTTTGTGCACCTCATAAGAGAGGTTGATAGCATCTGAAATTCAATGTGACATATGCTACTTGGTAACTGCATTACCTCTTTTGCGACCACCAAAACATACCAGAACCAGGGGTGCAAAATAATCGGTGCAAAATCACCTGGTGCAAAGTCTAAGCAGGAGGAGGCTACTAAAAAGGGCCTGGAGGTCTCCTATTCTCTTGAGTTATGTCAATGCTAATAATAGAGTCAATTTGAGAGTCAGCATGTTGTCTGAGACCGACTCCAAGGGCTCAAATGGGGTTTCCGTTAAGGCTCCTAGGACCAATGCTAGGTCCTAGGAGGGAACTCGCGGCCGCCAGATAGGCCTCAACCGCAGACACAAAACCGAGACACCAAGGGGTCCAAACCGAGGCCCCGTCCAAAGACACATGGATAACGGAAATAGCAGCCACATATACCTTTAAAGTAGCTGGAGCCAATCCTGCTGAGAGATGCTCTTGAAGGAACTCCAGCACAAAAGTGTTCCTACTGCGTCAACGCCATTGAGGCTGCATCGATTTCCACTTGAAAGGGAACCAGGATTCCCATGGGTGAGAGTATACAAAATCGTGAAAATTCATTGGTTAATATGAGTGGGGACCCTAAAGAACATTCAGCTCTTAAAATTTCTGGAATCTTGAAAATTTAAGGCACAGAAACTAGGAGTGTCCACCAATTCAAATAAGTTTTAAAAGTAAACTTTTCTATTACAGCAGATATTGTTATGGAGAATGGTGGGCCTTGTAGTCACAAAGGTTGAGAACCACTGTGCTAATGTTAATGGTCTTTCATTCAGACATCTTTCATCTTGGAATAGTGTCATAGTTTGGTTGGAGTTCTGAAATATGTTATTTGATTTGGCTTTAAATGTGAATTTGTTGGTATTATTCCACAGCTGATGCCCAGGGAGTGCATTAACTCTCTGTTTGATAACTTCACCTGGACTAAAATATGGGGTTCCTCTCTCCCGCCTGGTCTCGGCCGCTCTGCTGTGTGGTTTCACCCTGATGTCAACATCTTTGTCATTCTTATTCTCTTCTTTATCATGAAGGTTGGTCCTTTTCAGTCTCTTGTTCACATTGTCCTTCATCAATCATCTGCTATTTTTCTTCACAAGGTCCTTCTGTTCTCTTTAACTATGAGTGTTTTTTACACTTTATCTTTGTCTAGCATGAAGCACCACAGCCACCCAACAACCTTTAAGTAAAGTAATGATTGCACTTTATTATACAGTATGTGCACTTTCAATGTACCCATAGTGTACTCCACAAAAGTACTGAGTAGTGTAAGGTAACTACATGGGTTAAGATGAGGTTTAAGGGTAGGTTCAAGGTTAGTACCTAGTTAGTGTTATTACTACAATAAGTACATAGGATGTTCATGCAAAACAGGACTGTAAAATTAAGTGCTACCAAAGTAATTTTCATTTTAAAACACTAGGAAAGTACCATGCACTGACATTGGCTTTAGTTATCATGTCAGTAGCCAGTAGATGGCTTCAACAAAACCTGCTTTTATTCAGGACAGTCATTATCTCCCTCCATCTGTCAGGTTTGAAGCTGCTGAAGCAATCATTCTTTTCTTGGGTTAGGCTCGTACAAGTTGTGCTCGTGCTGACAGAGATTTTAGAATTAAGGCAATTGTGTGAAAACATTATTATTCATCTCACAGTTCTGGATGTCTGCAGTTTCCACCACGATGCCCATCCCGTCTGGAGCTTTCATGCCTGTCTTTGTATTAGGTAGGTCTTGGGTATTATTCATTTATGACTGCCATTTATGGATTCATTCTGATTTATTTAAGGATCACTTGAACATACTGTAGGGTCTAAAAAAGAACATACTCATCTGGAATTCGAAATCTAATTTGAATTTAAACTTCAAATAAATAAGAATGTTTGAAAAACAAATGTTTAAAAACAAATATACATTATGACAAAAATGTATAAGAAATATATATTTTTTCAACATCAGGCAAAGGGCTATATTTACATACACTATATTGTCAAAAGTATTGGGACACCCCTCCAAATCATTGAATTCAGGTGTTCCAATCACTTCCATGGCCAAAGGTGTATAAAATCAAGCACCTAGGCATGCAGACTGCTTCTACAAACATTTGTGAAAGAATGGGTCGCTCTCAGGAGCTCAGTGAATTCAAGTGTGGTACCGTGATAGGTTGCCACCTGTGCAATAAGTCCATTCATGAAAGTTCCTCACTACTAAATATTCTACGGTCAACTGTTAGTGGTATTATAACAAAGTGGAAGCAACTGAGAACAACAGCAACTCAGCCACGAAGTGGTAGGCCACGTAAAATCACAGAGCAGGGTCAGCGCATGCTGAGGCGCACAGAGGCACAGAAGTCGCCAACTTTCTGTTAGTCAATAGCTACAGACCTCCAAACTTCATGTGGCCTTCAGATTAGCTCAAGAACAGTGCGTAGAGACTAGAGAGCTTCATGGAATGGGTTTCCATGGCCGAGCAGCTGCATTCAAGTCTTACATCACCAAGTGCAATGCAAAGCGTCAGATACAGAGGTAGAAAGCACGCCGCCACTGGACTCTAGAGCAGTGGAGCTCTAGAGTCTAGAGACGTGCTCTCTGGAGATCATGCTTCTCTGTCTGGCAATCCGATGGACAGGTCTGGGTTTGGCGGTTGCCAGGAGAATGGTACTTGCCTGACTACATTGTGCCAAGTGTAAAGTTTGGTGGAGGGAGGATTATGGTGTGAGGTTGTTTTTCAGGGGTTGGGCTTGGAACTCTTAATGCTTCAGCATACCAAGACATTTTGGACAATTTCATGCTCCAAACTTTATGGGAACAGTTTGGGGATGGCCCCTTCCTGTTCCAACATGACTGCGCACCAGTGCACAAAGCAAGGTCCATAAAGACATGGATGAGCGAGTTTGGTGTGGAGGAACTTGACTGGCCTGCACAGAGTCCTGACCTCAACCCGATAGAACACCTTTGGGATGAATTAGAGCAGCGACTGTGAGCCAGGCCTTCTCGTCTAACATCAGTGCCTGACCTCACAAATGCGCTTTAGAAGAATGGTCAAAAATTCCCATAAACACACTCCTAAACCTTCCCAGAAGAGTTGAAGCTGTTATAGCTGCAAAGGGTGGGCCAACTCCATATTAAACCCTACGGATTAAGAATGGGAAAGTTCATGTGTATGTAAAGGCAGGCGTCCGAAAACTTTTGGCAATATAGTATGTGAATGTTGATTAATGTACCTTGTCTTATTTTAAATAAATAAACAAATGAGATTTTTCAACATTCATATGCAACATTTCAAGGTCACTTATCAAATAATCTTTTTTTTTTTTTCAAACTTCACTCAAATTGATATGCTGATAATATAAGTTGTAATACAAAAATATTTTACATTAGAAAAATACGAAATACAATAATTTTTACTAGTAGTTTACTAGTAGTAGATTTTGGATCACACTGTAAATATGTAAGTTAACTTTACACTTATAGAACGTAGCCAACCACATTTTGTTTCATTTTATTTTATCAATAATACACTGGGCTCATATATTCTCTGACGTTCCTCTTACAGGTGCTGCATTTGGTCGTTTAGTGGGTGAGATCATGGCAACTCTCTTTCCTCACGGTATCCTGTTTGATGGAATACTGTACCGCATCATCCCTGGAGGGTACGCTGTCATTGGTCAGTCATCCTTTCCTCCTTTTCCGATCCACCATTTTTTACCTAATTTGTGCTCATACTGTGTTGATGATGTCAGTCCTGTTCCTGTCCCATCTTCTCTTAGTCTCTGATCTTCCACTGCATGTGTCCATACTCTCTCCATTCATTATGTCACTCCTGTCATAACCCTGTCTTATAGCACTCCATTTTTCTGTCCTGTTACTCTATCGGTCTATTCTTTTCTCTTACCGTGAAGGTGCGGCGGCGCTGACGGGAGCCGTCACTCACACCGTTTCCACAGCAGTGATCTGCTTCGAGCTGACCGGTCAGATCTCTCACATCCTTCCCATGATGGTCGCCGTCATACTGGCCAACATGGTAGCTCAAGGTCTGCAACCGTCACTGTACGACTCCATCATCCAGATCAAGAAGCTGCCCTATCTCCCCGAACTGGGCTTCGGCCACATAAGGTGTGCAGACAATGCAAACGGCATCGTTGTGGCTCCACGCATATGACAAACAGACTTGGCTCACAGCACAGCCAGGTTCCCTCACCCTCGTGTGCTGACAGCACCTCAAAGTCCTTGTGATTCATTAGCAGCGGGAGCTATTAGTTAATACACTTGTCAACAAGGGGCGGCAACATGAAGCCTTGGCACTCTTCCAGCTAACACTGAGCCACTCTACACTCATTAGATTTGGGCTATTCATACCTCTTTATCAAGGACGCGCTCTGCGTCTTAATCCACCTTTTTGTGGTCTAGAGCAGTGGTTCTGCATCAGGACCTAGAATTTACATAGTAGTGACCCAACACAGTGCAAAAACAAAAAGTACAAAGAAAAGCAAACAAAAATGTCCTTTAAAGACTATTAATATGAAGTGCATAGACAATATACACACACAACTAATACATACTAATACCAAATTAAATTTTTTAATATTGGTCAATATGGTACATATATATTGTGCAATCCTTAAAATACTGACAACAAACAGAAATTAAATGTACCACTCTATTATGGAACAAACTCTGGGCCTAATATTGTATTAGTAATATGATGATTAAAACTTAATACAACTATTTATTTGGTATACTAACTACGCAGCTTTGCATGGCTAATTGCATTTATTGTTTGGATTAAGCTTTACTGTAAACCTCCCTTTTGAGAATAGACGTGAAAATGCACTATCCAGACTTAAATGGTTGTAACTTAAGAATGCTTTGAAATGTAAACCTAGTTTGGTCTTATTTTAAAGAAGACACTCAGAAGATTATTGCTGAAGTGAAAGCGCTTCAAAAAATGAAAGCATGAAAAAGTTATGGAAGTTTAAATTTACTGTAACTCAAATGTACTGTACTAAATACTTTTTTATATTATATAAAATATATATTTTACAAAAAATTTTACTATAAAATTAAAGCCATATGACTAACCAAGTTGTGTTCCAAATTTGAAGTTGATATCGCAAAAATCTTGCAAAAAAATCAAAACATGAGATTTTGTTTAGGCGTTGTACAAAAAACAGTGTCACACACATTCCATTTAATTTGTTTGATGTTCTCCTGTAACAAATTAATACATTTCTGTCCAAATATAATTTCTATCACAAAACAGTCACCAAATATGGAACCTTGAGACATGAGACATTTCCAACGATATGCATTTTGTCAAGATTAGAAAAGATTTTGATGATAAAGTAGCCCGCTAAGGAAATTTAGAGTACCGTTTTCATAGTAACGCAACATCCTGTATTTAAAAACATTTTTCACAGGATGAATTTTGAGTTCGTAAGCTTTCAAATGATACCTAATTTATGACGCTTACTAAAATATGTTAAAAAAAAGAGTGCCAAGCATTGTTTTTCGGTGAAACGAGTATGTGAACTCATCATGTTTCCTAAATATCTGCAAACATATTATAGTATTTTTATTCTTAAGTACAGTCAAAAACTTACATACAGCACCTTTAAGGGGTTAAGCATAGTTTTTCTTGTTGTCAGAACAGACCTGTGATCCAGAGAACCGCTGATTTAGAGTTATTAACCTTTTTAAACCATGTCACCCTGTGGTCTTACCGCACAGTTTCTGTTTTCCAGCCAATATAATATCTTTGTGGAGGACATCATGGTGAGGAAAGTGAAGTTTTTATGTTCCCATTCTACATACAGAGAAGTATTGCATTTGTTGGACTCAACTTCTCTAAAAACCTTCCCGCTGGTTGACTCAAAAGGTAAAATCACGCAGGCTGTCTAGACAATTTCCTGACTCTAATTGAACCTCTCATTATGACATTTTTCTAGCTGCATGCAGTATACCTAGGTGAGCTATGTATTTTTATTTTGTTCCACTCAAAGAGTCCAAAGCTCTGTTCAGAAAACTATTAAGCTATCAACCTCATGTTGTTAGCTTAGCAACATGAAGTTGCTGCTTTGTAGAATTTCAAATAAGGCCTATCTCGACAGTATAGGTTTTGGAACAGAGCCCTAGTGTCTGAAATCATTTTAATGCTCATATGTAACTGGATTCTGAACTCACTTCACCTTCAACAGAATCTATGATTCTATTGGGCAGCATTGAGAGGTCTGAGCTTCTCGCTCTCTGTGATTGGTGGCTGTCAGCAGAGAGGCGGATCCTAATGCAAGGACAAAGCTCGCAAGGTCAGGTGCCTTGTGCCAAAATCAGCTGGGAATCCTTTGCCTTTGTTGATGAGGAAGAAGAGGAGAATGAAGATGATAAGGTATCTGCAAACAGAGGATCCTATCTATCTATCTATCCATCCATCCATCATGAAAATATAATTTTTTCCCCTGAAATTTTGCTTTTGTATGCCTTTTCAAAATGACAATTTGTACTTATTATTTTGTGTATGTGTTTAGACGATACCAGTTCAAGAGGAAAGAAATGGCCCTCTGCCTCCACCCAAACTTTCAGAACCATCCACCAATCACACGTCTCCTGGTGAGAAACTCTCCAGCGAACATAACCAATCCTCTTTAAAACCTAAATAAACCTCAGACAAGCACTTATATTGCCTCAAGACGCTTGTTCAATAGAAGTGATACTCATCCTCTAATCTGCCTTCTGTCTTTTTCGGTTTTTCCTTTTCTCCTTCTCTTCTTGCCTAGATAAGGGCCCTTCCCAGTCTTTCGGGAGAATTTTACGTAACTTATTTTCGTCCTCTTCAGAAAGACACACAGAAGGTCAGCCACAGGTACATTGTTTGTGTCTATAGGTCCCTATAGGTGTGTGTGTGTGTGTGTTTTCCATCAAGTGAATTGGAGTGCACTAAATGAATTATTGTCAGCATGTATGAAATTTTAATGAAAGGTCGATAAAATGAGAAGAGCAAATATATTGCTAATGGTCTGCATTAATATTCATCAGTGTTTTTCAAGGACATGTGCAGTTAAAGGGAAATGAACAGTCTTTCATAGAATGTGTCAATATGCAAATGCTCATTCTAAAATATTAATCAGCTGAATTACTTGGAACAAATGCACCATGTTATATATTATTGAATTATATTGCCATTTTTTTCAACCTAGGAGCCTTATCCTCCACCTTTAACTGACACAATGACACCAGAACAGGTATTACCAATACCACAATTCAATAAAAATCCTATTAGACATTTAAGCATGAAGGGAAATTGTATTAGGATCTGCATATTGTTGTATGTTTTAATTCATATGTAGTTTATAAATGTTGCAAAAAATAAAATAAGGAGTGGAGTTAAAAACTTGTTCTGACTGGTTCAAATAGATCAAAGCCTGGGAGGAGACAGAGATGTACAAACCTCTGGATATCGATCAGATCAGAATAGATCCCTCCCCCTTCCAGCTGGTGGAGAGAACGTCACTACATAAGGTGAGAGACATACCAAGTCAAGTCAAGTCACTTTTATTTATATAGGTTTTATACAAGAGATTGTGTCAAAGCAGCTTTCACAGTAATAAACGGAAACGGAAATAATGTTGCAAAATTCAGCAAATTATGCAACAAATCCAGTTTCAGCTATAAAGGAGTAATGCAGAAGACATTAGTTTCATTATTCAGCTCAAATCTTCAGTGTTGATTCAGATCAGTTCAATAACTGTGTCAATGTTGCAAAGTTCATCAATTATGAAACATGTTCAGTTTAGCTATAAGCAGATCTACAGAAGACAATAGTGATGAATGCATGATATATCTGAACCATATTGGTTTTCTGTCCGATATTAGATTTGAAAAATGTATAGATATCAGCTGATATTGGATATATACAGTAATTTTGAATGCTGTTTTCCACTATTTTTACATTTAGATTACATTTGTCGTCATCTAACTCTTTCAATTTTTAAAAACACTGATTATTTAATAACATTGTTAAATGTAATCTAGCAAATTTAAAAATTAATATCCATTTTCATACTGTACATTCATTTTAGTTTTTAATATATTTTAATATTTTATTTGTAATATATTTTGACAAAATAGTGTGTATATATATATATATACACTGAACAAAATTATAAACGCAACACTTGTTTTTGCCCCCATTTTTCATGAGCTGAACTCAAAGATCTAAGACTTTTTCTATGTACACAAAAGGCCTTTTTCTCTCAAATATTGTTCACAAATCTGTCTAAATCTGTGTTAGTGAGCACTTCTCCTTTGCAGAGATAATCCATCCACCTCACAGGTGTGGCATATCAAGATGCTGATCAGACAGCATGATTATTGCACAGGTATGCCTTAGGCTGGCCACAATAAAAGACCACTCTAAAATGTGCAGTTCCCTTTCGTTCAGTCACTCCGAGTTACGTCAGTGACTGACAAATGGGGATTTCGCTTAGCCTATCATCTTCGAGATCTTAGAAAACGCCTAATGGCGAAGAAATGCCATGGGCCTGCGGAATTTGCATAACGTAGCTCCGCCCCACTCCGTGTGTATATAAGGAAGTACGCTGGCAATGTCGCATTATGTTTCTGCTTCGGAGTCGAGAGAATATCTTCACTCCTCAAGCCTGATACTGAGTAAAGTCAGTTCTTCGAGACGAGCAGCTCTCCAGTCTGTGTTGGTGTGACGGCGCGTTCCAGTGATCTCACATTGCCTGCCTGCTGATCTGTGCAGTGATCTGCAACAGCTGTGTGTGTGTTTCCCTGGGCGCTTCAACACTTCTGCAGAGCTTTCCTCTCACAAAAAGAGCTCGCGCGTGGCTCGTCTTTTTAAAGATGTTTCGCCCGTGTACTTCTGGGTGCGGTCGATCACTGTTGCCATCTGATGGGCACAATCACTGCTTGACGTGTTTGGGCTTCAGCACGCTCAAGCAGCGTTTGGGATGAGTCATGTTCTCACTTCAGGAACATGACCATCGCGATGTTGCGGTCGAGACTCAATGACCTCCGTAAAAGGGAGAGAGTCCCCTCTGCCACACCCCAATCTACCGTCTCCGAGAGAGATGGTACTTTGGCTGATGGCCAGGGTGACCTGAGGGTTATGGTGTGGAATAAACCCAGACGATCATTCCTCGGGCCACATCCCGCTCTCGCACACCGCTACCCACGAGTGGTCGGACTGAAGCAGTGGGACCGTCTGTTGACGCCCCGCGTGTTTTGTTCACCGCCCTGCATCTCAAGGTGGGCTAAAGTCCTCTGGGGATGAAGATTCGGCTGTGCTGCCGCCTTCGGGTGTGCCCGATTCCGACCCAGAGCTGACAGCCATGTTATCTCAGGCAGCAACGAGCCTCGGGCTGGTGTGGAATTCGACCCAACCCACCTCGGGACGCTCCTACACCTCCCCATGTCTGGGCCGGTCATTCCGCTCGCAGCTGGCAGTGAGTGCGCACATGCCTCGCCACTCTCAGTCCCCTCTGTCGCCAGCCCCTGTCAGACGAGACCCCTGTGGAACAATAGTCCTTCCCTGGTCTCCTCTGTCAGGGCGCGGAATTCGACCCCGCCCACACCTCGGGACGCTCTCACGCCTCCCCATTTCTGGGCCGGTCATTCCGCCTCACTGCCCCATCGTGGGTACACCTGTGACTCGCACGACCGCTGCTTCAGTTCTGGGAGCCTAACTAAGCTTCCAAACTGTTCAGCTGGCTCTCTCACAGGTTCGGCTTTGCCATTCAGTTCGCACGGTCTCCTCCCTGGTTTCAGGGAGTCCGCTATACCATGGTGGGCGGCAACGCCCCTGTCATGCGTACTGAGGGTGACACCCTACTGGCGAAGGGTGCGGTCGAGATCATCCCTCCAGCCGAGATGGAGTCCGGCTTCCACAGCCCTGACTTCATGGTACCTAGGAAAAGCGGAGGGTCACGACCATTCCTGGACCTGTGTATCTTGATCTGAACCCTTCTCAGGCTTCCGTTTCAAGATGTTTACAGCGAAACGCGTTTCCGAATGTGTTTGTCCTCCGGATTGGTCTGCAGCGTTTGACCTGAAGGATGCGTACTCTCATGTCTCCATTCTTCCCTGACCCAGACCATCTCTTCGGTCTGCCTTCGGGGGGCAGACATACCAGTACATGGTTCTCCCATGCGGGTAGCCCTGTCACCTCACGGCTTCACTGAAGTCATCGAGGCAGCTCTTGTGCCACTCAGGCAACACGGGGTTTGCATCCTGAGCTATCACGATGACTGGCTAACTAGCTCAATCTCGACACCGGGTTTGCGAACACAGGGACCTCGTGCTCCGGCGCCTCACCTGCTGGGGCCTTCGGTCATTTGAGGAAAGAGCAAACTCTTCCATGAAGAGGATCTCTTTTCTCGACTTGGTCGCCATGCACACGCAGTGCGAGTGCGTGCAGTCAATGCTAACTTGCCTTCGTCTTTCAGGGGCAAGAATGCGGTTCCACTGAAGTGATTTCAGAGGCTCCTGGGGCATATGGCGTCCGTAGCCACGGTAACGCCGCTCGGTTTTGCTTCATATGAGACCGCTTCAGCACTGGCTTCGCGATCGAGTCCCAAGATGGGCATGGCACCAGGGCACGCTCCGGGTCCCAGTGGCTCGGGCCTGCCGTTATACCTTCACCCCGTGGTTGAACCTCAGTTTCAATGGGCCAAAGTTCCCTAGAACGAGTTTCCAGGCATATTATTGTATCAACAGATGCCTCTGCCACGGGCTGGGGTGCCATGTGCAATGGACATGCTGCCACGGGCTCCTGGACAGGACCCCAGCGCCCCCTGCATGTCAATTGCCTCGAGTTGCTGGCAGTACGGTTCGTCCTGCACCACTTCAGAGTGTTCGGGGTCAACACGTGCTAGTCCAATCAGACAACACGGCCTCAGTAGCGTACATCCACCGACAGGGTGGTCTACGTTCCCGCCATATGTCACAACTGCACCTGCACGTGTGGGTCCTAGACAGGACGCGGCAGGTTTGAGTACCCGACCACCTCAGGTTACCATCACTTCCGCTAGGGCCTTGTCTACCAGACACGCCTATACATTGAAGTGCAACCTCTTCATCAATTGGTGCTCTTCTCGCCGAGAAGACCCCTGGAAATGCTCGAACGAAGGCTGTCTCCTTCCACCCTGAAGGGAGACGATGAAGGTAAGTCAGCACGACCTGGTCATCAGGTTCCTGAGGGGGGCTAGGAGACTGAGTCCTCCTCGCTCTTTCCTTGTACCCTCTTGGAACCTTGCAGTGGTCTTATCTGCCCTGCAGAGAGCTCCCTTTTGAGCCTTTGCGATCAGTCAAGCTTAAGTTCCTGTCTATGAAGACAGCACTTCTGATCGCTTTGGCCTCCATCAAGAGCGTAGGGGACCGGCAGGCATTTTCGGTTTACGAAGCGTGCCTGTAATTCAGGCCGGCCTATTCTCACGTGATCCTGAGACCCCGGCCTGGATACGTGCCCAAGGTTCCTACCATTCCGTTCAGGGACCAGGTGGTGAACCTGCAAGAGCTGCCTTTGGAGGAGGCAGACCCAGCCTTGGCACTGCTCTGTCCAGTACGCACCCTTCGTGCTTACGTAGACAGAACGCAGTGTTCAGGACCTCAGACCAGCTCTTTGGGTGGGTTGCACCAACCAGGATTAATCTTAAATCTAGATTAAATCAAGTTTTATGTAATAATTCTGTTGCACCAAACTTTAAACCTTGTTTAAAAATAAGCAGGTTTACATTTAAACCATCATTTTGATCCTGGATTTAATTTATTTTTAAGAGCACCTACAATTAAAATATACAAATAATTGAACAGAGATAGAAACAGTGGGTGTGTCGTCAGGTCTCAGAGAGGTGTTTATTACTAGTAAAAATGAAAAATAAAGTGAATTGAGCCATCAGAGTGTGAGGGTCGTGGCGGCCCATGAGTTTACGCCTGCTATCGAGCCTGGGATGCAGATCCGTCACTAATCTCGGTGCACCTCGGTGTCGGACAAAGAAAAGAAGAGAGGAGTATCAGTATATTTAGCATTTAACGGATGATGAGGTGAGCGCCAGTGATCGCGGCCGCGCCTCGCGTTTCTCATGCCCGTTCCACTCGATCAAACGGAATGGGCAGGGATCAAACGGACAGAAGGCAGCGCTGTCAAGAGCGGAGATAGTCACTCCGCCAATCATGACAGTTGTTTGTCATAAGTTACGCTGCCACAATATACTCCATTAATTGATACTATACATTTATTTCCAGGCTTATGAAATCCGCACGCGCTGCCGCAATGTTTTCATTGCTTGCTTGATTAGTAACGGTCTTTCTACGTAACATTTTATAAAGACAGCTGACATTTGACAAGTTTATTTACTTTATCGGCAAGAGCTTATGTCAGAGAGAGAGAGTTTCTAGTGGTCAATAAAGAAGGAAATTGAATATTAGTATTGTTGCTGTCATGGCGACGAAAACTAATCGTAAATGGAGGTTTTAATCGCAGGTTAAATTCTAATCCCCGATTTGTTAATCTGGGTTTAAAATTAAGTGGTGCAACACAACTCGATTTAAAATAAAGCCTAGATCAACAAATCCTAGATTAGCTCTAAACTGAGTTTAATTTAATCCTTGTTGGTGCAACCCACCCTTTGTCTGTTATGGTGGGAAGCTGAAGGGAAAGGCTCTCTCCAAGCAAAGGTTGTCGTAGCGTTGTGAACAATATTTGAGAGAAATAGGCTTTTGTGTACATAGAAAAAGTCTTAGATCTTTGAGTGCAGATCATGAAAAATGGGGGCAAAAAGTGTTGCGTTTATAATTTTGTTCAGTGTGTGTGTGTATATATATATATATATATATATATATATATATATATATATTATATTATATATGTAATTATACTAATATCATTATCTAATATTTTTAAATAATAATCGGCTTATCTGTATCAGCCAGAATATTAATGCCAGCGTATTCCTATTTATTATCATTAATCAGGGATTCCCAAACTTTTTTCCAGCCAACCCTCATTGACCTAAAATATTTACTTGAAGAACCCTCTGAGATTTTACGTTTAATTAATTCAATAACACATTTTTTATGTAAATTTGTTTTATTTTTTTATTCATCATTAGCCTTTCATCCACTCACAAACCTCAGCTTGGGAAACCCTTTTTGATAATAAAAAAATATTTAGACTATCAAAATGATTCTGGATTTTGAAGGTCAATAAAAACTTCACCTTTTTTTTCGACAGACTCATACCCTGTTCTCTTTACTGGGCCTTGGTCATGCCTATGTAACCAATACTGGAAAACTGGTGGGAGTTGTGGCCCTGAAAGAGGTAGTATTTTATCCATCTGTTGTCATTGCTAATTATTTGTCTTTTTCTAGACTGTTTAACCCTTCTTTCTTCTTCTTCATCAGCTCCAAAAAGCCATTGAGGGCTCAACACGCAGTGGCGTGCGCTTGCGCCCCCCTCTGGCCAGTTTTCGTAACACCATTCGCAAAGCTGCGAAGCCCCCTCAGGCCTCTTCCCCTCCAACCTCACCCAGCTCCACCACAGCTCCCTCCTCGCCTCTGTCCACACCCGTGGTCCCTCACGCCCATTCCCCCAGCCCAGCGGCCCCAGTGAAGGAAGGGAAGGACGAGATGGAGGTGTGGATTGAGGGTGTGAAACGGGAGGTGATTGTGGGGAACAGCAGTAGCACAACGACAGTAAGCAGCAGCAGGAGCAGTAGCAGTAGCATTAGCGGCACAGGAAGTAGTGACAGTGAGGCAGGAAGTGCCAATAGTAGCCCAACCCTGCCGCCCTCCTCCTGTCCACCCCCCATCCCTCTCTCCACCCTGCCGCCCGTCCCTGAAAACAAAGAGGGTGAAGAAAACGAGGACGAGGAGCCCCTTTAGAACAAGTAAAGTTTGTTTTTCTTTTATTTGTTGTGTGATTGTGTACTTTTGTTCACTTTTATTTTTATATAACGATTTCATGTTTTTTATTCATTACTTGTTTAAAAGGTTTAAAAAACGTCTGTTCTTTTCTCCCACTCATTTCCTCTTCCCATTTCTCTTCTTTATTCTCTTTTTGTAAATAATTGTATTTTTCTCTTTAGAGGAAGAAGAAAACTAACAAGAAGAATAGTTCTTCTCTTCTTTTCTTTTTCTTCCTCTTAAAAATTCTGCACATTTTCTTCTCTGTTTCTTATCTTTCCTTTTTCTTTCTCTGAAAATTTCTGAAAATGTTCTGCCTTTTTTCTCACTTGGCCTTTTTCTTTCACTTTTTTTCTACTTTCACCCCCCTGTTTATTTCTATTTCCTCTAAACATTTCTGTTTTTTATCTTCTACTTGCTCTTCCTCCTTTTTCCCTCTTCTAACAAAAAAAATCTGTAAAAAAATTAATGTAAACTGCCCCTGTAGAAATATGTATCATGTATCATGAGACTTTCTAATTGAGATTATGCTCAAATTGGTGCCTAATACTGCTAAAAATATTCCTTCCACGTCTTTTCAGTGGGGATATGAAAACAGAAATGGAAAATCCTGGTTAAGAAAAAAAAGATTTTATCGGAGAGCTAAAACATGAACATTTTCCTTGGTGATATAAATTATGCTGATAATGCTGAATCAGGTTTACATGTGGCAGTCTGTGACATTCTTTCATGAAAGCACTTAAAGTCTTCATACACCTGGACATTTTCATATGCACTCTTTATTAAAGGGTGTGAACCCTCGTTATCAAATGTGCAAAAATTGACAACAAATTCAAGACGTTTCCAACAACGTTGGAACATTTTCATTGCATTATCCTTCTGCAGTTGAAACAAAATGTGGCCAGCAGGTGGCACATTGTGAACCATTTCAAATTCTTTCTTTTCACCTGAAGCCCATTCTCCTCATGCCCTTTTCTAGTTATACATTTTTAAGCAATTACAATTCAGGGTGTGCACACTATCATCTCTTAATGAAACCCTTCATGTCCTGCTGTCATCTATCAATCTTTTCTCTCAAAGCTCTCTCTCAGGTGTCTCTCATGTCTTTAAACCAAGGACTCTGCTGTTTATGAACAATCTATGTTGGTTCATGAGTTCTACTGTACTTGTTGAAATGTTTCAGTTAATTTAATGTGATTTTCTGTCTGTTCAGTCAGTGAACTTTATTTGCCTCCATTTTTGTTTGTTTGTTTTTGTCATATTTATTAAATTATTTATTCATTCATCTTTTTCCCTCTTGACGTGATGAGATATTGACAGAAAATGTATTATAAAGTAATTTCGAAAGGTTAATGATTGTCTTATTGTTTTTCAAATTTGTAGTTTAGCATAGGAGGAAGGACATTTATATATCTAAAACCATTCAATCTTGGTATCTTCCAGGAATTAATAACAATTAAATAAACAGTGATTCATTTGAAATAAAATAAAATAAAATTTTTATAGCATATACTTTTTTTAATTACTGTCAGCAATGTGGAATAATAAATATCCCGTCCCCCGCTCCCATGACGGGAAGATGGATGATTCCTTCACAGGGCTGAACGCCAAGGATTGTCTTCATTGTTTTTGACCCATAACCTTAATAAATAAGGTTGTGACACCAAAAACTACTAGCCTAAACTCATATATATATTTCAAATATTATTAAAGACAAGTAATTTTCTGTAATAAATTAAGAACAAATAATCAAATTACGAGCAATAGCACAAATACAATAGAACAAACATACTAATAAAATAAACACTGCTTTTTATGTTTTTATGTTTATGTCTAACAATAATTTTCAGGTAGAGAAAATTAATAATCAAATGTAAAATTGCACTGTATAGTCTTCACTGTATACATTAAATATACTGTAGATTAATCCCTATCGAAGTTACAAAAAATATTCAGTTAAGAGCAGTGAGTGATTAACATTAAAACAAAAACTGCAGCAGGTTTAGTAGGCTGCTGTCACTTTAAGAGCAGCATGGATCCAATATACTGTTACACATGAGTTTTATTTCTCAACTGTTTAGGTTCACTTAAGATATAATAGACTATGTTTACTAGGATACTCGCAGAGACTGCCATTTTTTGACGTAATTTTGTGTGAATATGTCCGTTCAAGCGCAAGAAGACGTGAAAGAGAGATCAATTCAGCATTCGCACGCTGTCTGAGAAGCGGTTTTCTGGGCACGCGCTTCTGATGTGTGCTTCTCACACTAGTTTTCTTTTGCATCTTCTTGTGCTTGAATATTTAAATTGACAAGGCTTAAAAACACATGCAAATGATAAACTTCAGTGATGCTGCAGTGGCCCGATTGGGCAAGTGACAGTTGCGTCAACTGTCTTGGGGTACGTTTCCCAAAAGCATCGTTAGCCAACAATGGTCGCAAGTTCCGTCATTATCAACATAGTTCAACGAGTCGTTTCTTCCAACGAAACCATAGTTCCAACGAACTTTCGCAAACAGCATCGCAAAGTTGTGTGGTTGGAATGACAGCTCTCGACCTGTGGTTACTATATCTTTTATTTCGAATACATACAAATGTCATTTACTTCTTTTAGTTTGTCGAGATTTAAAGCACTGTTTTTATGTGCGTGCACGTGCTTTAGGATGTGAAAACGAGCCTATGATTGAATCTGGAAATAAAGCAAAATAACAAAAATGAGGATTACTCCTCAGATGCCATGTTCGTAATTTATAGCAAAAAATCTAGCATGAATTTAATCTCAAACGAATTAATTAAAAAAAGTTATTACTCCATCACCTGCGTGACATCATTAACCAATGGAAAATTTGTGACAACAGTCGTGACTAGCTAGTTTATTTCTTCAATGATGCATCGTACTATGGGTTTGTCTTTTTTTTTCTATTTTGTTAATAAACCTTGAGTTAATTTTGGCAAACTTGTGTGTCCCTTTCCTTGTTGCAGCCTTTTGAGCCACGGGCTGTAACAAAATGGGGGCTCGTCCGGGATGAACAAGACACAGGGTTGTCTTAGTGAGAGAGTATCTTAAAGTGCCCCTATTATGGATTTCTGAAAATTACCTTTCATGTAGTGTGTACCATAGCTCTAAGTGAATGAAAACATCCTGCAAAGTTTTAAATCTGAAAGTGCACCATATATAAAGTTATTGTCTCTCAAAAGTAAGAGTCAACTCTTAGTTAATTAAACAAATCGATTTTAAAACGAATCCCAAGCCATTTCGTTGTGACATCAAGACGAAACATTAGCATATTGCCTGCATTTTCAGCCTTGTTTTGCATTTTGATACAGTTCCCACACGTGCACCTACATAAATTCGGCAATTAATTTGTCTGTGACGTGTTACACTGAACTAACAAATGGCGACAGACAGCAAGATTAATCAGATTACAGCACGTCACTTCTCAGACATTCTTACTCCGATTCTGCATGTTCAATCGGCCTGAAGTGCCACACTGTAAAAAAAGAAAAGTTGACATAACTTAAAATTGTAAGGCAACTTGCTGCACAGCTTTTTTGAGTTTACTCAACTTTTAAACAAAGTAGTTCACTTAACTCAATTAACTGAGTAAGGTCACATGTCTCCCAATTTAAGATCTTTTGTTCAGCTGATTGAGTTTTTATAGTTTTTTTATTTTTTTATGTCACCATCATGGTGATTAGTGTTTTCTTTAGTTGAGCAGTTTGATGACTTTTTAATGTTTGGCAAGAAAAGCAAGAGAAAACACAATCAAATGCTGTCAGCTGCTCAATGATAAGAATATAATCATTGTGTAGTGGCTTAATTCACTGATTTTATGACTGAGTTTAACATGAGCAATATACTATTAACTTTTTTTTTTTATTGTGCTTCTAGAAAATATCAAGCACGATTTAGGTTTAAAACAGATTGTACACTAAGCACTTTGACCTTCTGTGAGATTTACTCCCACAGACATCAAGAATCAGCCTATGAATCTCAACAATGGTGACATGCTGATGCCGCAATGCATTCTGGGAGCAATGGATGAGTTTTGCATGATGCACCCAGAATGCATTGTTAACTTGTTGCAACTTGTATGCTTGTTAACTTGCATTTACAAATCAAATTTACAATTAATACTAGGTTGGTCCAACGATTGTTGAACCAACTTCTTTTCACTAGTTAAGCCAACTTTTTGCATTTAATTGTCCAGTTAACTAAAACATAATCATTAGTCTACATTTTTGTGAGTTGGATTTTTTACAGTGCATAGACTACATTGACACTTACCATTGAGAAAAGTCCTGCTCCCGTCAGGTTTGCGATTGACTTTCTGGTGTATCAGCAACTCTGGACGTTTCCTCGTCAGACTCTGGCTCGAATTGGTAAGGCAAAATTGATGCCATGTCTGTTCATACACTATATAAAATGTTCAACACTTGACAAGCCGTAATCCAGTAATGGTGATAGGCGTTCCGTTTCCGACATGCCCTGCACGCAGTATACCAATCACAACTGACTGGGGTCATCTGGGTCAATCACCGCAGATTAGCGCCATGCAAAGGAGGGGTTTGGAAAAATGTATCATTTGGGAGTCAACCTCCCTTTGGGAGTTGTCGAGCAAATAAGGTAAAAACCTTGCATGCATGTAAACTTGTTGTTGGGGACTCCTAAAACAAAAATAGGAACCTTTCAAATGCCATAATAGGGGAACCTATTTATATACCTCTTTATATAACCTTTAATATATTTCTTAGTAACACTTTAATATGGGGAACACATTCACTATTGACTATGACTTTTGCCTCAATAAACTTCTAATTTACTACTTATTAATAGTTAGTACGGTATTTTTTGTAGCATTTAAAGAGATAGTTCACCCAAAAATGAAAATTAGCCCTCAAGTCATCCTAGGTGTATATGACATTCTTCTTTCAGACGAATAAAATCAGAGATATATTAAAAAAGTCCTGGCTCTTCCAAGCTTTATAATGGCAGTGACTCTTGCTCTGTTTTTGAAGTCCATAAAAGTGCATCTATATCCATCATAAAACTACTCCACATGGCTCCGGGGGTTAATAAAGGTTTTCTGAAGCGAATCAATGCGTTTGTATAAGAAAAATATCCATATTTAAAACTTTATAAAGTAAAATATCTAGCCTCCGGGGAATCACCTTCCGTATTCAACTTACAGAAAAAGTGCAGCGCCCGCGCCTCTCACGGTTCAAAATGCTTTCGCTATGTCAGACGAGCGTAACTGGTGTGCTATGTCATCTGATGTAACGTAAGCATTTTGAACTGCGAGAGGCGCAGGCGCTACACTTTTTCCGGAATTCGCGGATTCACCGGAAGCTAGATAATTTAGTTTATTAAGTTTTAAATATGGATATTTTTCTTACACAAACGCATCGATTCGCTTCAGAAGGCCTTTATTAACCCCCCGGAGCCATGTGGAGTACTTTTATGATGGATATAGATGCAGTTTTATGGACCTTTAAAAACATTTTTAATATAACTCTGATTTTTTAATCGTCTGAAAGACGAATGTCATATACACCTAGGATGACTTGAGGGTGAGTAAATCATGGGCTAATTTTTTGGGTGAACTATCCCTTTAGTTTAGGTATTAAGGGATGTAGAATAAGGTCATGCAGAATAAGGCATTAATATGTGCTTTATAAGTACTAATAAACAGCCAATATCCTAGTAATATGCATGCTAATAAGCAACTAGTTAATAGTGAGAATTGAACCCTAAAATAAAGTGTTACCTATTTCTTATATTTCTAGATACCTACTGATCTTGTATTAGTCTCTAAAGACGTTAACAAATGAGACAGTGCTTCACAATAAGGATTTTATTTACAGCACATTAAAATGCACGATTTGAATGAGGTTACATGATGACACTGAATGGAGTTGAAGAAACTGCAATATCGCTATCTACCTAGCTTTATTTTTTTTATTCCTCAATAATCAGAAATCCCTTTCTGATTGCACCGCATTTCTTTGCCATTTCGCACTAAATGCATCATATTTCACAGAGTATGACAGAATTATGACCTTGTGACATCATTGCTGTCAGCTGTTAAGGTTGCCATCCTTTGGACATTTCACAAAGAGCTCTTACATCGAAGATGCTAAGAGTGTATTTTCCAAAGAATGTAATTTTGTTCACTTCAATCTTTCAATTTTTTTTATCTGGTTTCGAATTTCGATCCAAATACAATTAGATCTGTGAAAAGTGTGTCTGTGAATCAGCAGATACTAGTCCTACGATGTTCGAAATATCACAAAGAATGACAACTCGCAGGCCTCGTTAGTATAGAAAAATAAATGTTGCCTCAGCATTGCATAACGGCATTAATCAAAACTCTCAAAATCATCAAAGAATATAAATCATTGCTAAACCAAACGGCTTCTAAATCTAAATTAGTGTTAATGTTGCCACATCCAAAAACACTTTTTTTCTCTCTCTTTTGGAACGTATATAAGTATCGACAAAGATTTGAGATGTGCACGCTAGTAATCGAGGGCACTTCTTTCCGCAGCGGGTATTTAAATTACAGCTTATTAAATAATTAGTGGAAAGCCTGCAAGCAAAAAGCACCTTCTTTTCACTTCTTTCCACAGTCATACGGTCTGTCGTGACAAAAACATACTGTTACCAAACATGTCAATTAGCCCATTACCACATGATTTTACTGAGGTAATGAGTATATCTCTTTGCATTATGTCAGCTACAGGATTTGAAAGCGACAACTTAACATGGAAAATACGCATGAAGCAAATGGCTCCTACATATTAGTAGGAAGTATGATCTAAAATGGAAATGGATGGATCCATGAGTTGTCTTTAGGATTCCCAATTTGGTTTCCTGTAGTCTCAGACTCAACGGGTTAAAAGTATCCAAAGTTTTCTCCTCTTTTTGCATGAGAAGATTGATGGAACTTCCCGGAATGACGATGATGACTCTTCAGTTTTCCTTTTGTTGTTCAGTGCAAATCAATATTGAGCAGCTCAGCCAGGCAGTACACAAACAGATAAACACAGACATCGATGAAAAAAATTAAGAATTAAAAAGAAAACAACAACTTTAGGACAGAACCGGGCTGTCGCTAAAGAAGATGGGCAATACATTCGTTTATGTCCATAGTAGTGCATAAGTCTTAGTAACAATACAGTTAGGATGTTGAAAAGGGCAGCACTGTTTCCATTTGGGCAGTATTGTGCTTGGGTTATATTAAGAGCAAAAATATGTTTTCCAGGGTGTGTGTGTGTGTGTGTGTGTGTGTGTGTGTGTGTGTGTGTGTGTGTTAGAGGTACATAGGGGACACTTCACGCAAACAGCAAATTCGTAACATTTTTTTTTTTTCAGAATATACCTTTAAAGACATACATTCATACATTCGTACTAACATACATACAGTACATACATGTTATATATACATACAAATACATATTGTTTCATTGGCTTTTAGTTTTATTACAAAAATCAATATATATATTATTACTATGTTGATACTGTTAATTCAGTCACTTAAATACTCAAAAAAAACGCATGCACTTTCTTTTGGTTGTATTGATTTCTCAGTATTGCACTCTTTGTTATCATACGCAAGTGGCCTTGGACTTCAGCACTCCTGCCATAAAACAGCAGCAGCACATATAATGCATCATCCCGGCTTTGACGCTCTCCCATGTTTGGTCTCTATATGCGCCCGGTGTTCCGAAAGAGCATTCTTTCAGCGTTTTATAACGAATAAATCTGTTCCTGATGTAACAGTTTGTACGAGTACACATCTGGGGTAAAAGGGCATATACAATATCTTAATTGGATGATTATTTCACAGACAGTTTCGTTTTTTATGTTCCTCGCTCCGTCCTTTTAGGTGGCCCTCAATTTGAACCATCAATTGGTTGCCACAACTACCACAGCCCCATCCTCCGTCTCTTCTTCCTTCTCCTCAAGCGATTGGACGACGCATGATGTGACCTCGTAGGTCATGTGCTCAGCCATTGGCTCTGCTGGTGCTCTTCCTGGGCTCATGACCCCAGGTGGGGTGGAGTCCTCTCTCTGAGGCAGAGGGGTCAGGACGGGAGTTACAGATGTCGGCTCGGGTTCAAAGGTAAGTGTTATATCATCCTCCTTGAGAAAGAGAGAAAGCATTTTTTTATGATGTTAACGTAAATTGGTGAAGGATGTAGAAATGAAATATCCTACCTTGAATTCTTCCTCCTCTTGCTGCTCTGGGATGCATTCGGTCTCCATGACAGATTCCTCGCCGAATACTTCTGCCATACCCATTTCAGCTGTGGACAAGCCCATGTGTCCCATCAACTCCACCTGATGGGGCTCCACCTGAGCCGCCGCCCACAAGTCAGCTAGTCTCGGGTGAGTGGGCAGGCCCAGACTGTGAATAGTGCTGTTGGGCGTGGCTTGTAAGGAGTGGGAGGCGCTGTGCAGTCGATGTTCCAATGACTTCAAGAGAAAGCATTAGAAAAAGAACAGGAAATGTTTGCAGGTATGAAGTAATGATTGGAAAAACAAAGTTAGGTTTGACGCAAAAGTTAAAAAAAAGTGCACACTGAACATAATTTATGAGGGAGTGAATTACAATCCGATGAAGTATTGCAAATGATGTAAATGTTTTTTGTTTTTTTTATGTAAACTATTTATTTAAATTGGTTTATTATAATTATTAAAACAACAAGTTTATTTATTGATGAAAAGTTTGGGGATTTTTAATGTTTTTGAAAGAAACCTCTTTTGCTCACCAAGGCTGCATTTATTTGATCAAACACAGTAAAATAGTAAAATATAATTTTAAAATATATTTACGATTTAAAATAGCTGTTTACTATTTATAAATATTTTAAAATGTATTTTCTTTTACATGTAATAGCAAAGCTAAAATTTCAGCAGCCATTATTCCAGTCTTCAGTCAGTGTCTCATGAAATATTCTAATATACTGATTTTGTGTTTAAGAAACATTTTTTTTAAATTATTTTTTCACTGCTTAATATTTTAGGATTTTGAATGAATAGAATATTTAAAAGATCAGCATTGCTTTGAAATAGAATATTTGTAACAATGTAAATGTTTTAATGTCACTTTTGATTGCCAATTTAATTCATCCTTGCTGAATAAATAATTTCTTTAAAATCTTGCTGACCCCAAACTTTTATTCTGCAAACTTCAAGCTAACTGAAGAAGCTGAATGACAAATGTTTAATTTTGACTATTTGCAACTTCTGTTTTATAATATGATATGCGCCATAGTTTTAATGAGATTAATTGTCATATTTACATATCATTATAAAGTAAATAATCAGGAACTGAATAGACTACCCATTAAAAGTCAATAGAACATGTTTTGAATGTGTGTTGTCTTTCTACAGTAAGAGGCTCCAGATTCATCACATTTTATTTAAAGGCACAATATGTAAGATTTTTTGATTAAAATATCCAAAAACCACTTGAATAATGTTACATAATTTGTTGACTTGTGTAATTACATTTTCCCAAATGTTTAAATCCAGAGAAATCAGCTATTTTAACCAGGACACGGACCTTATCTTTGCATCGCTTGTTAATGACGTCATATCCGCGCTACCCTTGATTTCCGTACAAACCATGGAAACACCAACGACGCTTTAATATGTATTTTATTAGACAGGGGAGCAACTGTTTGGATATACAGTGGTGGTCAGAATTATTGGCACCCCTGGTAAATATGATCAAATATGGCTATAAAAAATAAATCTGCATTGTTTATCCTTTTGATCTTTTATTAAAAAAATTCACAAAAATCTAACCTCTCATTGAAGTAAAATAATTGAAAGTGGGGGGTAAATCACATTATGAAATAAATGATTTTCTCCAAAACATGTTGTCCACAATTATTGACACCCCTAGAATTTATAGTAAAATATCTCTGAAGTGTATTCCCATTAATATTTACATTTTTTAGCACACCAGGGTGACTAGGAACATGAAATTGTCCAGCTATGATGTCTTGTTCCACAGGAGTATAAATATGAGGAAACAGAAAGGCCAAATTCCCTTAATCATTCATCACAATTAATAAAACCAAAGAATATAATTCTGATGTGCAGCAAAAGATTGTTGAGCTTCACAAAATAGAAAGTGGCTGTAGGAAAATAGCTAAAGCATTGAAAATTCCCATTTCCACCATCAGGGCAATAATTAAGAAGTTCCAATCCACTAAAGATGTTATGAATCTGCCTGGAAGTGGACGTGTGTCTATATTGTCTTAATGCATGGCGAAGAGGAAAGTTTTGAGTGGCCAAAGACTCTCCAAGGATCACAGATGGAGAATCGCAGAGATTAGTTGAGTCTTAGGGTCAGAAAGCCTAAAAAAAATTTAAAAAAATCCTTCTTGCTCATCCAGAAACAAACTCCAGCATATTCAGTTGTCAGACACGACTGGAAATTCAAAAGGGACCTGGTTCTGTGGTCAGAACCAGGTCCCTTTTGAAACAGGGATAAAACAGGGATAAAAAGTACCCCATGCCCATGGTTAAAAATACAACTGGATCTTTAATGTTGTGGGCCTATTTTTTTTACAGAGCAACCCGGTTAGTCTTATTGTTTGAATCGCTTGTTTTCTTCCTGGCTAACATAGCATAAATCAGAGAGAGCTTTCTCCATCATATAATATATTTTAAAATTAATTGCATGTCATTTAGCAACAGTCATTTAGTCATCCTGCTTTTATTAATATGATATTCTAATATCGATCTAGATTACTGCAAAGTGCAACAAGTTTCTCACCAGCCACCTAGCGAATGCACAGAGTAACGTTATAACTTTCAACACACTCAAATGTATTAAGTATGATTGTTTTAACCATGTAAAACAGCACTGCGTTACCTCACATAGACAACAGAAAGAGCGGAAGCACCCAACTGCAGCAAAAGCATAATAAAAGCTCAGAGACCGGTGTTTCGCGCAGGTCTCTCTCATTAGCATTCGTTCCCAAGGGCTCTCGGCGCATCCTGCTTCATACCACCGTAACGTTAATAAAACTATAATACATTTGCTCATTCATGAACATGATTTTTGCCCGAGTCCGTCGGATTCCTTTCCATCTGCTGTAGAGGTGAAGAGTCAAGACTACAACTCCCATGATTCCACACTCATTCACGTCGTCATCAAGCTCTAGCGGCCAAACGTACATACTGTGCCTTTAACATAAAATCGCAACATAAAGCAAGACGTGACACTTGCATTTCATCACCCTTTTCAGCTATGGTCAGTGCTGTTCTCAATACAGTGAGACCACCTACAGCGCCATCCCATAAACCAGGGGTTTTCAATCCTGGTCCTGGGGACCCTTCGTTCTGCACATTCTGTATGTCTCTCTAATCTGACTCACTCAGTTCAGTACATGGAGCTCTTTCCTAATGAGCTGATGATCTGAATCAGATGTGTTTAAAAAGGGAGACATACAAAATGTGCAGAATGGTGGGTCCCCAGGACCAGGATTTAAAAGCCTTTGACAACACCTGGCTACAAGAGGTCAAGTAGTAGTACTACACACAACTCTGTAGTGTTTTTCTGAGCAGCGTGTCAAACCGTGTGTTTTCTGACCTGTTGGTACTGCAGGAGCTGCTGCTGCTGGTACTGCTGATACTGTTGGAACTGCTGTAGGTTGTTCTGCTGCTGCAACGTCAACTGCTGCTGTGTCAGATAGTGGGTGGAGCCATCATAACCCTCACCCGAAGCCCCGCCCGCCATGATGTAAGAGCCGGCAGCGGGAGAGGCCATGCCTGAGGGCTCGTTGCTGATTGGCTCCCATGCATCAGAGGAGGAGAGACAGTAAAGGCCTTGGGAGACGTAAGTGTGAGGCCACACATCTGCAGAGGAATGATGCAACGGCTGGTCTGAAGGACAGATGTGAAAATGAAGGAGAGACAAATGAAAGGTCGTAAGGTGAAGTGGAGAATTCAAATGCCGATAGAATCAAAATGGTTTCTGAGAAAATGTCTTTTTATGTTCTAATCCAGGGATTCCTAAACTTTTTTGAGTAAGTACAATATAATTTTGTCACCTTAAAATAAAGGGTTACCCTTTATTTTAAAGTGTCATTGTTACAGTGTAATTATATATTTAAGTACTGAGTAATATTAATTAAAAACATGTACTTACTATAGGGTTAGGGTAGGATTAGGGTTTGGTTGAGGGAAAGTTGCATGTAATTATGCATAATTTACTGTTATTAATATGGTAAGTACATGTAACATATGTAACACTGTAACATGGACACTGTAAAATAAAAGTGTTACCAAATAAAGTGTAACCCTCTTAGATGTAAAATATTTTAAATATTAAAAAATTAACAAGCAAGCCCAGTTAAAAAAGAAGTAACACAAAAGTAATGTAACGCATTTCTTTACATAAAAAGTAACTAAGTAATGCAATTAGTTACTTTTAGGGAGTAACGCAATATTGTGTTCTAGTTCTATTTTTTTTTTGCAGGTTTGCATAATATTCTAATATTCTAGATGTTACTTGTAATGCGTTATAGTGAGTTTGCTCCTCCGTATATATCAGGCAGAAATAAGTGAAGTCATGCAAATTGTGTGATATTAGTAGAATATTGCCTGGCAGGAAAGGCTCTCAGCCAATCAGATTTGAGAACCAGTCGTGTGTGTGTGTGTGTGTGTGTGTGTGTGCATATGGGAGACAAAAAAATTATGTTTTATTATATAAAATTATATTGCCATATATGGGGATTTTAACAGCGATATGACATTTAATCTCATATGGAAATGTCCTACATTGCTGATGAAACCTGAGGCTTCTTTCAGGGTCTTTATTATTAAATTATTATTATTATTATTATTAACGTCTCGGTTGCGTATGTAAACCTCGTTCCCTGAAGGAGGGAACGGAGACGTACGTCGGAACTGACCGATGAATTGGGATCTGTTTTCAGAGACCAATCTACTTCAAGTGATTAAAAACGAGCCAATGGACATTAGCATGCGGTTCACGCATTCCAGGCACTGCCCCGCAGCGCGGGTATAAATACAGAAGTGGAATACCGCATCATTGCTTTTCAATTGAGGAGCCGAGACAAGTGACTCGGGCCTTCAGCTGAAGCACAGCACCTGGCGACAGGATGTACGTCTCCGTTCCCTCCTTCAGGTAACGAGGGTTACATACGTAACCGAGACGTTCCCTTTCAGTCGGTCACGTTCGACGTACGTCGGAACTGACTGACGAATTGGGATCCCTACCAACACGTCAGGGATGCTGGCCCTTCCAGCGCCCTGCCTGAGCTTGCTGGACCAATCCTATGTTGGAGGGGGAGTCAGGGCTCCGGCAGGGAAGGTCAGTCACTGCTGTTCCTGCAAGACCCACTCAGCGTGACTATTGGATAACGCTGGGAAAGTGTGCCCGTCTCGGGGAGATGGTACGCTGCGGAGCCACGTCCTTCAATGGAAGGAGAGGTGGTGAAATACACATAAGGACTAACCTATCAGGGTAGTGCTACATATGGCAGTCTCTGGGGTGGATCCAACCTGATCCCAGGGAGGAAAGAACACCACCAGAGATGACAGAGCGGGCTCTGTCAAGGGAAAGACACGTGGCTAGCCGAGTAGGTTAGCTGGTATCGTGGAGAATACACATATGGGGCTGCCGTTAGGGAACCGCTACATATGGACCCCAGCCTACACACGTTCCACAAGCATACGGGTGCAAGCCTGGCGTCAGACGGCCGCAACGTCTGACACCGAAGGAGTGACGGAGGAGCTCGACAGGGTAAGCCGTTTCCGGGGAACACAACTGGAGACAATAGACGCACGTATCCGGCCCAGGGGGCGAGAGTGGCGTTGCAAGCCGACACTAGAAGGGGCACTTAGCACTACTGGCCACTGGGGGCGAGGATGCAGGAAGATACCGGCTCTACACGGAGGCTATAGAATCTAGTGAACGTGTTAGGTGTTGCCCAGCCCGCAGCTCTACATATATCTGTCAGTGAGGTGCCTTGAGCCAGCGCCCAGGAGGAAGCTACACTCCTTGTGGAGTGCACTCGCAACCCGAACGGGCAAGGCACGTCTTGGGACTGGTAAGCCAAGACGATAGCATCCACTATCCAGTGGGCTAACCTCTGCTTGGAGACATCCTTTCCCTTCTGCTGGCCTCCGTAACGAAAACAAAGAGAGCTACTCTGAGGTTCTAAAGCTTTGAGTTCGGTCCACGTAGGCGCAGAGAACGCGGACGGGACAGAGCAAAGCTAGGGCTGAGTCTGCCTCCTCCGAAAACAGCGCTTGCAGGTTCACCACCTGGTTCCGGGAAGGGAGTGGTAGGAACCTTGGGCACGTATCCAGGACGGGGTTTCAGGACAACGTGAGAGTTGGCCAGCCCGGATTCTAGGCACGATTCGTTGACCAAAAGTGCATGCAGGTCCCCCACCCTCTTGATTGAGGCCAATGCAGTCAGGAGCACTGTCTTCATGGACAGGATGTTTAGCTCTACAGACTGCAAAGGCTCAAAGGGAGGACCCTAAAGGGCTCTGAGCACCGGGGCTAAGTCCCAAGAGGGTAACAAGGTTGAACGAGGAGGATTTAGTCTCCTCGCACCTCTGAGGAACCTGACGATTAGGTCGTGCTTCCCTAAGGACTTACCTTCAACTGCATCGTGATACGCCGCTATTGCTGCGACGTACACTTTGAGGGTGGAGGGAGACAGCCTTCGCTCCAACCCATCTTGCAGAAAAGGAAGCACGACACTAATCGAACCCCTTCTGGGGTTTTCCTGGTGGGAAGAGCACCACTCAACGAATAGGTTTCACTTCAAAGCATAGAGGCGCCTCGTAGAGGGCTCACTGGGGGAAACGCATATTTGCGTAGGTCCCGGGGCCAGCTGTGCGCCAGTGCATCTATATCGAGGGTGCCCCCGGTCAGGAAATAGTACAACTGTCAATGGGTCGAGTCCGGAGATGTGAACAGGTGTTGAGGAACCGCACTTTGTCGGGCTCACGCATATCTGCCAGGTTTAGCCCCAGGTGACATTCCTGGACCACTAGTGTGGACATCCAGACTCGACGGCACACGGCGCGCTGAACACTCAAGCCCCTATGAAAAAGGCAAGATGAACAACACGCCGACGTGGCCATGTTCTCATGAGAGAACATGAACCACCCACGAACAAAGTCTCAGCACGCTCGTGATGCGATAGAGGAGTGGGGGCCCGAGGAGATGTACCCGGCGGGGAAGCCCCACTGTAATCCTCAGGTCACCAAGGCTTATTAGCCGAAGAAGCCCTTTTCTGGTGCACCAGAAAATAAACTAGATCGGGGAATAGGCGAAGGGACTCAACCCCGTTTGAGGTTTCATAGTCTAGAGCGCCGAGTGACGCGCTGGGTTGCCGTGACAACCCCCGCTGTCAGCAGGCGCTCGACGGCACACGGCACGCTGAACGCTCAAACCCATACGAGAAAGGTGAGACGAACAACGCGCCGATGTGATCACGTTCTCCTGAGAGAACATGGATCATTCACGAATGCAATCTTACATGTTTATATGCAAGAGAGATCGTGGCCGTCAAATGAAGACAGGAAACAACCGCATCCAGAAACACACGGTTTGAATGACATCTTGAAAAAGATGCAGGGTCAAACTGTGTTGCTCTTTTAGAAGGAAATGCTCTTTTAGAAGTGCTGAAGCACTCAGGGAGATGGCCGCGGCTCACAGCAGTCCGATTGCAAGCCTGCGTGTGAGCACTCAAAGAACGGAAACGCCGAGCCAACCAACACAGGAACAAGTGTATGTTGCAGCGGCCACTTGCTGACTCGCGCCGTCACACCAGCACCCAGGTAAGAGAGCGATCCTCCTCGAGACTCGTCTAAACACTCTTCGTAGAAACAGCTTGATACAGCAAACCGTTCGGCTCCGAAGTTAAAAAGCAATGATGCGGTATTCCACTTCCGTATTTATACCTGTGCTGCAGGGCGGTGCGTGGAATGCGTGAACCGCATGCCAATGTCCATTGGCTCGTTTTTAATCACTCGAAGTAGATTGGTCTCTGAAAACAGATCCCAATTCGTCGGTCCGTTCCGACGTACGTCGAAAGTGACCGACTGAAAGGGAACTTTAATTATACAATTTTTTTGCTATAAATTACAGTTTTACTACAAATATAAATAAATAATCATTGATAATACAAATATTATTTTATTTTACACTACAAGTTACCAATATTTAAACCTAAAAATTTACTTAAATTCTTCACTTTCAAACATTCAATCCCTCAGGCTTTTAACATTTTAAATCCTTGAGCTTTTATTTTAGAGATATATTGGTGAAATTCTTTAAAAACTTCTATCCACAGAAATGTTGGAAATTATGTTAATGTGTATATAATGTGAACTAAGCCCAAAATGCACATTAAGCTCACAGCGCATATAGAGATGGAGTTCGTAAAAAGCAGCATTTACTGTGAATGCCACACCATTTATTTTGATAATCGCACTGAGCTATATCACAATTTCTATTTTATTTTGATTAATTGTGCAGCCTCATTTTTTTAAATATTCGATTTAGTTAATTATCAGCTTTTCATCAGCTCACAAACTCCCTGCAGTTCCCACACATACCCCCCAGGAGTTTGTGAACCCCCATTTGGAGAAACATTTTCATTTAAATAACAATCATGATTTTTCACTGTTACAATACTCCACTACACTAAATCCTCATTATTTTGACATCAGGCCAAGAGATCCCTTTTGTTTTTGTTACACTGCAGTCTGGCTTCTTATAGCTCTGATAGTAGAACCTCAGGAAAACGGCTGCTCCGCGATTTTCCCCCATTGCCTTTGGGCCAGCAGCTGTCACTGGGGCATCTCTTACACATTTCCACACACTAAATAAAGTGGTGGCAATGCGCTCTAGACCTGTCAAACGGACTGCAAGGCACATCAGTCAAGGCTAGGTAAACAATATAAATCATATCTGCAGAAATATCCAATCGCTAACATCAGTGAAACAAAGAGGTTTAGATATGAGACTCCTGTCAAAAGATGCAAACAGTTATTACTGCAAGAGCGGTTTAATATTCACAAAGTTCTGAGCTGCTAGTGTAATAATTGTGCAAGCATGAGCTTAAGAAGTGTGTGCTTGTAACATCTGAGCCGTGGCTTAACAAAAGATTGTTCTACTCATCTGAAGTCAAACAAAGTGAGCAAAACAATGGAGCCTTATTAAAACAATATCTGCATTCTGTTATGGCACAAGGTGGTAATTCTGAATTAAAATTGTTTGTGACCCTCACCTCTGCTTGTGATGCTCTCCTGGTTAACCTCACTGAGGTGAGCCACGCTGCCCTGGTTGGAGTCCGCACAGAAACTCTCTCCATCCATAGAGGTCCAGGCTAAGAGTGTGGCTTCAGAGATGGCAAACTGCTGCAAAATGCCTGCAAGAGGTAGGATTATGATTTTGATATTTTAAAGATTAAATATACTGTATAAATTGGTTTTGTGGGAAGTCACAGTGGCTCAGTGGGTAGCACTGACGCCTCACAGCAAGAAGGTCCCCGGTTGGAGTCCTGACTAAGCCAAGAATACTTTCTGCGTGGAGTTTTTCCTCCGGTGCTTCGGTTTTCCCCACAATCCAAAAAATCCCAAAACATGCAGTATAGGTGAATTGGATACGCTAAAATTGTCTGTAGGTGTGAATGTGTGTGTGTAAGTCCTGAGCCATGTAATGTTGGGTTGGGGAAAGACCTGGCAACCTACCCCGGAAAAATAATTGCCACGAAAATTCATGGTCAGTCTCTCGCGTAGAGATGGAGATGGCCATAGATTCACCAAGAGTCGGATATAACTGGAATGGTCAATGAGATTGGTTTTGTTATTTTTTTTTTAAAGGAAAGAAAGGATGCATTAAATTGATCAAAAAAAGTGAAAGTAAAGAAAATACATATATCTGTCATGTTTATATCTTATTTAGTTTAATTATGTCCTGTTTACTTCACGTGCTGTCTTTATTTTACCTGAGTTCTAGGCTGTGTCCGAAATTGCCCCCTATACCCTTAAATAGGGCACTATTTGAGTGGACAGCCATTTGTAGTAGTGTCCGAAACCATAGTGGATGTTTTTGAGTGATGTTCGCTCAATGGCTAGAAAATACACACAATGCACTGTGAGAGTCGCGCAAATTCCCTCGTCTCGCCAGGAGATGGCGCTCGCAGCTGAATCATCCATCCATTTTTCATCGCGCTGATCCAGCGTAATATACAGGTGTAAATTCCTTTTTACTTGATTATTTGAATTGTTTAATTAAGGTTTATACATGCTAGTTTCCATGGCAGAGTTCAAAATAAATCTTTTCATTACTACTACTGGAGCTCCCAGTTTGCTACGTTTTAAATAATTATTAAACAGCAAGCAGAAACTATGCCAAAGCGGCAGCCCTTCCAGCGCACTCAGTGTCCGACTTCACTCGCTCATTTTCATTCACTCCTTCAAGTGAACTATATTAGGGAATAGTGAATGAGGGTATAGAGGGCGATTTCGAACACAGCACTAGTTAATTGTTGGTCTCTATGGTTACTGATTAGTTCTCACCTGTTCCTTGTTTCTATTAATGATCCTCTCTGTGTATATGAGCCCTTAGTTTGCTCTGTTCTGTGTCTGTCATTAATGTTTATGGCAGTGCAGGTCCTCCCTATACGCAAAGTACGCAAGTTGTGTAGGACCTCCGAGCCACCAGGGGGCCCCCTTGCTTTTAAATATGATTTAATAACTAGGGATGCGATTTAATAGAATTTTTGTTTCGGTTCTGACTTCCAACGACTATGAAAACATGATGTCGCATTCTGTTCCTTTCCTTTAAAATGGTGCACTGTTGCCCTTCCTACGTAATATCCAAATTAATCTAATCATGTAACGCGACTGTCGTAATATACCGTCTCTAGCCAGATGTGTTCGATAATAAAAAGCATATAGAGCTGCGAACGAGATGATGTTCCTCAAGCGGGTTTTTGTGCGCACGATCCGATTACCGACTGTTTCAACTCTGTTGTTTGTTGACAATGAAACTGCTCTGAAAGAACGGATTGAGGGGTTGGGGGTCATTTTGGGGGTTTTATGAACGCATTGACAGGGGCCCCATTACTAAGTTTTGCTTAGGGCCCCAGAAGTCTAGGACCGGCACTGGTTTATGGTTCTGTGATATTATCTACTGTGTTCTCTTTGGTGTTTTTTGATTGTTTATTCAGCATTACTCGTTGGATTTAATATACAGTACATGGCCACGACAATATCACAGTTTCCACAAAATATTAAGCAGCACACCTTTTTTTAACATTGATAATAATAATAAATTATTTTGAGCAGCAAATCAGCATCTGAAACTTCTTGTTAGAAAAATACAATATTACAGTTTAATATAAAATATGGCACATATTTTAGTCCCTATGAACTACTTATTTACATCAAATACATATTTAAAGTGCCCATGATGTTGTGCTAATAATACAGACAATTGTGAGTAATTTACTGCAACAAAAAATTTTTTATCTATAAATACATTTTCTTTATTTTGTTTTCAGTGCAAAAAACATTACCTGAGAAACAAAATTGCATGAGATTGTACTAGCACTGTACATTTGTAAGATATTTAATGTGATATATTGAGCAATATGCATTTTTCAGTCATCTCAACATCTTCGAACAAACATCTCACCTGCTGCCATTCGTGCCTCTTTTTCTCCATCACTCAAGTCACTATAGGCATCGTTTTCAAGCCGTCTCTCCCTCTCGCGGTTCAGGTTGGAGCGGCCCGCTCCTCCTTCCGGCCCTGCGGATGGTACACCCCAGCTCTGCCACTCAATCATATGGGCCACACGACCCTGAGCCATGGCAGTGGGCTTGGTCACTTTGTCCTTCATTGATCTGGTAACCCCTAAAGAGGAAGAAACACAAATCAGCGTCTGTACAGACTCTACATGGAGCTGCAGAGAGGAGCGAAATGAAGGCGGCCAGGCAGTGCATTATGGGATATGTGTCTTTTGTTTAGTCACCATACTATAGTTAACTAGTGCAAAGCACTGTGGATGATAACATCTGAATGAGTGATTATGAATGAGCTACAGCCTGTTGATTTGATCGATCACAAGGCGTGAGAGAGATGCGATTGGTTGGTCATCTTTAGAAATACATTATTCATAAAACGAACGAATTACACGAGATTCATAAGCTTTTATGCATGTATGAATAATTACAGACAAAAGAGAAACCTCTAAACATTTCCTTTAAACAAAATGGCTCATTAGCATGCAAATTTCTCATCTGAACCAGACGCATTAGTTTAAAACATAAGCCTCTGAATGCAAAAGAGAGCCTAAAAACAAGGTAGTCTGAGGGCAACCTCGGTTGTGTGATTTTTCTCAAGGCTGCTGACAATGATAAAAACCCCATCTGATAAAGTGACTGCCTCTCTTTAAATACTTTGATAAATCACCTCCATTTGTTCATGGAGAAAAACAATCTAATGGTATCACTTGGGCACTTCACCCCATTTTCAAGCATTTAAGAAAAACAAGAGAAATACAAAAGATACAGGACATGAAACCGAGAGATATTCAGATACCTACATTTACAGACACCTGTTGTGACAATGAGCAGTATCCATAAAAAAACAACACCACAACACACTACTGACCAACAATTTACTTCACAAAAGAGCACTACACCTCACATAACCACAAAACACACTACAATACACAGCTGACGTTACACCGAAAGACTACGTTTCCCAAGCTTGTGGAGATGAATAGTGCACTTACGTCAGGCGTATTTTTATTTTTTATTTTTTTTGTGAACTCTTGTTGGATCTGACTGGGGATTTCATCAATGGCTAAAGAGGCCATTGACATGCACTAATTAATGGAGGAGGCAGGTGGTGAAACTGGAAAGGGAGGGAGGGGGGACCCACAGGGGCAGCCATGTTGGCTCCAATCGCCATCTCCTCCTCTGGAGCCAACATGGGGTCGGTTACCAGCTACCGGGACAGACACACACCTGACACACCTGTCAGAGAGGACTTAGCCAGAGCTCCAATCCCATAGGCGTTGGAGTTCCGCTTCAGACGGGGCAAAATGGAGGTGGTGTCCTCCATGGACAGCTGGCGAAGAAAGAAAGAAAGAAAGAAAGAAAGAAGGGCACCAAGACCAAAGCTCAATAAATAATTACATTTATTAATCATAATTGATAATAAACAATCCTCCATGTAATATAGTTCATTAGCTTAACTGTAGACTGTTTACGGTTGCTGGCAGCAACTTAAACTAAGAGCACACAAAAGGGTTAGTTCACCAAAAATGGATAATTTTGTCATCATTTGCTCACCCTCATGTCATATATTGGTCACTATTTTTAATACAATGAAATTCAATGAGAAATGACCATAAACTCGCTCCATACAACAGTTTTCTGAAACTTCTGAAGCTATTCAATAACTTTGAATTGAAACAGACTAAAATGTTAAGTCAGCATGAAACGGAAGATGTGATAGTCTTTTCTACCTTATTGTGACGTATATCAGAGTACAACAGCTTCTCGAACAAGAAAAAATGTTGGGCGGAACTTGATTTTGTCTATCAGGAATTGATTGGATGGTTGTGGTTTGCTATTGGTCGATCTCATGTGATTGACAGGTTGTCCTGCCCTCGCATCAGAAAACATGTCATCAGAGAAGAGAGTGATGTCGCTGCAAGAGGGAGGGGAAGTTATTTTGATTGTCGATTTTTGATTTCATGATGACTTTACCATACCATGGCTTTACCATGTTACCATACTCACTGAGAATCCTCACATTCACCCTATTTCTCCTTTTCACGTTCATGAGAGTGCATTAGGCAACTAGTGATGTTCAGTTCACAGAACAGTACAGGGCTCCAGACTAACATTTGAGAGCAGTAGCACCGGTGCCACTAAGTTCTACAGATGGTGGTGCCAGCCCTTATTTGGTGGCGCTGAGGGGAAATTTATCATAAAATTACTTTTGTTTTGCATTAAAAAGTGCAGTAATATTACATGTTTGTTTGTTGGAAATGTAAAAGCACTGAGTTTGAATTGATATACAGATAAAATGTACTTTTATTAATGACAGTAATGTGCAAAAAACTAATTTCTATAGAGAAAAGTTAAATATTCTACTCTTATTAAATGTACCACTTTTGTTCTATCGCCGACAGCTTCAGTGATTTTAAAAGGAGTGCTCTTTACTTCTTTTCTGTGTAAAGATTTATTTTTTCATGAGAATTAGTGACTTCCTACCTTTTTCCATTACTATTAGGGAGTGGAATTGTCAAAGTCAAGTGCTCCTCTACCGCCATCTACTGGTTATAGTGGTAAATTCATGTATTTTTAAATAAAAGTTCATTAATTATAAGCTGTGAATTCAAACGCTTTCTCACTGGATCTCCAAATGCTGTGTAGTAACGGTGTCACATGATCGAGACGGCTTGTGAGTAAACCTGTTCTGAGCTCGCACTGCGTTGTCTATTATTGCTTCGAGCTGATAAACGGTTTGTGCAGCTTAAACGAGAAGCACGGTTTCGTTGCTCTTTCGTTTTGTTTGCCGTTTCATGTTTTTCATATGTAACTGAAGTTGCAGCTCCTATCTTACCAGTGCGACCTCTAACAAAATTTAGTTGCACCGCCTGGAGCCCTGCAGTACATGATGCAAAATTGTTCCTTTTGTGTTCCATGGGAAAAAAAACAGTCGGTTACACTTGTTAAGGTGTCCTTGTTACAGTGTAATTATACAATTAAGTACTAAGCAATAGTAATTAACTATGTACTTAGCTACTATATAATTAGGGTTAGGGCTAAGGTTTGGTTTAGGGTTAGTTGCATGTAACTATGCATATTTGACAGTTATTACTACTACATGTAAAATGTGTAACAGGGCCACGGTAAAATGAAGTGGTACCAAAAAGTCATACAGATCTGTAATTAAACCTTTTAAACCATTTTTAATTTGCTGCAGGAATGAAGCCTAAAACCCAGAATCAAGATAGCATTTTTGACTTCCATTGTCCCAAAGTCAATGTTTTTTGGGGGAGTAAACGCATGAAATAATGTCTGTGGTAAACACAAGCTCAAGATATTTGCATGTTTTATTCTACAACATAAAATATACTGAACAAAATTATAAACACAACACTTTTGTTTTTGCCCCCATTTTTCATGAGCTGAGATCTAAGACTTTTTCTATGTACACAAAAGGCCTATTTCTCTCAAATATTGTTCACAAATCTGTCTAAATCTGTGTTAGTGAGCACTTCTCCTTTGCCGAGATAATCCATCCACCAATAAAAGGCCACTCTAAAATGTACAGTTTTATCACACAGCACAATGCCACAGATGTGCCAAGTTTTGAGGGAGCATGCAATTGGCATGCTGACTGCAGGAATGTCCACCAGAGCTGTTTCCCGTGAATTGAATGTTCATTTCTCTACCATAAGCCGTCTCCAAAGGCGTTTCAGAGAATTTGGCAGTACATCCAACCGGCCTCACAACCGCAGACCACGTGTAACCACACCAGCCCAGGACCTCTACATCCAGCATCTTCACCTCCAAGATCGTCTGAGACCAGCCACCCAGACAGCTGCTGCAACAATCGGTTTGCATAACCAAAGAATTTCTGCACAAACTGTCAGAAACCGTCTCAGGGAAGCTTATCTGCATGATCGTCGTCCTCATCGGAGTCTCGACCTGACTGCAGTTCATTATCGTAACCGACTTGAGTGGGCAAATGCTCACATTCAATGGCGTCTGGTACTTTGGAGAGGTGTTCTCTTCAAGAATGAATCCCGGTTTTCACTGTACAGGGCAGATGGCAGACAGCGTTTATAGCGTCGTGTGGATGAACGGTTTGCTGATGTCAACGTTGTGGATTGAGTGGCCCATGGTGGCGGTGGGGTTATGGTATGGGCAGGCGTATGTTATAGACAACGAACACAGGTGCATTTTATTGATGGCATTTTTAATGCACAGAGATATTGTGACGAGATCCTGAGGCCCATTGTTGTGCCATTCATCCACGACCATCACCTCATGTTGCAGCATGATAATGCACGGCCCCATGTTGCAAGGATCTGTACACAATTCCTGGAAGCTGAAAACATCCCAGTTCTTTCATGGCCAGCATACTCACCGGACATGTCACCCATTGAGCATGTTTGGAATGCTCTGGATCGGCGTATACGACAGCGTGTTCCAGTTCCCCCCAATATCTAGCATTTTCGCATTGAAGAGGAGTGGACCAACATTCCACAATCAGCAACCTGATCAACTCTATGCGAAGGAGATGTGTTGCACTGTGTGAGGCAAATGGTGGTCACACCAGATACTGACAGATTTAGACAGATTTGTGAACAATATTTGAGAGAAATAGGCCTTTTGTGTACATAGAAAAAGTCTTAGATCTTTGAGTTCAGCTCATGAAAAATGGGCGCAAAAACGAAGTGTTGCGTTTATAATTTTGTTCAGTGTACATTAGGTATACCCCACTCGTGATTTTAAACTTTACGTGTCTTGAAAAAAGCTGTTCCTAATAAGTGGCTAAATGAGACTAAAGAGGTTGCCGGGGACATTAAACATCATTACGCTAAACAGGTAAACTCATCTACTCACTAGTCTGCTTTTACAGCCTTGAAAGATTTGTTGAAAGTGTGGTAATGTTGAAGCTATCATGTAGTTCACTTATTCAAAATTCATAAAAGCTGGATGAACAAAACGTGTAAGAAAGATTGTTGTTATTGTTAATTAAAACTAGCTAAATTAATTTAAATATAGGTCTAAGTATATATATATATATCTATATATCTAAGTCATATATATATATGCATGTAACTATGCATATTTGACAGTTTTGGGATCGGTAAGACTTAATGTTTTTAAAATAAGTTTCTTCTGCTCACCAAGGCTGCATTTATTTAATTAAAAATATTAAAAAAACATTAATATTATGAAATATTATTTCAATTTAAAATAACAGTTTTCTGTTTGAATATATTTTAAAATGTAATTTATTCCTGTGATGCAATGCTGAATTTTCAGCATCATTACTCCAGTTTTTCAGGGTCACATCCTTCAGAAATCATTCTAATATGCTGATTTGCTGCGTACAAAGCATTTATTATTATTGTTATCAATGTTGAAAACAGTTGTGTACAACTCTTTTTTAGGATTCTTTGATGAATAGAAAGTTCAAAAGAGCAGAATTTATCTGAAATAGAAAGCTTTTGTAACACACACTGTAAAAAAAAAAGTTGCTGCCTTACATTTTTAAGTACAATCAACTTGCATGTATAAGTCAATTCAACTTAAATTGAATTAAACTGACTTAAAAAAATGAGTTGAATCTTGTATAACTTGAAAAAAAAGTTGAAAATTGCTTAACTTATTTTGATGAGATAAAGTAATGTAAAAATGTATGTTGATATAACTTATCGATCAAACCATTTTTACAGTGCACTACTGTTCAAAAGTTTGGGGTCAGTAAGACTTTATTTATTTATTAATTTATTTGAAAATAAATAAAGAAAGTATTACTTTTATTCAGCAAGGATACATTAAATTGATCAAAAGTGGGAGTAAAGACATGTATAATGTTACAAAAGATTCTATTTCAAATAAATGCTGTTTTTTTTAACTTTCTATTCATCAAAGAGTCCTGAAAAAATTTACACAACTGTTTTCAACATAATAATTAGATAATAATAATAATAATCAGAAATGTTTCATCATATTAGAATGATTTCTGAAGGATCATGTGACACTGAAGACTGGTAGTGATGCTGAAAATTCAGCTTTGCATCACATATATATATATATATATATATATATATATATATTTATGACCACTTTCTTAGTGTCAAAAATAGTAATAGCAAGTAAAGATTTGATGCACTTCCTGATTTATCTCTAAAGGTGGCATTAACTGTCCTTTTTTCATTTTAGAACGAGAGCAGATGTCACTAACTCTGTGTGAATAACAGTGTTATCATCTCTCACATCCAGTGCCACCTACAATTCACAAAACAGGCCAAATCTCAGACAACATGACGTGGCCTATTGAAGACAGCTGGCAGACAGCTCAAACCCCCAGAGAAACCTGCCAGTGACTAAACACTTGTGGAGTCACAGCAGACATTTAAGGTCAGTTTGTGATTTATATTAATACAAACCTTTTAGTGCCTTTCAACCATCACACTATTATGACATTTATCTTCACAACATCAGCATTGTACCTGTCATAACCTGCTGTCAATGTTTTTTTGAGCATTTGTTAAAACATTTGCTGTATACAACCACCCAGTTAAAAGGTGATTTGTACATTGTCTGTGGAACTTTTTTTTATTTGGATGTACGTCTTTTTTTAAATGTTATTACTTGTTTCAGAATGTATAGAGAACATTCAAAAGTAACATTCCCATAATGTTTGCAAAATGATCAAATGCAATGTTCCCTTAACGTTCATACAACGTTTTTTTTAAAAAACATTTGTATTTTAGATGAACATTCAGAAATAACATTTTTATTACTTTATGGGAATGTTATCTAAATGTTTTAACATATTTTTGTTAGTTGGGCAGAGAAAAAAAATAACAAAAGTAAACGAGAGAGAGAAAGTATAGCATGAAACGCAAAAAGGTCAATATAGGACTTACATTGATTCCTTCCCAGGAAAATTCGGCACGTCCTTGCTAGAAGAAAACAATTGAAGAATAGATGGGAAAGATACAGTAAAAGAGAAGAAAAGGCATGATTTCAGTTAGCAGGAAACAGCAGAAGGCTGAACATCAAGCCAAGTACAGAACACTAGATCTGGAAGAACAACAGATAAACAGAAAGCAGGAGAAGGAAGCGAGACGCTGTTCATCTGTTACGAACTGTTGTGCAGACCAAGATATATCTTTGTATGAACCCTTGTAGGGATATACAGCTAACATGGTGTAAAATATTCATGAATGAAGTACCACCTAGTGTATCCATGTTGATATCTGCCTTAAAAGTCTCTACAATGGATGAGGACAACAACAAGAGCAGATGGAGACGACTTTGATGAGTAGCACTGGAGTAAGTAATCCTAGCCAACCCAAACATACAGCAAGCGATCGATCACATTTACACCGCACCCAGCGCAGCGAGACAAACACTGGTGCCAGTACGAACAGCAGTAGCCGCTCATTGTTCATTATGAGAGAGATCAATATAAAAGGTCAAATGGAGGTCAGTGTCAGAAAGGCATTGGCGTGGGGTAAATGTCTGCCCCTTGGAAACTTTGAACAGACTACCAGCATGGTTCGGCGGTTCGGGGGTCGATCGATTAGTTTCCCACCATCTTAGTCTTTATGGACGCTTCTGTTACATAAACCGTGGAGCTGGCTGCTAAAAATACATTTTTGAGGCTGGCTTGCAATTACGGCAGCCACCTACAATTTTTCTGTGGGGGGTGAATACAGCTAGATGCAAATTAACAACATTGAATTAGTTCTCCACCCAGTGATAAAGTAATTAATGTTTTGCCTCACATTTTAAGGGGGACGCCTTTTTCAAAGGCGTTTGGATGGGACTTGATTTCAAAACAGCATTTATGTCACAATCACAATCATGTCTATGTGGACGTCTCAGAAATCTCGAAACCCATAAAAATAAACACTATATATGTAATGTAATTAAAAATGTATGTAAATAATTAAGAGAAGCTGCTACTATAATGAGCACTTTTATCAGTCCATGATCGAATTAAATCAGATAAAATGTCAACAATAGGCTACTTAAAGAATTAGTTCACCCAAAAATGAAAATTACCCTCAAGCCATAGGTGTATATGACTTTCTTCTTTCAGCCAAACACAATCAGAGTTATATTAAAAAAATATCCTGGCTCTTCCAAGCTTCATAATGGGAGTAAATTATGGATTTTAAAGCCCAAAAAAGTGCATAGTAATCTATACGGCTCTAGGGGGTTAATAAAGGCCGCCTGAAGTGAAGCGATGCGTTTTTGTAAGAAAAATATCCATATTTAAAACTTTACAAACTGTAATCACTATAGCTTCCGGTTATGGCCGTACCCAAGTCAAGTTCCGGCCGAAGAGTGACCTCTGACCCGAGGCAGGACGTAGGATGTAGGAGTAGCGTGAGCTTAGGTGAGAGTAGACGCCTCTCGTGTTTCAAACAAATAGAGCTGATCAACAAACTCAAGTTCCTCTGACATTTCTCTTTAAAAAATCTTGATTTAGACTTCTAATTCGTGACCAGTGTTTTGTTTTGCTCTATCCTCTGCACTTCCATGTTCATCAATACGTCATGAGTCGGGTCAGTGATTATAGTTTATAAAGTTATTAAATATGGATATTTTTCTTACAAAACGCATCGCTTCGCTTCGATGGATGGATGGATGCACTTTTTTTGGGCTTCAAAATCCAAGTTACCATTCACTCCCGTTAGAAAGCTTGGAAGAGCCAAGATATTTTCTATTATAACTCTGATTCTGTTTGGCTGAAAGAAGAAAGTCATATACACCTATGGCTTGATGGTGAGAAAATTATGGGATCATTTTTGGGTGAACTAACCCGTTAAACTGTTATTTCACAATGTTAGTGTCACAAAACTAATCAAAACTAGGGCTGTCAACGTTAACTCATGAAATTAATTCAAAATCCAAATAATGCAAATAAATTATTGAAACGTGAAATTGCTTCAATAATGTAATTTACGTCCAGGGCTTGACGTTAAAACCCGCCAAATGTGAGTGTATTTCAGCAGTAGTGTGTATCGCAGTCATTCCTACTAGCCACCCTGGCAAGTTAATTTTATATATCATACAATTTTCAATTGTAAATTTTAAAAAGGCATCTGAGATAATAAATTAAGTGCAATGCAGTGTTATCAAAAATATAGATTTTTCAATACATGTCGATACTAAAATATCTGAAATGCTTCCAATACTCATTTTCCACACAATACATAATGACATCTGCTCTTTCATGCTCTCTCTGACAGTGAGTTGACACACAAACCTGCCTCCCCTTACTCACTCCTTTCATTTTCTCTGGATTAATATTATTGGTGTTACAGGGCTTGGATTTCGCTGTGGGATTGCGTATATTGTGTATAATTTTACTCAATCCTGCAGATTTTGTGCTCACACACTCACACACTGCCTCTCAGTACTAAGTTTAGTTCTTTTTTGCTGCTTCTTGCTCTTAAACTGTCAAATACACACAAAATAATGTCAAAATGCCAGTCTTGGTGAAGATTCACGTAAATCACGTCAATGGATCAATCAATGGATCTGTGCGTCAGGTCTTTAAGTGACAGCAGGTATATATAACTGCTGCCAAATTATCAGATAATATGAAAAAATATCTATATGGAAGTTTTTTCCCTATGGTATCGATGTCAAAATGGCAAGTGAAAATGCTGAGTGGCTAGTGACTTTGGAAAACCAAAAAAGTTCATGTCAAGCCCTGTTTATGTCACACAGTTAGATGATCTTAGAGGTCCAGGCTGATTACATCAGAGATGGCAGAGAGAGAGTTTTCACTGAATTATTCGTTTCAATGTGTTTCGCTTTAAAACACAAGCTCTGTCATATTCTGTGATTGTTTCTGAAGAGAGCAAACCATCACGCATCACGCTGTGTGAAATACAGAAAAAACATCCCACCGCTCTATGGCCAGATAAATGCAAACTACTTTTCTCGGCTGGATAAAGCAAACCAGACTCTCGCTAGTAACGTTTTGATGGATGAGGATTGCACTAAAGGTAAAGACGATGGCGGTGACGTACAGGAGTCAAACGTGTGATTGAGTCCGCTGTATTGATGCACAAACAAACCGTGTATGTGAGCTCTCGATGCACTGATCGCACATTGTAATTATGCACAGACACATTTTAGTACATTCACATTGTTTCCACACACATTCAGGATGTTTTGATTTGTCATGTGTATGTTGCTGTAGGTAAACTATGCAGTCAGGTTAAGGCAGTTGGTGGTTTAATTTTTTTTTTTTTTTTGGCATCTCCATGTGGTGCTGTTCAGTATCGTAACCTGACTTGTCTAAAATGTAAACAAGCTCTTTGCTGTTGCACTGTACACATACTATACACTGTGAAAAGCTCTGTAATGTTTGTTTGTTTTTTTCATGGATGTGCATACATTTCTGAATTTTATGGACTTCTTATATCATTTGGTTATGGTGTCCTTTTGGAGTCTCCAAGTGTCCTTTTTTGGAAAGACACCTTGAAAAAAGCTTGCAGAGAATACAGTTTTGTGAGAATCACCCTTCAATCTGACGGTTTACTTTGCTGGATGTAGCAAATGATGACAAAATGAACGTGATATTTCACCCAGAAAGTTTTCAAAAAGGTCCAAATCCTTAATGAAAGTGCATTAGGCAGTGAAACAAGAAACTTACAGTATCAGATGAGGGCCAAAATCAATAAGGAGGATTGTAAATAATAAACCACTATCCCATATATTCCTTTTAGATTAGATTTCGCAGAGGACACCAAGTTAGTTAAGTTAGCATGGTAATTTTCTGCTTTTTTAACTGAGGTTGCGTGAGGATAAACAGGGTTTAAAAGCACAAAAAAAGTCTGTGAAACCAAAACTAATTCCATCTAGAGCCTTCCAATTGACCCTATGATTTATTTTGGTGAGGGTTTAGCTAAATTTTAGGGCAATTTGAGCTAGCGCTAAGCTAGTTTAAGTAGCCTTGCTACTTAGCAACTAGCACCTGATTCTTCAGAGTTTTTCATTGCTAGGCAACAATTTTTGTCTTTTTTTATTATTATTATTATTATTATTATTTTGGCAACCGGCAAGTGGCTTTTTGAATTAAGAGATAGGCCTATGGTGAGATTTTAGCTAGGCTAAGTTTGAGGGCGATTTCAGCTAGCATTAAGCCATGTAGCCTTGCTACTTGGCAACTAGCCTGATTCTTGACAGTTTTTCATTGCTAAGCAACATTTAATTTTTGCTTATTTTATTATTATTATTATTATTATTTTGGCAACTGGCAATCACCTTTTTGAGTGCAGCTCTCTAACACAAACACATACAGCACAGACACTGTTCGCTCCAGCTACTGTGAGATGACACCACCTCTTGACTCAGCTTCCTAACTCTGCATTGAGATATAAAACATGCCATTTGGTTTAGATTTTGATCCAAATTCATCTGCGGATGAATAGAGCAACAAGCCAGGAGCTGCTGCCCTTGGGTAGGATGTAAACACAGGCGGCAAATAGGGAAGACGGATGAGGCTATGACTTCCCAGGGGAAAAAACTGTTATACGGCAATACTGTACGGTAATGGCTGGGCTCTGGGGTCCGGCTCCCGTGGCCTTGGTGAGAAATCTAATATAGAGGCTTTTCAAATATACATTATACTATCACGCTTTCTCTGACTTTCAGCAGTAGGGGGTGGCAAGACATGCGTTTGGCACACAGGGGTCTTCACGTTAACTAAAGACTTCATTAAAGTGCCATGAGGCACAAATGTCAGCACTTGGTAGGTATAATAGCTTTGGACAGAAATGCAGACGTCGCACAAGTATCATCTCAGAGAAGGACGTCATTCAGATGTGATCCTTAAAGCTTAAGCTCATAACATGGGACAGAGGTTTGGTGCAAAGCAAAAATTAAATATGCAAAGTGTTGTAGTTTTACTTACCTGCTCCCCATCTTTCCGAACGGGAACTGCATCCACCGCTGCAGGGAAAGAGAGAGACAGAAAGAAAGAGAGATAAGGGAATAGGCATGTGGCTTATGCAACCTTTACCGAATAAGCTAAGTCAAACTGACAGCTCCTCGCTACATTTTCTGCTGACATTCACACAAAGACCTAAAATTAGATTAATTATCCATCCAAAACCGTCAGCACTCTGTGGGGAAGGAGATTTGTTGCATCATGCTTTTATATCGCATCGTTCCTATAAAATGATAAAAACATTTAGTGATTGCGCTGCGTGATGCAATTATGCAAATTATTATGAATTGTATTTCAAGAATAGGCTTCCAAGAGATGCTGAATTTAAGATGAACCCTTAAACAAGCATTTATTTTATTTTGTATTCTAGCTTCCTCTAAATTTGCTCTTCAGTATCATTTCGATTATGAAATATGTTGACGTGTGTGTGTTTACAATGACTCATTCAAAATGACAAACTAGAAATGACATGTAACCCAGTTTGCACTAGCATTTTGAATGATGCGCCTGAAAACAATCACCATGTAACATTAGAGACTGCATAAACACATGCAATTGTAGCATAATGACAGTGTTTTTAAGACAAAGAAATAAATGGAGCCGACCAGCAACCATACATACATGCGGGTGATCATGTACACTGACTGTACGCCTATTTAAATGGTGTTTTTTGTGTTTCGACTGGTTTTGAGAAAAATCATCTTTAGTGAGAGTAAGGATATGTTTGCAAAGAGTGATATATGGCTGTACAAGAGAAGTTGAAGTACGGCGTATGCAGATGGTTTGGTTGCTAATTGCTAACTGTGGTGACATGATCCCTCATGTACAATAATCCAGATTCATCAATTCATTGTAAAACGAGGGTAAAACCTGGTGCATGCTGTGCAGTATTGTTGCTTGTCAGATATGAGCAGAATAAGAGTTTGTGTAAAGCTGTAAAGCTTGTGTGATTATGCCATCTGGGACAAATTTGGCCCATAGTGAAACAGCCTCTAAAATCAACATGACGGATGTCATTTTTAAATGTGGAAATTACTTGATTAGTAAAATTATTAGTCATGCAAGCCCTAATTAATTAAATGTATATAATACACATTTTAAAATTTAATTGCATACCTGTTGCTGCCATAATGTCTCATTTAAAAATTTCACATGACTTTTGTTCTCTTTTTATTTTTTCTCCTTAACTTTCCCTACTCGCTATAGTGGAGCAGTGACATATTATTTTTTGTAAACAGTATCCAACATTTCAGAAATGGCTGTGTAGCTGCAGTACACATGCTTTCTCTCTCCCCCGTCTCTCTCTATTCAATTTAACTCTATTTAATTCAGTGAAATTGAGTTGAGCATTGGCTTGATTCATTGAACTCATTTACAACATTCATAAACCGTTGATGCAATAGAATAACAATATTGTGATGGGGTTAATCATATCAAAACAGAATGTACCAGTCCTTGTGCTATCTGCATCAGATTTTTTTTTTTTTTCACTCCAGACTGATTCAGATCTCAGAATGCATTAATTGCATCCTGTGCATGTGTGTGTGTGAGCGTGTGTCTTTTAATTGCTGGTCTCTCTCTGTAAGTACAGCAGAGCCTTTGGGCCTCAGGGCCATTTCCTCAATCAACCTAACCCACTCGAGACGGATAGAGCCATGCAGAGCAGCGCAGCTCTGGAGGAGACCAATGAACCAGAGTGAAGAGTAAACGGAGAAAGACAGATAAAGTGAGTTAAGGTAAAGCAGATCTACTCATAATCAATTAGAAAGGAGACAGTCAGAACTAACATGCCAGAAGAACTGTAACAATGATGAGAGCAATGATAGAAAGACAGACGGATGGATGGATGGATGGATGGATGGATGGATGGATGGATGGATGAAATTACAGATAGATTGACTGACAGATAGATATAATTACAGATAGACGGATGGATGGATGGATGGATGGAATTACAGACAGACAGATAGATTGACTGACAGACAGATATAGATTTACAGACATACAGATAGATGATGGATAGATAGATAGATAGATAGATAGATAGATAGATAGATAGATAGATAGATAGATAGATAGATAGATAGATAGATAGATAGACAGACAGAATGATAGATAGATAGATTTACAGACAGATAGATTTACAGATAGATAGATAGATAGATAGATAGATAGATAGATAGATAGATAGATAGATAGATAGATAGATAGATAGATAGATAGATAGATTTACAGACAGATAGATAGATAGATAGATAGATAGATAGATAGATAGATAGATAGATAGATAGATAGATAGATAGATAGATAGATAGATTTACAGACAGATAGATAGATAGATAGATAGATAGATAGATAGATAGATAGATAGATAGATAGATAGATAGATAGATAGATAGATAGATAGATAGATTTACAGACAGACACACACACAGATAGATAGATAGATAGATAGATAGATAGATAGATAGATAGATAGATAGATAGATAGATAGATAGATAGATTTACAGACAGATAGATAGATAGATAGATAGATAGATAGATAGATAGATAGATAGATAGATAGATAGATAGATAGATAGATTTACAGACAGATAGATAGATAGATAGATAGATAGATTTACAGACAGACACACACACACAGATAGATAGATAGATAGATAGATAGATAGATAGATAGATAGATAGATAGATTTACAGACAGACAGACACACACACACACACAGATAGATAGATAGATAGATAGATAGATAGACAGACAGACAGACAGATAGATAGAGATGAATCCCTGCACATCCCAGCTGTCAGAACCCATAACTTTCTAACTGTCTATTCCACCATGATGTTGTTACGGACAAAACACTTCCACTCATGCACGAAAACAAATTGAGAAAATCCCAAGAGACATGAAGGATAAGCCATCACATCCAAGGTCGCCATGCGCCACATGGCCGCTGCACTGTTTACTTTGCCCATCTACATTTATGTCTGAATCTGAAACTGGGCATTATGAGGGCCGGAGCTTCAGGGGAAAGGAAAGCGAGAGCGAGAGAGACGGAGAAAGAAGCAGTCAGACGAGATAAACAAATATGCATGTGAAGAGGATAAAAGCTAACGTCAATGCACACTGAACGATGAGGAACAGTAAAGAAGATTCCTAGACACCCGGCATAAGCCTGACGGTATCACAGAGAGAAGCAGCAGAAGATCTGCATTGCCAAGAACCAGATGGAGAAACAACTGGACCATGGACAATCTGGCTTGACAGATCTCAAGGCCTAGGGAACGTCTTTGAGATTTTATTCTACAGCAAAAGGTAGAGTGAAGAAGTAGGAGAGAAGGAAGAAAAAGGGACAAATAAAGGAATGCAAGCTGGAACTCTGACACACGGTGACGCTCACAGTGACTCTGATTAGGAACGAAGTCCAAGAGGCTGACTCACCTCCAGTACTGAGCCAAAAACACACGGAGAGGGGGGAGGGAAAGGAAAGACAGAGACAAAGAGGATGAGAGAAAGACCAAGACACTGAATGAAGGAAGGAACGCTATGCAATACAGTATAACAAAGCAAAACAGAGGACAAAAGGGGGTAGGCGTAAAGAGATTAAAATGACACAGAGTTAAAAGACACAGAAAGAGACTCAGAAAGAGAAGTGAGAAGAGTCACAGAGAGAGAGCACAAACTTACAGACCATCACAATACTGATCAGGGTAAAGAAGGGAGGACAGTAACGTGTATTTACACTTTACGGTTGGGTTTGTCTTTGCAAAATTGATATAAATCAAATCTACTGTTCCCATGCTATACGGATGCAAACAGCCTCTCTTTGGCTTAAATGGAAATTAGTGTTTGAGTTCTTAGTAAAGGTTACATACGTAGCCTGAACAACAAAACACATTTACACTTGACAGAGGCGTCCTGTATGCATTTTAAACCACTTCATGAGGTGGTCTGAGTGAGTGGCATCTCAAATGTCTTGAAGGGCATTTAAATCTTTTCATGATCATATAGCAGTCATGGCATTAGAAATGAAGTGACCAGTGTAAATACCTCTCAAGTGCAAGCTTTGAACTTGGGTGAAAAACAGGGATAGTAATGGATAGATGAGGAGTATGAGAAATATAAGGAAAATTAAATTAACACATCACTTTAAAATCAGTTACAATGAAATAAACAGCAGCAATTACTGTTTAGATGAGTCAGTTAGTTATTAAAGTAGGACATTAAAGGGGGGGGGGGGGGGCTTGATATATAGTCAGTCAGGCATAACATTGGATCGGACTTGTTTGTTCAGCACATCCCACAGATCAGGGGAATTTGGAGGCCAAGTCAACACCTCAAACTTGTTGTTGTGCTCCTCAAACCATTCCTGAACAATTTTTGCTTTGTGGCAGGGCACATTATCCTGCTGAAAGAGGCCACAGCCACAGGGAATACCATTTCCATGAAAGGCTGTACATGGTCTGCAACAATGCTTAGGTAGGTGGTACGTGTCAAAGTAACATCCACATGAATGGCAGGACCCAAGGTTTCCCAGCAGAACATTGCCCAAAGCATCACACTGCCTCCACCGTGCATCCTGGTGCCATGTGTTCCCCCGGTAAGCAACGCACACGCGCCCGGCCATCGACGTGATGTAAAAGAAAATGTGATTCATCAGACCAGGCCACCTTCTTCCATTGCTCCATGGTCCAGTTCTGACCACAAGGGGCAGCTTTTTCTCCCCACTTGCATCAATGAGCCTTGGCCGCCCATGACCCTGTCACCGGTTCACCACTGTTCCTTCCTTGGAGCACTTTTGATAGATACTGACCACTGCAGCCCGGGGACCCCCCACAAGAGCTGCAGTTTTGGAGATGCTCTGACCCAGTCGTCTAGTCATCATAATTTGGCCCTTGTCAAACTCGCTCAAATCCTTTATGCTTGCCCATTTTTCCTGCTTCTAACACATCAACTTTGAGGACAAAATGTTCACTTGCTGCCTAATATATCCCACCCACTAACAGGTGCCATGATGAAGAGATAATCAGTGTTATTCACTTCATAAGGTCATAATGTTATGCCTGATCGGTGTATGTATATATGTGTGTGTGATTTATCTATACCTTGTGATGAAGTTATAGAAGAGAGAGAAAGAACTAGAGAACGTTTTATTCCATTTCATTACGGTATTGACTTGTGAGGCTGAACATCTCTTCACTTGGGACTTAAAACTCACCTCTAAATGATCGGTTTATGAAGTGACCTTCAACCTAATATTAATGGAAATCTGTAAAAGAAGCAATTGCTTCTACTGTCTCAAATTTAGTTTGAAGGAACAGACAGGTGAAACTGGATGTCAGTGGCTTAAAATATGGAAAGTCAAGGGGCACCAGTAGAATAAAACCTAGAAGTGTCCCGAGGATCAGTTCCCTTTATGGACAGCACTGGATGAGAAGTGATGATAACACTTTTTGTAATACTGTTCCGTCATTAATGAATAACTACACAGGAACAAAAGAGTAATGCAATATTAACATTCTAGTAACTGCTATTAACTAACAAGAAACTCTGATGAACTGATTAGTAAGTATTGATGCTCAGTTGAATGAGGTAGTTCACTATTGGCTAATCAATACACTACTATTTTTTTTCATACCTCCCAGCGGACTACTAAGAACTACTATATACAGGTTCATAATTAATGTGAATAATGTATAATTAATTCTAAAGTGAAGATCATGGTAGCCTAATGTCTCAAGTAATACCAAATCCTTCAGAAGGAATCATTTGGATCAGTATTCTAAAGTGAACAGATAACTCCCTATAACTAAAGTCTTTGTAAGCTTTTGAGGTTTTTGCTTCTGATGGATTTGGTTAGGTAACAATTGAGTCATTGCTAGTGGGTTACCATCAGTGTTGGATGTAATTAATTACAAGTAATTACTATAATTTAATTACTTTTCCTTTGAAAAAAGTAAAGTATGGGATTACTCTTAATTTTTCTGTAATTTAATACAGTTACTTTGATGTAATTGCATTAAATACGGTATAGACTATAGAACAATTCTGTATAGGCCTAAAACAATAGTGGACTTAACATCGAAATTCACTGTAAAAAATTATTGTTGGTTTAACTTTAAAAAAAAAAGTAAGTTAACATTTTGAGTTCATTGAAATTAAAAAATTGAGTTAATACAATGAAGGAGATTGGTTTAATAAACAGAAACTCAAAATATTATGTTATCTGAACCACATCAAATATAAAGATAAAAAGTTGTAATAACAAATCATAAAAATATTTTTTTTACAGTGTAATGTTAAAATATATGTTTTTAATTTAATCTTTTCCCTTTAAATACTTTGGTAGGTTCAACAATATTTTGCAATTTTATATTATTTATTTGAAAGAATTAAAAGAGCAATTTCATGCCTATCCTTGAGGTTGATATTGGATTTAGAATGCAATTAGTAATAAGTAATGCATTACTTTTTAGAGAGAGTAATTAGTACAGTCTAATTACACTGTTGAAGATGTAATTAGCTAGCAATTAATTACATTCTTAAAAACTTAGTAACTTACCCAACACTGCTTACCATGATGTTCACTTTAGAATACTGTTCCAAATGAGCAGTAATTCCTTTAGAAGGATGTAGTAACACTTCAAAAGCTTACAATGACTTTATTATTAGCGTCATTATTAGGAAGTTATCATGCTTTTCACTTTAGAATACTGTTCCAAATAATTAGTAATTACTAATTACTCATTTGTCCCTGTGTAGTTATTCATTAGTGATGGAACAGTATTCTAAAGTGATACCGAAGTGATAAGAGCAAATTTGAGACATTCGAGAACTTCCTGTCTGTCACTTCCTATGCCTCAATCACCTTCTTTCTCTGCCTCCCTCCTTCACTCATCTGATTCTTTGAGGTCCTTCTCTCTCTCTCTCTCTCTCTCTCTCTCTCTGTGATTCCTCCTAAACCTTTCAATCATACTGAGCCAGTCACCTTGGATCGTGTCTGTCACCACACAAGCTGGATCATGCAATCACATGCAAACGGCACACACACGCAGGAGCATGAGATTGAGCGTGTGTGAGAGAGACAGAAAGGAGAGAGACCATCTGTATGTCAGCTTGTCTGTCCCTCTTTCAGAGCTTGAAATTAAATCAATACAAAGAGGCATCCCTGAGTAACGCAATAGCCCAGAACAGAACAAACACGTACAGAGAGCGACCCAGTGCAAACATCGGCATTAGTGCCAGGAGTTGAGCCATCCACCCGGTGCCCTCCCAAACACACCCACACAACATTTCTCACCCACAGTCCTGTGACAAACAAATGCATGTGCTGTTTTGTTTATATGTACATTTATTAATTTAGCAGAAGCGTTTATCCAAAGCGACTTCGAAAAACACAAGCATAAAAGAGTCAACAATATAAGATTTCAATAGTAAACCAGAACACTACACAGCCAGAGTAGACAGGAGCAGAAAAAAAGGAGAGAAAAAGGTTTTTTAAGTGTGTGTGATTGCACTTTCAAACTTTCTAACACACACTTCTCTCAACTTATTGCCTTTTATACTCACCCCTGAGACACCTATGGGACGGATCTATAAGGTCAGATCATTCATCATTCGGCTACAACAGCAATACTGTTACACTTCTCTGGGTGCAACTAACAGCAACTAACTCTAATATATATAATAATATATATCAATATATTTCATATAAAGATGTATGTATTATGGAATATAAAGAAAAACAGGGAGGACCATCATCATGATTTTTTTTTATAGATAATATTCAAGTCTATATAATATATTCAAGCCTTATCCCTTACCTGTTATAAAAATATATACTAGCTTAATCCATGATAATATGTTAATGCTGACCCTCGCTGCTGAAGTACAGAAGAGTATAATTACAGCAAATTCCCAGTGAATTTGTTTGACAACCTATCTAACATAACTTTAATGAGGAAAGCCTGTGAAGTGTCATTTCATGCTTGTTTACCGAAAGCTGCAAGAGGGCATTTCTAGTTTAATACTTTGATTAGTAAATTGCAATTACCCTTTATAATATGTCACCAGATTCAGGTATTTCAGTAGTGCCCTTTAAAGGCTGTGTATGATTCATTACACAATATTGTGAGAGGAACAGTAGCGATGTAAGTGGTGTTATACAGGACTCCAATTAGCCTGATATAAAAAAAGTTTGTAAGTATAAAACTCTCTAAAGGATTTGTGATGATTAATGTAGACTAAGAATGTTCCTATTTCTGGCTGCATGTAGCAACAATTTGCTCTGTGAGCTCATGAAGTCAAGAATAACAAAAAAAATCGATAACAGGGCCTTGGTTGAGCCATTAAAAGCGTCAGTGCAACATGTCAGCAGCACATACATTTCCTCAGCTTAAATGAAAAGTGTTTGCTTCACTCAAAATAAGAGGGTGCACAACCACAGGCCCATATCAGGCACTTGACCCATATTATTTAGCATGCATCTTGTCCTCTCTCCTCTTCTTTTCGGTCACTGTAAAGTAGACACTATTTATAGCCAAACACACTAAATATGCCATCCACGCTCCTCTCCAGAGCACATCTCAGATAGCCAGCTAAATTCAGTGCCACAACTTGAAAAAATAAGCATTTCTATAAGAGGTGATTAAATTTAGTTCTGTCAAGAGGATATAAATACAGACTTTCCTAATTACCCAGTATGTCCCACTCTGACACTTTCTGCAATAGCTTCTTATGTGAAAGAAACCTAGACTCTGTGTTCTTGTGACATCACAGCTCAATGACAATCAAAGGTCAAATACAGCAGCATTTCTTTTTTTATCACTCCATCAGCTGCCTGTTTGTTTTGATACTGCGCTCTTGTCATAATTGGCGTACAACATCGTAAAACACGTTAAAGTGGAACAATTCTGTGTCCTCTCTCTGGGGTAGTTTGCCGTCTCATGGTTACAACAGAATATTAATCGCACCAAAGCATCCGCAATTTGTCATCGACGGCTGTGTTAACGCGTACCCATTTGGCGGGAACAGGTGCCCACCGGTGTCGTTGACTTTGCAGAATTTGACCTACATGTGAGGTGCATCCAGCTCCGCGTCACACCTGAGCGCTTTTTGCTCATGAGCGTGTGGACCCTGCACCTCTGATCCTGAAAAACACCCTCTCCTGTTAACCTCTTCGGGCAACGCACGCATACACGAACGTACGCGCTCAAACCTGTGAACTGCTGTTATTTTCACACAAACAGCTCCTGACGTGACCTTAGAACGGTGTCAGATGTGGCGTACGTTCTGGATATGCATCGAATGCAACCATACGCTCCAAAAATTCCACTTTCCTATCTTTAAAACCGCCGGGTGAACAGCACCTACCGCATGCAGGCAGACACATACGGATATCAATTCCAGACGCACTAACGGCTCTCAAAAGCAGACACCTCAATCCCGGCTTCCCACGAGCAGCGTGCCGAATCACTGTCAAAGCCTGGAGGACAAATGGCCTTTAACCAAAAGGTTTCCATAGAAACACACGTTTTCCCCGAGAGGGGGGATGCGTGCGAGCGGAGCGTCGCCTATCGCTCCTCTACCCCTAGCTGGTCTCCTTTCAACCTGGAAAAGAAAGGCAATCAAAACGGAGAGGGTCTTACTGATGGTGCGGGAGCCGATACAGCCCATGGTGTCTCAGTGAGGGCCGGTTTGTGAACGAGGAACGAGAGCCACCCTCTCAGCAGACATTCTCTCCTTCTCTCTCTCTCTCTCTCTCTCTCTCTCTCTCACTCCTCTTCTTCTTCTCCACGTCTCTGACTCTCCCCTCCTGTCTCTGTAAGGCTGTATGCGAGAGCGAGTGTGTGTGTGTGTGCGCCTCCAACACGCTCTCGCCGTCATCCACCCTCCCTCCCTCCCTCCTTGCCTCACTGCAACCCCCTCAATACTCTCTGGTGAGCCGAGATATCAGAGTTAGTCAGTCACTAAGTCAGTGTGTCTGAAATGGGAGAGATCGGTGTGAAATCTCTCCCCGGCCACTTATGGTCCCTTAAATCCCTTTGTAATCAATACAAATGGTTGTAGTATCAAACAAGCTGACAGTGACATTGAGAAATGTCAATGACAACAAGAGGAAAGAGCGTTGATCAGAAGTTACACGCAATTCCCTGGAGTTCCTGGATTGAGAGGATCAATATCTTGGCTAATCGTACAGGGGGATCTCTTTTCTTTGGTTCTCTCCATTATGATTTGACAATGCGGTGCATCTGTCTCCCCACCCAACTCTGCCGCCCCTCCCTTGCTCCATTTTTTCCTGTTGCGCTTCCACTCTCCAAAGCATGCACAAACATCTATTTATCTCTCTTGATACCTCAGGCTCCCTCCTTTCTCACCCCTCACGCTCAAATTGAAGAGTTTCGTACATCTATATAAAAACCAGTTCATCATGATTGCTTGTCATGTCCAGTGTGTCCGTGGAGATCCGTAACCTTGAATATACCCGCACACATGCACAGAAGCTGTCCGGACTGTACATGCGCACTCTCCCTGCCTCAAGCAAGCAAGGATCCTTCCTTTTGCAATTTTTTTTACGAAACAAATTCTTTCTCTGCATTCAGCCAGCACTGTCGAAAGAAGATCCTTTGAAGAGGAATAGCGAGGGCTAACCCAGGAGGTGTGCTTTGAATCATATTAAGGAGCATGAGGCTGTGCAGCTTGAATTAGTATTCAGGAGAAGGAGGAGAGAGAGAGCAAGAGTGATGAGGAGAGGAAAGAAGGGATGACAGGGATGGGAGGAGGAAAAGAACGGATGAAGTATGTGTGCGTGTGGTAATATTACAGGGAGCTGTCCAGACAGATGCCGAGGTTGACTGCTTTTCTGCTTCGAATATGTGTGCTGAAATGTACTACAATTCTCTAGGCATTTCATTTTTCACTTGGTGTTATCATGTTTTAAATCAAATCTACTAATGTGTTTTCTTTTTATAAAATTAACTTTTAATTGAAGGCATTTTTTATCCTCATAAACTTACAGGCAAATATGTCCTTAACTCAAGCACTTGCAATCATTATCATTCTCTATAGGGGACAGCTGATTGGTTCCTGCTGTATCAGTAGCCAATGAGCTTGCGTGCTCAACCTTCAAATACTTGGTTAGCATTTGCCTTAGCAGTGCAGTGCGCTTTCAGAAGCCCTCCACCTTCCCCAGCTCCACCTATATAGATCTGCTACGGGTAATTCACGAATGCTATATTGTACAGCAGCAGCATGTCTGTCTTGCTCACAGCAGCGTGTTGTGTATGTATTGGCAGTTGCAAGTCCCGTACGCGCAGACACAAAGGCTGTGTCAGAAATCACATACTCTCTTGAGTAGGTACTTATTTTGAATCAGAAATTACTTCACGACCCCTAAAAAAGTACATTCTATATAGTATGAATGTGTGTAGTATGAATGTAAACTGTACATACTACATTCACCATGCTGTCATTATCATGTGACCTCCCAGCATCAGTTGCATTGCGTCACTGCCATTCACAAATCCTCTCCCGTGGCCTCATCTTATGCACACTTCAGAATCTCACCTGAAGTAGTAGGTTATCCGTGTACTTTTTGCTTACTCTTTTATGTGTACTGTGAATTCAGACATACTTCTTTTGTCACATACTGTTTTTTACCTACTATATAGTAGGGAAGTATGCGATTTCAGATGGAGCCAAAAAAAATGTATTTCCAAAACATGTAAAATTAGGTTTTACCTCTACCTCATTTCTTCTTGCCTACAGGACAACTAAAGCAAAAAGCTTACCTCTCTCTCTAAATAGTGAGATTCTTTTCTTGTAACAAAAATATCTTCATTTGCATCAACTCTACAATCATTTAGTAACAAATCTTGTTAGCAAGTTGATTTAACACAGGTCAACAAACTCAATGCAATCGTCAGACAGTCAAAATTCAGAAACCCAAACTGTTGAAATGTCGCACTATATAAACGACTACACGAATCAATGCCTCAACTTTCCCTAACTCAAAAAAGGAGGCGTATACCTGACGCTGAGGGAGATAAATAGAGAGGAAGAGGGAGGGAGAAGGCTCATCCTGACATCACAAAACCAACATTGGGACACCATATCATCATTTATTTATGCGCCCAACAGCTTGCCTGAAGTTACAGGAGGCTCTCTCAAAGGGTGAGTCATCCTTTTCTCACTCTCTCTTTCTCATTCTCCCTCCCTTTCTCCACCCTATTTTTCATTTTTAAAGCAGGCTGGGACTTCCTATGTCTCTCTTGACTATTTTATTTGTGGGTATATCAAATCATCTTTACTGTATATTCACCATATATAAATTTAAAGTTGAACGCTGTCATTTAACTTAACATTATTGTTGCATGCTTTAGGCTACAATACATGCTTGCCATATACTGTCATGTTAACTGCATAACTATAAATAGCATGTACTGACCTCCCAATGTTCTATAGAAGGCATGATGATGGGGGAAAATGCTCTTAACAATCCCCATAGCAAACTGCAGTACAGCCGCTGCAAATCCGATTTCTTCCCTCTACTTTGCAGTGTGAGTACATGCGCTATGCCGACAGAGCTCTAATTCAGACAGAGAGCCAGGCTCCGGCCCGGATCTGCTGCCCTTGGCCACGATCAATAACTCCATGTTAGACTAAAGTAATTCAGCAGGGTTTTATTCACTCTGAACTTTTCTCTGGCCCACAGAGAATGTGAATCACCCAGAGCTCACAGCCCTGTCACTATACCTGTGTAAGGGCTATATAGTTTACTTGATTCACAAATATGTTTGTTCAAAGGGTCAGTTTGTGTAAAGTTTGTGTAAATCTTCTGAAGCCTTATAACCTCCTGGGGAAATGGCCATGCATGTACGGCTACCTGCATGTGCCCTAAAACACCTGTTTGGCTGAATCACAGAAAGTTATATGTAAACAATTGGCTGCCAGTCTTTTCCAAATATATGATGACTCTTACAGTCTACTTTTATTTTCTGATTTTAAAATGTTCTACTGTTGTTTATAGGCATTTATAGGTAGAAGTTAGGACAAGAAATCATAATTTCTCTCCTTTTTCTCAACCCATGCTTGCATGTTAGCATAAGGGCTTATATAATTTAATACACTCAACGGCCACTTTATTAGGTACACCTTGCTAGTACCTAGGTTGGACCTCCTTTTGCCTTCAGAACTGCCTTAACTCTTCATGGCATAGATTCAGCAAGGTGCTGGAAACATTCCTCCGAGATTTCGGTCCATATTGACATCATATTGACAGCATCATGCAGTTGCTGCAGATTTTTTGGCTGCACATCAGTTATGCAAATCTCCCATTACACCACATCCTTTTGGATTGAGATCTGGTGACTGTGGAGGTCATTTGATTATAGTGAACTCATTGTCATGTTCAAGAAACCAGTTTGTGATGATTTGAGCTTTGTGACATGGCACGTTATCCGGCTGGAAGTAGCCATTAGAAGATGGGTACACTGTGATCATAAAGGGATGGACATAGTCAGCAACAATACTCAGGTATAGGCTGTGGCTTTTCAATGATGCTCAATTGCTACTAAGGAGCCCAAAGTGTGCCAAGAAAATATCCCCCAGACCATTACACCACCAGCAGCCTGAACCATTGATACAAGGCAGGATGGATCCATGCTTTCATGTTGTTTACGCCAAAGTTCTGACCCTACCATCTGAATTAACAGAAATCAAGACTCATCAGACCAGGCAACATTTTTCCAATCTTCTATTGTCCAATTTTGGTGAGCATGTGCGAGTTGTAGCCTCAGTTTCCTGTTCTTAGCTGACAGGAGTGGCACTCGATGTGTCTTATGCTGCTGTAGCCCATCTGCTTCAAGGTTCAACGTGTTGTGCTTCCAGAGATGCTCTTCTGCAGATCTCGGAGTGGTTATTTGAGTTACCGTTACTTCATTATTTAATAAAGTAGATAAATTATTTAAAGTTTGTGGATAAATGTTACTTCATATGTATTCACTTGCCACATACCGAATTATTTCCAATTCCTCAAAACGTTGTTGAAATATTTTGTCCCGTTGCTTTTGGCTCTCTATGGGCTTCTCCCCATGCTTCTCCCTTGACTTTATCGAACTTTATGGCTCCACGTCCCCCCGATTGCCTTATAGACAGTAAAAGATTGCCTGCGAGCTTCTCCTCCTGTCTATACGGGTCTATACGGTAATTTCTCTACTGTGCAACAGAGAGTCGCGTGGTTATGACGCAATCGTTAGCCTATTTTTACAAAAACGGCTTCTACGGGGCGATAGTGTAAGATACAAGGTAATGGAGCCTTTTATACATTGTCGTGTTTCTTTAGAAATAGACAATGGACAAATGGAGTCGTTAAACGCCTCAGATGTAAAGTTATTTGCTGTCAATGGAATGCTAACAGCAGGTGATGGCTTGGTTAGCAATGGCTGCCCCTATGGAAGGTACACTTACCGGGTGCTGGATTGCCCCCTTGTTTATAAGGAAGGAAATGACACAGAATAGAATCTTGCTTACAAAAGTACATAGATCTGCTTGTTTTATTTGTTGATTTTGAAATATAAAACTTGTTGAAATGTTTTCAGTGTGTGCATCTGTTCTTTTTGAACACATTTGAACTCATTTGAACAAAACCGTGATAATATTGATAATCGTGATAATTTGGGTCACTATAATCGTGATATGAAATGTTCATACCATTTCATCCCTAGTCAGCATCTATCAAAAGTGGTCCAAGGAAGGAACAGTGGTGAACCGGCGACAGGGTCATGGGTGGCCAAGGCTCATTGATGCACGTGAGGAGCAAAGGCTGGCCCGTGTGGTCCGATCAAACAGACGAGCTACTGTAGCTCAAATTGCTCAAGAAGATAATGCTGGTTCTGATAGAAAGGTGTCAGAACTAAACATTGTTGCAGACCATGTACACCCTTTCATGGAAACAGTATTCCCTGTGGCTGTGGCCTCTTTCAGCAGGATAATGCACCCTGCCACAAAGCAAAAATGGTTCAGGAATTTGAAGTTTGAGGAGCACAGCAACAAGTCTGAGGTGTTGACTTGGCCTTCAAATTCCCCAGATCTCAATCCAATCGAGCATCTGTGGGATGTGCTGAACAAACAAGTCCGATCCATGGAGGCCCCAACTCGCAACTTACAGGACTTAAAGGATCTGCTGTGAACATCTTGGTGCCAGATACCACAGCACACCTTCAGGCGTCTAGTGGAGTCCATGTCTCGACGGGTCAGGGCTGTTTTGGCAGCAAAAAGGGGACCAACACAATATTAGGATCAGTGTAATATAATATAATATAATATAATACATACCTGCTGGTAATACTTACCAGCACATTTCACAATTCAGCTCATGATTGACTTGTAGCTTTGGATCTTAATTTGCCAACTCAAGAGGGAAAGAAACATTCACAATATAAAGTATTTCTCGTAACCAATGTTGTGTGTCCCCTGATAGTCTCAAGCAGTAATAAGAGTGGAAATCAAGTCACTCAAATAATATGATGGCATGCTACCCTAAATGAGCGCCATGGGCATTGTGATTATTACTCTGTCTAGGAAAGAGTGCTTGTCTTCTCCCTTCTTAATTTGCTCAAGGGAGCATAAATGCTTATTAGCATTGCCACAGTAATTTCTCCTTGAGGGAGACCACTGACAACACTCGCTAAACAGAGAGTCCTCCCTTAATACTTTATATGATACGTGGGTGTTAGTGAGGCAAAATTATACCAGTCAAAGCTAGAGGACACTTTGTGAGCTGCTTTATCTGAACCGACATTTCTTCTGTGCTTGCTTAGGTTTAAAATAAGCAAAAAGAAATCAGCATGCAAATAACGGCGTCTTAATTGTACTTTGCAAGTGATAATCTCGCTAGATCTTAATTACGGTTCATCTACTGCTATTTTAGAAAATATGATTTAGCAGCACAGCTGATTCACAGTGGTGCACAGTCCTGAAAATATATGCAAATACAAGGCCAAGCCATTTTAAAATAAAAATGAAGCCTGTTTAGACATGCATCTCGATTGGGAAAGCAGCAGAAATTATGTTCTTTTGGCAGTCCTGTGGGGTGATATATTGTGCCAGTTCTTGCTTAACTGAGATTGAGTATATCCTCTCCATACTGCACAACACAATCTCAAATCTTAACTGCTGTGTGTATTGTAGTCTGGCTGTCACCTTCACTTCTGTTATGTGTTTATTGGGATAATGACTGTACTGGAAGAGTCTGGCTATATAATGACACTCCCTGGAGCTCAATCTCCAGGTTCTCTCGTTAAACAGTTAGAAGACTATTGACTATTGCCCTCTTCTGGTGAAAACTACAGACTACATGCCAGGAAAAGCTATTATAACACCAGCTCTAGATGATGCTGGTAAGGTCATGAACAACACTAAAACAATCTGATTTATGATTCAGGTCCTATGCTGAGAGGGAACCATTAAAATCCTGTTGTCCTGAGCCCAGTACATTTTTTACACTTTTGATATACTCTATAGTCCTCTATAGTCCAGATTGGAATATTAGCATACTGCTTACTACATATATGCAGTATAAACTATAGATATACTGTATACATTTTGTAGCCTAGAATGTGAAACTATTCAACTATACTATACTGTCACCTGAACACAGCTGGGGAAATATGAGGACAGATGCTTCCCTTAACAACAATGTGCAGTTACTTTTAGATTGTAACATATTTAGATAAGACATTTGAGCTTGTGCAGGATTATGATGCATCAGCCAATGTGCTATGAAGGGAAATAAATAGAAAAAAGATGGCCCCCTGAATAATTGAATAACTGATGACAGAAAAAAGCAGCAGTAAAGGAGATTCATTTGAAAGGTACATTTACTCTTATGGACAGGTATAAAAATGTAATCATTTAATTGCCCATATTTTAATTGAAGGTATATCATAATACCAACACTATTCATTTAAACTGAATGATTTCACTCAACTAGCCATAGGTTTTAATGAATGGCAAATTAATTTACTCATGGAACTGTTGAATAACAATAACTCCAAGAATTACAATAAATATTAAATAAAACAATAATAACACTAGTAGCAACATGCCACTCTGTGACTTCTGTGCCAATTCGGTTCGGGGCATCTTATCCCAAGACTCTAATTTTATCTTTTCACTTCAAAATAAAAACTTTTTTTTTTTTCTTTTTTTTACAAACGTTACCGTGTCCACAAATTCCTCATTAACAAAAAGAAACAAAAAATTTTTATATTCAATATAATATATATATGTCATAGACCTTTGGAAAAGTAAAGTAAGGGATTACTCTTAATTTTTCTGTAATTTAATTTGTTACTTTTGATGTAATTGCATTAAATGCTGTATAGACTAGAACAATTCTATATAGGCCTAAAACAATAGTGGATTTAATATCAAAATTTAACATCTAATGTTAAAATGTATGTTTTTAATGTAACCGTATAACTTTAAATAGGGAGAAGAATAATTTATGCAATTTTATATTATTTATTTGAAAGTATCAAAAGAGCAGTTTCATGTCTATCCTTGTATTGTTCAATTGGTTGAGGTTGATATGTGATTTAGAAAGTACAGTAATCTAATTACACTTTGAAGATGTAATTAGGGTCCCACTTTATATTAGGTGGCCTTAACTACTATGTACTTACATCAAAAAATAAGTACAATGTACGTATTGTGTTCATATTGTATTGTAAAACACTTTTGCTGATATGGAGGTGGGATACGGGTAAAGTTAGGGACAGGTGTGGTGGTATGGGTAAGTTTAAGGGTAGGGTTAGGTGTAAGGGAAGTGTCAACAGTGTAAATAGAAATGTAACTACAGAAATTAATTACAGATGTAATTACATATAGGTATTTTTTTTTAAATGTAAGTACAATGTAAAAACATGTATGTACACGATAAGTGCATTGTATCAAATTATTAATTTAAATGTTAGTACATAGTAGTTAAGGCCACCTAATATAAAGTGGGTGCGTAATTAGTAGCTAAACTGTAAAAAATTATTTTTGGTTTAACTTAAAATAGTAAGTTACCTGGTAGCCTTAAAATTTTGAGTTCATTGAAATTCTTAATTTGAGTTATGCAATGAAGGAGATTGGTTTAATAAATAGAAACTCAAAATATTATGCTATCTGAACCACATTAATTATCTACCGTAAGTTGATTTGACAAAAGATTAAAAAAAAAAAATTTTTATTTTTAAAATTATTTTTTTTTAAATTTAAAAAATTACAATGTAGAAATTTGTTACAACCCCATTTCCAGAAAAGTTGGAACATTTTGTAAAGTGCAACAAAAACAACCATCTGTGATTTGTTCATTCTCAAAAAAAATATTTCCAATGTTTTCACTGACCAACTTATTTTGATTTTGATGGCTGCAACACACTCCAAAAAAGTTTGGACAGAGGCAAAATAAAAGTGAAAAGATTAGAGAGTTTTGAAACCAGTTTTGTCCACAATAAGCAGGTGAATTGGTAGTAGGTGAGGGTATCGTGATTGGGTATAAACAAAAGATCCACCAAAGGCTCGGTCTTTGCAAGCAAAGATGGGTCATCATGGCTCACACTTTGTGCCAAATTTCATGAGAGAATTGTCAAACAATTAAAAAATTCCTCAATGCAAGATTGCAAAGACTTTAGATCTTTCACCATCTACCATAGCCTACATAATATTGTGAAAAGATTCAAGGAATCCAGAGAAATCTCATTCTGTGTAGGGCAAGGCATGAGACCTCTATTGAACGTGTGACCTTAGAGCCCTCAGACAGCATTGCATGAGAAACCATCATGCTACTCTCTATACAGCCACATGGGCTCGGGAGTACTAGAAAACTATAGTTAATTATTCAGTCAGAAGCTATAGGCCAACTTTTAAAAGCAACCTATTTAATACTTATCTTCCTTTGAAACCAAATAACTGTGATTTCTTGTTGCATCGCTGTATCAATAGGAAGAGAATTACAATAATATGAATGTTCCAAGTACCCAACCAAAGGGAACACTGATCACCATGATGGTGAGTTTTTTTGTTTTTTTTTGGCTTGACAAAATGGCACTCAAACTAATCAATTAAATCAATCTGAGTAAACAAAGCATAGTATGTGACTAGTACAGATTACTTTTTTTCTACAATTAAGTTAAGACGTTAAAGGGGATATTGCATGTAAAAAAAAATTCAAATGAATATATAACCTTGTATGAAAATACCATATGAAAAGGTAATGCAGGATTTAAAATGTTTTAAAAAGACATGAGCACAAATTGAGTAGATAAAGTGGCCGTTTCCTTGGCTGTTTGTAAAAAACGCTTTTTTTCCAACATCGCGTCATATTACGTCACGAGAGGGAGTCGTTTGCCGGGCTCTGTGTTGGCTCAGTGCAGAATAGGTTGGTATTCAGTACAAGTCTGTGTATTTTCGGTAGTTTTTCTATTTCAATTTATCATCGTCATGGTAAATTATTGTGTCCAGCCTGTCAGGACATCGATTCCACAGGTTTCCTAAAAAAAAAAGTTGGGAAACCTGCATGGTGGCGTTATGTGCAGGTGAAGAGACGTGACATCACTTCTGCATCTGCTTCGAAACACGCGGTGGTGTGTAAAGTGTTCACTTTAGACCGGAGGATTATCATCCCGGCGATATGATGGATTTCAACACTGTAATACTCGATGATATTACGTGAATAAACATCCACACGTGATGCTTCTTTGCCGTTGTTTTTAAGTGAATCAATTTCAACATTGATGAATACAAACTATGTACATTAACACAAATGCAGTCTCACACTTTTCAAAACAGTTTGAAATTATGTGCTGGTAATGTAAATATTTTATTCATGTCATGTATGTACATTCAAGGTCACTCAAATACATACTCATAACGTCATATACATCCTCACACTATCTGTGAATCGGCACAAAATAGAATTAAGAATTAATAGAATTAATGAATAAAGGATAACATGAAACACATACGATAACACTGTCTGTGGTTCGGCCACCGGCGGGAGATGTAACCGTCAGTGATGCAGCTCGAAGAAAACGTGAACTGCACCGCAAGTCTTGTTTAAACATTTGCTAACTACCAAATCAGTCGTGATGAGAAACCGTTAACGTTATATCACATAACGTTTAGTGTGGATGGATATTAACGAGTGTGACTTATGCCTGATGGTCAAAGCTTATTAGTTTCTGTTATTGGTAAGTATCAATACTCCTAGATGACTAATACCAGTTTTGCTGTTGCCTGATACATGATAATAATCTGTACAGTATTGTAATCTGTTCGTTAGCTAGCGTGTATATATCTATAAGCTAACACTGGTCTCTCACCCAAACACCTGCTCTATTCTCCACTGTTTCTCCTCACACAACTCAATTTGTCTCCTCTAATCGTTGTTCTGTCTAATCCTGGCCTGTCCCTAATTGTGTGTCATTATTGTATGGCTGTGGTCTGCCATATGAGTATTAATAAACATTTATAATTTCCTTAGCGTCCTAACTGTCATTGCGATCCATTGTTTTCCTATCGTTGAAATTCAGCGCACTCCCTCTCGTTACGTCACTTCCGGTTTTGGCATTTTTAGATGCGGAAGTAACATTTTCTCACAAAAACGACTCCAAAAGCCTTAAATTAGCATATTTATAAGTATATTTTAAAGAAAATCTAGTTCCTACATTATTTTTCTATACATTGACTCACTGGGGTCTCTTACCTGCAATATGCCCTTTAAGTAAAGTTAACTCAAAAGTATTAGAATCACTGTTGGATTTTACAGTGGCAAGACAATGGCAGGCCTCATTCTGCACGTGCTACAACAGAGTGGTTTCAGACACATCTCACCCTACTCTTTTGCTAAGTGTATCTCATACCCTCAAAAATGTTCAAAATGATTATGCACAATGTCATTTAGTTCTGGTATCTTTTAGATTTTGCTATTTACCATAGTATATCTTTGAACATCCAAAGAGGAGCTTTATCATTCTGTTTAAACGTACTTTCAAGTAGATGAAAGGGGTCAACAGACACCCCCTACTTGTGACCCCATCCCCCTCGTAGACCCCCACCCGGCCCGAGGACTTCCGGTGATACCGGAAGAACCTTTGTTTGTGTTTGTCAAGATGGCGGCTGGAATGTATCTAGAGCACTATTTGGACAGTAAGACTATTGTCTTTGTTTCGATTTTCATCCCCATAAATAAACATATTCCGTGTTTACAGTGTCCAGCATGTTTGCACGTTTCACATACATACATAATTTGCAATAAAACGATCGCGAGACGACACAAAATAGCGCTAATAAAGACATTAGTACGGTTATTGGGCTCTGAAGCTAACGGGCTAACGGTATATGTAAACAGTGTAATGATGTGAATGATGGTTTTGTAGATTTGTTTGGTGGGAGCGGTGCCGATAAATGTGACAATGTTCTTGCTGTCAAAACAATTAAATAATGTAAATGAATACATGTGAACATTAAAGCTCAATGTCAAGCATAAAATGCAGTGTTTCAGCACAATCTAGTTCGCTTGCGCTCGTACAGATAGAGATCGTTTACTAATGCGCATGGACCTATTTATGGCTTGATATTAGTGTAGAAGATTCATATGTCACTTGATCTGTTTAGGCATAGAGAATTTGCCCTTTGAACTGCAGAGGAACTTCCAGCTGATGCGAGATCTGGACCAGAGGACAGAGGGTGAGTCTACACTGTAGACCTGCCTCTAAATCAATACAGTAATACAGAATAATATCTTTATATTTTGTGACTGATTTTGTGGAATAGTAAATCTCTTCTGAAGTGGTTATTTTACAGTATCCGTTACACATCTAACATGTTCTTATTACAGTAATAATATTAAATTACTTAATTGCAAACAACTAGCCAAACCTAATTATATAATAAGTGCATGTTGTTAATTAATATTACACATTACTTATCTGTGTAATTACAGTGTAACAGGGGCATCTTAAAATAAAGTAAAATTTCTTCTTTCTGTAGATCTGAAAGGACAGATTGATTCTCTGGCTCGTGAATACACAGCTAACGCTCGGACACTGTCGTCCGAACAGAAGCTCTCGCTGTTAAGGCAAATCCAGCAGTCTTACGGGAAGTGCAAGGAGTTTGGAGATGACAAGGTCCAGCTTGCGATGCAAACCTATGAGATGGTTAGTGTGAATTTGCATTTGCTCCTTGCTAGTGAACTATTATAACTACTGCACATTTCTGTTTAAAATGTGCTAAAAGAGAAAACAGTTGTTTTAAATTGTCATAATATTTCACAATATTTTGATCAAATAAAAGCAAACTTGGTGAGCATAAGAGACTTCTATCTAAAACATTTTAAAAATCGTATCGACCCAAACTGTTAAATGATAGTGAATATTAAATGTATTGTAAAATGTATCTGTAATGTACATTTAGTTGCTTTATTTCTCCATATGACGTATCACACTTCATTTATTCTATGCTTTTAGGTGGATAAGCATATTCGAAGGTTGGATACAGACCTGGCTCGCTTTGAGGCTGACCTCAAGGAGAAACAGATAGAAAGCACCGATTATGACTCTACCTCCAGCAAGGGCAACAAGAGTGAGTGTTGTGCTTTGTGAGATAGGTGCTTATGTCTATTATTAGTGCTGTTCTGGTATTTGCACATCTCGTATGTGAATCTCATATGTACATCAACAGTGTTTTTGATGGTTTATTGTTTGAAGGCGATCATCGAGGACCCAAGAAGAAGGAGGTGACTCGCACTAGGTCAAAGGTGAAGAGCTCTGACGATGACTGCAGCTCCAAGAGCGGACAGAAGAAGGTCAAACTCACGCAAGGGTGAGAATCACACACATTCTCTGTGATAATTCTGTGTTTTTTAGGGAAAGTGTGTCATTTTTTGTGCTGCTTACCATTCAAATGTTTTGTTTTGTTTTTTGAAAGAAGTTTATTCTTATTCAGCAAGGACAGTTAAATTGATCAAAAGTGACGGTAAAGACTTATTTCTATTTCAAATAAATGCTCTTCTTTAGAACTTTCTATTTGTCAGAGAAAAAATTAATCACCGTTTCCACAAAAATATTAAGCAGCACAATCAATGTTTTTAACATTGATAATAAGAAATGTTTCTTGAGCACCAACTCAGCATATTAGAATGATTGAAGGATCAAGTGACACTGAAGACTGGAGTAATGATGCTGAAAATTCTGCTTTGTCATCACAGGAATAAATTACCAGTTACAGTTAAAACAGTTATTTTAAATTGTAATAATATTTAAAAATATGACTGTTTTTATGGTAGCACTTTTTTTTAAAGTACTGTTTTACATGAACATACTATGTACTTACTGTAGTAATGACACTAACTGGGTAATAACTAGGTACTAAACCTGAGCCTACTCCTAAACATTAACCCATGTAGTTACCATACACTACCATACTTTTGTGGGTAAGTACACTGTAGGTCTTTTGCGCGTAACCCTGGGTTATCGTCGTTCTAAACCCCGCTTTTAACTTGTAATTTAGACCCGGGGTTACTCGCTTTTGCAGTGGTAACCCTGCATTGCGGTGGCAAATTTGTACAGTGTGAAACGATGCAGTGATAGAATGTTAAAGCTAGACGCTTAGCAACAGACAACCAATCACGTACTCATATTTGCGTGCTTTGGACAGTCACGTAAACACTGCACATTGTATATAAACTGTAAATTCATCGTTTGAGAGGAAAAATGTCAAATGCTGACAGAAAATGTGACAATTTGAGTGAAGAAGAGACAGTTTCATTCTTACCTTTATAGTTACGAAGTGTCCACTCAGTATAAACTCCATAGTACAGTAAGCAATACGAGAATGCGCAATGCTAGAGCTTTTATGTAAACAGGTCGCGTGCTGCGATAATCCCATCAATGACACTAACCCTGCAAATATGCAAATAAGAACGTTAACCCAGGGTTTAGGAATGTACAGTGTGAAACGTCAGTTTATGAATACCTAGGATTATTTGTTAACCCCGGGTAAATTATGAGCTGTGTGAAACGTGAAGCAAGATAACCCAGGATTCAGTTTACCCGGGGTTTAGAATGACCCAGGGTTAACTATTTAAAGTGTGAAAAGCCCTTGTAAGTACATTGAAAGTTCACAAACTGTAAAATAGATTGCAACCATTTTTACTCCATTTTTTGGGTTTCAAATAAATACATCCTTGGTGAGCATAAGAGTTCATAAGAGACTTCTTTCAAACTTCTTTGAAAAAAAATTGAAAATAAGTTTTTATTTTTTATAGAGATTTGCTTAGACTGTAAGTCTTAGACTCTGTTTGTGATGTTGAATAGATTATAAAGGAGAGGGGAATTGGAGCCTTGCGACATGTACATAAGTATCTAAAAAGTTGTTTTGAAATACATTTTTAATGTTTAGAAATACCAAAGGGTTAGCAGTTTGCACTACAGTCTGGTCAGCAGCATTTATTTTTGCCTTTCTAACCGTTTCTGTCAGTAAAAGACACAAACGTACCAACAAAAAAAAAAACACATTCCAAAATATAATAAAATTGAATTAAGACTCAGAGGTGGAAAAATGGAATTGCGATTTACTAGTTCCTTTTAAATTTCAGCTCTGAGTTTTCAACCCCGGCTGTGAACTTTGGGAACGTGCACCCCTCGGATGTGTTGGACATGCCAGTGGACCCCAATGAGCCCACCTATTGCCTCTGCCACCAGGTTTCATACGGGGAGATGATTGGCTGTGACAATACAGACGTGAGTCTTCTTCCTCATTTAATGCTCTGTGACAGAGGCCAACACGCTCACACCTCTCATACCTTATTACTTACATATAGATATTTATTTATTTTATTATTTCATTGCGTTGCGTTTGTTTGCATCAGTGCGCGTGCCTCTTTGATGCAGCATACAGCGGTGTTGTTCATTTAAAACCGTAGATGGGTAAAGTATTCTTAAAATGCATTCTAAAAATCAGAATAATTTGTAATAAATAATTATTCACAGTATTTTGAAGTTACCACGATAACAATATTGTGCATGTTCATTATCGTGATATATCGTATTACCGTATACCAGCACATGTCTATTACTGACTGTATCCTTGCGTCGCCTGTCAATGAGGTCATGTCCGCGTTGCCCTCGATTTCCAGTTTTACTTTTCGTAGAAACCATGGAAACATCAAAGACGCTTTATAAATTAGGTGTTTTATTAGACAGGTTTGGATACATTTATCAACAGAAAACTGATCGTTATACAGCGCAACACGGTTAGTCTTATTGTTTGAATGGCTTGCTTTCTTGATTTACCCTGTTTTACCACGTCTCAGAGACAACACTATTTTGTGTTTAATAAGTGGCTAACATAGCATAATAAGAGAGAGCTTTCTCCATCATACATTTTAAAATGAATTGCATGTCATTTAGCAACAGTCATTTAATCATCCAGCTTTTATTAATATGATATTCTATTAACGATCTAGATTACTGCAAAGTTCAACAAGTGTCTCATACCAGCCACCAAGCGAACACACAGAGTAACGTTATAGCATAACTTTCAACACACTCAAATGTATTTAGCATGTAAAACAGCACTGCGTTACCCCACATAGACAACAGAAAGAGCGGAAGCGGCCAACTGCAGCATAGTAAAAGCTCCGCTAGTCTCGAAACCGGAGTGAATCACAGGTCTCTCTCATTAGCATTCGCTCCCACATCTCTCAGTTCGCCCTGCTTCATACCACTGTAACGTTAATAAAACTTTAACGCATTCGCTCATCCATGAACATGATTTCTGCCCGAGTCCGTCAGATTCCTTTCCATCAGCTGTAGAGATAAAGACAACAACTCCCATGATTCCACACTCATTCACGGCGCCATCAAGCTATGCCTTTGGTTTGAATAAGCGGCCTCTAGTGGCGAAAATTGCATATTGTGCCTTTTAATTCTGGCTCTTTAATGTGCTGTAGCCCCTCAGTTCAAATGGCACATGAACCAATCATCTCTTCCTCTTTACTACTAGTTATTGCATGAAATAGACATGAATAAACATCAGAAGGTATGTTGAAGGATACAGCACAGCTTACTGAAATGTTTTATATACAATCACTCAGTCAGTGTTCCAACCATGGAAAGATGTCAATAAAACCTCTTAAGAACAACATGTCATGTAATTTACATCACAATAGCCATTCATGTCCATAAACTCGTTAGACAGCTAGAAAAAAAACATTTTGTTATTACATATTTGTTACATTTTTACTTAACCTGTTGTCTACATGATGAAAATGGAAGAAGCTAAAAAATAAAATTCAGCATCGCCTATTTGAATGTGAAGAGCTGCCTTTCACCAAATTTACATCATAGACCTCACATAGACTGATTATGTGCAAGACATATGACAACATACATTGAGGAGTATGGCAAAACACACTCAATGGCCAAGTGATGCTGACATAATTATTCTGTGTAAAAAACAATAATCTGTGTAAAGACTGCAAATAGTTCTCAAGTTGGAAAAGCCATTCAGTACCCACTTTAAAGGATTAGTTCATTTTAAAATGAAAATGACCCCATGATTTACTCACCCTCAAGCCATCCTAGGTGTATATGACTTTCTTCTTTCTGATGAACACAATCGGAGTTATAATAATAAATATCCTGACGCTTCCACACTTCACAGCAGTGAACGGGGCCAACAAGTTTGAAGCATTCATCTTACGAAAAAAGCGTAACTGGCGTGACGTCGGACGTAGCGTTAGCATTTGAACTGCGAGAGGCGTCACACTTTCTCCGTAAGTTGAATACGGAAAGCAGTCCGTCGGAAGCTAGATATTTTACTTTTAGTTTTAAATGGTTTTTAAATTCACTTCAGAAGGCCTTTATTAACCCCCAGAGCCGTGTGGAGTACGTTTATGAAGGATGGATGCACTACTTTGAGCTTCAAACTCGTGAGCCCCATTCACTGCTATTATAAAGCTTGGAAGAGCCAGGCTATTTATTAATATAACTTAGATTGAGTTCGTCTGAAAGAAGAAAGTCATATACACCTAGGATGGCTTGAGGGTGAGTAAATCATGGGGTTATTTTATTTTAAAGTGAACTGATCCTTATTTCCAGCTGATGATGTAAAAGTAGGGGAAACGTGACAGGATGACTGAAATCAAAGTGTTTAAATATTAAAACACATGTTTAATCTTATGTGGCACTTGAAAAAAAATTATTTGGCACCTTTTTTTTCTTATAAGAGGCAATTATTATTTATTTTTTTTGTCTGGGGCTCTATGTACTGTAAATTATATTCCTTGATCGCAATGTTAAATTACCAATTTCTAAACATTTATATTCAGAGTTAATATGCTCATGTTAAATATGTGTGTTTCTCTTTCTTTAGTGTTCTATCGAGTGGTTCCACTTTGCCTGTGTGGGTCTGACCACCAAGCCCAGGGGGAAATGGTTAGTGGTCATGTGATTTTTGGCCTTGAAACTGATGCAATTCAATTCTGCCGTACATCAGTTTAGAAAAAGACATTTTAATCTGAAGTTACTCACTAAATAAAGCAATACTGAATAATGTTTTTTGTGAATATACTTGTATATTTCAACATTTGCCTCATTTTCTTTCTACATCAGGTACTGCCCAAGATGTTCACAGGAGCGGAAGAAAAAATGAACATGCAAAACAAAAGAATTCACAGAGAGGGAGGTAGAGGCAGACGCAAGGGTTGAAAGTGTTTTTAAGGCCCTCCATAGACACTAATATAGATCCACTCTCTGCTTAATCTGGTGCTTGTCATCCTCTTTTCCATCTTCACATCCCTCTCTCAGCCAGACAGTAAGAAGGGATGACGGGTGAAGATGAAGGAGGTGTAGTTTTTAACTTATGTGTTCAATAATGAAGATGACTTTTATTATGGATTATTTTTTATTTGTTTTGGTTCTGCATTATTTTATATTCTTATATTTTCAGTTTGTTTATTTGGATTGTCTTTTTTAAAGCTAATTTTAAACGCATGAACTCAGCAGTCAAAACAGTCAGGGAGCATATCAACACTCGATCTCACAGTTCTTTTTGACGGTTTTTATTCCAGACTGGATAATTGCTGTCAGTATCCTTCTCAGATGGTTTCTAATATGGGATCATTTCCTACTAGTCTCAGTTTTTGCCTGTTATAAAGCAGAACAGGTCCCAGAACAGGCTTGAAACCGATCCCTTACCTAACTTATTTTCTCATTTCAATATTCTAAAAAGGGCAAGAGTTATATCAACGTACCTCACCAGATCTGAGCTGTTAATATGACAAACCAGCAATTACAAAACAATAGCTGCTCACTGGGATCATTTAACTTGACTTTTACTCACACTCAGCTCAGACCTTTCCACTATTGTGTCTTTGTCTTACATTCACAAATCCTGCACTTGAAGACCACTTCTTCACTTCAGGTCCATTCCACAACTGTAGACTCCAATGCAGACATTTTCTGGTGCTTATGGTCTCACACTACTTAGATCGTATTGACTCGGTCATATTCCAGACTGTTGAAAAGCATTAACACAGCATGCAATGTTCAATTAAATCGCTCTGACACCTGGTCATTTAATGCATTTTCTTTTGTAGACAATGAATTAACTGTAGTATTGCTGTGAGTTAAGCAGCAGGGTTCTTTGCGACTGGATTTTGGTGCTTATGAATATATTAAAAGATTCTGTGTTTGGTTTGGTTAAATGCGCGAAATACACAGTACAGCTTACAATGGATCTCAGTCATTGTGTTGACGTCGTTAAAGCATTATGATACTTTTTGCGAGATGTCAGAATCAAATGTGTTGATAACTTGTATTTAAGATTCGGGTGTTTTAATAAAGCAATTACAGGTGTGTCAGACAATGCAAACAGTATCAAAACCTGGTGCTACACAGTGTGCTTTGCCGGATCTAATTGATTATATTGTCTGGTGTACGATGAAGGGTTTGTGTCACATGTTTTTTGCCTTTGTGATGTTGCTTTGTGAATAGATTTTTCCCGATATTCTAGAGTACTGTACTAATGTCAGATATTGGGTCTGGTGTCTTCCAAGCTGAATGAACAATGCCTGATTATGAAAGCGTCATTGTGTCTGCTGGTCATTATTTCATTCTTTCTGACGTTCTTGAATGTTGTGGTTTGAAAAGTGTTATGAACGTAGTGTACAATATTTCAAGTCATCTCAGAAGTAGAAATGTTAATAAAGAAGTGTTGAAGGGATAGTTTACCAACTAGGTCTATGACGTTATTTAACAACTAGAGGGTGAGGAAATTATGACATAATTTTCATTTTTGGGTAAACTATCCCTTCAACACTTTTTTAACTATCCCTTTAATAAATAATTTAATATAATTTAAATGTATATTATTTTATGATATATATATATGTGTGTGTGTGTGTGTATATAAGTGCTGTCAAATCGATTAATTGTGAATAATCACATCCAAAATAAAAGTTTGTTTACAAAATATGTGTGTGTACTGTGTATAATTATGTATATTTGAATACACACACATACATGTTATATATAAATATTTTATATGTAAATATAAATATTTTTTTCTTAAATATATACATGCGTGTGTATTTATATATGCATAATAATTATACACAGTACACACACTATGCTAACAAACTTTTATTTTGGATGCGATTAATTGATTTGACAGCACTGATATACTGAGATATTTATATACACTTATATTATTGTTAACAATATAATTACAGTATATATAATTTTTTATATATACACTACCATTCAAACGTTTGGGGTCAATAAGATTTATTTGATGAAATATACAGTAAAAACAATTAATTTATCAAATATTAAAATCATATTTCAATGTTTTTTTTTTAGTTTTTTTTTTAATAAAAGTATGAATTTCTTTTACTAAGAAAAAAACCCATTTGAACGGTAATGTAGCATATGGTGGCATAGCCTCTGAAATATATATTTAGAAGCATTGCACACGATAGTGTAATACTGCATTGCAGTTCTCATACAAACCATTAGAAGCACCCTATCACTTCCACATTGTGTAATGCTGCAGTGATGCTTATGCTGCTTATGGTCCTGATCTGATGCCTCCATCCATGGACTTAAGTCCATTATTGTAAAACGTTTTACTAACACATACTGCTGAAAGTAAAACAAATATATTGCTTAATTTGGAAATGCATTGCATGAACAGCTAATGAACCTTTAGTAGGGGTGCGGCTGCCTGCAGAGAGCGTCATTAGTTGTTGTTGCCGCCTAGTGACACTCAAGGGAAATTACATTGTTGTCATTAACTGCAAACTTTCTACACATCACATTTGGCAATTACTTTAACTAGAACCAATTCAATTAAATTAATTCTGTATATACATAGTACTTTCAGACGACGTTTAAAAACGTTCAGTGGCTGCATGCATATTAGACACGTTGATCTTCCATAAGGAAGTGTGCTGGACAGAAAAAAACAGTGCATTTCTTATTTATTGAGCTGTGAGGACGAGCAAGATGCCAGACAGAACATCATTCTAACCTCCACGGGGACTGCCAAGGCTTTGGGCAAAGTCATCCCAGAGCTCAGTGAGTATATGTGGACACTTAACAAATTATGTGTAAATGGAATCATCAGTAGGCTACAATTTATGGAAGAACTTTCTTTAGAAGAATATTTATGACTATGTGCACTCCAGCTAACAGGCAGATCCGTCAAATGTTTGGAATAATTTTATGCCCACCAAGGCTTTATTTAATCAAAGAGTAAGAGTAGAAAGAAAGAAAGGATGATTTACATTGATCAAAAGTAACAGTAAAGACATTTATAATGTTACAAAAGATGTTTGTACCGTGCATAAAAAAGAGTTTTCAACATTACTAATAATAAGAACAGGTATTAATAACTGAACACTAAAAAGGTAACATAATATTTGAGCAGCAAATCAGCATGTTAGAATGATTTCTGACAGATGATGCTGAAAATTCAGCTTTGACATCACATGAATAAATTACATTTTAAAATATATTCAAATAGAAAACAGTTATTTAAAATTGTAATAATATTTCACAATATTTATACTGTATTTTCATCAAATAAATGCAGCTTTTGTTAGCATATAAGACTTCTTTCAAAAACATTATAAAATCTTAATTATTCCATATTTTTTGACCAGTACTGTAAATAGATATAGGCCTCACATCCAGTCATGATGGAGTGACTGGAACTCATTTATGTTTTTTTTTCATGTACATTTATTGAATACTTATTCTGGTCAACCAACAGACATGATTGTCTCGCATTCACATTTAGCAAGTGCTATTCACTCCCTATCATAGTGATTATACATGTTTAACTTCTAATTGTTTGCTCAAATCTAATCTGACTCTTGATTTTCTTGATATTTGACATTGATGTGATGACATGATTGTCATGGAGCTGCCAGTGGACCTGCAAAAGCCTGTAATCATCCCTTCATCTCCAGTCTTGTCATCCTAGATCACTTTACACAGCATGTCATTATGTGTAGGACTAGCTGTAATGTTGATGAGTCACTGTATCTGAACTACTTACACTATATTGCCAAAAGTATTGGGACACCCCTCCAAATCATTGAATTCAGGTGTTCCAATCACTTCCATTAGTGAAATTTCACTACTAAATATTCCACGGTCAACTGTTAGTGGTGTTATAACAAAGTGGAAGTAATTGGGAACAACAGCAACTCAGCCATGAATTGGTAGGCCATGCTGAGGCGCACAGTGTGCAGAAGTCGCCAACTTTCTGCTGAGTCAGTAGCTACAGACCTCCAAACTTTGTGTGGCCTTCAGATTAGCTCAAGAACAGTGCGTAGAGAGTTTCATGGTATGGGTTTTCTCAGCCGAGCAGCTGCATCCAAGCCTTACATCACCAAGTGCAACGCAAAGCGTCGGATGCAGTAGTGTAAAGACCGCCGCCACTGGACTCTAGAGCAGTGGAGACGTGTTCTCTGGAGTGACGAATCACGCTTCTCTGTCTGGCAATCCGATGGACGAGTCTGGGTTTGGCAGGAGAACGGTACTTGCCTGACTGCATTGTGCCAAGTGTAAAGTTTGGTGGAGGGGGGATTATGGTGTGGGGTTGTTTTTCAGGGGTTGGGCTTGGCCCCTTAGTTCCAGTGAAAGGAACTCTTAATGCTTCAGCATACCAAAACATTTTGGACAATTTCATGCTCCCAAATTTTGTGGGAACAGTTTGGGGATGGCCCCTTCTGTTCCAACATGACTGTGCACCAGTACACAAAGCAAGGTCCATAAAGACATGGATGAGCGAGTTTGGTGTGAAGGAACTTGACACAACTTGGGATAAATTAGAGCGGAGACTGTGAGCCAGGCCTTCTCGTCCAACATCAGTGCCTGACCTCACAAATGCGCTTCTAGAAGAATGGTCAAAAATTCCCATAAACACACTCCTAAACCTTGTGGAAAGACTTCCCAGAAGAGTTGAAGCTGTTATAGCTGCAAAGGGTGTGCCAACTCCATATTAAACCCTACAGATTAAGAATGGGATGTCATTAAAGTTCATGTGCATGTAAAGGCAGGCGTCCCAAAACCTTTGGCAATATAGTGTATTTTCTATCATAGAACTCAATTAAGACAACAATTTTTTTAATTTTGTGACTGACCATTTACTGATGAGTGAGAGGAGGTTAAGAAGGTAAGGATAACCAGCTGACGCTTCGTAAAGGTGTTGGCAGATTGGCCATCTGGAGCACTGAGAGAATTCCCAGTGGGCTGATCTACCGCCAATAGGTATGTATTACATGCGTTTACATATTTAATGCCAAGACTAAGTTGCCCAAATGATTAATGTGATTTTTTTCATGATTTTCACAGAGACTGTATGTATGTATGTATGATTTTAAACTGTTAAAAATAAAACTCAGTTTACTAATTATTGTGATGTCATGTTCAAGATGGATATGATAATGAGGGTGAGCTTGCAGTGCCATACAATTAAGTTCCCTTGAGTCCTGCTTGTTCTATTCAACTGTAAAACACTTTGTAAACAATGTTGAATAAAGCTTTACTGTGTACTTACTAATAAATAATGTGAAACATATGCTTTGGATGTATTCTATTTAGGGCCCAAGCACCGATAGTGTGAGGACCCTATTGGAATTGCTCGGTCTATTCTTCTTCTTCTCTGAAATTAAATCGCATTTTTGAGGGTCTAAACATGCTCAAAAACTCATGAAACTTTGCACACGCATCAGAAGTGGTGAAAATTACGTCTGATATAGGTTTTAGAATTAGGTGTGGCAAAATGGCTCGATAGCGCCACCTACAACATTTCAATTAAGCACTGTTAACAGCCCAATACCTACAAAAAAATTCCTTGGGAGCAAAATCTGAAAACCCAACAGGAAGTGGCACATTCAGAATTTTCTCTGCAAATTTTTGCCAGTTTTTGCCATTTCCAGACGTACTTTAACAAACTCCTCCTAGAGATTTAATCAGATCGACATCATATTTTAGTCAGTCTAATCTAAAGGCCTTTGCGATGTTAAATTGTGAAGATCTTAAGTTTTCGCTGAAGGGTGTGTCCGTGGCGGCCTGACAAAAAAAATTTGGCCTTGTCCCAAACGGCACCCTCGCGGTCTTCCTACGAATCCGCACTTTCGTGACGTAACGCCACTTTGACTGTCGGGAAGAAGTCCGTGAAAAGTGCACAACGAGGGCGCATATCGACCAGGGTTCGCGAGCACCCTTCTGAGACCTAAAATGACAAATGGGACACCCTACGGTCTCGTCAGCCATTTTAAGTCCACAAGACCGAAAGTGCATATGAACAGGGTGCCATTTGGGACAGGGCCTTCGATGTTTCGCCACAAAACAGGAAGTTGTTGTAACTCAGTCTGATCTGCCCCAAACTTAACATGTTTTATTAGAGTCCTGGCCTGAAGACATTTACATGGCAATATTCAGTTACTCAGAGCGCCACCTGCTGGCAACAGGAAATGTCATGCTTTACACTGTAATTTACTCACTGAAACACATTTAAATATGCCATGAAGTACCAAACATGCTAGAAACACATTAAATCATGCAACGCTTGGCTAAGTGCTAATGTATGCGATTAACAGGAAATTATGCCACGAAACAGGAAGTTGTTGTAACTCAGGCATACAATGTCCGATCTGCCCCAGACACGTTTCACATGTTTGAGAAGAGTCCTGCCCTGAACACACCTACATGACAATATTCAGTTATAGTAGTAGCGCCACCCACTGGCAACAGGAAGTGGCATGTTTAACACTGTAATGCACTACTAGCAACATACTAAAATATGCAATTGAGTGCTAAACATGCTAGAAACATTCTAAAACATGCTAGCAACACTTAGCTGAGTGTTGAAGCATGCTATTATCGTCATGAAACAAGAAGTTGTTGTAACTCAAGCATACAATGTCCAATCTGCCTCAAACTTCACATGTTTGATAAGTGCCCTGCCCTGAAGACATCTACATGGCAAAATTTTGTTATAGTCATAGTGCCACCAGCTGGTAGTCCGAAGTGTGGCAAATACAAATGACTGACGTAGTCCTCCTATTTTTAAGTCCTCCCAAGACTTTATACCCAAGACCATGCTGTAAATCATACTAAACACAGATTTATATAGATTAAACACATTTTATACATAGCTTTACCCAGGTCCCAGACCCAGAGTTTCACTTTTATACAATGAAAATCTTTTATAAAATTACCTTTTTCTCTCAAGTTAGTGTGCTTAGTTACCAAGGCGACAAAAGTGTCAGTGAAGACCCTACTTGAGATGAAAAATGAGACGTGACCTTGAAAAAAATCAAGGTAAATGTTTTTGTGAGCATATTCTTTTACTCTGTCATTTCAAATCAACTATACTTTTCACAAACTGGAACAGTGAGAAAATATTAGGCTATTATGTAATTATAGCTAAGATTCCATACATGTTTAATTCGACTAACATAATACTGCCAAAAGCGTTACATAATTCGATAGCCTATGTTGTGGAAATAACATTGTGGTGGAAACATTCAGGCAAAAAGTGTGTTTTAAGACAGCTCTGAATTTTTGACTTTTCTAAAGGTCCACATTGCCGAGAGTGTGTAGTTGAAGAAACCCGTGTAACCGTGTGCATGAAAACCCTTATCTTTTTATTATCGAAATGTCATAGGCTCTCATAAATGCAAATGAACGTTGTTGTTTTTTTAAAGAAGATGGAACCACAGCTTTGACTAACTGTAAACACTTTAAATTGTTTTACTATTCTTATTTATATATCTTGTTGATGTACAACCCTAATAAAAAGTCCCGAAATAATAGGCTACTGTTTAGTTCGGATGTTGTACGCACTCCGTCACGATTGTATCACACAGTTGGTTGCCAATCACAGTCAGTGGCGTAAAGGGTACACTTTCGCTACCGTAAATCCCAGAAACCTACAAACGCAAATTAAAAATGGTGAGCTTAAATATTGCACAATAAACCGTAACGTAACAATTCCTGGGGTTAAATTACTTATTTTACAGCATCGATTAAACTATACACGCTGGAGTATGCAAAGCTGGACAAACTGTCGCGATGATCGCGAGTGAGGCGCTTATACTACCAAATCACGGTATGAAGGCGCCGCAGTTGCTCCTTTCATGTTTATCTCTGCTCTGGAGCCTGGCCGTTCCGCTATGAAGACGCATTTAATCTCCTCTAAGAAAACAAACCACGTCTGTTAAGGTATTGGCATAACAAATTGCATGCATATACGCGTAACGCGTCCTTATGTTACATTAATAGACTGTCATATAATTTAAAGGCTTCAGTTCTGGTGTTAATCGGATTCATTTGGTCCTTCTGAATCGGACAAGTGTTCCTTCAGTTTATTAACTTCAGAGGATCCGCTTTGAAGGCACACAGTTAAATCAGTGTTCATGCCGGACTTTGAGCATTTTAGATTTTCTCATACCAGAATGAATCCTGTATTGGGGGAGAATGTGTATTCGTTCCAGCAGAACCAGGTGACGGGCTTCGCGGACTCGGCGTCATCGGGCCACTGGACCGATCCAGCGGGCCTTTTCTTGAGCGAACACACGGGTGGCTTCGGACAAGATGGGTTGGACCTGGGAGCTTTACCACCTCCGGGAACACCGTATCTACACCTGGGTAACTATCTTCACCGGGTGTCTCCACCTCCTCCTGCCGCCACGGCCCTGCGTAACGACCTGGGATCCAACATCAGCGTCCTCAAAACTCTGAATTTGCGTTTCCGCTGCTTTTTAGCCAAAGTGCATGAACTGGAACGTCGGAATAAAGTATTAGAAAAGCAACTGCAACAGGCTTTGGATGACAATGCGGAGTGTGTAGAAAATAAAAAGCCTTTAACGCGAGAAGTTGGAGTTCAAACCGACCCCGGTGGATGGATTCCTGTTAGGCCAGACCTGATACCCATTCAGAACGCGAACGACACCGCATATTTGTCCGGAACCTTGTTGTCACCGACTCTCAACACCATCCTCCCTCTCGAGTCCTATAACAGGACAACATTAGAAAACTTGAACCCATCCAATCTGACGGACTCTAATTTCAATCTCACCCCAAATTTCCCGATCAGCCCGATTGATCCTGCTCCAAAAACCATTAACAATATAAACGGGAAGTATGTCAGTACCGGGATTGGTTGTACCAGCAATCCTCCTCCCAGATTTCACCCTAGCTCTGTCTGGTCTTATAATCAGAGGTTCAGCACCGGGCGTGAGTTGCGGGTCTCGAGTCCAGGTGTGTCGTCATGGGTGCCTCCAGATGGTGTGGGTGTCCAAATCGACACCATCACCCCAGAGATTCGGGCCCTGTATAATGTCCTCGCCAAGGTAAAGAGGGAGAGAGACGAATACAAAAGGAGGTTAGTATGTGAGCAATGTGATGCTCTTGTAAATGGCAGAATAAAGCTTCAAAATGTAACTTTTCACAACTTTACGCGCTCTTTGCGCGCGCTATGCAACTTTTGTTGTAGCCTTTCCATGTCTGGTTGGTTGGAGAAACTTTTTGGATGATTATCTAAAAGTAAAGAAGTCCCCAAATTAAAGATAACTTTTGTAGTTTTGTAAACCGTTTTTATTTTTTTAGATTACTTTTCTCTAATTTTTAGGAGTGTTGAAATTTAACATATCTGTATTTTGCATTGTAAAAAATGTTGCTGCAATTAGTTATAACAACTTAAAATTTGTTGAGATAACTTTAAAAATCCAACTAAACTAAAGTTAACGGAAGTTAATATTTTAAGTCAACCACAAACAACACATTATTTCTTATTCCAATGTGGAATTTATAAGTTGTGATAATCACAGCAATAATGTTTTACAGTGTGGGCTTATATATATTTCTAAAAACTGAAAAACACCATCATATGTCATTAACATAACACAAAATATCAATATCCACCACACATTATACAAAGTCTGGTAATATAGACCAGTGAATTCCGATGTTAACATGTTTCTAGCAGAATCTTTATTTTTTTTTTAAAAAACAACATCCACTAAAGCGCAACTCCTCAGATTTTACCAGGGTGAGGTGAGATTACAGGTTAATAATAGTGTATCACTGAATATTCTTATAATAGCTTTACTAGGCCTTTGCCTATTCTAAAAATCTGATATAGTAGATGTGCTCAATGCAAATATATGAAGCATTTTTTAGAATTAGTATAATGAATGTGTTTGCACTGTTCTTTAGCAAGACAAAACTATTAGGGCTGGTTCACACTGACTCAATATTTAAATTACTCTTCACTTGATGTTTTTTGAGGGAGCATTGAAGTAGCCTTTAAATAGAATTTCATAAACAGAATATTATAATCACAGTAAAAAAATAAAAATAAAACAAATACAGTGCATATCACTGTCAAAATGAAATGTGTTGCTTTTTCTGGGGCTTTTTAAAGTAATTTTTAAGGGTATATTATTTCTAAACGTAAAGTCCCAGTTTCACAGACAGGGCTTAGATTAAGCCAGGATTAGGCCTTAGTTCAATTTAGTTATTTTATAAACGTTTCTTAGAAGAAAAAAAACATTACTGGTGTGCATCTTAAAACAAAACAATGGCTCTGACATATTTTAAGATATGCATGTGTAAGTTGCTTTCAGTTAAAACAGTTCAAACATGCATTTAAGTCTGGGACTATCTTAAACCTAGTCTGTGAAACCAGGGGATAATGTCATCCTTGTGTCAGATACTTTGATATAATGAAAAATATGTATGTGAAAATTAGATTTTTGTTGTTGTTGTTGTTTTCAGTATCATTTTTTTCCTAGACCACCATTAATTCAATCGATTTAGAATATAGTAAAAATGCTGTAGGATTATCATTTGAGAAAGTTTTAATTGCATTCAATAGTTAAAACTTAATTGCATACAGTAGTTAAAAGTTATTTCATTTTTTAGGCATATTTCTTAATCATTTTTATTTAATTTTATCATATTGTATAATAGAAATTGAATAAGTATTTATTTAATGTATTAATATTATAACATATGAATAATGCTAATTAGTATTACATTATAATTTCAGTATGGTTTCAGAACAATACATGACTAACAAGTAAAATGACATGAAGGAGTTGGAGTTAATCCCCTGTATAACCCTTCCTCCTGGCGAGTCTCTCTCACCATCTCTCCATCTCTCTCATTCCAACTTCAGCCGCCTCCCCTCTGCGCCTCAGCATCTGCAATGCAGTACTGAACTGAGGGCTGCTACTGCCAGGATGCCAATAGAGAATAATTTAACAATCTCTCTCTTCCCTTCCTGTTCAGCCTCCCTAGACTACCACCAGATGCCAAAGCTACTGAGTATCAGCCAAAATAGCACAGTCAGGTTTATTTCTCAAGAACCCTTTTTTTCTCATTGTTTTTAGTTGTGTGTGTGATTCAGTGGTACCTGGTTTGTGGTGAACTGCTGATGCAGCAGCCAGTATATTCGTTGGTGTGTTAAGAAGGTTATGTGGTTGTTATCTTGTGTTACGCTAACATAAATCACCTGCTCTTAACACCTTCAATTATATTGCAGTAATGGACTAAAATGGAAGGAGCGTGTGTGATCGTCCCTGCACTTCCTGTCGTCCCTTATGTGTACAGTCATGGTGACACGTTACATAATGGCTCAAAAAAAGGAACGATATGCTACATGAGTACATTACTATCAACCCAAACTGTAGGGTCATGTTACGTGAGAGAAGCCTGGAGGTTCATTTGCTCTTTGCTGATGGTTGCATTTTTGTGGTGTGTGGAAGTGTAGAATTATATGTTTATTTTTGTAGAGTTGTATAGATCAGTTTTGAGTTGAATATAAAGTCAGAATTGAGTTTTCTGAGGGGACTTTTTTCTCGGAATTGCGAGTTTATATCTCACAATTCTGACTTTATATCCAGTAATTGTGTGTTTTAAAGTCAGAATTGCGAGATATAAATGGGCAATTGCGACTTTTTATCACACAATTCTGACTTTATAACTCGCAATTGCTAGATATAAAGTCAGAATTGTGAGATAAAAAGTCGCAATTGCCTTTTTTCTTTTTTATTCTGTGGCGGAAAGAAGCTTCCTTATTTAGGTACTCTATCGCGGTTACGTTCAGATAGATAGACAGATAGACAGACAGATAGACAGATAGATAGATAGATGGATGGATGGATGGATGGATGGATGGATGGATGGGTGGGTGGGTGGGTGGGTGGGCGGTTGGTTAGGTAGGTAGGTAGGTAGGCCTGTCCCGGACTCCGTTTCCCATTATCCTCCCTGTTCCACACCTGTACTCACTCCGTCATCATCTCTCCCGCTCTCCCCGGATTCCCTGCACCTGGTCTTCATTGTTTGCACTCCCTTTATGTTGGACTCACTTCCCTGCACTCGTTGTCCGTTGTTGTTGTTATGTTTTCTTATGGTGTTTGGTTGCTGTTTTGTTCCCATGTTTATTAAACCCGTCTCTTGTGGAAGTTCCAATTCTGCCTCATCCCTGGTGCAACTTACATTAGTGATAGATAGATAGATAGATAGATAGATAGATAGATAGATCTGATCTGATATAATTGGTTGTGATTGTTTATAATGATTGTCCAATTCTCTTGTCTTGTTAATTATTCTAGATGGGAAGAGGAATATACAATGCGGATGGATCTAGAGGAAAAAGTTGGAGAGCTTGAAGAAGTAAAACCAAATCAATCTAATATTTGAATCAATTAAACTAAGAATCAAATCTTATTTTCCACTTACTGCATCTGATGACACTTGTATGTGTTGCAGGACCTGCAGGAGAGCGAGGTGTGCCAGGATGAACTTGCTCTGAGGGTTAAGCAGCTTAAAGCCGAGCTGGTTCTGTTCAAAGGCCTCATGAGCAATGTGAGTTAAGCACAATATTCATGTGACCTGACCTCAAAAATACTTCAGTAAGTTTGTCAATATTAGTCAATATTGTTTATTTCAATAGAAGCACAATAATGCTGAGTCCAGTCAAACGGTGTCCCACAAATGTCTTAGTAGAGTAATTGATCCTCTTTACTTGTCCACTCCATTTCAATTAGTCTCGTCCTCGTTTTGCATTCTCTTTCATTTCCCCTCTCCTTTAGAATCACTCAGATTTGGACAGTAAGATCCAGGAAAAGGCCATGAAAGTGGACATGGATATCTGTCGCAGGATCGACATCACAGCTCGTCTGTGTGATGTAGCACAGCAGAGAAATTGTGAAGACATGATTCAGATCTTCCAGGTTTGTCTTTCATCCTCACACCATTGTTTGTGTGTGTGTTTGTTTACCATTGTTTACTTCCTGTCTTTATCAAAGACTTGTAAGGTTTTATACTTTATAAAAAATATTTTTTAAACATCAATGGTATATGGAGTCACACAACAATTATTAGGACATATGACAAATGCTATTTTTTTAGTGTTCTCAGTAGTTTTTATTAATGTTTTAAATTATATCTTTTAAATTTACAGTTAGATTAATGTTCTGGACACTTTGCTTAATAATAAAATGTATTTTAGAGTTAATTTTTTACACAATTTTTACACTATTTTACACTACAATATTTACACTAGCATTCAAATGTTTGGGGTCAGTAAGAGTTTTGTTTTTAAAGAAATTGTTGACACTTAAAAAAAAGGTTCTGTTTGTTAACATTAGTTAAATACAAAGTTCTGTAATAAAACTCTAGATTCATAGGTCCTTAACTCAATCTGCTTGCAATCACATTGTTATCTATAGGGGACAGCTGATTGGTTCCTGCTGTATCAGTAGCCAATGAGCTTACGTGCTCAACCTTCAAATACTTAGTTAGCATTTGCCTTAGCAGTGCAGTGCGCTTTCAGAAGCCCTCCACCCTCCCCATCTCCACCTGCATAGATCTGCTACGGGTAATTCACGAATGCTATATTGTACAGCAGCAGCATGTCTCTCTTGCTCACAGCAGCGTGCCGTGTTTGTATTGGCAATAGCAAGTCACATACTTATTCAGCAATAACCTTCAGCAGCAGCAATAAAAGCAGCAGCAGTGTAGCAGATCTATTCCACCAAGACCAAACATATCAACATTGTCATATCCATTACCATGTCAAAGATGTCATGACAGAACTATATTAGTTATCATGAACATAACTCTAAAGCAATTATTGATCATAGTTAATGTTGATTTCAAAATTAGCATTTTTATTAACTAATGTTAACATTACTAAACACTGCAACAATTGTTAGTTCATTTTAGTTAATGCACAACTGATGTTAACTAATGGAACCTTATTGGAAAGTGTTAACAAGAAAGGAGGTTACACTTTATTTTGAGGTGTCTTTAGCGTCCCAAATGGCACACTATACACTATGCACTTATACTCTATATACTTATGCACTATGTACTCATCTGTGTAGTGTGTGAATTTTATAAGGTTATTTTGTCATTCAACATCTGAGTCTGATGCCCCCTCCGCTGAGTAATTAAAGTTGTGACAGTCAAGTGCATGAAGTGTCCAACATTCCACACTTCATTTTTCCTAGGGATGCACGATATATCGCCCACCATATCGATATCGGACAATATATGTTTATTTTTAATGTTATTGTTATCAGCCCTAAAAGAAAATGTGGCCAATAAATAATGGATTATTTCCTTCAGCTGAGACATTTCAGGTGCGCACTGGTCGCCATGATGGTTTTGAATTGCTTGAAATATGACTGGAATCACTTCAAAAAAGGAAAACACAGTTAAGTGCACAGTTCATATAGGCTACATGGAATTATAATGAGAACATTATAATTGTGTGCTTGGGACATGGCTTTTAATGGTGAGAATTTAGTTTTTGTAATCAGGCTCTCAAAAATTATATACAAATTTGTATTTAGATTTATCGGCCAATATATCAGTTATAGGCTTTCAAATATAAAGAATTATCGGCTATGGGTATCTGTAAATTTTCATATCGGTGCATCCCTAATTTTTTCTGTTAATTTAGTGCATCATCTGGGTATTTAAAATGCATTTTTTCCTTTTGGAATTTTCAGTGTGAACACACTACTCACGCTGTTTATACTTAAAAACGCCATAGAATAGTGCATAAGTACACAAATTGGGATGTACCTTTTATTACACTGTAATTATACATTTAAGTAGTGAGAAATATTAGGTAACTACATGTACTTAGTAGGTTAGAAATAGGGTTTGGTTTGGTTTAGGGTTAGTTGCATGTAATTATGCATAATTTATAGTTATTACTATAGTAACTACATGTAACGCAACAATGACACTGTAAAATAAAGTGTAACTAGAAATGAATACTTTTATTCAGCAAGGATGCATTAAAGGAACACGCCGACTTTTTGGGACTTTAGCTTATTCACTGTATCCCCCAGAGTTAGATAAGTCCATACATACCATTTTTATCTCCGTGCGTGCCATAACTCTGTCTGATGCACCCACCGCTAGCCTAGCTTAGCACAAAGACTGGAGGTAAACGGCTCCAGCTAGCCTACTGCTCAATAATTGATATCGTAATATCATTGCGCCTGCTGCACCCATGGTACAGCAGCAAAGTTCCTGTATTATTACGCAGGAATGAGAGTATAGTCCCTAGTCATATCGGTCTAGAAAACTGCAACTTTTAATTTTCCGTCTGTCTTAGTACACGATGTAACTATACACATCACAACATGTAAATAGGAAAATGTTGGCGTTATTTTGTCACTTATTGAGCAGTAGGCTAGCTGGAGCCGTTTACCTCCAGTCTTTGTGCTAAGCTAGGTTAGCGGTGGGTGCGTCAAACAGAGTTATGGCACGCACGGAGATAAAAATGGTATGTATGGACTTATCTAACTCTGGGGGATACAGTCAATAAGCTAAAGTCCCAAAAAGTCGGCGTGTTCCGACTTTTGTTGATCAAAAGTGACAGTAAAGATATTTATGGTGTTGCAAAAGATCTATTTCAAATAAATGCTGCTGTTCCTTTAAACTTTCTGTCCATCAAAGAATCCTGAAAATAATGTATCAGGGTTTGTCACAAAAAGTAAGCAACATAACTGTTTTCAAGATTGATCAAAATAAGAAATGAGTTCTTGAGTACCAAATCAGCATATCTAAATGATTTCTAAAGGATCATGTGACACTGAAGATTTTTATTTATATTACTGTTTTCTAGCAAGTAGCCACACCGCCGTCAACCTTGACTCGCCGTCCTCGAAAACAAGCACCACAGACAATCAGAGGGAACGATAGTGATGAACCAGTAAGCATCTCTGAAAGTGAGGAAAGCGGGAATAAGGAGGTGGAGCTGTGTTGCTCATCAGCCAATCAGATCAATGAGGAGATGCAGAGGATGCTCAACCAATTGTAAGTGGCACCACTGAACGTCTGAAATTTCAGGATGCTGTTAATTGTTTTACTCAAACATAATAAATAACTTCCTAATTAGTGAGATGATACACAAGTAAACTAAATAAATCATACTTCTAATGCAAAAAATGGTCTATTAAAAATATAGGGTTGATGTATTCAGGTTTATGTTGTTATTTTGAAGACCACACACACTTTTAATACAAACTGTTTCAAATCATTTGATAGAATAAGTGTTTGTTTTTATGCCCCAGACGCGAATGTGAGTTTGAGGATGACTGTGACAGTCTTGCATGGGAAGAGACGGAGGAAACTCTGTTACTCTGGGAAGATTTTCCAGGATGCACCTTCAATGTTGAGAACCAAGGAGAGGTAAATCCATCTTTAATTAGTTTCAATTTCAGTGATGGCTAAATGAAATTGGCATGGAAGATTTACAATATACACTGTAAAAACAAAGTTGCTGCCTTACATTTTTAAGTACAGTCTTGGCTGTCATTTCAACTTAAATTATATTAAACTGACTAAAAAAATGGTAACACTTTACAATGAGGTTTCATTAGTTAACATTATCAACTACTTTAGTTAACATGAACTAAGAATGAACAATATTTCTACCCCATTTATTAATCTTAGTTAATGTTAATTTCAACATTTACTGATAGCTACATTATTAAAATCAAAAGTTGCATTTGTTACCCTTAGTTAATGCACTGTGAACTAACATGAACAAACAATGAGCAACTGGAGTTTTATTAACTAACATTAACCAAGATTAATAAATACTGTAACAAATGTATTTCTCATTGCTAGTTCATTGTTAGTTAAAACAAATGAGACCTTATTGTAAAGTGTTACCAAAAAATGAGTTGAAACCTGTATAACTTTGAAAAAAAATAAAAAATAAAATTGCTTTAACATAGTTAATGTAAAAAATAAAAAAAAAAGTGTTGTCTTAATGACTTAATGATCATACAGTTTTTTGCTGTGTATGAAATGAACCCAATTACACCTGGAAAAAACAAACATTTAAACAGCTGAACATTCAGACTCATTTAAACATCCAAATATAAAATTGAAATTTGTTTTTGCATATTTATTTAAACCAAGTCACCAAATATAAATTTTTAAACTTTTTAAAAATATCTACAAAATAACTACAGTATTGCAGTAAAAAGCAGTTATCTTTTGGTGTTGCTTTTAAAAAAGATGTGATTTATACATTAATCAGTCAAATATTTAGTTTATCTAGTATCTATTATTGATTAGTTTTTTCGTCCAAATGTTTTGAGCAGGCAAACAAAAAATACCCATCATACAAACATAATATGAAAACGCTCACGCTAGACATAATACAGTTTAGTGTTTTTTGTCGGCTCATCAGTTTTGTTTTAAACGGCAAACGAATGAGAAAAAAAAACACTGAGTCACCATTTTAACTGAATTGATACATTTCATCTAGATGTCTTTCTCTTTCTCTACAAAATGTTTCCATCATGAAGAGAAAGCTACAAGAAATCTTTTGCTAATTCACACTGTCTCACACAGCAAGATGAGTCCATAGAGAAGGTGATAAAGGACACAGAGTGCCTTTTCAAATCCCGCGAGAAGGAATATCAAGACACCATTGACCAAATTGAGGTAAAGAGATTGTGCTTGTGCCTGAAAACCTAACTCTGCATGTCTTTCTATTACTTTAAGTTTGGTTTGTGTTTGTCTGTACCCGTAGTTGGAATTGGCAACTGCTAAGTCGGATATGAACAGGCATTTGCATGAGTATATGGAGATGTGCAGCATGAAAAGAGGGCTGGATGTTCAAATGGAGACCTGCAGACGATTAATCACTCAGACTGGAGACAGGTACACACACAAACACACTCACACACACTTGTATATGTGGTTTACAGGGACTCTCCATAGGCGTAATGGTTAACCCTACCCCTAAACCTCACATAAGACTTTATGCATTTTTTTAATAAAAAAAGTTTAGTATGTTTTTAAAGCCATTTGGTTTTACAAGGACACAGGAAATGTCCTCATAAACCATGTATACGTTGTAATACCCATGTCATTATACACATTTGTGTCCTTATAAGCCATATATACAAGAACATACACACACACAAACAAGGACTTCGAAAGAAGACTAGTCATGATGAGGGTTGTAGGGTCAGAAGTGCACATTAATAACTACTTCAAACTGCCTTTTTTAGACATCAAAGTTTTTGTAGGGTTTAATTAATGGACAGTTTTCTACCAAGAGTCTTTGCTCTGTATCAGAACCTCTCATTCCGGACCACTCATCATAAATTTGCACGAGCTTTTGCCACGTTATGTGAATTAAAAAAATTCTGAAAAGACAAAAGCTGCGAAGATGTGGTTTAATAAATGTGTTTTTTATTAAAGACATTTTAAACCCTTATTTATGATTATTGCTGATGTTGCATTGTAAATTAGATTTGTTTTTCTAATAAAGAAGTTAAAAAGTGCATTTAAGCACATTTTATATAGCCTGTTAACTGTCAGTGTCCTTTTAGCGGGACACTTTGCACGTTTTTTTTGTTGCCTTTTTACCCTATGACATACACTATATTGCCAAAAGTATTGGGACACCCCTCCAAATCATTGAATTCAGGTGTTCCAATCACTTCCATGGCCAAAGGTGTATAAAATCAAGCACCTAGACATGCAGACTGCTTCTACAAACATTTGTGAAAGAATGGGACGCTCTCAGGAGCTCAGTGAATTCAAGTGTGGTACCGTGATAGGCTGCCACCTGTGCAATAAGTCCATTCGTGAAATTTCCTCACTACTAAATATTCTACGGTCAACTCTAAGTGGTATTATAACAAAGTGGAAGCAATTAAGAACAACAGCAACTCAGCCACGAAGTGGTAGGCCACGTAAATCACAGAGCGGAGTCAGCACATGCTCAGTGCGCAGAAGTCGCCAACTTTCTGCAGAGTCAATATCTACAGACCTCCAAACTTTGTGTGGCCTTCAGATTAGCTCAAGAACAGTACATAGAGAGCATCATGGAATGAACAAGTGCAATGCAAAGCGTCGGATACAGTGGTGTAAAGCACGCCGCCACTGGATTCTAGAGCAGTGGAGATGTGTTCTCTGGAGTGACGAATCACGCTTCTCTGTCTGGCAACCCAATGGACGAGTCTGGGTTTGGCGGTTGCCAGGAGAAAGGTACTTGCCTGACTCCATTGTGCCAAGTGTAAAGTTTGGTGGAGGGGGGATTATGGTGTGGGGTTGTTTTTCAGGGGTTAGGCTTGGCCCCTTAGTTCCAGTGAAAGGAACTCTTAATGCTTCTGCATACCAAGACATTTTGGACAATTTCATGCTCCCAACTTTGTGAGAACAGTTTGGGGATGGCCCATTCCTGTTCCAACATGACTGCGCACCAATGCACAAAGCAAGGTCCATAAAGACATGGATGAGTGGGTTTGGTGTGGAGGAACTTGACTGGCCTGCACAGAGTCCTGACCTCAACCCGATAGAACACATTTGGGATGAATTAGAGCGGAGACTGCGAGCCAGGCCTTCTCGTCCAACATCAGTGCCTGACCTCACAAATGCGCTTCTAGAAGAATGGTCAAAAATTCCCATAAACACACTCCTAAACCTTGTGGAAAGCCTTCCCAGAAGAGTTGAAGCTGTTATAGCGGCAAAGGGTGGGCTAACTCCACATTAAACCCTACGGATTAAGAATGGGATGTCATTAAAGCTCATGAGCATGTAATGGCAGGCGTCCCAAAACTTGTGGCAATATAGTATATTTTAGTAATTATCATAAATTATATATAATTCGAAGGCTTAAACACTGAAATTTCATCCTGTGAAAAACGGTTTAAAATTGGACATTGCGTTACCATGGAAATGCTACTTTAAAACCTTTTAGCAGGTTAAATTTTTGTGTTATCAAATTCAAATATGCAGAACCATGAATATGCAAATTAGTCCCCATCTCCACTCAATCACACAAGCTTGGACCACCTGATCCACTTGCTCAACTGTAGTAAATGCTACACAGTGGCAAGTGAAATATTGGTTTAATTTAGTATGTTTGAACCAGAAACTGATTCAGAAGAAGCTCGTCTACACGTCGATGTATCAGAATGGGAATGCGTTTTTTATGTATTGCTCTGTACAACATCGGACACATAGCAGTAATTGATATGATTAGCCTTCGGATGAAAACAGCTAATAATATGTTGCTAATGTTACACAAACCATGTTCCCGTTCGCCATCTCAGAGTCAGACAGCTGCCTTCTAAAAATCAGCATCCTTAAAAAACGCGTTGAACATCACAGAACGTCAGTCGAAAAAAGCCACGCCCCAAAGGTTCTAAACTGTGTTTTTGAGACTGTCTGATAGACTGCAGTTTTAAGGAGAAAATACTCAACAACTGAATGTTGACTGATGAATTTGCACATGGTTTGTCATATAAACATATAAACAACATTAAAACTTGATTTTCAACACAGGGGGTATGCTTTATATTCTAAAAGTGGTTATTAGTGGACCTAAAATGATGTGTAAAGATTTGAAGTTAGCTGCAACTGATAGTGTAAACCATTGTGTGACCATAACACAGGCAGCTTTGGCTTTAAAAGATGATGTGAAAGATGACATAAAAGTGTGTTTTCAATGTTACTTTTGACCCCTTCACCTTTTGTTGCTTACTGTGGAGGGTGAAGCCAGACACCCACTGTTGTCACTCATTACATCTCCTTTCCTTCACAGAAAATCCCCTCTTCTCGTTTCGGCTGCTGTGGAGGAGGGAGAGAATGCAGAGAAGGAGAGGAAAAAAGCAACTGCGGCAAATTCTGACAGCGCTGAACCATATTGTGACGTGCAGACAAACTCTTCTGTCCCAGACCACACATGGAAGAAGGCTTGATAGCATTTATGCCCCTCCAGCAGCACAGTAATAGCTGCAATTATAAACATATAGCCGTTATCATTTCATAATAGAGACTGTGATGCTACAGCAAGACTAGTAAAGGGGTTATAGTTACCTTCTGAAAGGCAAGTAACCTTGTGTGGTTTCACTAGTGCCCTCTATTGGAATACGCCATTAATGGCCTTAAAAAAAAGCATCCATTGTGCAATTTCACTATGTAGCACCATGTAAAATTCTGGCCAAAAACACAAGGGCTGATGTGATATCACTCTTTCTAGATGACATCATTTTTTACAGTTTATTTGTATGCAGATACAAATTGTTGTTCCTGATATAGTATCTTTTGTAATTTGTAATTTAAAGGGATAGTTCACCCAAAATTGAAATTAGCCCATGATTTACTCACCCTTAAGCCATCCTAGGTGTATATGACTTTCTTCTTTCAGACAAATACAATTGGAGTTATATAAAAAAATGTCCTGGCTAATCCAAGCTTTATAATGGCAGTGAATGGCAGCCCAAAATTTGAAGCCCAAATAAGTGTGTACATCCATTATAAAAGTAATCCACCCGGCTCCAGGAGGTTAATAAGGGCCTTCTGAAGTGAATCGATGGGTTTGTGTGAGAAAAATATCCATATTTAAAACTTTATAAAGTAAAATATATAGCTTCCACCAGACCGCCTTCCGGAATGCCTCTCGCAGTTCAAAATGCTTACGCTACGTCCGACGTCACACGTCACGCTTTTTCCATATGTTGAATGCGATGATAATATAATATAACTCTGATTATATTTTTCTGAAAAGAATGTCATATACACCTAGGATGGCTTGAGGGTTGGCTTGAAGGAGTAAAATCATGGGGTAATTTTCATTTTTGGGTGAAAGTTCTTTAAGAAATACTCTCTGGTTATACTTAGGCCCTATTATTTACACGGTGGCAAGAAAATTATGATGAAGAGCTGAAGTGAAGAATTGAGAGTTAGCTTACATGTATAATTTTGGTTAAATTATTTTTTTTAACTATATATTTATTTATTAAGCCAATTCCAACATGATTAAATGTTTTAAATGAAGACAAAACAGCTAAAACCAAAAAGAAAATCCATTGGTTATTTTTGCTTTTGTTTTCCTGTTAAAAAATGATCATGTCATGGAGAATGATGTCATTAAAAACTAGCTTTTGTTAGATAAACAAAAAAATACACGTTTTGAAAAAAGAAAAACATGAAGAAACACCTGAAATGTTTTTAAATAAATCATAGTCACTCAAAACTGTATATGAATTTTACTAAATTAACTATTACTAAAAAATTGCATCATAGGAATGACTCACCGCAGCATTAACCACAAGGCACTTTCGACAGAAAATGTTTCTATGTCTGAAATATTTTAAGCCATAAAGGTAGGGTTTTTAACCTTGGATACTCAAATAATAAGAGCAAGTTATTAATCTCTGAACAAGCACTTAGCAGTTTCTGCATCAGCTACCAGTAATGCCAGCTATATGATAAGTGATATTTAAATATCTCTACAGTCAGACTTTTTGCAGCTCTGAGTGGAGATGATTTTGGGAGCAGAATTTAGCACTGAACACTTTGGCGTGAAGTGCTCACTGAAGTGTGTGGGTGTCTGTTTTCATTTACTTATTTAATCTGTGGTTTTTGTGCTGTGGGTGAAGGCCAGATGACTAATCACTGGCCTTGTTATTATTTGATTGGGTTTTTAGGTTGAAGCTACATCTTTAGCATTGTAACATGCCCTTGATCGCTCAGTGAATGTCTTTAGCCATTCAGTTGCATTAGCATTAGTCAAATAGAGATGCTCAAGTGAATTTCATTAGATTCACTCTATGAGGGACAGGGTTACAAAGACAGGTCATTCATAAAGTGCATCTGAATAAAAAAAAAAGTGTAAATTCTGTGTAAATAATCGGTCGAAACAAATTGGTTAGTTAGGTCAAAAAAGTCAATATGCAGTGAGTCATTATGCACTTATGCTTAAGTGATGACTGAACATGTTAAGTGCTGCTGAGGGCGATGCTTTCCACATTGTTTCTCTCTCCACGCTGAACTTCTAAGCTATTTATCTACTTATTTATTTATTTGTTTGTTTGGTTGTTTAATTATGTATTTGAATAAAGAAGGTTCTCGATATCAGTCACAATTTTAGCCAAACAATTCAAGACTTCTGAGTTAGAAACAAGTTCAGTCAAAGGCACAATATGTACGATTTTTGGATTAAAATATCCAAAAGCCACTAGAACAGTGTTATATATTTTGTTGACTTGTGTATTTACATTATCCCAAATGTTTCCAAGAATGTTTAAATCCAGAGAAAAAAGCAATTTTAACCAGGACACGGACCGTGTCCTTGCGTCGCCTATCAATGACATCACCCCGCGTTACCCTCGATTTCTGTGGAAACCATGGAAACACCAAAGACGCTTTAATATATTATGTGTTTTATTAGACAGGTGAGCAACTGTTTGGATACATTCATCGACAAAAAACGAATCATTGTTATACAGCTCAATACAGTGTACTCACACTAGGCACTCTGAACCGTGCCCGAGTGCGTTTGACCCCCAAAGCCCGGTTCGTTTGACAAGTGTGAGCGCTCCGTTCCATGCCCTGGAGCGGTTCGTTTGGCCAGCCCTGGCCCACTTGGAAGAGGTGGGCCAGAGCGCGGTTCAGTTGGGCTCGGGCGTGGTACGCATGTGGTGTGAGCGCTAACCGCGCCGGAGCAGCTCTGCGCTACTGTCATCATTACGACAGCAAACGGCAAACTATTACTACTTGGATACACTTTTTAATTCATTCAAGTATATTTAGGTTTATAACGGTCCTGGTTCTCACCTTATTGATAAATATGAATTGTATTTTGCGAGTAAAACTGCAAATTCCTCCATCAAAGTCAGCTGCCTCCGTAATAATATTCTGATACGTGCAGTGCAATCAAGTGAAAATCACTGCGCGGCATAAATGATAAATCTATTAGGCAGTTTTTCTTCCTGTCTTCTTTAAAACAAAAAGTTGCATCGTGAATGACGTAAGCGTGCTCCGGCCCGGTGCGTTAAGTGCAATGTGAGTGCAGGCCATCGGGGGGACAATCGCGCTCGGGCACGGTACAAGGCAACCGTGCCTAGTGTGAGTACACCCTTAGTCTTATTGTTTAAATCTCGTTTTCTTTGTTTTACCATGCCTAATGTCGATCAAGCTTACTGCAGTGTGCAACAAGTGTCTCATAGTAGCTGCCAAGTTAACGCACAGAGTAATATTATAACATAACATAAGGGGCTGCGGCTGCGTTACTCCACATACGCATGAGCGGAAGAAGCATAAGCGAAATCAAGGCGTCATCAAGCTAAGTCTTTGTTTTGAATAAGCGACCTCTAGTGGCGAAAAATTACATACATATTGTGGCTTTAAGTTTCATTTAAAATAAACTGGATTCACCTTTCACTAATAACATAAATGTACCTTCATACATAGGCTAAGTATGAGTCAGTATGTATGGCAGTAAAAAAAAAAAAAAAAGATATGGCTTTCTTCATGTTTGCTCTAACTTGTGTTTTGTTTCTATATTTCTCAAATGATCAGTCCTTTTTTTATAATAACTGGTGAAACCAACAGTAAAGGAAAAGCTTAACTAACATGTTTGTATATAAAGTTGCCTGAGAGAATTTTGAAAGCCTGATTTTAGATCCGGTGGGTTTTGAAAGTCTATTGTATTTATACTTGACTCTTGCTGAGGCGTTTACTGGCACATATCTGCGTCACAACCTTCATATTACTGATAATAATGTCTGTCTGCTTAAAACTCCTAAATCTCAATAGCAGCAACATGTAATAGATATGTCCTTGTAGATGTAAACCATGGAAACAATAGCTTCTTCTGTGATAATTCAGTCATAGCCTATAGTAAATGATCATGCCATCTCATGCAGCAGTGTACCATAACATGAATGTACAGAACAAAGTGATATTATGCCTTTTATTACAATCTAAGAACATGGGCTCACATGGTCTAAGCTCTCAGTTTGTAATATGATGTTAAATTAAGTGGTTAATATAAAAATGAGAAATGTAATTTAAATGATTATCAGTGTGCAATGAATATTATGTGGAAGAGGGGGATTTTATTACCCAAAGAACAGGAACAAATCAAAATGTGTTGGTTTTGTGAGGCAACATTAAGGGCTTCTAAACTGTCCAGATGGTTTAGGAATGTTTTTGTGTAATAGACTACTATTTATTTATTTAAAAATAATATTAATTGTTCTAGATATCTGATATCTAGACCAATGAAACTTGTAAAGATGGTCTCAAACCAGAAAATGAAAAACTGTGTACAGATACCGAGATGGACAAGCTGAAAATAAATTATTTTAGTGCAAATCTTGATCTTGTATGAAGTATTTTTTATTCTAATCATATTATTAATTTAATCTTTGTATAAGGGGAAGAATTTTTCAGTAAATTTGTTGTTTACATATATATATATATATATATATATATATATATATATATATATATATATATATACACCGATCAGGCATAACATTATGACCACTGACAGGTGAATAACATTGATTATCTCTTCATCACGGCACCTGTTAGTGGGTGGGATATATTAGGCAGCAAGTGAACATTTTGTCCTCAAAGTTGATGTGTTAGAAGCAGGAAAAGCATAAGCATTTGAGCAAGTTTGACAAGGGCCAAATTGTGATGGCTAGATGACTGGGTCAGAGCATCTCCAAAACTGCAGCTCTTGCGGGGTGTTCCCGGTCTGCAGTGGTCAGTATCTATCAAAAGTGCTCCAAGGAAGGAACAGTGGTGAACCAGCGACAGGGTCATGGGCGGCCAAGGCTCGTTGATGCGAAGGCTGGCCCGTGTGGTCCGATCAAACAGAAGAGCTACTGTAGCTCAAATTACTCAAGAAGTTAATGCTGGCTCTGATAGAAAGGTGTCAGAATACACAGTGCATCACAGTTTGTTGCATATGGGGCTGCATAGCTGAGACCCGTCAGGTCCCCATGAGAAAACTTATAAATCATAAAGAATGAGTTTTTTTGAAAATGTAAAAATGCAGAAAGTTTTCTGTGATGGGTAGGTTTAGTGTAAGGGTATAGAATTTACAGTTTGTACAGTATAAAAACCATTACATCTATGGAGAGTCCCCACAAAGATAGTGAACCATACATGAGTTTGTGTGTTAAACTAAGGAAAATAATAATGCATCTAAAGTTATATATACAATAATACATTATACAGCAGTAACATACAAGTACAGGCACTGCTGTCACGGCTTAAGATGTTATATATATATATATATATATAATTTGTGTGTGTGTGTGTTCCTGTGATGGTAAAGCTGAATTTTCAGCATCATTACAGTCTTCAGTGTCACGTGATCCTTCAGAAATCATTCTAATATGCTGATTTGGTGCTCAAGAAACATTTTATGATAAGCATTATCAATGTTAAAAACAGTTGTGCTGCTTACTATTTCTAGATGAGTCTTGATGAAAAAATACTTGCTTTCTTCAGTCCATTAGTCACCATGTTGTATAGTTTCCCAGAATCCTGAATCCAAAAATTAGACCTTCACCTAAACTCTAAACTCTCATATGAGAAATATTTTATTTGATTAATGCTGGACAAAAACAGCATTTTCTTGATTGTCCTAGAATCTGTTTCCAACTCATTATATTTGTTGATTGTCTGAGTCAAAGTTTTGCCATTAGTGGTCAGCTCTTTGGCCATAGTTTGGGCACAGGGCTGAATATTTCTCTCATTGATTGGTGCTGTGAGCTCAGCAGTCATCATTACTGTGATGCTGTTTCCACAGCGACCAAACTGTCTGTAGAGCTTTGTTATTGGCTGCACTGCTTCCGTTTTCTGCTTATGCTGCCAATACGACACTAATACTAACCTATAGGTCTGCCTGAAGAGGTTTTAGCATAATTTAGGTAACATTTAGGTATATTGTATTTCAAATGGAGATTTTTGAGGTCCCTGTTGAAAAAAACAGCATATGCTGTTTAGAAATGTTTTGAAGCATGGCAGATGGTTTGAGCTGATTTATGCTGGTCCTTAGTTGGTCATGAGCTGGTTTAAGCTGGTCCTGAGCTGGAGCTAGTTTCTTAGGATCAGCACTTGACCAGCTTAAACCAACTCAAAATAGCTCAAACCAGCTGCCAGGCTTCAAAACATACCTAACCAGCATATGCTGGTTTTTTCAACAGTGGTATCTCATCTCATGTCACAGCTCAGAAGGATTTGGACACTTGCAATAATCACATCCATAAATAAATCAAGCATTACACAAGTTATCAGTGAACTGTCAGATGTGCAGATATTGTTTGATGAAATCAGAAAGCTCCAGTGCATCACTTTAGTGGTCTATTCTAAAGCATACACCCATTTTTCTGTGCCTCTCCTCCCTTTCTTACAGTTAAAATCCCAGGCCTGTGAGGGGGGTGGGAAGTGTAGCTACACTATGCTCAACCACCGCAGTGCTGTCCCGTTAACGTTAACCGAGAGGGGCGGGAGGGGTGTGTGTGTGTGAGAGAGAGAGAGAGAGAGAGAGAGAGAGAGTGAGTGTGTGTGTGTGATCGTGATCTTTCTCGCTCTCTCTCTCTCTCTCATCCCCTCCCCTTCTCTCTCACTCAGGCATATACACTTTCATGCGGACACAGGAGGACTATTATTTTTTTCGTCCAGGTCGTTTTAATCTGTTCTAGAGAAGCGTTTATCATGCTTATGTCTCTTGGTTTACTGCTATTTTCAACAGCCTAACAAAAGTTGAAGCCTGTCATTTGAATTAAGTCGTCACTTGACTGCGTATGTTTTTCTATACGTGCTCTCAGGAGGATATACAGTCGCATCCAGTGTGAAAACCTGAAGGAAGCTCTTCATACAGAAGATTGGATTTGTGTTTCGAGGCTTTGGTCGCCTGAGGCTCTTTCGGTAATGCAGCACTTTTTGTGATGACGCGGTGTAGACATCGCTTCATGACTCCATCCTCATGGGAATAGCAGCAATAGCTCTATATCCAGCATTGATACAGAGTTTATTACGAGGAATACATAGGGTTTTTTCTTCCGTGTGTATGTTTTTATCGTCAATATAGGAAGTTTGGCTTTTGACTACTAATCCTCTCTCTCTGTCTCTCTCTCTCTCTCCGCATCATTGGTGACGACGATCTGTTTTATTAAGCACCTGCCAACAAAATGTGAGTGCACTGTATTTCCACTATTTTTAAACAAATAAACTTAAAAACAAAAACTCCGTATTTATTGAGTTTTTATTTTTAAATCACTTTTTATGCCTGAGATGTAGACTATCAGTTGAGCTATTTATTGTGTTCTCTGTATTACATTTAGCAAAAGTAATTCAGCGTCTAAGGTTATTTTCAAGACAGTTTGTTAAAAACACCGCAAAATCTCTCAGGTTTTACAGCTGATGCATCATAATTTGCGTAGACTGTAGTGCTCTGCTCCATCTATCGGAATTTAGTAGAAACTGCATCGAGAATCCTATTAAATCAGAGTTGTACAGTAGGCCTATACATAAAACTTATCTGCATTAAACAGTGCGATGATGCAATCAGTTGATGTTCGTCTCGCGCAACCCAAATCGATTTTTAGCGCCCGTATAGTCAGTTAGGCCTATCTCAATCTTCAAATTCAATGCGTTTTAAACAAAACACTAAAGTTAATTATTAATGTGGTATGTATATTTATCGATATACATCCAATGCTAATCCTACCTAAGTGCTCAAGCGACTGCTGGTTGTTTCTATGGTTACCTCAATAAGAAAACGCGACTTCAAGTGTTTATTTAGCGTACTCTAGCTTTAACGAAACGTTGGTCAACGCGAAAAACGCGTTGTTGTTGTTTTTTTCTTCAAATTAATTTTTTTTTTAAAAAAATCTTGTTTTTATTTCCTGTTGGGAGCCTTAAGTAGACCCCAGAACCCCTCACACCTTTTAATTTGCTTACTTGCACTTACAATGGGATACAGGGAAGTGTATAATTCAATAAAACTGAAATAAATCTAAATAAAACTTGCATATAATTGATTAAAAAAAAAAATATTGCAAATTACATTTACAATGTCTTATCCCACATCTATCAGGCTTTTTACTGAGCTATATCGCATCATGGCCTACTGAATTGAGGCAGATTTCAAATTCAATTCTTCAAATTAATGACATGTTACTGTCTAAAACTAACATAATTTAGCCTAATATTTGTTTAAAGGGACTGAACAATCTCTGAATGAGCCCTTTGCAGAGCCAGTGGTGCAGAGAAAGGTCCAAAAAATATGCCTCCTCAACCCCTGTCACCTCTTCAGGTCTGCCCCGGATGCCGCTGCAAGCCCTGGAGCCCCAGGGGCTGAGGGTGAGGGGGGCGGACCTGCCGCACCTCCCAACCTCACCAGCAACCGTCGTCTCCAACAGACACAGGCCCAAGTGGATGAGGTAAACCCTATCAATATTATAATATGGTACTGAAAAACATGTTGGATGAGGTGAATGTTCAAAAAAAAAAAGTAACATAAAAAAAAAAAACCTAGACAGAAGATGATATAGAGATATTCTGCACTCTGGGCATAAATGCTGGATCTTGAGTACAAGGGCTATAGTTTAAGGAAACACACTAAAACTGCATTCAAATTTCAATATTATATCCTGATCAGTATGTTGTTTATGTCATTCACTATATTGGATGTGACATTATGTATTAGTAAAACTGTTGATTATAGCAGTGAGGAAGTCAAAGCTATCAAAGCTAGATTTCTTGGAACCATAAAAATTTCCTGAAATCAAATTTTGAGGTACTAGCCAGGCTCTCATACAATATTCATCCTATATTGCTTTCAATGTTTAGTGTCTATGACTAAGATATTAAGAAATTTCCATTCAAAGTGACTTTCAGTTTCACATTGAATCTCACTGATGCCATGCACCGATGACGTGTTGCTGAGGTCCGTGTCTGTCTTCTGTAAATGTGTTCAGGTGGTTGACATCATGCGTGTGAATGTGGACAAGGTTCTGGAAAGAGATCAGAAGCTATCAGAACTGGACGACCGGGCGGACGCGCTGCAGGCCGGAGCATCGCAGTTTGAGAGCAGCGCCGCTAAACTGAAAAACAAGTACTGGTGGAAGAATGCTAAGGTGCGCTCTGGGAAATTTAGCTACTGGGGTTCATTTATTTACATCTGGGGTCATTGACCTCAAGTCCCATTTTAAGATACTTATTCACTGTTATGGGGGATATGAAATCACTAAATACAGATTTGACCTCATTCATGAAACATAAGAAAAATTTATTTGTAAACTGTTATGTAAACTGTCACATTCACTTCAATGCGGCAAACATAAGAATGGTTTACGAAAGATCAGGGTTATTATAGTTAACTTAAACTAAAACTAAAACCATACAAAATTTAGCTTGAATAATAAACACCAACTGAAATAAAATAAAAACTTTTCTCATTTTCATTTAGTTTAACCTTATGTACTAAAATAACTAAAACTAAAACAATTAAAAAAAAATAATAAAGAATTTTTTTTAATTATAAAAATGACAAAACACACAATAAAAATACTAAAACGTGAGCTAAAATTAAAATGAAAACAAAAAAAATATTAATAAAAACTATAATAGTACTTTAAAAAATACTAAAATAGTATTTACACAGAAATTCATTGAAGGAAGCCTGTTGGCTTTAGATTTTTTTAGTTCACCTGTAATACTAAATAATATTAAAAATCAAGATTAAAAAAATCTAAATGATTATATTAGACTCTGTTTGAATGATTAACATATAGATTTATAGTTTAGTATCAATAACTGGTATTAATATAAACTAATAGAATAAATAGTGCCTCCTTTGGTGTTTCTATATTGCCAGCAGTAGAGATGGCTCATGGGGCAAAGCTGACTCAACACTAAAGCAGGAGCATTCTCATTTAGATATAACCTAAATGCAGCCCAGCCCATAAGTCACAGCTCTGGCCAGCGTTTGAGATATATTAGGCAAGTTGCAGTTGTGACGCAAGCTTAGGTACTGCAGTAACACAGTGAGTCCAGCCACTCCTGAGACCATCAGGCTCAGACCATCCTCTTTAATAATTTACCCGTACAATTCCATTGATCATCTATTAATAGAAAGAGCTTTTTTGGAGCATGACTTGGATATTAAATAGATTATAAATAGAGAATTCATATTATAATTTAATTGACTAATTTTCCTTTGTAAAAAAATGCCGTGTTTTAAATGGAGACGTCACACTTCAGATGTGTGCATTGGTCAGTCTGTTCCTCTGACAGCCTCACTTTACATATTACCTTTTTACCTCTCCATCCAGCTATCTGTCAATCCATCCCCTCGGCATAGATTTATAAGCTCCCCCTCATTCTCCACCCCTCCAGATAGCATAAATTTATTGCTCCCTTCCACCAACCCCCCACCGCTCACCCCAGATGGCCGAACAGCTGCCCGTCCAATCGCATCTCTGGGCGGGGTGGGGGAGGGGGCTTCTAGTCCCAATCTGGATTACAGCATTTCTGGATTAAAACCCAGATGTGATTTGTGATGTAACCCGCTCTAATAATTCTCTCTTTCGCTCCTCCTCTCTCATTCCCTTTTCCACATCCATTTCGTATTCCGTATCCACAGATCCTCCACTTTTTATCAAACGTCTCATTTTAATCTCACTCATCCTGTCCCGCCTTTTCAAACCAGATTGTTTTATTATTCTCTCTCCTTTGTTCATTTCTTTAATCTTACTGAAGCCTTTCTTTTTGTAACTTTCCTCTGTATTTTTAGTTCTTAAAGCAGATCTACATTCATATGGGTCGATTTTTATGTCTTTATTTAAATGGCATTTTAAATAGTCTTGTGGTGTGACAAATGAAAAGTATAAATATTCCATGTTGTCTCTCAGTTAATATGAGGTCATAAAAGCTGCATGCAAAATCATAAAAAAAAGTTTAAAGCAGTTTTGCATGGAGTGTATCGTCATATCCTTCACACAAGATTTTTTTCTCTGTAAGAAGTAGACAAATGTAACTAGGAAAAGAGAAAATGGATTTATGCCCTTTTTTATCAAAGATAAAATAAAACCAAATAAGGGACCGATCAAAAATGTGCTTATAATTCATAAACTGAAACGTTACTCTTCTTCTGTGTCACCTTATTGAAGAGTAGATTTAAACTGCTGGATAAGTAAAAGATTTATAATCGAATAACTTGTACATTACTGATATAGGGAAATGTTCCAATAAAATATTCAAATACTCAAATTAATATTCTAATGAATGTCTTTTAACAAATTAAATATTTTGGTGAAACTAAATGTATATTACAATTAATTTTAATATTCTTTCCTTATTGGCTATAATTTTGCATCTAACATAAACGTTTGTAAATATATATAGTGTGTGTGTGTGTGTGTACTTTATTTTATGGTGTCCGTGTCACAGTGTAATATATTTAAGTACTGTGTAATAATAATTAACTACATGTACTTACTTAGGGGTTGGTTTAGGGTTAGTTGCATGTAATTGTGCAAATGTAAGTGTTACCTTTGTAACCTTCTGATGTCTTTACACCCGTAAACAAAGTTATATAAAATTGAATTGTATTATTTATTCATGAAATGCAATCTTCTTACTCAATGTATTTCCCTCTTTTTTATTTTTCTTCCACAGATGATGATCATAATGGCAATTATGGGGGTTATCTTGGTGGGCATCCTTTTCAGTGAGTAGAAACTGTAATGTAATTTCACAAACACCAGTTTTGGTTGATTTACATGTAAATCAAACAGTAAAAATAGAATTTTAATCTTTATTTACTTTTATTCCTAGCATTCCCAATGCCATCTTGCATTTTGATTTGGGATTAAGAATTATTTATGGGCGTATAAAGTCATATGTAATATCAGTAAGAAGGACAAATCATCAAGGACAAAAAATTCAGTATGGCAGCTGCTTCAAGCAAATATTTAATCAAAGAATAACCAAACTTATTAATATAAGCTAAGGGGCCTCACTTATAAAATGTTGCGGCGAGACCATCCTACATTTGATCTAAGAGCATCTCTCAAATGTATGTTTGCGGCTCTCTTCCAGATGTGAAAACAAAAAATCGCAAATGATCTTGAAATTGTACGCAGATGAATGATTTCAAATCTCCACCTTGTAAACGCCCCCTAATTCATGTAATTTGCATATAAAAGAGCAGCAGTCAACGTCCAAATGCTTTACTTGAGAATTTCCAAATACCCGCAGTACTCCGACTCTGTCACAAGGAAAAGTGCATACGCCTGAACCTGACGTGGCGCTAAGCACTTTACCACATCAAACCATTCGTATAAATCTGAACGTTGGTGTGGACTTTAGCATACGCACATTCTAAGATCAAATGTGTGTGTACGCACGTTTTCTAAATGAGGCCCGAGATCTAGATTTATGCGTCAAAATCAAAAGTTGGACTAACCAATTTCAATTATTTAATTCTCTTTTCTTGTCTTTTTCAACAGTGTACTTCTACTACTGAGCCTCTCGTGGGACACACAAGGACAGGAGACTCTGGCTTTGTGTGAACTCCACCCCTCCTTTTCTCCCCACCAATGCCTTTCATTGAATCCACCGTGTGTGTGCGCGTGTGTGTGCAGTCATTGACGCAGTGCCTCTCCCTCCCTTTGTCTGTCACTGCATTTCTTTGTACCTCTCTTGAGTGCTTTGCAACAGTGCCCGAGCTAACTCAAAAACTCCTTCGGTTAGGATGATCTACGTACGGTTTTCGATTGGAGGATGCGTCGGTCCTTTTCAGGGCAGAAACAATGGGTGATGCAATAATATAGATTTCTAGCGTTGTCCAAATGAACCCATGAATAACTAAAGAGGGAGAATGAAATGCAAAGATCAGTTTGAGTTTAGGATCAAGTCATTAATTTATGCACAGAAACAAAAGTGTACTAGTTTACCCAGAAACAACTGTTGTGGTCCTATCCTTACGGTATTAACAAAGCGCAACTGCAATGAGAAAATTACAGGTAGTCAAAATTGAATTAATCTTTTTTTAGAATTGTTTTTAGCTCTCCTCCATATAGATTCCTAACAGCAACTTGTTTTCATTTCCTAACATATGGACCTTTAAAAACCTGAATGACTTTAAATAGAGCAGTTACCATGTGTATTAAATGTGACTATGGATCTAGACTATTTCCGTCCATATCATAATGTTAAACATTTCTTGGATGGTGCAATTTTTTTTAAATTAATTTTGAGAGATTTAAAAAGTAGGAAGCAAGTTGTAGGACGTTTTACTTCACACTTAGTCGACTTAAGGGGAATATCTGATCATAAATCGACACCTTTGCTCTTTGATGCATTGTTCATGTCAGCCAGAAGATCAGTCTGGAGGAACAAACAGAGATGGGGAAAAAAACAATATCAATGGTATTATTTATATGGAGATTTAAGATTATACCACAATATAAAATAATGTGACTGAAATATGGTTTAAAGATTTTTCTTTGTTCTATTTTTTTTATTTATTTTTTAATATTTCTATATTTGAGATTGTGACAATGTGGTCACAAATGCAATTCCACATCTTAAAAAATGGTTCAAATGAATGGTAAACTTCTCCTGACTACTGGCACCATGATGTTTTAGGTTGAATGAACAACTACTGATATGCAAACTGAAAGATAACTGATAATGTGACTAATTTAATGTCTTTGTAAATATTTGGGATTACGGATACGTAATCAGCACTGGAGACGACAATGTTCAGGGATGTACCTCTGCATGTGTTTGTGTTTAATATACATGGGCACTTTAACCACCTCCGTAATAATGATTGTAAGTTTGAGAGGACATTTTTGGGGTATTAAGGACATATTGTCCAGCACCTAAATCTTAGAATATTTGCTCTTATTGATGTGTACCATCTGTGTGAATAACATCCCCTACATTAAGCATTAACCCAAATTGCAAACCTAATGCAGGGCAGTGAATGTCATTCCCTTAAAAAAAAAAAAACAACTTCTGAATACATTGTGTTTTATGCAAACTATTCATTTGTAAATATGTGCTGCAGAGACACATAAAATAACATGTCCCTGATCATTTGGAGCTAAGCTGCTAACTTGTGATTCATTTTAAAGCATGTCTGCTTGCCCACCATGTGCTGATTCTAATAAAGTGCTGATGCTGTTACTTGCTTCCTCCCCCTCTGTAGTTTTTATTTGGGAGCGGGTTGGGAAACGTATCAGTTCACATGCACAACATGAATGAATGTCACAACAAGGCTTGGCGAATATGGTATGATTTAATCGGTTATTAATCAGCAACAATGCTCATCCAAATCACAAAGTGAAATGATTCATACAAAGCGGCGATACAGAAATGTCTCGTACTACAGCACAGATGAGTAAACTAATTAGAAAGCGTGTACATGAAATGCACATGTCTATTGAACCATCATGTCTGAACAGTAACAGTTTTTTTTTATTAACATGAAAGAACATTTTCAGCTAAAACAATTTGTTTTCAGCATCTACTGGTACATACAGATTAAAACTAAATCATACATGAAAATTAATCAAGACAAGATCTACAGTTTATAACAAGTCGTCTATACGGTTTTACACAAACTAAGCAAATCAAGGGGGGAAAAAACTGATTAAATGAGAAAAAGCAACAAGAAATGTATATAAAAAGCCATACATATGAAACTTTAAAATCAGGACCAGAAGCAGAATATGAATGTATTCACATTTTGAAAAAAGGCATGTCTTAAAAAAGAAGCAATCACAATATTTTAGCAAAAATGAGGGGGTGCGGTAAACTAAGCACTCGACACCTATAAATGACCAAACTATCAGGCAACTCAGATGATAAAATAAGACTGTTTCACTATAAAACACTGAACTCGGTGGGGTTGAAGTGAACAAACCAACAATGATAAAAGAAATAAAACGACGCACTTAAACATCCGGGCGATTTGCGAATTTAAAAATTTGTATTTTAAGAGCCTGTGCACACGGACTACTGCACAGGTGTGAAGATCCTACATCTGAAACAGTCCGGTTTGGTAGTTGCTTTGAAATTGTTGGCACAAACCATTGGTAACTAATAAGGTGTGCTTAGCATGATAATGTTTTCAATGGAACAGTTAATTGTGCATCATCTTTTTGGATCCCTTGATGTTAACAGGCTACATACTTGTCCTTCGATTTTGCATGCTTAAAATTATGCATTATTTTCCCATGCAAAAAATAAAAATAAAATAATAAAATAAATCAATTGTGCTCAATCACATTGTGAGCAAACATTTAGGTTAATAATGAGCTTAAAAATAAGAGAAAGAGAAAAACAATACAGTCTGGCATGGCAGGCAACACCAAAAGCACACTTATCAGATAATAAAAAAAAAAAAAAATATTGACATAGCCTATTAAAACCCTTCGAAAAATATACCCACCAATTTTCAATGAAGCCCCCTATCTTTTCATTTCTTTTTTTTGAATTTGCCCACCATCTCGTTCTCGCTTGTGTTGTTCACTTTTGAACAATCGATGGCGTCTTCCTCTTCATCTTCCTCTTCGTCTTCTGGGTCTGCGTCGTTCTCGCTCGCCCTGGTCTCTTCATCATCGTTTTGATTTTGCGACGAGTCGTCAGAGGTGCGGGATTGTTTGGGAGAGGGCGCGTCGGTCTCTTCTTCATCCGGGTACTCCGAGGGAAGTTTTTCGAGCACGACAGCCAGTCTGACTTTGCTTGGGCGCCCTCTCTTACGACGTGGAGCGCCGTCAGCATTCGCCCCTTCTGCACTTCCACCTTGGGCCTTGATTTTGCCTGTACCTGGTGGTCGGCCTCTCTTGCGAGGAGTATCTCCAACTTTCTTTTCGACAATCTTGACTTTCTTGCCAGAACCTGGAGGGCGGCCCCTCTTTCTAGGAGTTCCGTCTGCGTTTCGTCGAATGATCTTCAGTTTGGTGCCGGTGCCGGTGCCAGAGCCCGGGGGTCGGCCTCTCTTTCGAGGAGTTCCATCAGCCCGCTGGATCGTCTTCACCTTGTTGGCCGAGCCTGGAGGGCGGCCTCTCTTTTTTGGGGTCCCATCTGAGGATTTGGCAATTGAAACCTTGGCAGGACCTGCAGGCCGACCCCTCTTCCTCTTCATTGAGCCCGCCGGCCTCCCTCTCTTTCGTGGAGAGCCATTAGAGACATCAAGGCTGATTTCGCCACTACCTTGTTTATGGTCTCCAGCGTCGCCAGATTTGCGAGGTCTTCCCCTTCCCCTTTTTGCCTTGGCACCTTCGGCGATGGGATGGATGCGGGGTCTTCCGAGAGGCTTTGACAGTTTCCGCTTGCGCTGTAAACTCAACCTTTGAAGTCTTTCTGATTCTTCCTCAGGCGTTAGAGGGATCTTTCTCGGCCTACCGGGCATTTTTATCTTCTTTGGTCGACCACGTTTCTTCACCTTGGTCTTTATGACTATGTCAGGAGAAAAGAAGTCCACCTTTTTCGATGGCCTGGCATTATGTGTTGGTGCTTTCTCAGCAGTGAACTTCTTATTGAGTGACCCTCGTGGTCTGCCTCTTCCACGTTTGGGTGGATGGGTGCTGCCATTGGGCAGAGGGCTCTCGGATCCTTCTTTATTCTCAATCTCCATCACGTTGCTGCTTCTCGCTCCCAACTTCAGGCGTATCAGTGCCACAATTGTCTATTTGGTGCTGAGATTCTGAAAACAACAAGACCAGAAAAAAAGGTTTCACATGAAGGTACAAAACATTTGAATGAAGTGCTTGAATAGACCTCATTGGTTTCCCTCCAAATCCAGAATTTACTATTTCCATTTTTTTTTTGTAAGCGTATAACGACAAAAAGTTATTTGCACACCCTGTATTTTCATGGGGGGAAAGTGTGTTCATTTGTTTATTTAAACTTTATTTTAGAGGAGAAATTAGTTTACTGCAGACCTAGCCAAAAGAAAGACCAAAGGGGGAAAAAAAGCACATTTAAAACCACAAATAAATTAAAACTTTACAGTCCAGGTACAAAAAAAAAAAACTATATTTATTCACAATATATTATTCTATATAAGATTACTTGGATAAGGCTGAGGCGTTTGTGATACACTTCACTAAATTAATTTAGTTTATTCATAACATATTAGGGCATTTATATTACAGTTTATAAAAAAAAAAAAAATAAAAAAAAAAATAAAAAAAAAACTATTTATAGTTTATAGTAAAAAAACAACACGGAAGTAAATTAAGTTTCACAACTGAATTAAATGGAGTTGTTTAGCTAAAAACCAAAGAGCAAAATGTCTACATTAATATTGAATAGGCACAAATATTTAAATATAAAAATGCACTCAATGAAAAACATTTTTATAAGAATGGAAGGGGTATGAGGTGCAGTGGTGTTTTTTTTTATTTTTTTTTTTTTATAATTTTGGGAGTTTATTTTAAAACTGACCGAATCGTTTGTAGCGCTGTTTGAACACACAAGACAAAAGAAAACCCATCTCAGTATTTACAACAGAAGAAGCATCATACAGAAGTTAGAGCACGCTGCTAGCGTACTTCATGCATGCTTAACGGATGCAAATGGACATCTTTATCACAGCATGAAAAAAATGCATCGTTTTATACCGCGAGATCTTACATATTGCAAAAATATTGACGATAATATTCTATTTGCTTTTAAATTTTTATGGAGCAATAACGCAAAATTTGTGAGAATAATTTCAAAATACACACGATTTCATGCAGTATGGCACGCATAAAAGAGCGGATGCTGTAGACTGGCTGCCATCATGTACAGTGAAGCCCGCGAGCTTTTGTAGTTCCAGGTAAAATGTGAGGCACTGGCGATTTTTGTTAGCTGCCTGCTAACCCGACTAAGACAACTTTTCAATGGAAAAAGAGACGGCTTTCATTCGTTCGATATTAAAAAGCGGCAAATATTCGAAACACAACGCACCTTACTCGTAAAGCGCTTTCACAACAGCAGAGATGATCTTTTTCATGCATTCGACAATATTTTCGATGCAAACAGCATCGGACAGTGGGCGGGCGACTGTGATTATTTGAAAGGCAATGCCAGTTCTTCCTCGTCTCTCTCTCCGGACCGAAGGTTCATAGCATAGCGCCGCCTACTGTACTGGAGTGTGCAAGCGCGAAGAATGAATGTATGAGTAAAATTAAATAACCAAGTTATGTGTGCGTGTGAATATTTTGTGACAGATCCAAATCATGTAAGCTATATTACTGTATAGCTAGAGAACACAAGGATACAATAATTCCAGTTATGTGTAGCTGAGAAGTAAAATGCAAAAGTGTACAAAAGTGGGTCTTTACGGTTCCATGAATGTGTTTTTATTTTTAAATACATTTGTTTAATAACATAAAATGGACATATTGTCTGACAGATACAGCTAAATGACTTGAGATTTCACATCTGTCTCTGTACACACACACACACAAAGGATTGCCCGCCGTTTTTAGCCAATCAGAAACGCTATATTCTTTTCAATCATTTGCCGCGTTTCGCTTTGCTAACATCCGGTTTGCTGGCTTATATTGGGGGCGGGATTTCAGGGAGAGGGTTCTAGTTGAAAGAGAAGAGAACAAAACAGCTTCAACATTACAAGGGGTGAAAGAATCATAATAATCATAGAAATAATATGCCTAATTATATTGTTTAATTTCTTTCTTTTATGGTGAATAATGAGGTAAATAATGTAAACAGAAATATAATTAAAAAAATAATAAAAACAGAGATTTACCACAATAAGAAATTCTCGAACAAATATATATATATATATATATATATATATATATATATATATATATATATATATATATTTCCGGTCTGCAGTGGTCAGTATCTATCAAAAGTGGTCCAAGGAAGGAACAGTGGTGAACCGGTGACAGGGTCATGGGCGGCCAAGGCTTATTGATGCACGTGGGGAGCGAAGGTCTCAAACAGACGAGCTACTATAGCTAAAATTGTTCAAGAAGTTAATGCTGGTTCTGATAGAAAGGTGTCAGAATACACAGTTCATCGCAGTTTGTTGCATATGGTGCTGCATAGCCACAGACCAGCCAGGATGCCCATGTTGACCCCTGTCCACCGCCAAAAGCGGCAACAGTGGGCACGTGAGCATCAGAACTGGACCACGGAGCAATGGAAGAAGGTGGCCTGGTCTGATGAATCACGTTTTTTTTTACATCACGTGGATGGCCGGCTTTGGATCTGCTGCTAACATCTTGGTGCCAGATACCACAGCACACCTTCAGGGGTCTAGTGGAGTCCATGCCTCGACGGGTCAGGGCTGTTTTGGCAGCAAAAGGGGGACCAACAGAATATTAAGAATCCATAATGTCATAATGTTATGCCTGGTCGGTGTGTATATATATATATATATATATATATATATATGTGTGTGTGTGTGTGTGTGTGTGTGTGTGTGTACACTAAAAAAATGCTGGGTTGTTTGGGTCAAATATGGACAAACTCAACAGTTAGGTTTAAAATGTAATTATTAAAAAAAAATGATATATATATATATATATATATATAGAGAGAGAGAGAGAGAGAGAGAGAGAGAGAGAGAGAGAGATAATACTGTCAATCTGTTTTTACTGAAACTGAGAAAGGAATTTTGCTTGGTAATGAAGCTTCCAGTGCACACATAGGCCTACAGGTACAACAAGACACATAATAATAAAATTAACAAATAAAAATATGAAAAAGTATAAAGACACAGTCAGGTTAAGTCACACGAATAGACATATTTAACAAAACTGTAGACCTGCTTAAGAATACTTGGCTTATATTGCCATGTATATAGAAAAGTCTAAGTATATTTGCCCTTTTGATTGAGATATAAGAAAAGTGTAATTAAATATTCTACTTGGCTTGGTTGTGTTTCCTCTTTTTTTTAGTAGCCCATTTTTGTTTATGAGAGTACACTTTCAGTAGAATACTTTCACAAAGAATACTTTCAGTAAAATATAGTTTAAAAATAGTTTTAATAATGCAAGAACTTAACATCATACTTAGTTTAATATATGTGTGTGTGTGTGTATGTATATATATATACACCTATCAGGCATAACATTATGACCACTGACAGGTAAAGTGAATAACACTGATTATCTCTTCATCACGGCACCTGTTAGTGGGTGGGATATATTAGGCAGCAAGTGAACATTTTGTCCTCAAAGTTAATGTGTTAGAAGCAGGAAAAATGGGCAAGTGTAAGGATTTGAACGAGTTTGACAAGGACCAAATTGTGATGGCTAGACTACTGGGTCAGAGCATCTCCAAAACTGCAGCTCTTGTGGGGTGTTCCCGGTCTGCAGTGGTCAGTATCTATCAAATGTGGTCCAAGGAAGGAACAGTGGTGAACCGGTGACAGGGTCGCGGCCAAGGCTCATTGATGCACGTGGTGAGCGAAGGCTGGCCCGTGTGGTCCGATCAAACAGACGAGCTACTGTAGCTCAGATTGCTCAAGAAGTTAATGCTGGCTCTGATAGAAAGGTGTCAAAATACATCGCAGTTTGTTGCGTATGGGGCTGCATAGCCGCAGACAAGTCAGGGTGCCCATGCTGACAGCAAAAGGGGGACCAACACAATATTAGGTCATAATGTTATGCCTGATCGGTAAAGTACTGAAAAGTAAGGTTAGTGCCAGGAAGTACTGAAATATACTCAACAAAATAACACACATAACAAAACACATAAAGTATACTTGAAAAAAACACGAGCTTTTAAGTTTACGTGATAAAAACTTTTAATTATAAATTGTATTATACTTCTTTTTTTGTAAAGAAATGCCAATATAAGAATAAATTAATGGAACACTAAAGAATACATTTACATCATTTGAACTATGCTGTCCTTGAATGTGATGCCAGAAAGATCAAATCATTATTTGTAAAGGAAGTAAATATTGCAGTGTATCAGGGTTGAAGAGAAAGTGAGACAAATTAAATGCATAAAGCATTTTAGAAAAAAATACAATAAAATAATACTTAATGTAATAAAAGCCAAATTTACATACAATTTTGTGTAGCACTTCATTACCCATTAAAATGTATGATGATGAATAGGGCTGATATTCTTTCAAATAATGTGACTAAATTTGTATCATGTCATGACAGTAAGTCATGAGGGCACAAAAAAAAGATTGACTATCCTCTATTAAACCCATCGCAGTGGAGAAAAGCATTAGAAAATTATTTTCAAGATGTGTATAAAGTGAAAATAGTCTCTGATGGGTGCTGAAGTTCCCCATTATGCATAGTGAGATTCCCCATTATCAAACGCTGGGAAACCTCCTTTAGGCCCTGGGAAAGAAGAACATTGTTGTTACTTTTAATCATTTCTTCTGCATTTTATGTTTCCATCTTTTTTGTGTGCGATTTCTCCTACGCACCTATCTATTGCCTGCAGGTGTGCGAGGGTAATTGTTAATTGAATGTTCCCATCTTTCCAAACACCATGTGAAATTGTATATTTTCTCTGCCTTATATAAAACAAGACATTTGGTAAGGAACCAATTGCTTTCCACAAAACATAGGCAAATACTCAAACCAGCTCATGCTTGATAATGGTGAGGGGCTTTCAAAATGAAACTATGCTATAGACAAAAAGGTTATTTGGTACCCTGCGTGTGTTTGTCTGGAGCAGAACATTTAGACCACCTGCTGATTTCAATGCTCAGTCTCATCAGTTCGTTTGCATTGTTGTGAAACAAATTTCTGGTGTGGGTGTCAACTGAATCCACTGCATACCAGATGGTAAAAGATGATGTTCCGTATCTCATGTCTCAAAGCACCAGTAGAAAGGAGTGGGACTGTTTCTCTTTGCCTACTCAGATCCAGGGCACTTTTTGGAGAGAGCCTGTGCTCTGCGTATAACTTAATCATAACTGTTTAGTTTCATGGTTTGAGGCACTGAGTAGAACAAAATACATGGATATATGGCTGGGAGAAAATGTGATGCAGATTATATAATCCTAAAGTTATCCACAGGTTTGCTTTGATTTTCAGGCCACTGCATAACGTTTCAGATCAGATTTAATGGTTTATTTTCAGATTACACAAAAATACCAAACCAATGTCTAAATGAATGTATCAGATAAAGGATTAAATATAAAAGGTACAATAAATATGCTCCGTGTGAAACATACAAAGTACAAACATGAAGCCAACACTCAAATCCTATAAGGAATCATACATAGTATAATAGTCTAATTGAAAAATAAACAACACATATACACATTCTCTTTATGTTCGCTCTGTCTCGCGCTGTAAAATACAATTATCTTCACTGCAGAAAAGCACCATGTCTCGTATGAGCTGCTCCGGGGCAACATCCATCACCAAAGCGTTTGGCAATAATGAGCACAAGATGGCAGGCTAGCCCGTAAAATGGTTTCATGGAACAGATCCACATCGAAGCCTCAGGAGAAATGTATAGGGGTCGTGAACCTAGGCTGGCGTTGGATTGGTCGCTCCGAGTGGTCAGGGCACAAAGTCAGCCAATAGGTACCGTCCCCGACATCTGCGTCAAAGTGGTCTGAAGCTGATATCACTGCTGTCTGGAAATCTGTGGCGGCGTTTCAGGTAAGGTGGAGTAGAAGTAGCATAGCGAGTTTAAACAGTCAGTCATGCTAATGGTGTGCCTGTGGTAACGTCAGTCACGACATAAGACGCGTTCAGAGAAAAACGAGAGGGGAATCGTACATAGGCAAAATATATGAATTAATTAGACGTTACCTAGGATAATGTGTCAGTCAAATCATAAAAATTATGGCAAGATCAGAATCAAGATCACGTGTCGTGTTTACATCGACTTGGCACTGATGTCATAATATACAGCTGTGTTCCCAAGGACCTCACCTGTGACCTTTGAAGACATCACAGGTTAAGGGTCTCAGGGACACAGACGTACACTAGTTCAAATTCAAAGTATTCAAATGAACTCAAAAGTGAGGGTGAAATTCACGCTCTGTGTTCGTTTGAATGTAGCATTACTTAAAGGTTAATTAAAAGAATCTCAGCAGTTTTTTCCCACAAATTGCATGTCATAGACATAAGATTTTATTGTACATTCTCAAGTAGATATACACAAATAATTAAGACCACAGATTTATGACACAGCTTTTTATTATTTATTTTATTATTATTATTATTATTTCTATTTTTAAAAAAATCAATATAGTTCAACACACCTTATGCTATACTGAAATATATATATATATTTATATATATAAATAATTTAGGGTCTGTAAGTGCAAGTTTTCTTTTTTTTAATGCATTAAATTTAGCAAAATTGACAGTTTCTATTTATTTAAATTGATTACTTTCTATTTATCGAATGGACAAAATACTAGAAAAAATGTATTGCGGTTTTCACAAAAAAACTGTTTTCAACATTGATAATAATAATAATTGTTTCTTGATCGTCAAATCAGCATATTATAATGATTTCTGATGTGACACCGAAGACTTGAGTAATGATGTTGAAAATTTAGCTTTGCCATCACAGAAATAAATTTCATTTTAAAATATAATAAAATAGAAAACAGTTTTTTAAATTGGAATAATATTTCACAATATTACTGTATTTTTTATCAAATAAATGCAGCCTTGGTGAGTATGAGACAAACATGATTAAATCTTACCGACCCCAAACTTTTGAACTGTATAACGATTGATCTTGGATGAGGACACTTCTTTACCGTACTACGTACCTTCGTCAGATTTGCCAAAAGAAAAAGCAAATGCATCAATCTCAAAATGACGGTTTCTTCTCCAAATCGAGTGACGTCTCTGGAAGTCCTGAGGCTGCGACCTGTGGCGAACAAAAACAAGTTTTAACATACTAAACTCATTTTAACCCTCAGGAACTGACAGCAACCGCCTAATGAACACAGAAATTAAGGCTTAGCATCTCAGCTTCAGCACCATAAACGAGTGCGCAGTTTGTTCTGTCCGGCCCCCTGGTGGCAGACACTGAACACGACGCTTGAACCAAATGAACCCAAAGACAGATATGCACTGCCAGCAAACTGTCTCTGCCCTCTCTCTCTGGCTGCCCTCCTTTTCTGCGAAGCCACAAACACAGAGGCATCGGTGTGTACGTGAGAGACAAACACATAGGTGATATATCTATAAATCTGTGATGCATATCATAAACCTCCCGGCCTTCGTGCGATAGATCGTGCGACAAAGGTGGCGCGTTGCGGTTCGAAGATGTATAGAAAGCACGCAGTACCAGAAAACAGCAAACGCTGCTCTCTCTTCCTCTGTCTCTCTCGGTCTTGTAGTGCCCCAGTTTTAAGGCTCTTTCGAAAGAAGAGTAGAGGGGGAAACAGCAGACAAAAAGGCAGATTTGGAAAGGCATGCAGGGAAAAACAACAGTTTGCAGGGTTACAAGGCAACGTCAAACGTTTAAAAAGCCAAACATAGAAGTCGAAACAGCACTGCTTCTTCTTCTGCAGTCTTTTGTTCACTATTCCTGCTCGTCCCAACCTAATTTATGGCTGAACACGCGTTCACGGACATGCACGGTACGCCTCGTATGTTATACACTTAAAGAGTTGTCACGAAATCCGCTATAGTGTCTCCCGAGCGCGATGCGACGTTCGCTTCCTTAGAGCTGTACGATAAACTAGTTTCCTCCATCCCTGTTTGACTTCTATCTCTCCACGGTCCCCCTGCGCTCTCCTCTCTTCTTCTCCCTCCTACCGTGGCGTTGATGCTGTGACACTCGTAGCGATCATGAGATAGGTGCGCTTTGAGCAGCCCACCATTATCTGACGCCGTCCCCTCTTCTCTTCCCTTTCTCTCTGTTTCTCCCTCCCTTCCTCTCATTACTCCTTCCTCCCGCCCGACAGAAACCATGTCTAATCCCCCCAGCATCATAAATCAGTGTCACCTAAACACTAACGCACCCAACCAGCGTGTGCTGTGGACGTTCAGACCTAGTGCTGCTCCCTGTCGTCACTGTCCCTGCCTCCGCGTCTCGCTCCGCTTCCTCTAACCAACACCCCCCCCTTTCTTCTCCTACTCTCTTGCGTTTTGTCCATAGAATATCTGCCTTTCTCTCTCTCTCTTTCTCCCCCCCACAGCAATGTCTGGCACTCGAACGCAAGAACAGTCATAACACCTTGTGATTGATCTCAAGGCTTGGAAGGGTGTCTTTGTGTGTGAAATGGAACAGATGAGACAATATGGGATAGATGGGGAGATTGTGAGTTAAAGATCATTTCGGAGATGGAGAGAAAGAGAGAGACTCCTCTCCCAGACAACAAAAGCTGAGGTGATTACCCTGCAGTAATAAAAAGTGTCACCAGCCATCATGCTGCATTATACTAAACTCCTTCCTTTGACAGAACGATTTGATCCAATGACAGGTTGGAATAACTCAATTAAGCCCGTTTGAGGAAACTGTGCATTCATGTTAGGTTACACAATTTCAATTCACTGTATGTAATATGATACATTTATATAAGCTAGTAGGTTACATAATAATCTAAAGACATATACTTAGTTTTTAATAACATACACTGGAGGATGAAAATCTGAGACCACATTGGTCATGTGGGATTTAAATTTGGAAATAAAAAGGATTTTTTAATAATAAACATGATAAAATACAAGACAATTGAGACAATTAAGAAAATTAAGACACTGAGTAAAAAATAATTTAAGATTGTGTAATATTTATACTATTTGGAATATTTATACTAATAATTTAAGTGATTGTGTGACTCATTTATTATGTACAATAATAATAATTATAATTATAATATTAAAATAAAACAATAAACGTATCAAATTAAAAGGAAGTGAAAATAAATAATAATAATAATAATGACACTTTTATTGTTTCTTTGTTTTTAATGCAATCACTTTTTATATTCTTTATATGAAGCACCTTCAGCATGTTTATGTATGATATAGATGTAAATAAAATAAATTGTTAAATGTATTTTTTTTATTTATGTATTTTATTTTATTTTATTTTTTATTGTAACACGGTGGCTGTAATAGCACATGACGATAGAGAATCCAAAAGAACAGTCTTTACGACAAACACTCAGGAGAAAACGGAGAAATACAAGGAACTAAGGAAAATTCAGGACTTAAATACACAGGTAATGATTAACGTAACTTAGGAACACGTGCAAACTCAATGAATTACCATGGAAACAAACTAGCAAAGGGAACACAGGTAAAACAGGAACAGAACACAACGGAAAACAGAACTACACGTGACAGGGATAGTATATAAATAAATAATACCTTGAGAAAGCTATACGTTGATTCCGATTCATCTTAAGGGCAAATGATCAGCTGTCATAGGATTCCTGGAAGTACGTGAGGCTGCCATCTTTGTTTTAATGGACAGAAACACCTGGCAGCAGAAAATCTACAACAATATAAATGAAATACTTGTGATTTATATGTTACTTGGTAAATTTTTACTTGGACAATTTTGGCATAATACACACTTAAATATGATTAGCTAAGTTTTCATCCACCTATTTTTATGCACATTTTGGGATATTGCATAAAAAAAAACGCTGAATAGAAACGCCAAGATGCGCATAAATTAAAAAAAATTCCATAAAAAAACGTATGCACTCAATTTATTCGATAAGAAGACATGCGCATAAACTACGATGGATATACATTTACAGAATAAATTCCTTGATGCGCAACAAAAAACCTCACGTGACTTTACTTCAACAGAGGATGTGATTGGATGATCTGGTTTAATTCCTTCCAGAAATGTCTCACATGATTATGTTCCCGAACACCAGCATCCAAACGCAAGATCACATGACAGCATTTATTGCATTTCATCTGTGCGATCTGAGACGCAAGTCATTTATGGTGTACGAAAAAAGAGCCACAGTGGCTTCCCCAATTGCAGCAACTTCAATTTTATTACAGATATTTTGCGAAATTTTCCCAGGAAGTGACGATTTTGTTCTCTTGAATACATGGGATGGAAACGCTGCTTTATTAGCAAACGTTTTATGCGATTTTCCGATTTTGCGTCAAGTGAATTTTGTTAGTTAAATTTGAGTGTAACATAGCTAATGCCGTCAAAAGAGAAAGATGCTTTTTGTACCCAGATGGTGTAGTTACAAAATCTACCAGCAGGGGTTAACTAATGCTAACCAGTCAATTAATCACCACTCTGGTATCAATTGAAATATACATCGAGTATATAATCTTCAGGATCTGAATACCAACAGCCTGTGCACAATACATATTCATGATCCATATTGTGAATTCACCAAACACACACTGATGATGGAGCCGAATAAACAAACAAACAAACAAAGAAGTTATACAACCAATCATGGACATATTGAAAAGGGAAACAAACAATCAGACGGATTAATCAAAAGATAATGAGCCAAAACACCAGAGACAGACAGAGTGTTTGGGGAAAATCAAGTGAGCAAGAATCAGGTGATTATGACAGAAAGCTTGATGCAATTTTATACTGTGAAAAACTGATGGGGATCAAGGTGATGCTTTCAAAATTTCAATACAGTAGCTTGCATTATGATGCGAGATATTTAGAAAAAAAACATCCCTTGAGACAGCTGTCCTAGCATGCAATTATATGAATGCATCAAAATATATGGTGCATTTGTTTACGCCACTCAAATCATTCTCATTATATAATCAAACATTTGAAAAATCTGGAATTTTCCATCAAATCATAGTTTCTCACATGGGAGTGCTTTTATTTGTGCAGGTTTTTATGTGCACAGGACCATTTCTTTGTTCTCGAGTCAGTCTCGATCCAGTCTCTCCTGAGTACGATTCTTCTGTTTCTCATAATGTGGAGCTGAACGTCTTGGTGTGTGTTTACGTGTCTGGAAAATAACAACGACAGACACAGATTGCTGATATGTGCTCTTTTTATCTCTTAGAGGAGAAGGGCAACGCAATGCGGATCCTGGCAGACCGTGTGAGCGGGTAGACAGTCAGCAGGACAGACAGAGAAGGAGGAGACTAATCATTCATAAGAGAGCTGGAGAGATGATTGGGGGGCTAATTGCAAACACACACTGACCACACAACTTAAAACCCATCCAAATGTCTTGCTATTATTATAATGTATGTGCTTGAGAAGAAAAGAACAGCTGTTTGCACCTGAAAACACACTAAAATGAGATAATTTGAAGATTACGGGTAATGGAAAATTGATAATGAAGTGCTGCCTGGTTTTGTCTAAAATACTCTTCAGTATTGAGGAAATATGAGAAGAATGAGAGCCACAGCATTGCTATTGCTCCATGTATTGAACCATAAATATCTGTGCGAATTGAGTCATTTTTTCCAATGACAGAACAATTTCTCCTCTTCCAGTTTTGTCAGCTATTGTGTACTTATCTTGTAAGTATCTGTGCGCGAAATAAACATTTTATATCAACATATCTATATTATATTATATTATAATATATTATAGCCCAGCTAGACATGCTTACTGTCTATTTATTCAGCAACATGTTAAATACTTTTTTATTCTGAGTAATACTTTCTTAGCTGTTCAGTATAATCACAATAATCAAAACAGCCATTAAAACTGATCATTTAATTTTGCAGTGATATCAACTTAATGTTTAAAAAAAACCCACCTTAAATGGCTATATGTAGAATTTAGAAACCCTTGTTATTAGTGCCACCAGTGGCTGTTAAGTGAACTGCAGCTATATCTTCACAGCTTCCTCAAGAACCAATATGGTTAGTTCTCGTGTTACGCAGCACGTTTGAGCTTCCACAAGAACCAATGAGGTTCATTCTGGTGTATTACGCAGCATGTTTGAGCTTCCGTAAGAACCAGTGAGGTTCATTCTAGTGTGGTACGCAGCACGTTTGAGCTTCCTCAACAACCAATGAGGTTCATTCTGGTGTGTTACGCAGCACGTTTGAGCTTCAGCAAGAACCAATGAGCTTCATTCTCGTGTGTTATGCAGCACGTTTGAGCTTCCGCAAGAACCAATGAGGTTCATTCTCGTGTGTTACGCAGCATGTTTGAGCTTCCTCAACAACCAATGAGGTTCATTCTGGTGTGTTACGCAGCACGTTTGAGCTTCAGCAAGAACCAATGAGGTTCATTCTCGTGTGTTACGCAGCACGTTTGAGCTTCAGCAAGAACCAATGAGGTTCATTCTCGTGTGTTACGCAGCATGTTTGAGCTTCCTCAACAACCAATGAGGTTCATTCTGGTGTGTTACGCAGCACGTTTGAGCTTCAGCAAGAACCAATGAGGTTCATTCTCGTGTGTTACGCAGCACGTTTGAGCTTCAGCAAGAACCAATGAGGTTCATTCTCGTGTGTTACGCAGCACGTTTGAGCTTCAGCAAGAACCAATAAGGTTCATTCTCGTGTGTTATGCAGCACGTTTGAGCTTCGGCAAGAACCAATGAGGTTCATTCTCGTGTGTTACGCAGCACGTTTGAGCTTCCGCAAGAACCAATGAGGTTCATTCTCGTGTGTTACGCAGCACGTTTGAGCTTCCACAAGAACCAATGAGGTTCATTCTCGTGTGTTACGCAGCATGTTTGAGCTTCCACAAGAACCAATGAGGTTCATTCTAGTGTGGTACACAGCATGTTTGAGCCTGCTCAACAACCATTGAGGTTCATTTTCGCGCATCAAGCAGATTTCATTAAATATCTTAATTTGTTTTTCGAAGAAAGTACGAAAGTCTTACAGCTTTGGAATGTTAGGGTGAGTAAATGATGAATATTTTTTTTTTCATTTTTGGGCGAACTAAGAATTCATCAGTTCATAGCAATGTGGATATGCTTGCACAAGATCTGCAATTTACCAGCATCATGTCGACAGATGAGGTATTTAAAATTACACTGTTATGATAGTTTGATTATAAAGTATAGGCCTATTTGATACTATAGACTATATAGATCTGGCTATGTGAGATTATAGTTTGAATGAATAATTTTTCTTTGCATGACACATTGACATTACAGTACAGTACATTGCAGTGGCTCTTTTAGCATTATCCTGAACATAATCATTTGTTTCATGTGTCACATAACGGAAGAGAGGCTCTCAGGAGTCTGCAACGTGCGTAAACCACATCTTTTTGATAAAAAAAAAAATCAGTCTATACAGTTGGGGAAGGTCTTGTTTTTTGAGTTTCGTTACAAGCTGTTTACACATTGGCAATAAAAAGGGATTTATACATCTTACATATAGCCCCTTTCATTTAGAATCTCATACAATTTAAAATAAGTTTTTAAATATAATGAAAAACAACTTAAATACAAATTTGTATATTTGGCATTTCAAACATTAATTATTAATTAATTATCATATTTTTTTCAAATTCCTAATATGCTGCAAACATGTTGACATTTATCAGTAATTCACACTGAAAAATGAAATGCATTTAAAACTGCACTCACAGCAGTTGAATGTATTCTATTTGAATTCCACTTCAATTTCACATTCAAATTCTGCATCCAATTTTGCTTTAGGAACCGAACTGCAATTTAAAAAGCTTTCTCAATTAAATTCTTAATGTTGAACATTTATGCATTTGGTTTTTTCTAAAGTGACTTAAATTGCATCCAAGGTATATCTGATCAGTTCATGCATTCCCTGGGGATTGAACCCAATACTTAGTGTTGCTAGCAGCGCCATCCTCTATACTGTTTGAGCTACAGGTTGAACAACCCTATTAGGTACACATTTAACCTCTTGTATAATTTACACGTCAATCTGTTATATCTACCGTTTGGTTTTTAATTAGAAACTTACTAGACTTCACAGATTTGTTGGAGCCCTCTTGTGGATGGGGGCATTTGGGCACTCACCCAAACTGTCCATATGGTAGATAGGGGCGACTAACAGCCTGTTAATGAATGCAACAAACACTGAAACTACAAAAACAACAACAATGAAAGCTCTGCTGTGCTGATTCACACCATATGTTTTTGTTTGTGTTCAACCTTGCAGCTCAATTTTAAGGCAAAAACAATTGAAATGCTTTATCTATATGCAGGTGATGGTCATTCATACTCACCTCGACGTAATGGTGACGCCGCAGGGAAAGCTAGAAGGTTGTACAGTTAACTCCAGGCTGATTATGATGCAAAACCATACAACCAACTACCTCAGCCTGCAGCGCACTGTCTCGTGGTTTGATTTCTACATACTCTCACAGGCAGGTGTCAATATATTTCATGCATAATGTCTTCCCCTACTGGACAACTTATGTAAAGCAACACATCATGCACTTGAAAAAATGACATTACTGTTATGCACAAGTACTTCCCAAAGAGTTTTGATGTTAACATTCAAATTTTTGCTCATTCAGAAAACAATGACACAAAAAAAATAAAAATCAAAAGGAAATGCTCCTATAAAAAAAGAATATAAGCATTAAAATGTAAATCAATAAATGAGCAAATAAAAAATATTAAAGAGAAGGTTAAGCCTCTCGACCTCTTTCGGCTGTCTGATTGACTTAGTGGTTAGTTCACCCAAAGATGAAACTTCTCTCATTATTTACTCACCATCATGATCCAAACCCGTAAGACTTTCATTCATTTTCGAATCAGAAAAAAAAAAAAAACATATTTTGTTTTGTCCAAGTCTTCTGAAGAAGCACACTTATCAAATATGATACGGAAGCTCAAATGTGTGTTGATGTGCAAAAAACAACAAGGTTTGTTCTTATGTGTCAAGACTGAGCTTCCGTTAACCATATATGATTAACTCTATGGGCCCTATTTTAACGATCTAAGCGCATGGTAATGCCTAATGGCAATTAGGGCGTGTTTAGTTTAACGACGGGGAAAACGGTTGGCGCGTTCGGCACATGGTCTAAAAGGGTTGCCTCTATTCTCTTAATGAGTAATGGGTGTGTTTTGGGCGTAACATGCTATAAACCAATCAGAGTCCCATCTCTCTTTCTCATTAAAAGACAGGTGCGCTTGCACCATGGCGGATTCGCTATTTACATGGAGGAATATAGACACCCTCAACCTGACAAGTAAGTTTAAATATTGTGTGTATTGCCATGACTGGTTAAATAAGTAGCCAATTTCATTCGTCATTACTGCAAATAGTTAATTCTAACACATGCAATGACTATCCATGACATGTAGGCATTTTTATCTTTATGTACACGATAATAATCTTTTACATTGTAATCCTTTTATTTTTAATATTTAAAAATGTTTATGTGCTGCTGCACGTCCCTGTGTGTGTAATAAGCAGAGTGTATGCACCCGCATATAGGCCTAAACGCGCCCTTTAAATAACACAAAAAATACTGCGCTATTGACTTTAGAACAGGTTTTTGTTTGAGGCAACTATTTAGTTGCCTCAAAATAGCAACGCGCCAACAATGCGCCTTAACACACCTTGTTTTCAGATCAGCATGATCTGGACCATGGCCGCACAAATGGGCACAAATGCATTTGCTATTTAAACAACGTGCTGTAGGACGTGAAAATGATTACTGCGCCAGGATGAAACTAGTAAAATACACTTGCGCCGTGCCTGGCGCCACATTGCGCCAGGTGTATGATAGGGCCCTTAATATGTGACCAATGCTGGCAAAAGGAGTCGGAATGCGCACAGGATAATTTCGAACTATAGGCAAAACAACTGAAAAATTACGATTTTGGACGATTTTGAGGTTTCCACAAAAATGAGTTCATTAAGCCCTCGTCTAGCGATCCCAATGCTCCAAATAGCAATTAAACATCTAAAAGTATCTTTATTTGTACGTTTCGGAGAGGAGTACCTTTCATTTGTCCATGAAAACTCTCTCACTCGCGCTGACTGACAGATCCGACACGAGCGCACAAAGACGCTTCAGACTGTCTTGGCGAGTATTCACGCAAACATTATCTCTTCAGTCATTATGTCTTATGTGAACGTTTGGTTAACTGTTGGGGAAAAACACCTGATGTGTTACATTATTTTAGATCCGAGTGGTACAGTAGGTCTTAATATATAGGTTGTCTGTTTCATTATGCATGATGTTAACCAAGCAATTGTGGTATAATTGGGAAAAAAAAGGTGAATATATATTTTTCCTATCAATATTTGGTGTTGACTTGGTGTGTGTCAAATTTGGTGTTATTACCAGATATTTTAAGGTATAGTTGGTTTTGTTCAGAAAAACTTTAACTCGATTTCAAAGTCGAGCTACACTATCGACTTCAAACAGGTGTAGCTCAGTAATTTTTTTGTCAGATTCAAACAAATCATAGATCATTTTGAAGGTTTTTTAACCTTAAAAAAAAATAACAATAACTCATTCATTTAAAAACATTTGCACATATGTTCGCTAATCAATGTATATATGTGAATAAAAGCCTAAATCAAACCTGTCCATCAAATAAAGTGATTGTGACTTGGATAAGACTTGGATTAAACCTTTCGATTTCTTTATGGCCTTTTCAAATGGACTTTCAATGGAGGGACAGAAATCTCTACGGTTTCATTAAAAAAAAATCTTCATTTGTGTTTTGAAGATGAAAGAAAGTCTTACGGGATTCAACTGACATGAGGTTCAGTACTTGATGACAGAACTACCCCTTTAAGGAGTACACTATGGGAATGTATTATTTTCTTATGCCCAGACATGAACATCTTTATTCTTCATCTTTATCACAACCCTGAAGTCTGGAATCGAGGGACAGAATTGATTTCTCGACTATTATTTACTATTTACTATTGTTTCAAATTCTTACATTCATTCCATGTTTGAGATGAATCCTCAAATGAAGCTGAATGCACATATGAAAGACAAATCAAACTATGGAGATAAAAAAAGACCTTCTAAGAGAAGGAACTGGTATTTAAAATACAATTCAAGAGACTGACATTAAGTTTTTCATGAAGTTGAAAATACTAAAAAAAAATCAGGATGGATCAAGCCATCATAAATAGTGTTGTTGTTTAAAAGTCTTACTTATTGAACTACCAAAAACAACCTAAAAAAAAAAATCAGAATTATGGCACTTGAGGTACTTTGAAATTGCACATGCTTAGCAAAGTGACTTCATATGCAGTTCAAACAAGAAAAAGACCCTTCATCTGTTTCGTTTTGAACTTCTGTGTGTATGAACTCCTGGAAAATGAATCCAGCCTGTGGATCAGTCTATTTTTTCTAGTCTCTAGAATGAAGATTCTCTCATTTGTTTTCTTAAAAGTTAGTTTATCTGCAAACAATTATCAGATACTTGGCACCAGCCTTGAATTAAAAGTTATATTTCAGCCAAAAATGAAAAAAGTAATTATTTACTCACCCGCATGTGTTCCCAAACTATTATGAATGACATTCATTCTGCGCAAAACAAAAGCAGAAATGTTTTCAATTTTACATACAATTATTATGAATGAGGATTAAAGAAAAACATAAAAGCACCACTTAATCATAGATGTTACACTCGTGCACTATATATCAGTTGACAATAGTGTATTTTATGTCACTATTTTCATCTTAAAATTCCCCCTAGAAGTAGCAAACGGTCTCGTTCTGTTTTGGTTTCGTTTTCATTCAGTTTCTGTTTGCCAGTATTCTATGTCATTATTAGGGTGCGTCTCAATACGTGCGTCAGCTTCCTAGTTCAGTAGTCAGGGCACAGATCAGGGACCATTAAGGGCTGTCTCAATCGGAAAATCCTTCCAGTGCACTGAAACGTTCGCTTCCTAAAAAGTCTGTGAAAACCAGGGAGATCCAGTGCTCACTACATTCCCTTAATGCAAGTTCTGAAGCACGAAACATAAATTACGTAAGCCAACTCAATGCACATATTCACACGCAATAAATGTTATGTTTATTTCATATTTAATGTTATGTTTAGGTCCTTGCTGTCCTTACCAGTGCCTGAATTTGTGTACATGACATACTGATTCACAAGCTAGGAAGCTAGGGAGCTGATTAAAAGACGGAGCCTTAAGTATCCTTTGTTGCTGATTAGAGTTCCACACCTGTTCGCTGTTACGCTGATTACTCCCTGAATTTTCCGCTATTTGTGAGAAAACGCTTCCCTGCCAAACACAGAATTTTCCGTGTTTTCGCTGTTAAATGCTAGGGGGCGCTATTACGCATCTTCTGAATGAGTACAGAATCTCCTGATCAGAACACAGGCGAAGAAGACGCAAAAAAACAAGCGATCGTATGTAAGCAGATGCATATGTAAAATAACGTGGTCATCAACATTAAACAGCATATACACTCACCTAAAGGATTATTAGGAACACCATACTAATACTGTGTTTGACCCCCTTTCGCCTTCAGAACTGCCTTAATTCTACGTGGCATTGATTCAACAAGGTGCTGAAAGCATTCTTTAGAAATGTTGACCCATACTGATAGGATAGCATCTTGCAGTTGATGGAGATTTGTGGGATGCACATCCAGGGCACGAAGCTCCCGTTCCACCACATCCCAAAGATGCTCTATTGGGTTGAGATCTGGTGACTGTGGGGGCCATTTTAGTACAGTGAACTCATTGTCATGTTCAAGAAACCAATTTGAAATGATTCGAGCTTTGTGACATGGTGCATTATCCTGCTGGAAGTAGCCATCAGAGGATGGGTACATGGTGGTCATAAAGGGATGGACATGGTCAGAAACAATGCTCAGGTAGGCCGTGGCATTTAAACGATGCCCAATTGGCACTAAGGGGCCTAAAGTGTGCCAAGAAAACATCCCCCACACCATTACACCACCACCACCAGCCTGCACAGTGGTAACAAGGCATGATGGATCCATGTTCTCATTCTGTTTACGCCAAATTCTGACTCTACCATCTGAATGTCTCAAAAGAAATCAAGACTCATCAGACCAGGCAACATTTTTCCAGTCTTCAATTTTGGTGAGCTCGTGCAAATTGTAGCCTCTTTTTCCTATTTGTAGTGAAGATGAGTGGTACCCGGTGGGGTCTTCTGCTGTTGTAGCCCATCCGCCTCAAGGTTGTGCGTGTTGTGGCTTCACAAATGCTTTGCTGCATACCTCGGTTGTAACGAGTGATTATTTCAGTCAAAGTTGCTCTTCTATCAGCTTGAATCAGTCGGCCCATTCTCCTCTGACCTCTATCATCAACAAGGCATTTTCGCCCACAGGACTGCCGCATACTGGATGTTTTTCCCTTTTCACACCATTCTTTGTAAACTCTAGAAATGGTTGTGCGTGAAAATCCCAGTAACTGAGCAGATTGTGAAATACTCAGATAGGCCTGTCTGGCACCAACAACCATGCCACGCTCAAAATTGCTTAAATCACCTTTCTTTCCCATTCTGACATTCAGTTTGGAGTTCAGGAGATTGTCTTGACCAGGACCACACCCCTAAATGCATTGAAGCAACTGCCATGTGATTGGTTGATTAGATAATTGCATTAATGAGAAATTGAACAGGTGTTCCTAATAATCCTTTAGGTGAGTGTAAATCAAAAATGCCTAATGTTACTGAATGAAATGTCGACCCAGGACGAGTGCAAGCATCAGGGGTGTTGATGGACTCGATCTACTCCATCTATGTTTCATCATCGTTCTGAATCATGTTTAGTCATGTGACACATATTGAACCGATAGATATGTATGTTTATACAGGTTTTGTGACTGTTGCTATTCACTTTCACAATGTTGCTAAAGATGTTACTTTGTACACTCTTCATATTGCAGTCCTGCAAAGATGACAGAAAATTTACTCGCAATTGCTGTCCTGTGTCAAAACCTGAGCAGTTGCTTTTTAGATCAAACATATAATAGTGACTGAGTGCAACCTGGATGCATCGGTGAATGGTGAGATATTTTGCCAAATAAAATGATCCTGCCAGAAGAATATATGATGTCTGTTCCATCTGAATCATCTAAGTGAGCTTTTATGAGGGTTTACGTATGCGCAGTAAGGTACATTTTACGACGTTTCTGTGTGGATGAGAAACTTTTGGAAAACGCTAGTGTGGACAGAAAGCATTTTGAAAGAAAAATGCCATTTTCATATGTATCCGGATTAATGTAGACGTAGCCTCAGTTCAGTTCTCTCCTTTGTTTATGTTACTGTGTAGTTGCCTTGCTTGATTTTCTCCTACGTATTCCTGAGTTATCAAAAGACTTTCTGAATTTCATTCTGAGTCGTGCGTGTTATACTACATGTTACACAAGTGTACAAAACCTTCTTTTGTTCCTTTTCAATGAAACTGTTGATCTGGTTTACAAAACAAGACTGATTGGTTTGTGTATTAAATTGATTCAAATCAGTTCAAATCACTTAACGATCCATTCGCATCAGTTAACCGCTCACTAGAGGGAAAAATGATCAGATTATTGCGATTTTTGAGTGAACCATTCCTTTAACACGAAACGGTTAACATTCACACTGTTCCCAGACAACTGCAGACACATATGCTGGACAGCTCTGTTCCTCTGACAATGACAGAGATCTCCAGGGTGAGACGTGAATGCGCTCCAAACATTAACTGAGCGGTCTATTCAGCTCCTTTCCCATTCTCTGTCCTTTTCACAGTCAAACGCATTCATTTACCCGATGCAAACTAAACTACAAACCTAACCGTTGACAACTTGGCCTATGGATTTGTGCCTGCTCTTAATTTTGCTGTTGGTCACTTTTGCGGTTTAATATCCTTTAAGACTTTTGTCCTTCGCTTTCTGGCTCGGCTCCACCCTATCTTCCTCCCTCTTTCTTTTTCTTTCTCTCCCTGCCACATTCACAGTCCAATCACGTGCGAATGCGGCACGGTGGTGCCAGTGCCAGCTTTTTGCCAACCTGAATGTGTGTGTGTATGTGTGTGTGTGTGTGTCTTTGCCAGCACAAATCACTGGGACATAAAGTCAAACACACTTGTCATGATCTTAATTATCAGACCACACAGCGATGAAGCTGCCACAAATCTTTGGGAGTTTTGAAGCGTTTTCAGTTTTACATTTCAAAATCTTGATATAAAAAAAAAAATCAGCTTTAGTTAGAATTTTTGCTAAAAAGTGGCACTGAAAATGATTATTTTTGATTTTGTATAAATAAGCACATTAAAAAAGATTCAAAGTTTATCACATATATGAATGTATACATTTAAGTTCAATTTAGGGCCAGTTAACAAAAGTCTTTCTCATTCCCTCCATCTATCTCTCTTTTCCTCACTCCATTTTATCGCTTTCTTTTCATTTTCTTTTTTATTTCAATCACTCTTCATCTACTCTCTACCTCATCCAAACCCCTCTTTCTCCCCATAAGCCTGAGTGTCTGTCTGCCGATACCTTATTCAAAAAGCCAGGGGATGGCACGTTGCTATGGGAACTCGCTGCTTGGCAACTTGCTGGCTTGGCGATGTGCCCATCGGTTGCCAGGGCAGTGTTGTCAGTGGCAGCAAAGTGCCGTGCCAGCTGTGTGCGTCTGGATGTGTATCTATAATGTGTTCATTTTGTTTGAGTCTATACCTGCAAATTATATGTACTCAGTAAATATGCATTTAACGATGGCTTTGCTGAGTTTATAAATGATGCTGAAAAATGTATTCATAAAAATAACTAGGCGAAAAAGTCTTTGTCAATGACATGTGGTGAATCTCACGAAACCATGTCAAAAACACACTCTTGCGCAACAGTATTGTCATAAAAAAATATAATTTTCTCATGTAGAAATTTTTTTTTTTTACTTCAATTGTAAAGAATTTATACATCATGCTAGTATTTGTGCTACAGCCTTTCATGAATGCAATACAAATATTTGTATTACAGCACAGTATTAGAGTAATAAAAATTGAGAATTGAGCATATGGGGATTTAAAAAATAAAAAGTCAAACATCTAAAGAATTTGGGAGAAGGATGGCTTCATTTAATGAAAATATGAACATTTTCTTTATGAAAAATGTGACTTTTCCCCCCCTCTGATTTTGGGGTGAAATATGCCATGTTTTCGCAGGATTTCTATCTCAAACATTTAAATCATTAGTTCTAAATATCAAAGAAACATGAATGTTTGAAATTCCCTTTAGTCACAATGATTGACAGAGAGATCAAGATATAAAAGCAAAGAAAGAGAAAGATGGTAATTTTCATTATTACCGTATGCTGAAATTCTTTCTGTCATTCCAGTCTTGAAGAAACATTCCAAACTGCAGTTCCACAGCATTCCTGCCATCAGAAAAAACATTAAATATTGATGAATATCTGCATGGAAAGATTTACAGGATAGGGACTTGCCGACAACGTTTATTTTTATTTTTTACACAAAACATTTGTCATGCCTTAACAGAATTCACCTCCCAAAAAGGCAATAAAATGCAAAAGTGAAATTGCACATTACAGTCGCAAATCCATTTATCTATCTATCCATCTATCTATCTAGCTCTCTCTATCTATCTAAAATTCTCATCTAACTGTAGACATTCTATGCAGCAGGATTTACTTATTAGATGCTATTATCAGCGTACACTGTCAGGTAACATTTCCATTGCATATAAGTGCTCCTCAACTAATGTAGAGAGGCATATTCGGCAAGCAGAAATTTGAATGGAGGTCCACGTTGATGAAAAAGTCTTTAGGTTAAGAGCTGCACTTATACTGAATTAATAAAAACGTCTATATGCCACACAAACACTATCCATTCTTACACTGAACAATACAAGCCAATAAATTCAGACTAGGAATGGTAGGAAAGAACGCAGATGACATTACCAATAAAAAACACCACAGAAAAGACAAAAATAATATCTGCAATTCAATTCAGTTTATTTGCAAAGTACATTTCACAACGCATTCAAAGCAGCTTTACAAAGAAGTGAGAAAGCCAAAGGTGAAGGTGACAAGGAAAAACTCTTTAAGCTGTTCCAGGTATGTGTAGAGATGTACAGAAAAGGATTTGAGTATTTTTCATATTATTTGTACTTTGAAAATATACTAAACTCTTCAACGCACTATTGAAACGAGTGATGTGATAGGTCATGACCAGTTTGTACATATTACATTTTAATTTGAAAAGAATAAGGCTAGATAATCTAATGCATTATACCTATTATAACTGCATCTATAAATCTGAATATTCTGTTAATTTAACAGATTGAACAGAACTACTTCAGTTTCTCCATTTATTATTTGAGCCTCAAGTGATTAATGATCATGATCATGATCATGGTACTTTGATGATTGCATCATGATACTAAATATCATATACCATGCTATTTAGATGGTACTCAAAGTACTTCAACATTTCTGTGGCATTTTAATTATTAAAAAAAAGGTATGAAATTACAAGAATCCATTTTAAGACTACTGTATACTGTAATAAAAAATAAATGTATGGAGTATGTTTTACAAGAAAATACTACTTTAAAATTTTGTGTTTAATTCAATCTGTTACTGCCATTTCTTGGAAATTAATTGTGATATTTAATTTCTGATTGAAAATAGTTTTACACAATTTTATTAGTGTACTGCAACTATTATAACTGCATCAATCAAAAATAATACAATAAAAATAAATATAAAAAAATATATAAAATGAAATCTAAAAGTAACACTTCTTAAGATTTCGTCTTATATTTTGTAATACATATTATTTTTATTGTCGATTATTTTCCCATTTGGTTTTTCCCGAGGTATGCTGCCTATTGCCTAACCCTAACCCATTTCTATAATACTCACAAATGGCAACTCTTCCTTTTAATAACGCTGATTATTTTTCTTATAAAAGAAGCTCTTCAGAGGTTTTCAAGGGATTGCAGCTTTAACTGTGTCCCCAATCAGGTCCTCCTCAAATCTTTCCTTCAGGACAGTGATCAATATGGCATCTGTGCCTCCAGTCTACATCATTACACAGTCTGATGGAGAGACCTGGTGCAAGTGTGTTTTTTCAAACCCTTTCCACTCTCTAAACTGTGCTAAAAAATGTTTAAGGATGAAAAATCTTTCATAATCTTTTGTTTTTAAGAGCAAGTGACATGCACTAAAGAAGTGAGTGGTTTATGGCGTGTGAGTCTGAGTGTGTGTTGGCAGTGGTCTGAGCAGCCTGTGTGTCCTTGTGTTTGCACAATGCGGCAGAGGGCGGAGAACTAAATCAATAAGAAACAAATGAATTCAGATCAATATTGAGTCGAGTGATGGATAAAAGGGGATGAAGGAGAGAAAGACTGACAGAGGGAGAGAGAAAATGAAAGAGGGGGGAAACGTACAAAGAGCCTCTTAGACTTACTAATGCACTTAAACCTTCAAGACTAGACTTTTGTGGTGCTTTGTAAGTTTGCTTTACAAATATTTATGGGCTGAAAGATTTCATATAAATTACTACCTAAATTTGAAATTTTGAAAATACTAATGCTCCAAAGGTAAGTAAAGGAGATGCCAAGATCTGTGCTGGTTATTCTCTTTATTTCTCTATATCTCACCCAAGAATCCACCATTGTAACCATATTTTCCATAAAATGCCCTAGTAACTTCAGTTATCATTAGTGCTGTAAAGTATATTCATACTGTACATGAGATAAGATAATAATATCATGGCACTTTGATCTGACAGTACTGAATATTTTCCTATTCATATTCAAATACTATTGCATTTGTTCACACTTGTAGATCGGTTCTCTTGATTCCTTTGGTCCTTGATTCCTTTGGTCCGGACCAAAAATAGAAAATGATACATTTAGTCCAGGTTTGTTTTCGTTCACCTAACCTAAACATACAGTTTTAAAAAAGGCTTTTATACATATATTTTGCGACGGAACTGTGCTGGGCTAAATTAACTCGATGTATGTGCACATGGTATTTTTACCAGCTGAGCACATAAAATGAGTCAAAACAGCACCAGTAATTCCTCCATTACACTCAAATGAAAATCTGCTGCAAGGAGATGACGGTTCTGACGCTTGTACCAAACTGTAATGTGTAACGTATCTTCTATGACGAGTAAAAACACGTATGCTTGAGCATCCTTTTTAGGGTTGCATCTTGTGACATCATGTCCTCTTTTGAGACCTTTTGAGGGGTCTCGGTCCACTTGTTTGGTGCACAGCAAGGTTCGGATGGCAGTGTTCACACTTATTTAAATGACCCGCACTAACAGAGCAATCGCACCACTGATTTGTGCACTGGTGCGCAGTCATGTTGGAACAGGAAGGGGCTATCCCCAAACTGTTCCCACAAAGTTGGGAGCATGAAATTGTCCAAAATGTTTTGGTATGCTGAAGCATTAAAAGATCATTTCACTGGAACTAAGGGGCCAAGCCCAACCCCTGAAAAACAACCCCACACCATAATCCCCCCTCCACCAAAATGTACACTTGGCACAATGCAGTCAGGCAAGTACCGTTCTCCTGGCAACCGCCAAACCCAGACTCGTCCATCGGATAACCAGACAGAGAAGCGTGATTCGTCACTCCAGAGAACATGTCTTCACTGCTCTAGAGTCTAGTGGCGGTCTTTACACCACTGCATCCGACGCTTTGCATTGCAGTTGGTGATGTAAGGCTTGGGTGCAGCTGCTGGGCCATGGAAACCCATTCCATGAAGCTCTCTACGCACTGTTCTTGAGCTAATCTGAAGGCCACATGAAGTTTGGAGGTCTGTAGCTATTGACTCTGCAGAATGTTGCCGACTTCTGCGCACTGTGCGCCTCAGCATGCGCTGACCCCGCTCTGTGATTTTACATGGCCTACCACTTCGTGGTTGTGTTGCTGTGGTTCCCAATTGCTTTCACTTTGTTATAATACCACTAACAGTTGACCATGGAATATTTAGTAGTGAGGAAATTTCACAAATGGACTTATTGCACAGGTGGAAACATATCACGGTACCACGCTTGAATTCACTGAGCTCCTGAGAGCGACCCATTCTTTCACAAATGTTTGTAGAAGCAGTCTGCATGCCTAGGTGCTTAATTTTATATTGGCCATGGAAGTGATTAGAACACCTGAATTCAATGATTTGGAGGGATGTCCCAATACTTTTGCCAATATAGTCTATAAAAAACATGGTGTTTTCATGGTACTGTTACAAAAGTAATAAAAAAGTAATTTTATTTAATTTCCTGTTTGATGATAGTGGTGGCGAATTCCCCACTGTTTAAGTGACTTGTTTTAGTGTTGTTCTTTATTTTATCAAAGAAGAAAACAGTTGTGCTGTTTAATACTTTTGTGAAAACTGATATACGTTTTTTTCAGGACTCTACAATTAATAAAAAAAAAGTTCAAAGAACAGCATCTATTAGAAAAAGAAACCACTTTTGATCAATTTAATATGTCCTGGCTAAATAAAGGTTTTGAACAGGTTTTGAACTTTTGAACAGTAGTGTATTCAAGAAAACATAAAACCACAAATGATCTTAAATTATCTATAATTTAATATACGCTGTAAAAAAATTTAAAACCACAGAGCACGAATCCATATATGCCTCCCTAATTTCCTGTTTTACACCTATCACTTAGCAAAACCACCTCATCTGTTTGAAATCACCACAGATTCTTAAAGATGATTTCAGCCTTGTTCATGTCATCACAGTCAGTCATAAAACATAAAACACAAATCTATAGGTCTCAATTTAACTTCACACAAGTCTCCATTTCATTGAGGTACATTGTTCACAGCCACAGATAAATGCTATATATTTCTCCATGAACTTGGATGGTTGGAATGAATGGATCGCTCCAAAAGCCTGGTCACATATAAAACCATAATTTATTTATTTATTAGCTTACTACATTAAGTGATACAGCGTGGGTGTGTGGGTGTGGGTGTGTGTGTGTGTGTGTGTGTTTAAGAGGACATTAAAGGAGGAGGGCAGAAACGGATGAAGGGATGGCAATCTATAGTAATTGAACTATTCAGCAACCAACATTCAGTTAAACGAGTGACTCATGCAGCGGAGGGTGAAAGAGAGAGAGAACAATGCAGAACAAAGAGAGAGACAAGAAAAAAGGCACGTATATAGTGACAGCAGATTCGGTAGCAGCCTGCGTTTTTAAATGTCTTAGAGCCTTGAACCTGAACTTAATTATACTTACACTTAATTTCTTAGTCTGTGTGTCTTATTTCTATGGCATTTACAAAGTTGTGAGTATTAAAGAAAAAGTTCACCCCTACTATCCCTTTAAGACAGCTGTACTGTTTAATTGTGTTGGGTTTTTATTTATCTATTATAGTGGGCAAGCCAATTTACAGCTACAATGCAGTGCATACTTGACCTTGACACCTAACTTGTGTTATCAAGGTGCATAACAACTCATAACTATATAATCAACATGTTTACATCATACAATTTCCACTTCAGCTATCACAACATCTCTCATAATACAGCCACTAATACTATAGTTGTCCACAGAGTAGATAGATCAAATTAATAGATAAAGTATTCATTAAAAATACCATGCACTTGACCATGCACTTTTAAAATGTACTTACTTTCTTATGTAACTGGCATTTCTTCCAGTAGAACAAGAACTGTGATCTGAAAAGAAAACGGGGAGAGAAGATAAAAGTGTGAGATATAAAAATATGACTCATATATTAATTCAAGGTCTGTAAAATCTACTTTCAAGCCATTCAGCCACAAATCTCAAAACAATTTAATTTTAATTTAATTTAATAAGAAACTGTGAAATTAGCATCACAATCCAGCATCCTGAATCTGAATCAAAATACATATTGGATGGATGGATGGATGGATGGATGACCTCTAAAATGTCTTTGTAAGCTCCTCATACAACTAAAATATTAAATGGACCCTGACATCTTTAAATATGTTATTCGGGTTAAAAGCTGAGTGTCTTGTCTCTAATGCTTGAATTGAATTTCTATGAGTGTCCCAGAACTCTCTTGAGGGTCTGTTTAGCCACTAAGATCAATACAACTTCAGAGACTGTTTACACAAAATGACTGTGAAAAGTATGTTGTGGAAGATGGGTTGTTAAAGGGATAGTTTAGCCAAAAATTAAAGTTATGTCATAATTTACTTACCCTCATGTTATTCCAAACCTCCCTTTCTTTCTTCTGCAAAACACAAAAGAACATATTTAGGAAAAAATGTCTCAGTGTTGTTGTTTTGGAACCCAGTGTTCTTTAAAATATCTTATTTTGTATTCCACAGAATAAAGAAAATCACACAGGTTTTTTCACAGTAAGAATTTTAATGTATGCCTAAACAATCCCTTTAACAAATTACAATTGCGTATTACAGTAACAAAAAGTGTTAATGAAATGACCACGACTGAACGCCAGATCCCCTTTGCACTGTTACATGAAACTGGCCAATCAAATCATAAGAGACAGATGTGCTGCCCAATTACTGCAGCCCTTTGAGAAAGAGAGCTACAAATCAGACACAACCAACAGTACCAGGCACTCTAATGCACCGATAACAGACACGGTCTGTTTCTTTGTCTCTCATGACACACACACACACACACACACACACACACACGTAGATGAACATACTGAAGTATCTGCATTAAGATACTCATACTCTATGCATGCATACAGAGGACACACACACACTTCAACTCGTTCACACACATACAGTCTCTCTTCTTGTCTCGCTATCGCTCACACCCAACCCCCCAGCACCTCAGGGTTTGAAATTCATGTGCGAAATAAATAGAGAGAGAGAGAGAGACAGACAGAGAGAGAACACATGGGGTAACGCAGGAGGTTGGTGAGGGAAGGAGAGAGGAAAAGGGGGGAGGGGAGAATCGAGCAGGAAGACAGTGACGTGAGGACAATAGAGGCAAAAAGAAAGTCAAAAACGAAAAAGGAAGCACGGTATCTAATAAAAGAGAGGGTCTTGTCAAAGGTACGACTTTGGCGAGGAATTCTCTGCATCAACCTGGAAACATTCCAACACACGCACACACAACATGTGGACACATTCCAGCAAGCTGCAGCTATTAACCCTTACACCACAACTGTACTTCCATAATTACTGCTTCTCCAAAGAAACGTATGTTCAGACAGACCGCTGCTACCCCCACTAGATATTAAGTGCAGTATATTACGCACACTATCAGGCCCAATTATCAGATTCTTCCAACACAGTGAAATGTCATTGCCTCTAACAGTGATATTCTCAATGTCATGACGACTCACATGCAGACAATACCAAATAGCTTTAAAACTCAGACAATAATATCCCAGAGCTGTTCACACAAACACACTCTGACACATCGCCCCAGCATTTAGAATAAGGGTCAAGGATTTTCAATGACCAATTAATGAACTTTGGCACAGATTGAGTTGCATTGTTTCATCTGGTATTGTCTCTGAAAGAACACATATTTTCACCATTGCATTATGTTAAATTGAGTTATATTTATTTGAATCATAATCAGTATAAATACAAACCACAGTAACATTAAGAAAATATTTTTTTTCAATTCTCTGGCAGATGTTTATTGAAGAAATTGCCTGTATAAAATGTAAACAACAGCAACAGAAAACATACTATAAATTGGTTAAGTGGCAAAAAGACTGTGGCAGCATTGTTTTTCAGAAGGAATGCTGCGAAAAACACAAAAAAACATAAAAAAGGACTGTACAAATAGATTTGACAAGAAATCTGTGGTATATTTTTACAGACTGCCGAAAGCTACAGAAAAGAGAAGCAAATGGATCGCTGTAATTCACAGAAACTACTCCAGGTAGCGAAACGTGGATTTGCAGTTATCATTTTGTGTCAATATGTTGAATTTTGGGGTAAAATCATACCCTATATATTGTATTGTTATATATTGTATTAACAACTCATCAATTAAATATTTACCATCTTATATTCTGCATAATTAGATGTTTTTAAATAAACACTTGGGGCTGGACGATATGACGATATCACCCGGATTTTAAACCTTCCTATATTGTATTTATATAAAGCGTTCACAGGCAAATTTATTTTATGTATTTCCCCAGTGTCAAAATCAGGCATATATAAATGTCAGGAAACACGATTCCTGGCTGCATGTCAATATCCATGGATCTTTGGTAAGTTGTAAGGAACACTATATTGAGTCCAACCTTTAGTTTTAACTGATAATAGTTTGTTTTACGTGCATGAGGGGGCATGTTCCAGCGGGAAAGTGACATTAATGCATACCCTCTATTCTATTCTAGTCTAATTAGACCCGTGCTGGCAAAATGAGTCAGAATGCGCACGGGCTAATTACGAGCTATAGGCAAAACAAGTGAAAAATCTAAATTTTGGTCGCATTTGAGGTTTACAAAAATGAGTTCATCCCAATGCTCCAAAATCAATTAAACATTTAAAAGTATCTTTATTTTGTACGTTTTCTGAAAGGAGCACCTTTCCTTTGTCCATGAAAAATGCAGTTTTTTAACAGAGAATGTGAAAATAACGAACTCATTTTTTGAAAATCTGCTAATTGTGACTCATTTTGCCAGCATGGGACACATTTATATTATATTATATTATACAAAAGAATATGACAAAAACATGCACATTATATAAATTGGCAATCAATTAAAAGCCAGTGAGCTACTATTCTGGAGAGTGAAGCAGCAAAAGCTAATATGTAAATCAGGCTGAGGGTATTTAATAAAATAAGTGCTGATTCTAGCTCAAAATTTCCACTGCAAGCATATTTAGCCTATAAACTAAAAGTGTATAAAAGTGTGTAAGAATTGTGTTTTTCTCTGGTTGTAAAATAGATTGTTCACTCTATAGCGTCAGTTTAAGTACAAAAAGCTAAAGCTGGCCATCATTACAGACGTAGGCATTACATACATCAGACCAACATTTGTTATTGTGTTAGACAATTTGCAATTTGCAAAGTTGATCCCTCATTAATGCAGATTTAGTGCTCAAGTTTTAAGTGGCGGTAGGATTACACAACAAAGATTCATTTCTATGCGCCTTCCCTTTGGTAAAGATGCATATTCAGTGTTTTTCAAAAATGCCTCCCGATCAAATTAGCGGGAACAATGAACCTGATACTTTAAACTGGTAAACAGCCTCTTTAATTTTCAGCCCATGTTTTCCAAATGCATTGTTTTATGCTACTGACTGGAAATCGTATCATTCAGCTAATTGAGACATCTGGCTGAATCACACGCCACTGTGAGTTTGTACTGTGTGTGTGCATCTGAATGAAGAGCTATGTGCGGTCCCCCGGCACAGCTCTGAGTTGCAGGGGAGGATGATATGAACACGACTAAAAGATGAATTATGAGATCCTTGCAAGAATTAAAACAAAAGCCAACGCTCTTAAAACATCTAAATTTCTCCCCAAACTCAAACTGCATTTTTACAACCTTCGTCTAATTATGAATCACATTCGCATTGGCACTGAACCGCCTGACTATCTACTGATAGTAACCAACACAAATTTAGTCTTTTCCTCTCAATATAGTCTATCCCATCCAAATTTAAAGAACAGTAAAATAATTCTTTGTCCAATGGATAAGACTTAAGCTTTGTAGTTCAAATAACATTCATGCACCTGTGTTCTCCTTAGGTTCCTTTCAAGCTTGGACAAGCACAGCAGACCTTAACTGACAAAATTCCCCATAGGGTTTCGTTTTAAACTTTCTTGAGGAATTCATCCGCCTGCACGCTGGTGGACTGCTACTGAGCTCAAAACGTATCCTGTGGCTACACGAGAATTGAGACGTCAAAGTATCAACCAATTTTTGAAACTGACACCAGGCTCTTCTGCTGGCTCTGCTCCCTTTTTGGAATTTAAACTGCATATTTTCCTAAAATCAATTTCAAAGAAATTTCATGGAACAAACAACTGATCGGTCTAAGATTCTGGGAAATACGTTTTAAGTACATGACAGATTCTCCTCTTCAGTGTTTTGTTCACCCAGAGTTCCAGAGAAGCTAACATTAAAGTTTTGTCCCTGGAAGCACAGTTACCGCTCATCACCAACCTCTCAAGAACGTTAAGTTAGTTTTAAAGAAATAGATCTCCCAAAACAAGACATTACATCATTAACTCTCAACTCAGATTTTCTGAATATGCTTGAGTCTAATTTTATTTCTTAACACTCAATTTTTTTGCAAAGGTGCACAATTCTACCAACCATTGCTTTTCCTTTCACAAATAGACTGGCTAAATATGCTAATTGGTGTTAATACTTAATTCTTAAAACTATGTAATGACTGGAACCTCACGGAGTATTGCAACACGTTTCTGAAGTCTTTCAAGCGAGATCTGACCTATTAAATATTCAATTGCTGCTATAGATAGATGTAACTAGATATGGTTCTAGCAATCATTAATGTCAAATTGCCACTTATTTAAAAAAAATGCATCACCTACGGTATTTTGTAAATGCGCCTCATTGCATTTGCTCCACTGCTTTGTTTAAAGAATAATGTGGTATTGCGGTGAAGTCCAGACAGCTATAGAAATAGATGATGCATATCTAAAATATGCTGAACATTTATTACTGAAATGTTCACAATTCATTCTTTCTAAGTGAAGCATTTCCCATACAATGGTAACTATGCTAATTGACACTAATACATAATTCTCAAAACAATGTAATAACTAAAACATCACAAATTACTAATACTAGGAGTATTACAACAAGTTTCTGAAAACTTTCAAAAGTATGATAACATATTCAATATCTAAATGCTGCAGTGTATAGTTAATCATACTAGCATACATACCTGGATATTAGATAAAACTAGATATGGATCTAGCAATCATTATTGCCAAACTGCCTCTCATTTATTTTCAGTAAAAGCATCACCTATTTTGTAAATGTGCCTTACAGCAATTGTTCCATATTGTAAACCATATTGTTGTATTGTGGTCAAAACAGCTAGAGAAAAAGACGATGTACATTTGAAATAATCTGAACATTTGTAAGCATTTGTAATTTTTCCCATGCAATATTATCGTCAAGAGGTCAAGAGTAAGTGGAATTTCCTCACAAGATATTTCACTTTCGCATGTTTCATCAATCTCTCTTAACAGAAAAATCCAGCACAGTCCAGTGACTGGGGATATCCTGAGGTGTATGCAATCCATTACAGTATGGTATGTGGTTGAATTTCATCCATTATGAATGAGAAATACATGAGATGGAGAGAATGGAGGGAGGGAGTAAAAGAAAGAATGGGAGAGAAAGACACCATTTTGAAATGTTCTACATCCTGATCTGTACAATAATCCAGATAAGGAAAGTTGTGACTGGATAAGAGAAGGAATGAATATTGAATATTGCGGATGTAATTTAAATATAAATGTCTGTATTAATATACACAACACTGATCATACCAATTTAAAGCTAAAATATGTAATTTCTGTGCCACTAGCATCAGATCCACTCCAAACTTATACTACTGGTTGAGATAATGTTGCTATTTCGCATGAGGGATGAAATTTCCTCACAAGATATTGTGTCACAAGATAACAAGTAATGTTTTGATAGCACCACAGAGTACTTGAAAGTATTTTTGAATATAAAATGTTGAAAATACTTTGAACTACACATTTCATTTCATGTTTCAATTTCTTTTAATCTCAATGTCAAGATTATGTCAATTTCAATTATGGAATCTAAAAATACTAGGGGTGCAACAATTCATGCATTTTCTTGGGTTATGTTTAGACTGCGGGCACATTTTTTCTCAAATCATATCTTTTCAGGCAGAATGTCCGCACTATTAAGATATGTGCGTCCAGACATAACCAACCTATCTGTTGCTTTGGTAACGACGTAGGCATAGCCACATATGTGACGAGGCTATCAAAGTGGAAGCAGTAAAAATGGAGGTGCATCATCTCGCTCCCCAAATAAGCTGTCGAGTTGCGGTGCAGAACTCCTCCGTCGCACATGAAAACACAGAAATCTTTGGACACACCATTTGAACAACGTATGAATATTTCCGGCACCGGTTTTGACGTTATGTGTTTTTTTTTGCGGCCCAGACTTTCAAAAATCCATCTGGATAAAATCTGGACATGCAAAAAATCTTATTTTTGCTGGCAGTCTGAACAGGGCCTTTCAAAGATTAAAAATCCAATCAATGCATTTTGAAAAATGTATTTTAAATAGTTTAATATTGAATGATTTAATAATCTATTTAAAGTGCTTAATATCAAACTCATTGTGACAATTTTATACAATAGCCTATTCAAAATATCAAGTACCTTTTTTCCATCCTGAACAGGATTGCGCACTCTCCAGCTGCTATGCAACTCTTGAAATTAAAGTATCCTCTCATTCTTAATTTTATTGGCTAAGATATTTAGTGAAAGTCCTGAAAAGCATTTGTAAAAGTTACTAAACTGAATGGCTATTCACTGTTCCCAGATTAATTCATTCATTCTGAATTGACTTTTGAACTGAATTGAATGAGACATGAATGTCATTGAACAAGCATTGAAGTTTCTATAGACAGTCGACATGCAATACCCATGGGGCTCTGACATGAACAAACATGGGTAAGACTGATGAAGTTTCTGACCTTGATATTGGGACAAGGCTGATGCTAATTTACACACTGTTCTGTTACAGAGAACCATGGGAAACATTCCACAATGACAATTTTTTAAGAGTGATGAGGCTGAAACAAGGCCACACGTCTGCTACACAGAGATTGTAAATTCAAAATACGAATAAAAAAAAAAGCTGAAAAATAAAGCTAACCATTATAATGGCAAAATATTTTGATGTCAAAAAATAAGCTTAAATAAATGGAGATATCAATTTCATATACTAGAATTATAAAAAAATCTGAGACCACTTAGATTTTGAATCTGCAGTTCAAAATCTAATTCAAACAGAAAGTTTTAGGATTTCATTATAACGTAAAATGAAAAAACAATACTGAACTATTTCTATGTAATCTATTCAAATAATCTAATATAAGTGACTGACCATGTGAACTGAGATTTCCTTGCTTCCACTGAAAATTCTTAAACAATAAAATTCACAACTGGATTGTTTAATTGCATGTTGAATTACAAGAATTTTTTGAAAAGTATATTTTAAAGCATGCTGTTATTTTAGCAACAACGGGACTTTATTATAGAGAAAAACGCATGTTGAGTTGTTCCTGTTGAGCTGAATCAAAAGAAGGTACAGTGCACAGTTACAATGACTGGTTCCATACACTTCTTAAATTACACCAAAGGACTTCTACAGCTCCAATCCATAAGTTTCAAATATCCTCCTGATCACAAGTTGAGCTCCAATAACAGAGTTACCACGAAAGCCTGGGTTATGTAACGTTACATAACAGACAGGCGGTATGAGTAATATTTCATAACACTAGAGACCCTGACACCATGGCATCATCTCTCCTTTGCTCTTTTCTCTCACTTCATTTCTCCTCTGATGTTGAAATCAATGGCGTTATTTTCCGGAAAGTCCCCTTGACGTCCATTGATGGCTTAGTATCAAACGAAGCGTGTTGTTGCGGAACGGCCGTGTTTTTCCCCCCTCTGCCTCTGTCTGTCTAGCACTAGACTAGACACTTTCCTCATCCAAATTTTTGATATCAAAGAGTCATCACACCCCCACCCTCGACTCTGCTCGCCCTGATTTCTCTCTCCCTTCAGTCCCCTTGAGTGCCAACAGGGTCAAGCTAGGGTCACAGCACAGATGCACGCCATCCACCAACAGGCCATGGCAAACAACCAATCACAGACAGCAGACTGCAAACCCACTATCAGGATGCTTTTCTGAAAATAATGGATTTTATATAGCTGCATATTAATGAATATCAACAACAAGCTCTTTGTTAGATCAGATGTTATAAATATGAAAGCTACAAACTATAGATACATAACACAGAGCAGAAATATTCAACTACATCCTCTCTCTCTCTCTCTCTCTCTCTCTCTCTATATATATATATATATATATATATATATATATATGTTTTTCATCCATGTTATCCCAATAAAATTAAATCAAAATATAAACACGTTAAAAAGGGAAACAATCACAAAGAATGAAATCATATAAAGTTGTTATTACTTGTAAAGCCACTCTAAAATGTCCTTGGGTTCAAAAGTCAAACCAATACAAACAACGACAACATAAGTGTAAAGAATTGAAAAATTAACATTAACTAAAATGAATAACAAGAAATCAGACCATTTATTACAAAGGAATTCACATGGTCAGTATCACTAATTTGATTTATGATTAGTGATTCCCAAATTTTCAATGTGGTATCAGTCTTTTGAAACCCACTTTTTTAGCTTATTCTTTTGACACAGAAAAAAAATTAACACCTCAACATCAGACTGGACATTATCACTCAATATTAACGGGTTTTGTTATATAATTCAACAAAAAATACTATGGCAAATCAAGCACACTGTATATAAGACCAATATATTTAAATCATTTATTTTGCAAAATGACCTTCAGTAAATCAAGTATCATTGATGTTAGTTAAGAAATACACAGATACACAAATACACTTGGAATATAGTCTGTCCATAAACCCAAAATAGCACAGAATGCAAAATACTCAAACACAATACAGATACATACAATACATAAAAACAACTATATGTATTAAAACGATAGTTTACCCAAAAATTATTTACTCACCCTGTTTTGTTCCAAAACTTGAACATAAAAGAAGATATTTTTGAGAAATGTCTGTGTTATTGTCCATACAATGGAATAAAACATAAATCTCTTATTTCTTGTTCCGCAGAAAAAAAGAAAGTTATACAGGTTTGACAATATGTAGGGGAGTAAATTATTTTTTTTGGATGAACAATCCCTTTAATATGTATAGTTTCCGATTCAAAATGCAGAGCTAAAATGTAAACTTGCTTGAGGAGCACAACCTTACGAAAACCTATTCTCATTACAAAATGCTTAGAGACACACACCCACACAAACAAACGTTACACCTACCAGATCCAGGTGCATTAAGGAGCAAATGCAGACAGAAGAGTATGATTTAAACCAGACACTCCCCTCTGTACAAAAATGTGGAGAGATACCACAATAACCCACAAAAATCTCATCCAGAATGAAAGGAGGGAGAAATTATTCCGCAAGGAAACAGAGGGTAGAATATCACGACACACACAGCCAGAGCCAGAGCATTTGGCTTTTGTGCAACAATGTCTCTGATTTAATGCCTCGATGCACCGAGCAAACCCCTGGATGAGATGTGCACTTTACCACATGTGTCCACGAGCTCGGTCGCTCTTCGTTAGCGGTTCCGACGGTATATCGCCCAAGCGTTCGCAACAAAAACGGTTTAGATTGTTACTTTTCCGAACTCAAAAACTAAGCGTGCCTTTTTGCCTAGTGCTAATTGTACAATTTAACTATGGCACACATACAGGCCTAAGATCTGTCGCCATTGTCTCTGATTCCCCTGAGCTAGCGGTCGACCGGATGGATGGACAATTGTGGGGGTTCCCGGATGAAAGGATGATGGGCAGAGGAAGTTAGGGGCATACTGGGAACGGTGCGCAAGACAGAAACAGGGAAAGAGAACGACCCCCACAATTCCAAGCACGGTTTACCCTCCTGCATGTTCAAGCATGCATGGTGCCATACACACACACACTCACGACACACACATGCACATGCAGAATCACTTACAGACAAAACCTACCGTGCAAACGAACAGAAAATTTGCAGCAAAAGCATTACACAAGAAAAAGTGAAGGAATGAAGAAGCGATAATAGTCCGTTCTCAGCACACATCTCGCACATGCTTTCATTCTTTGCTCCGCCGATGCCTGAACGCTGCACATCCCCGATATCAGCCACGCAAAATATGAAACAAGACAATCCAGAGAGAACTACGGGTATTCAACAAGGCGAAATTGCAGGAAACAAAAATAGAGAAAAAGAGAGAAAAAATTACGCTTTTGAACATGATTTCAAAAAGTGAACAAGAAATAGCAGGAGAGAGTGAACAGAGAGATAAAGTTGAAAGATACGGATGGACAGAATGGGATAGTGACTGATGAAAAAGAGAGAACTAGAGGGTTAAAACAGAAAGACAAGAGTACCCGTCTGGTCGTTCCTCCTCCTTTTCCCGCGGTTTCGTTGATCCTGCGTTTGGCTCTTTCTCTCGTTGCTCCGGGTCCTTCCTCCTCTCCGCTATCCCAGTGGCAGTCACTTCTCTCCTCTTAGTGTTTCCTCCCAAACCACGTTTTTTTCCTACTACCCATCCCATCAGCCCATTTCCTACTGTTCATTCAGCACTCTGAACTGCTTTCACACTATGAGAATGCAAGATTTTTGTGGGATAGGGCTAGAAAATTATTCAACAAAAAACATAAATAAAAAAATATGAATGTAAGTGAAGTGCAAAGGAGAGCGGACGGTGTCCAGGCACCGAGACAAGTAGGAAAAGAAGCTGTTGAAGGGGCCTGGTTTTTTAGGGAGGCACGCAGAGGGGTGGGGGGACCATTAGAAAGGCTGCGCGTGTTTCTCCGTCCAGGAGGGAGGAACACGGATGAAGCTGCCAGGCTGTGAGGATGAGAAGAGAAGCACTGCAGTTGCCGGAGAGAGGAAGAGAGAGAAAGAGAGCGAAATCGTAAGGGCGCATGTGTATGCGAGCGACCGCATGAGGAGGTGGGAGGGGAGAGATTGACAGAGAGGGAACGATAGATAGAAAAGCGAGGCTAAGGGGTTCACGGGAGGGAGGGAAGAAGGAGGAGTGAGCCATAGCCGAGAGTTCAGGGGAGGGGGCCGGAATACATTTTCTTGTCCTCCGCTCTCGTCTCCCGGCATTCGATTTTCCTTCATTTGTTCTTGTGTGTGTGCTTTTTTTCCAATCTCACCTTTTTGATTCCAGGGCAAATATCTGTGCCTGGAAAAGAAAAGGATATTCCAGTCTGTGCTTTCCCATTCCGCTCTCTGTCTCACTGTCTTCCAGGTCATTTTCTCCACATGCACTTGAACTCCAAATCCTGTCTGCCAGCCCCTCCCCCCGACCTCTGTGACTCGCTCTCCTTCACTCCTTCTGATGGAGGCTTGAAATAGTGCTTGCAGGCTGTAAGTGAGAGTGAGAGCGAGGGGAGGACGAGGGGGACAGAAAGGGAGAGAGAGACGTGGGGGGAAGGGGAGAAGGTTTACATGAACAGACTCTGTGCAGAGAGTGTGTGTGCGTGTGTGTCGGGTGGAGAGAAATTGAGAGGAAGAAACCCAGTGAACATACATGTGTTCAGTGACTTTGATTCTCAGAAATTACAGTGAACTGCACAAAACATTAATTCTTGGAACCAGTTTTAAACAGCGGTGACAGTCCTGGCTCACTTGATACCCTAGACGAGATACAATATGAGCAAATGAAAACACTTTTTAACACCGTAGTAACTCTTTACATATGTGCAAGACTTGTATTTTCATCATGGATTTTCGTTGTATGGAAAAGACACAATATTTCTATAAGCCTAATTACACAGGACAAAGTCATACAATTTTCGAAAAAGAGTAGATGATGACTGAATTGTCTGTTTAAAGCAAATTAACTGATTGGACTTGACCACATTTAGACATGTCTAGGGATGCACGACCTTTGCAGCTATAACAGCGCATTTGTGAGGTCAGGCACTGATGTTGGACGAGAAGGCAAACCCAGACTCGTCCATTGGATTGTCAGACAGACATTGTCAGCGTGATTCGTCACTCCAGAGAACACGTCTCCACTGCTCTAGAGTCCAGTGGCGGCGTGCTTTACACCACTGCATCCGACGCTTTGTATTGCACTTGGTGATGTAAGGCTTGGATGCAGCTGCTCGGCCATGGAAAGCTCTCTACGCACTGTTCTTGAGCTAATCTGAAATGTGGAGGTCTGTAGCTATTGACTCTGTGATTTTACGTGGCCTACCACTTTGTTATAATACCACTAACAGTTGACCGTGGAATATTTGGTAGTGAGGAAATTTCACGAATGGACTTATTGCACAGGTGGCAACCTATCACGGTACCATGCTTGAATTCACTGAGCTCCCGAGAGCGACCCATTCTTTCACAAATGTTTGTAGAAGCAGTCTGCATGCCTAGGTGCTTGATTTTATACATCTTTGGCCATGAAAGTGATAGGAACACCTGAATTCAATGATTTGGAGGGGTGTCCCAATACTTTTGGCAATATAGTGTATGATCATGTTTAATGTTATCGTTATTGGCCCGATAAGGAAATTTGGCCGATACATTAAATCCGATAAATAATGGATTATTTCATTCCACTGAGACACTTCTGTTCACGCACTGTTCGCCATTATGGTTTTGAATTGTTTGAAATATGATTGAAATCACTTCAAAAAGGAAAATACAGTTAAGTGCAACATGTGCAGAGCAAGTCTGTCATATAGGCTACATAAAATAATAATGAGAACATTATAATTGTGTGCTTGGGACATGGCTTTTAATGGAAAGACTTTTGTTTTTGTAATCAGGCTCTCAAAAATTATATAAAAATGTGGATTTAGATTTATAGGCCAATATATCGGTTATCGGATTTCAAATATAAAGAATTATCAGTATCGGCCAAAATGTTCATATCGGTGCATCCCTAGATATATCTTATAGAATTGTAGACAATTAGTTTTTTACCTATAATAGTCCATAGATGCATTATTAGCGGCTGTTTCTATGGGCCACTATACGTAAACCGGCCACCATATTGGAATGGTCAAACCAGGTCCATGAACATTCGAGAGCAAGTTCATTGAGCGTCTGCAAACGTAGTTAGACGCATGTGTGAATATCTACACTCACCTAAAGGATTATTAGGAACACCATACTAATACTGTGTTTGACCCCCTTTCGCCTTCAGAACTGTCTTAATTCTACGTGGCATTGATTCAACAAGGTGCTGAAAGCATTCTTTAGAAATGTTGGTAGGATAGCATCTTGCAGTTGATGGAGATTTGTGGGATGCACATCCAGGGCACGAAGCTCCCGTTCTACCACATCCCAAAGATGCTCTATTGGGTTGAGATCTGGTGACTGTGGGGGCCATTTTAGTACAGTGAACTCATTGTCATGTTCAAGAAACCAATTTGAAATGATTCGAGCTTTGTGACATGGTGCATTATCCTGCTGGAAGTAGCCATCAGAGGATGGGTACATGGTGGACATAAAGGGATGGACATGGTCAGAAACAATGCTCAGGTAGGCCGTGGCATTTAAACGATGCCCAATTGGCACTAAGGGGACTAAAGTGTGCCAAGAAAACATCCCCCACACCATTACACCACCACCACCAGCCTGCACAGTGGTAACAAGGCATGATGGATCCATGTTCTCATTCTGTTTACGCCAAATTCTGACTCTACCATCTGAATGTCTCAACAGAAATCGAGACTCATCAGACCAGGCAACATTTTTCCAGTCTTCAACTGTCCAATTTTGGTGAGCTTGTGCAAATTGTAGCCTCTTTTTCCTATTTGTAGTGGAGATGAGTGGTACCCGGTGGGGTCTTCTGCTGTTGTAGCCCATCCGCCTCAAGGTTGTGCGTGTTGTGGCTTCACAAATGCTTTGCTGCATACCTCGGTTGTAACGAGTGGTTATTTCAGTCAAAGTTGCTCTTCTATCAGCTTGAATCAGTCGGCCCATTCTCCTCTGACCTCTAGCATCAACAAGGCATTTTCGCCCACAGGACTGCCGCATACTGGATGTTTTTCCCTTTTCACACCATTCTTTGTAAACTCTAGAAATGGTTGTGCGTAAAAATCCCAGTAACTGAGCAGATTGTGAAATACTCAGACTGACCCGTCTGGCACCAACAACCATGCCACGCTCAAAATTGCTTAAATCACCTTTCTTTCCCATTCTGACATTCAGTTTGGAGTTCAGGAGATTGTCTTGACCAGGACCACACCCCTAAATGCATTGAAGCAACTGCCATGTGATTGGCTGATTAGATAATTGCATTAATGAGAAATTGAACAGGTGTTCCTAATAATCCTTTAGGTGAGTGTATATCTGCAATAGACTTCAGCAGACAATTTTACTAAACTAACACGATACAACAAGACAAAGGCATCAGCTAACATCACATTAAAAAGTTACCATAGTAAAAACCTGTAATATTGATGTATATAAAACACAAAAACCAACACATTCTCACCTGTGAAAGGTTATGCCAAAGTGTCTGGAGCGGTTGAATGTGGCATCTATGACGAAAATTATGCAACTAATTATCATGTAGTTTTTTCTGTAAATTGCATTCAAAACTGATTTTAAAAAAATCTGGTGATGCTAAAATAAATACAGTGAAATCAAAAGTGGTATATTTCGAGTGCTGCAACAATACAACTACTTGAAGTGTTGGGTATTAAGTTTTTGGAGTGAAAATTGTGATTTAACACTAGGCAGACAAAACCACAAAATAGTAGGCTATAGTGATATAAAAAAAAATGTCACTAGAGAGTCCATCTATGAGATATCAAATAGATATTCAAATAGACAAACCATCTTGGGTATTAAAATACATATAAAACACATTTTCACTTAATTATCTATACTAGTATAATGGGCCAAAAAGTATTTTAAAATAACCTGTTATTCACAAATCTTTTTGATGAAATCTGAGAGCTTTCAGTCGGCAGCTAAGCAACTACCACTATATGTGAATAAAAGCCTAAATTCAATCTGTTCACCATATAAAGCAATCGTGTCTTTCCAGAAAATGTGGACTAAACCTCTCGATTCATACGTAGATTAGTTTTACTTTATGAACTTTCTATCCTAGGATAAAAGGAAGTCTTATGGGTTTGGAACCGGTTTATTTCTGATTTGTTTGTGGGCTGCATGCTTATGTCACTAGCTTTATATTTGCAACTTTGCTTATTATAAAAATGACCAGCTGGATATAAACCATACAGATGGTAAAAAATCGTGACATTAAACATTTGGGTCGGACTTAAGGCGTCTGAGGTAATAGCGTCCTCTCAGCCTCGACACAGCAAACATACTGCTGTTCTCCACTAATGCAGCATCTATTCAACAAATTAATAACTTTATAATTATATGAAAACATGTACTGTAAAGTACCTTATAGATACCGTATCGTCGTCTGTTTTAATTCTGCATCTGAGGTGTCCTGATCCGTGGAGCGCGCCAAAACAAACTCCACAAGGCGTCAGTGACAGTTTTTATTTGGCCTCTAGGGGCCGCTCTCGTACTGTATAATGACAGTGGACCCTTACCGACGCGACACAGAAAAACAGATAACAGTGCAGATTAATCGGCAAAACAAAAGCGATTACTCTATACATCATTTCAAACATGTGAAGATAATCCTGGAAAACTTTCATTTTAGACACAATATTGCCAGGTCTCTTTTCTTATTTTGCTCTGCCAAAAAAAAAAAAAAATCCAGTTCAAGGAAAAGCCTTGTGCTTCTCTGAGCAACACCAAAGAAACACACAGTAGGCAGAATGAATCAGTTCGTGAACAAATCGGTTGAGTAAATGATTCAGTGACTCACATACTTGTCAATAAAGTTTTCGTTTATGAATGAATCCATATTTGGATGAATCGGCTGACTAAAATGATTCAATGACTCACTCACATCAAAACATGCTGTGTTCGAAATTGCCCCATATCAGTGTTGGGGAAAGTTAGTTTGAAAAGTAATGCATTACATTAATGCTTTATTTCCTTAAAAAAGTAACTAATTGCATTACTTAGTTACTTTTTAAGAAAAGTAATGTGTTACATCTAATTTTGCGTTAGCCTACTTTTTCTCACCTGGTTTGGGCTTTGTTTTTGTTTTTATAACAAAAAAGTTTTACTTTTGGGCAAATGTAAAGACCCTTTCACATCACAATTGAAATAATAAGGCTGAAGAAAATGCAAATTCACGCATGTACAGTAGAGGGTGCAGCTCAAACAAACCTTTTGCTCATATTTAGTCTAGAACTACATAACCATCATGTTCACACAATGATTCTGCAGTAATTGCACTCAACATGAGGACAAGAGAGCTGTCTGTCAATAAATGGGAAAAAAAGTAACTCAGATATTTTGTTGTACATTTAAAAGTAATGCTTTACTTTACTAGTTACTTGAAAAAAGTAATCTGATTACATAACTCGAGTTCCTTGTAATGCGTTACTCCCAACGCTGCCCCCTATACCCTCATTCACTATTCCCTACACTTGAAGGAGTGAATGAAAGCGAGTGAGTGAAGTCGGATACTGAGTGCACCTGAGGGGCTGTCGCTTTTGCATTTGTGCTTGCTGTTTAATAATCATTTGTAACTTAGCAAACTGGCAGCTCTAGTAGTAATGAAAATATTTATCTTGAACTCTGCCATGGAAACTAGCATGTATAAACCTTAATTAAACAATTTATTAATCAATCACAAAGGAATTTATACCTGTATGATATATTACGCTGTATCCACATTGGACTAGCGGTATGTAAAATTAATTGATGGATGATTCAGTACAATCATTCACTCATTATTGTGGTGCATTGTGGGATTGAATGAGTGCACTTGATAACATCTACTATGGTTTCGGACACCACTAAAAATGTCTGTCCCTCAAATTGTGTCCTATTTCAGACACGATTTCAGACACAGCTACAGTTTTCGTTCCTGAATGAATCCATTTTTTCGGTGTTCGATGTCTCGCTCATAAAGACAGTAACTTGTCGCCACCTACAGTTAAAGAGTCTGCACCATTAATGCACAGATTGACCCAAAGTGTCAACCAACTGCAGAACCACATGTCCTCGCTCCAGTCTGCATCACGGTGACGTATTGGATTAAATCTAAACGTGGACCTGTGACTTTTTTCCCAAACCAGTTTAAGGCTACTGTGTAGCCAGGGTAGTTTTAGGGGTTAGTATTTATTGTAGCATTATGTAGGCAATCAGTACTGTCATTGACATCAATAATTAAATCTTTGGAATAATGCTGCAGGGCTAAATCTTTGACTAGCTAATTAGCTCAGTAACTGTTATAATTTCAAGACAGTTTTTAATGTAAATAAATACAGTTTCTTAGGGTCTCATATTTTATAAAGGCCACAGTGAGCCCTAATTAAAGTCTAGAGCAACCTAATGTTTAACGACCTGATAAGCCAGGAAAAATGTTACTGAGATAACAACCATGCTGCAACACCACTGTGCCCTTCAACAAGACACTCAACCTCAAGCTGCTGCAGGGGAATCGTCCCTGCAATTAGTGTACTCTAATTCACCATAGATGAAAAACGACTGCTAAATCTCACATAACAGGTCCGGTTATGTCCTGTTGTGTTTAAACTAAGCAGTAACATGTAATCTTATTAATTATTGCTAATGCTGTTATTTCTCAAACTTAACTCTATTTTACCTTCTTTGGTGCTTGCATTTTGGCCTCTAATGATTAACAAACAGGTTTAGGTTTACTTGATTATCCATGAATCAGTTTTAGAATCTTAAGGAACATTTATTTGTACGTGTCTCAATCATAACTGGATTGAATTGCATTATAAGTTTTACATTTACATTTACATTTATGCATTTAGCAGACGCTTTTATCCAAAGCGACTTACAACTGAGGAGTACAGGAAGCGATCCGTTATGAAGAGGCGTAGAAACGCAAAAAGTGCCTTAAATACTACATTTCGGACATTGCTCAGAGTAGCCTAGGCTAGAGTAGGGAGGGTGTAGAGAAAGATAGATTTTTTTATTTTTTTATTTATTTTTTATGATGAGATTACGTGCTCGCGGAAGAGATGGGGTTTTAGCTGTTTTTTGAATGAAAACTACAGAGCTTAAATCATAAAACTAAGCATTTAAATATTATCTTGCTAAGAAATATTATAGAGTAAAAAAAATGTGTATTTTATGCAATTAGCCTGCTATACTGTTATAAAGATATCATTGATGTACATTACAATACAATCATATTTCATCTTATTTTTCAACTTTTTGCTCAGTTTGAGCCTCTAAATAAAACTGAGGTGTTTTTCCTCCTTGAGCTCCATATTATATTGTATGAGCCATAGAAGCCTGATTTTCAAAACATTAATATGCTAACTTTTTTAAAATGTTATATTTTTATATTTTGTAAAAAGGTTTAATAAATTGTTCCAATAAACTTATTTCATATATCAGGTATTACAGGGCTACGATGAACCCGTAATCGTAAGTATTACCCCTTTGGCACTTAACTAGTCCTGCACTGGTTGTGGCACTGAAATACCACAAAATAATGTGAGAGCATTTTTAAGCGAACACACACTGTTTGCGTGGTGGATGTGGCGGGGGGTTGGATATACATTTTTATTTTATTTAAAATTTTAAATATTTTATTTAGATTTTTTCTGAATCAGTCAAGTAAACAACCACCTAACAAACAGCAAACATCAATGCACTAAAACCTCTCAAAACACCCTTAGTAACACCCTGGCAACCACCATCAACACACTATGGTTATCCTGAGGTTAGCGTAGTCAGCCAGATCCTGTCTGTATCCAGACCAGTTGGTAAACCTGCACCTAGAGATGCTACATGATATCAATCCACAATCTGACGTGATGTTTGTATACGTCTGGCCAGAGGAGAACTGGCCGCCTGACTGAGCCTGTTTTCTCCAACAGGTTTTCTTTTCTCCATTTCTGTCACTGATTGAGTTTGGGTTCCTTGATATGGGGATACTTAATAATCAGCAATATTACAGTTTTTACTGCACTGACACTATCAGAACTGGATGATGACATTACTGTTTTCTGCAGAGCTGCTTTATAGCTGAACTGAACACAGTTCATAATTGTTTACCTTTATTGAACTAAACTGAATCAACTGACTTCAGCTGAACAATGACACTATTGTGTTTTTAGAGCTTCTTTACAGCAGAACTGAATTCTTTTGGCATTACTTAATTTCATTTAGCATTATTTTGATATCCATCACTGTAAAGCTGCTTTGAAACGATCTGTTTTGTATGAAGCTCTGTAAAAATAGAGTAAATGATTACAGAATTTTCATTGGCTTTGTCCTTGTGAGGGTCAAACCAGCAACCGTCTAATTATTAGTGCATATTAAACCACACCATAATATAGCAACAAAGCTTTCATTGACAATAACAATATATTATTGGTTCCACTCAAGTACTGTATTCAAACTCTTTTGGTTCCTCCACTAGAAGCCAGGTGCACACATGCATCACCCTAGTGCTGATAAAGCTTCACTTTTTCATTTCAAAATGCTTGTACATCTATCCTTTGTTGCCTTAATGCTTATTTTCTCGCCACTTCTACTTCCCCCTTGGTCTCCAAACAAATCAGTCACTGTGACAGTACAAACAGAGGTGAGCTGATGCAATAGAAAGACCCTGCTCCAGATTGAATGCTTCTGCTGCTTGGGAGCTTCAAGTGTCTGTAATTATACTCTGAAATCCAGCCATGACGCCGACATCAAAATAAGACATTACAAATCGTATCCTCTAACTAAGATAAGGTCGGATGGCATTTTTTATTTGTGTCTATCATGGCGGCAAAAGAAAGTGGTTCTGGTTCATGTCCACATAGTGCAGGATGTGGAAGCAGACTTTCAGCGTCCTCTGCTGGTTGATGGTGGCTCATGAAATAAGATAAAAGGAACTACCCCCCCTTTTAGCAAAATAAATATATGTGAATATATATGAAAAGCCATCTAATATATTATATATTCCTTCCTAGACTCTATATATAATTACTATTGTTCCCTTTAGATCCACTTTCAACGGATGAAATTCTCAAAGAATTTCCCAAAAAATTAAATGCACACTCAAAGTACAACCAAGGGCAGTCAAGTGTTGATGCATGTTGCTTTTTTTTTGCTGACTTGCAAACAGATGTTAGCCACACTCAGACATCTTTGAATGATGCTTCAGTAGACTAGAACTTTATTCTTATATAAGTCATAAAATCATATAAAACAGATTATATGTAGTTATATATATATGTGTGTGTGTGCGTGTGTGTGTGTGTGTGTGCGTGCGTGCATGTGTGTGTGTGTGTGTGACCATGGACCACAAAACCATAAGTCGCACAGGTATATTTGTGGCAATAGCCAATAATACATTGTATGGGTCAAAATTATACATTTTTCTTTTATGCCAAAAATCATTAGGATGTTAAGTAAAGATCATGTTTCATGAAGACATTTTGTAAATTTCCTACCGTAAATATATCAAAAATGTATTATTAGTAGTAATATGCATTGCTAAGGACTTCATTTGGACAACTTTAAAGGTGATTTTCTCAATATTTAGATTTTTTTGCACCCTCAGATTCCAGATTTTCAAATAGTTGTATCTCGACCAAATATTGTCATATCCTAACAAACCATACATCAATGGAAAGCTTATTTATTCAAGATGATGTACAAAATTATGTATAAATCTCCATTTCAAAAAGTTGACCCTTATGACTGGTTTTGTGGTCCAGGGTCACATATACTGGTTAGCAATACAGACAGTATATCATCTGGACTATATAATACAGCAGTCATAAACCAGTCAAACTGTCAACACATTTGAGAACCAGCATCAGATGCATCCTCACAATGAAGGAGAAGCTCTCAAGGCAGAGTTCACCAGGGCTGATTTCATCAAAATGACAGAGCGCACCAGAAAACTCCTGTAGACACTTAGAAAAGGTTAAGGAAGGGTCTTCACTATTAGCATTGGTCAACAACTTCAGGGATTGAGCACTGGTAATTACACTAGAAAGAGAAGAGGGAAGGTTAAAAGGTTTAATTATAGGACACAGAATGGCAGAAGCATTTAGAACAGAATTTACTTCTTGCCTTGAGAGAGAGATTAATCAGACAGCAGAACAAACATATTAACCAACATAGAATTTGTGGTATAAAAGGTGATCAGCATCCATTTGACAAGAGTTCTGGAATAACAAAATGGAAAAGTTAGCCATTTAAATTTCTAGATTTTATGATTTTATTTTATTTAATATTTTATAGAATATACAAGTTCTTACTCAGTGGAAGCACGGATCCTTTCCTCCAGACCATCGACCATTTGTACATATTTGTCGAAGACCATATGTGTGACACTATTAAAGGTTCTTTATAACCATGAAGAAAAAAGTTAATTAACAGCATAATTGTAATAGTAATATAATACAATTTTCAGACACATTTCTTACTTTTGTGCTTCATCAAGCTTCTGTTGAGTTAATTCTCCACTGTCAGTTAATTCTTTAATGAAAATGCTCTTCACTTCATCCCAGTGCCTATGAAATGTGAGGTAAAAATTCAATTTGCGTTCGATTTGTTTGGCGATTTATTTAACACTCTCTCTTTATTTTAGCATAGACTGAGTTGTTCACAGGAGTTGAAAAAATTCTCAATGTCGGGACATTTAAAAACAGAAAAAAATCATAACTTGCTGCAGTGCCGTAACGTGTTGTTTGGAAATGTCAGGATTTTCATTCAGGTTGTTTGAGCACAAAAATATTTGTGTTATGCTTTACCTTTTTGATATTCCATGTAGGTCATTATAAACATTTCTGTTGATCTCAATAAGAATTCTGTCCCAGATGTCAAAGCACCTTGCTTTAATTTTGCTGTTGCGAACAACAAGAGAGAAAGTGGTTGGGATCAGTTTTATATTACACTGTAAAATCCAACAGTTGTTCTTACTAAGACTTTTTAGTTAACTTGATTTAATGTCCAATAATTTGTTGAACTTACTTCAAACAAATGTAGTAATCTGAACTATTTTCATGCTATGCCTTTGTAACTCAGAAAACCCAAGAAAACATTACTTGACGGGTTTGAGTACCATTTTACCAAAGCAAAAAAAAAAAAACAGGCAGGCCAAAAGGTTTTTGAGGCAGGGCAATTCTTAATAGACATTTCACTAATTTCCACCACTTCTGCAGTCATCGTTCTCCGTAGTTGCGTTCACTCATTTTCCAGTAATCCTGAATGCTATTGACTACAACAAAAAATTTTGGGAGAATGTCACATAAGTTGACTTCATAAATTCATGTTGATTTCCTAAATGTTGTTCCTTTTGGTTGGCCACTTGGAACTTCATTAATATTATTGTAATTCTCTTCCTATTGATGCAGCGATGCAACAAGAAATCACAGTGATTTGATTTGATAAATTTTATATATATATATATATATATATATATATATATATATATATATATATATATATATATATATATATATATATATATATATTTGTAAATTAATGAACTGATTTATAACATAACTATATTTCATGTCAAATAATGATCTTTTAGCAATTTGTTGCTAACACTTATGACATAAGTTTTTAATTGGGTTGATATAATTCCTCTATATTTGTGACAATATCTTGCAACTGACCATGCTTGAGTCACACACAGACTTCAACATTCAGCATGTAAAAACAAAAATGGTAAGTTTTTCTTTTTTCTTTTTTTTCTTTTTTGTTGTACTTAAGACCATTACAATTTTATTTGCTGTCGTTATTGGGGTTATACTGACAAAAGAATAATACCCAAATAAAATAGTAAAATAAAGCCAAAAATAGTAAAACAAAGCAATTAATTTATTCATGCCGCAATGCATTCTGGGAGTACACTTCCTCAGATCACAGATAGAATTAAGATGACAAAACTTTTACAAAAATGTAAAAAAGTAAGAACAACTTGATGCAATTAAGCTTACTTAATTGAGAGTTAAGTGCATTCAATGCTAGTTGAACTACTAAAAATACATTCACTTTACTTGAAGAAAATGTGGAAACCGATTGCACATTGTTTAAGTCGCCATAGCTAAAAAATGACAGATTAAAACTATGTTGAGAATAATAGTATTTAAGATGTTTGCAGAACATAATATAACACTGTTAGGTAAATGGAATTACTCAAGTAATCTTACTATTAAATCTTAAGTAAGATCAGTAAATATTCTAGAGTATGTTAACTAGAATTGGCATTAAACTAACTTGATATTTATTACTTAATTTACTTGGGAGGTGTTAGCTTTCTTTACTTTTAGCTGATAATTAAGTTAACTTCAGTTTTCCCTTTAAGTTTGCTTTGCAAAAATAAGGCAATCGGTTTCCAAACTTTTTTTTAAGTAAACTGAACTTGTTAGAATTTACAGTGTAGGACAAATGGTTACACTTTATTTCGATGGTCCACTTTAGACATTCTACTAACTATAAGTAACTTTGCAACTACATGTCAACTAACTCTCATTAGAGTACTATTAGACTGTTAGGTTAGGGTTGGGTGTTAGGGTTGCCTGATCGGTATACTTGGCATGTAGTTGCAAAGTTATTTATAGTCAGAAAAATGTCTGTTGGGGGAGCATTAAAATAAAGTGTTATGTCTTCTCTAATGAATACTCTAATGAGAGTTAGTTGACATGTAGTTGCAATTTTACTTATAGTTAGTAGAATGTCTAAAGTAGACCATCAAAATAATGTGTTATGGAACAAATACATTTTTGGCATCAAGTATACAGTTAACCATATACATACCTACAAGCATCAGGGATTTACATATCTTACCGCAAGTGTCGCAGTGGGTCCTCATTATCCACATCTGATGTCATTTGGTTTTTCTTGTTTATGGCGACATGTAAAATTTCATTACTAAAAATATTCCATAATTCACTAAGCAGATGCCTGGAAGACGACAGAAGAGGGAAAGTATTGCATTTATGATCAAATGATAATGATGAATCATATATCTGTTTAGTTTATCTGTACATTATTGTCTTAGTTTGTGCAATATGCTCAAATGTTTTTTGTATATGGGCCTCTATAACAGACACTTATTGATCTAGACTTATTGATCTATCCCAGATTGATCTAACAGTTCAAACATGCGTGTTCTTACTTCAAACTGTACAAGATGTCCTCGCCTACTAATTCAGTGAGTGTGTTATCAGTGTCGATAAAAAAATCATTGACTTCAAGGCCACTTTCAGACAATCTTTCATAAATCGGGAGAGGGTATACTATCACCATCTTCAAAATGGCCCTGTGAAATAAAAGAACAGACTGAATAGGCATACATTTATGCATCTATAATTAAAGGATGTTCAAACTGACTAATAAACTGTAATGCAACATATTCATAAACCATAGCATATGCTTTTATTACCACACAATAAGCGTAACAGCATTATGAATGATTAATGGATTTTAGTCCATGCATATTTACTTAAATCATGCCTTGGGGTCTGTGGTCTCAGTTAGTTATTAGTCATACAAAGTTATTAATTCACAGTCATTTATTATGCACAGTGTGCGATGAATGAAAAGTACTGTTATACTAACCAACTGGATTGATTGAATCTGTCTTCTCCAAAAATTCCACTACCCCATCGATTATATTCAAGGGCAGAATTGTCAAAAAGATCACCAAAATGCTCATCTGCCCAACTAGATAAAGAAAAGGAGTTATAGTTATTACAAAAGGGCAGTCACAAAAACAGTGCCATTGCTCTAATACAGTTCTTGGTTCAGCTGTGATGATATTTACACAGACAGAAAAGCTCATAACCCAAACTCAACTTCCTGAAATGTTTCTTAGCAGTCACCAAATAGCTGTAAAATGGTATTAAACTGAATTGATATGACAAAAACTATACATGTAATATTTTCTTACGTCCAGGCTTGAAATCTTGTCTCTGGGCTAGTAATCATGTGATATTTTTCCATGTCTTTCAACACTCTTAACTCCTTCCATTTCCTGCAACACAAACGACTCAAAACTCAGTTTTTATTTAAGTAAACAATTTCTTTTGTATAGTCATCATTTCACATTTCGTTTTCTTTAAGACTACCACCCTTATCAGATATACAAATCAGAACATAGTCTTACCGTATAGCAACTAAATACTTGTTATGGAATGGCTGGCTCTCAGTGTATTCCACAAGTTTATCCCAGTAAAATGCAAGAACTCCAGAGGCAGTTCTATGAAACACCCCGTAAAGTCCGTAAATTACACAGGTCACATTTTACAATAACTATTGTTAACAAGCATACGGCTTAACAGCTCAACATTTTCAAAGATGAATAAAAAAACATGTAAGTAAATGATATGTAAGACATGTAAATAAATGACTTTCTATATAAATAAAACACACACACACAAAGATGTTGGGTTTCCATGTTTTATGGGGACTTTCCATAGACATAATCTTTCTGCATTTTTATATTTCCAAATCATTCTGTATATAAACTGATTCCTCATGGGGACCAATAAATGTCCCGATAACATAGGGTATACCACACACACACACACACACACACACACACACACACACAGTCTGGCTGAATGTCCTTACCTCAATGTTATAAGAAACTCATCCTTCTCTGTCTGCCTCTCTAATGTTGAAATTTCCATGGCCTTCTCTTTGACCAGATGTATAGCCGTTTGTATTCTAAAAAGTATTATTGAGAATTAAATGATGACCTACAAAAATCTATATCTGTCATCTGAGTGTATTTGCATGTTTTACTCTTTAACCATTTAAGTCTCACTGCCAGAAGTATCACTGATTTTGTGTGTTGTAACCCAGCAATGCATGACAAAACAGGTCTTACTCCTCAAAAAATTGATTGATGTCTATCTTCCCAACTTCTGAAGCAACTTCTAGGATTTTAACTACACAAGGCCGTGCCATCCTGTTACAATAAAGAAAACAATTTCCTGTTAGCATGAAAAATAACTTGTTAGTACAGCTTTACAATAAGCTCTGATTAGCTAACGTTAGTTAACAATGAGCAATACATTAGTTGAAAACAGAATTCATTGTTAGTTCATGTCTATGAAGTATTAACAGATACAACTTTTGAAATTAATAATGTATTAGTAAATGTATTAGTAAAAGTTTTTTAAAAAAAAGGTTCAGGTGAAGACACATCACTATATAATGTTTTTGAAATTTTAGACAAACATCTTACACAAATTATATATATATATATGTGTCTTCACCTGAACCTTTTTTTATTTTTTTATCGGTGTGTGTATACATATATGTATACACACACCGATAAAAAATAAATTAAAAAAAGGTATGCACACACACACCGGTCAGGCATAACATTATGACCAAATATTGTGTTGGTCCCCCTTTTGCTGCCAAAACAGACCTATCGAGGCATGGACTCCACTAGACCCCTGAAGGTGTGCAGTATCTGTGACTGATAAACGACCCAACGGAAGTCATTTTCTCTCAAAATACATGCTGCTGCTCCCCCGACCCCCAGCCGCAAGTTCGTGAGCTACGCAGAGGACTTCTACCCGGCATTCAAAGCAGCATTACGGCCCTGTCCCAAATGGCACCCTAAACCCTCACGGTCTTCCTCTGAGTCCACACTTTCACAACGTAATGCCGCTTTGACTGCCGGGTAGAAGTCCTCTGCGTAGCTCGCGAACTTGCGGGCTCAGCTGAAGTGCGCATCGAGGCGCATTACAGCCGCAAAGGCGGTGCTCACGAGCACCCTTCTTTAAGCTTAAATGATGAATGGGACACCCAACGGTCTTGTGCATAACGGACACGCGCATGCAGCAGCCATTGTAAGTCCACAAGATCGAAAGTGCACATGAAGTGTGCCATTTGGGACAGGGCCTATGTCGTGAAAGTGCGGACTCAGAGGAAGACAGTGAGGGTTTAGGGTGCCATTTGGGACAGGGCTAAAGTCTATGCAGCCCCATACGCAACAAACTGCGATGAACTGTGTATTCTGACACTGTATTCAGAACCAGCATTAACTTCGAGCAATTTGAGCTACAGTAGCTCGTCTGTTTGATCAGACCACACAGGCCAGCCTTCACTTCCCACGTGCATCAATGAGCCTTGGCCGCCCATGACCCTGTTCTCCGGTTCACCACTGTTCTTTCCTTCCTAAATCCTTATGCTTGCCCATTTTTCCTGCTTCTAACCTATCAACTTTGAGGACAAAATGTTCACTTGCTGCCTAACATATCCCACCCACTAACAGGTGCCGTGATGAAGATTTAATCAGTGTTATTCTTTTCACATAAATTATACCATACTTTAATTTAGCACCATAAGATATTTTGGTCACACTTTAGGGTCTAATTAACTAACAATTAACTATGACTTTTGCCTCAGTAATCTCCTAATTACTGCTTATTAATAATAAGGTAGTTATTAAGTTTAGGTATTGGTAGGATTAAAGGATGTAGAATATGACCATGCAGGATAAGGCATTAATATGTGCTGTATAAGTCCTAAAATACAGCCAATATCCTAGTAATATGCATGCTAATAAGTGACTTAGTGAGAATTGAACCCTAAACAAAAGTGTTACCGATATTTTTTGTCATATATGCAATATTATTTCATTCTTTCACAATGGGAAAGAAACAGTGTGAAAGAAGCTTGAGGTCATACATCTTGGACAGAAGGTGACCGAAGAACCCCACGGGATCGCTGTAGATCGGTGGAGCTCCTGGAAGGTAGCGTGACTTCACATATCTGCATTAAACAAAACTGATGAGCTGTGTTTGAGTTTTCAATGATTGAAAATAAATCTTGAGAAAATTGTTTTGCATGTTAGAAATGGTGGATTTTAACTGTCCAATGGACGCATCTTTAAACTAGCTATTTCAAATCAAATATTTTCAATCATCTTGCAGACCAAAAAAAAAAAAGCTTACTTCCAGAGGTCCACCATTGTCTCGTTTTTGATGATCCCTTTAAAGAGGTGGAAGTCTCTGTAGAAGATCAGAGCCATATTAATCAGACTTTTGTGACCCGAGACCGCTCAAGATTTTTCAATAAAAATATATTCCACAACATCAGACACATTCAACTCCATACATTATCAGCATGCTTTGCATTAATTCATTTGCATTGTTTGAATGTTGTAAAAAAAAATATATATATATATATATATATATATAATAATAATAATATAAATGAATGGGCTGAATGGCCCTCATACCGAGAACTGTCAATACAGTCTCTAGGACATGCTGATAACAGGCGAATCAGACCATCTCCATAAAGGTTACCCAGTTCTTTAAAAACGCTGTTAAACACACATAAGGAAAAAAACTGATGTTATTAGGATGGTTTGATATAGTTCAGAAGTAGAAAATATAACAAGAGTTCCTTAAATCTACATAGATCATGTTCAGCCTTATTAATCAGTATTTAAATGTTCAATTTAGGTATATAATTATAAAGTGCAAAGGCTTTTTGTATCCTGTGGATAAAGTTCTACTTACTGCACCGCCACAATGAAATCATCATGTCCTTTAACTCTTTCCTCAGCAATGATCCTCTCGACCATCTCCTTCAGAGAAATCCACAAGTCTTGCATATCAGTGCTGTACAACACAGGAAACAAGGGTTGTTAGCAGATACTGAAATTACACTCCAGGCTCAGAGAAAAGTCTGCAAAAACATGGCCCAATGTAACGTGTTAATGTGAAGACATTTTCTGTATTGATTTTTCACAAGTGTTTTTCCCTTTTCTTTTGTAAAACTGTTTAAGAAAATGTCCGTAAACTAATTTTCTGCCAGGACATTATTTTACATTATTCATTATTTTATTCTTACAGTGCATATATTAATAGAATATATTTAAATTAGCTTTTATTTTTATTGTTTTTATTATATATTTTAATATTTGTTTAGTTTTTAGTAATTTTGAGATTTACTTTAGTCATTTTTTTTTTTTTTTTTTTTTTTTTTTTATTGCTATTTAGGCTTAATTTTTACATTTCTTTTTAGTTTTTATTTATTTAGAGTTAATCATTTTAGTGCAGCCATGCAAATAATGTTCAAATAAGTGCAATTAGCAATAAGTGTAAATAGCACCAAGTATTTTCTTTACACCAAGTGCAAATAGCATTAAATGTTAAATGCAAGTTTTAGTTTGTTTATTTTTTAAATATTGCTATTTAGGTAAAATTTTTCATCCTAATTTTTTATTTATTTCTAGTTAAAAATTTTAGTGCTTCAACTTAAACTTATTATAGTTTATTGCCAAGGCAACATATCTAATTTTTCTAATATTTATATTTTATTTTATTCCAGCTTTATTTTAATTACCAGAAATGTAACAATAATAATAACAATAATGCCCCTGGTTTTACCCTGTTTTATTGATCTCATTTTCTTCCACAACCACCTCTGCTGCACTTTTTAAATTGTCCAAAAATTTCAAAAACCCTTCAGCTCCAAATGCGAAGAGTTTGTCTGCCATTTCATAGTCTTCCTCTTTTTGGCTCACGCTCTCCACACCTGTATAAGAAATCAAATCGGAATCAACTAAATTATAATAAGCAATAGTAACATTGAATGACTTTATTCACATATTTAAAAAGTAAAAAATTAAGATGAATCACTCTTTTAAGAGAGCTGCTGTGTCTAATAAGAGATCAAATATCACCTAATTACAATTCATTTAAAACTATAAGAAAGGAAACGTTAGCTTACCTTTAGAGAGAAGAACAGCTAAGATTAAGATGGCCAGTGACTTATTCATATTGCTGTTTCTTTCTCAGAACAAAAAAGTGAATAAGAGAAAAAGATCACAACATGTCCACTGTGGAGTGTCTGTTAACCTCAAGAGTCAAAACCTAGACTGAACTTTATCTCCATTATGAACTTTCATCTGTGCAAACAGATGTAGTAAAAAAAGTAACTTTGCACCTACAGGCCATACAGGGCCTTTATTCTACTAACCCTAAACCTAACCTAACAGTTTACTAATATTCTAATGAGAGTTAGTTGATATTTAGTTGCAAATATACTTATAGTTAGTAAAATGTATAAAGTGAACTATCTAAATAAAGTTTAACCATGTATATTGTAAACTGTATGAATATTTGACAGTTATATGGGTCTGACAATGTCAGATTGCAAGGGCTGATGAATGTTTTGTGCAAGAAATCTATCAATATTAAATTGAATGTAGGTCATGAGTTCACCGCACTTTATCAAAGTCAATGATTGTGTGTGCTCAATATTTATTCAGTCAACAGCAGAAATATGCTGCCAATCAGGATGTTTCTAAAACAGCTTTTTTTTCCACTAGTGTTAATATTGTTTATAACCCTTTATTTTTAAATACTGATACAATAGACCTGATTACGCTGTATCATTACTAAGATCCATATGCCTAAATTTTTTTAAGTAGAATTATGCCACATAAAAATCTGTAATTTTGATGTGGTCAGTGTAAAAAATAAAATAAAAAAATAAATCACTGATATATGCCAGTATAAAATCAATTTTGTAGTTTTGTTGATGTTGCCATTTCATTATTTCATACTCACACATTGCAGAGACACATTTCTGATGAGTATTTATAATTTTTATTTAATTTGCACATCACTGATTCTTGAGATAAGGGACAAAACATTTCCCTTTCGAGGGAACTTCACACTGCGTCCACTAGGACTGCTTTGGGAACGCCCTCAGCGTGATTGCGTCTGATGCACATATGTCAACTCAGCCAATGGCGAAACCGAACATCACAGGCAGGTGACGCCATGACCAGGAAAGGATAAATACACATCCGGTCCGACTGGCTTCAGCTTTTTTGCCTCAGCAAAGCGATCTGTGTGAAAATTGTCTGTCTATTTATTGTTGTCTGTCAGTTGTATATACAGAAGCAGTTAGAACAGTCATGGCGAACACATCCACATTTAAACAGTGTACTCCTCCGTGTCCCCGTTTTCTCACGGGTGGAGATACACATGCTTTGTGTGTGATGTGTTTGGGAGTGGAGCATGCTTTATCAGCCTTTGAGGGGGCTGATTGCGAGCATTGTGAGAGGCTGCCGCTTCACACACTCCGCTCCCGCCTGGAGCTCTTTGAGAAGGGTGATCAGGCTGGCGTTCCCTCTGGTTCTGGACATCATGGGGATCGCAGATGGATCTCACGGAGGGGTTTGAGACGGGCGTGAGCGCTCTTTCTCTGCCCTCACCCGGGAGATCTGTCGCTCAATCTCTGGTGTCGGAAGCCCGCGCTGCGGTTTCTTCCGCCCAGGGTGAGAGCCCGTCGCTTCAACACTCCAGTTCTGAGGAGGTGGATGTGTTGAGTGTCGGAGTGGGGGAAGATGATTCGCCATCTCTTTCCCCAGCACGTGAAGAGCTGGTGGAGGTGATAACTCGCGCTGTTGCAAAGTTAAATATTGAATGGCCAGCCGAGAAACAAGGCGCTCGTCCCAAAAGCAAATTAGACGAGCGTTTTCTCACACCAAATGTGTCACCTTCACCACTGGGCCTTCCTTTCTTTCCCGATTTACACAGTGAGCTGTGTAGATCGTGGAAGAAGCCATATTCAGCACGTCTCTTCAGCCCTCAAGTTAAAACATACAGTGATATAAGAGGGCTGAAGGAATATGGCTATGGGGCGATGCCTAGGGTGGATCAGACGCTTGCGAGCTATCTGTCCCCTGCTTCAGCATCGTCCCTGAAGGCCCCCACGCTTCCCACTAAACCACTAAAAACAACATCAGGGCTAGTGGGAAAAGCGTATGCGGCAGCAGGTCAGGCTGGTGCTTGCTTACATACAATGAGTATTTTACAAGCATACCAGGCTGAACTGCTGGGGGATTTGGATGGCGGTGAAGGGTTGGGCCCTGACGCAGTTCGCGAACTGCGTCGAGCCACAGATTTATCTCTGAGAGCCACCAAGGAGACCGCTAGAGCCATTGGGCGGTCTATGGCAGCCTTGGTGGCAACAGAGAGACTTAATTGTGGCTTAATCTGTCTGAGATAAAAGATAAAGACAGGGCCTTTCTCCTTGATGCCCCGCTTGAGCCTTCTGGTCTGTTCGGCGACGCTGTAAGCACTGTCGTCGACAGGTTCCAGGAGAGTAAGAAGCAAGCGGAGGCATTTAAAAAATATCTTCCACGCCGCCACCAACACTCTGGGGCTGCTGGGCGTGAGCAGCCCCAGAGCAGCCCCAATCCACCCCATGGGGTATACGGTGCCCACTCCACTTCGTTGCCCTCAGGGGATCGTTCTGCCAACCCCGCCACCCTTGGTGCTTCGGGGTGCACCGGTTTCCAGCGAGCTCGTGACTCGGCGTCCACAGGACGATGTGTCACACTCGTGGCCTCCGAGGAGGTTAAAAACACAGTAAAATCGGTCAGGTCCTGCCAGTATGTTTCAGGCCACCGAGATGGTTGGAGTAAAGACATCAGAGACCAGCCTCAAGAGGCTGGTTCCCTTAGTAGATTTTCTGGCAGAATGGAAGCTTTTACCAAATATTTCGCTATGGGTCCTGCAAACGATAGAGAGAGGTTACAGAATTCAATTTGGGTTCCGCCCACCTCAATTCAACGGAGTGCTCCTAACATTAGTGCATCCCGACCGGGCTCTGATAATGGAACAGGAAGTAGAGACTTTATTAAAGAAGGAGGCTATAGAACAGGTCCCTGTACAAGACAGAGAATCGGGTTTCTACAGCCGATACTTCATAGTTCCAAAAAAGGATGGAGGGTTGCGTCCCATATTAGATCTTCATCATCTGAATCATACAGTCAGAAAACTAAAATTCAAGATGCTGACATTAAGTCAAATTGTGACTCAAATCAGATCCGAGGACTGGTTTGTCACAATAGATCTGAAGGACGCATACTTCCATGTCTCCATCCTTCCACAACACAGGAAGTTTCTGAGGTTCACTTTCGGGGGCAAAGCTTACCAGTATCGGATTCTTCCGTTCGGCCTTGCTCTTTCACTCCGCACGTTCACGAAATGCGTAGATGCAGCTCTGGCCCCGCTCAGGCTGCAGGGCATACGCATTCTGAACTATATAAACGACTGGCTGATACTAGCACAGTCGGAGGAGGTGGCGGTTCGGCATCGAGATGTCGTCCTCGCTCATATTCGAAAGTTGGGGTTGAGACTGAACGCAAAGAAGAGTGTGTTTTCTCTAGTACAGAGGACCACTTTTCTGGGCGTGGTTTGGGATTCAGTAGCGATGCCCACTCGCCCACTCGCATTACTGCTATTCTATCAGTTGTGAAAAGAGTAAAGCTAGGCCAGTCACTCACTGTGAAACAGTTTCAAAAAATGTTGGGGTTGATGGCAGCAGCGTCCAACGTGATACCTTTTGGCCTGCTGTACATGAGACCTTTACAGTGGTGGCTCAGGACCAGAGGGTTTTCCCCGAGGGGGAACCCTTTTCGTATGATCAAGATTACGAGGCAGTGTGTCCGTGCCTTGGTTATATGGAAGAGAAACTGGTTCCTGTCCCAGGGTCCTGTGTTGGGAGCTCAGTATCATCGAGTCACTCTCACGATGGATGCCTCTCTCACAGGCTGGGGAGCGGTAATGGAAGGCCGTTCAGCTCAGGGTCTGTGGAGGGACCATTGTCTTTTGTGGCACATAAATTGCCTGGAGATGATGGCAGTCTTCAATGCGTTAAAGTTTTTCCACCCAGACCTGAGGGACCGTCATGTGTTTGTCTGGACCGACAACACATCGGTGGTCTCTTATATAAATCGTCAGGGGGGTCTGCGTTCGCGCCCACTGTGCAAACTGGCGCACCAGATCCTCCTGTGGTCTCTGGGGAAGTTACTCTCCTTGAGAGCAATCTTTATCCTGGGGACCCAGAATATAGGAGCAGACATCCTGTCGAGACAGGGGCTGAGGCCAGGGGAATGGAGACTTCACCCCGAGGTGGTGAAGCTCATTTGGGAGATTTTTGGCCAGGCAGAGGTGGATCTGTTTGCGTCTCAGGACACGACGCACTGTCCGCTCTGGTTCTCTTTGACGCATCCAGCTTCTCTGGGGCTGGATGCCTTGGTACAGATGTGGCCGAGGCTGCATCTGTACGCATTTCCCCCAGTTGTTCTGCTCCCTGGAGTTCTGGAGAAGATTCGCCGGGAGGGGATAAGTCTACTGCTAGTAGCACCCTACTGGCCGAGCCGGATTTGGTTCTCGGACCTTGTAGCTCTGCTCGATGGCTCACCTTGGAAGATTCCGATCAGGAGGGATCTCCTATCTCAGGCGGAGGGCTCGATATTTCACCCCCACCCAGAAATGTGGAACCTGTGGGTTTGGCCTCTGAGGGGGCCAAGCTCAGAGATACTGGTCTCTCGACTGAGGTTGTAGAGACCATCCTTAGCTCCAGAGCTCCATCCACGAGGAAATTATATGCCCTGAAGTGGAGACTGTTCACTTCCTGGTGTCAAGAACAACAGCTAGATTCAGTTAACTGCCCTATTGGTTCAGTGCTAGATTTTCTGCAAGATCGTTTCTCTTCTGGGTTGACCCCTTCTACACTAAAAGTGTATATGTCGGCTATCTCGGCTTACCATGCCTATGTGGATGGTACTACGGTGGGGAAAAACCCATTAGTAACTCGTTTCCTGCGTGGCACCCAGAGGCTGAGGCCTACGGTGCGCACTAGAGTTCCTGCTTGGGATTTGGCTATCGTTTTGGAAGGTTTATCATCGGCTCCGTTCGAGCCACTGGATACCATCTCAGAGAAGTTTTTGACTCTTAAAACAGCCTTCCTTGTGGCCATGACTTCCATTAAAAGAGTAGGAGACCTTCAGGCCTTATCCGTATCCCCCACGTGCTTAGAATTTGCACCGGGGATGGTTAAAGCTTTCCTTTACCCTAGAGTAGGGTATATTCCGAAGGTGCTAACCAGTGTTCCACGGCCTATAGTGCTGCAGGCTCTCTGTCCTCCTCCATTTGAGAACTCGGGCCAGGAAAAAGTGAACCTTGTATGTCCAGTGCGAGCACTGGATGCTTACGTCCACAGAGCTGCCCTGTGGAGAAAGGCGGATCAACTTTTTGTCTGTTTTGGGTAGCAAAACAGGGGTCGCCCGGCGTCCAAACAGACAATGAGCAAGTGGATAGTCGAGGCTATTTCACTGGCTTATGTGGTTTCTGGCCAGCAATGCCCTTTAGCTGTCAGAGCTTACTCTACCCGGAGTATGGCAGCCTCCAAGGCCTTGGTTTCAGAGGTTTTCCTCAAGGAAGTATGCGATGCGGCCGGTTGGTCCTCGCCGCTTACGTTTGTGAGATACTACGATCTTGACCTGGACGCAGCTCCAGGTTCCTCAGTGCTTCTGTCCTGAATGTGCCACAGTTTCACACGACAGGCATTTTGGTTTTATGGCGTTTTGGTATATCGTTCCCAAAGCAGTCCTAGTGGACGCAGTGTTAAGTTCCCTCGAAAGGGAACGTCTCAGGTTATGTCTATAACCATAGTTCCCTGAGAAGGGAACGAGACACTGCGTCCCTTTGCCATACTCCCTGCATCTCTGTGGTCGATTTGCTTCGGCAGTTTAGCTGAAGCCGGTCGGACCGGATGTGTATTTATCCTTTCCTGGTCATGACGTCACCCGCCCGTGATGTTCGGTTTCACCATTGGCTGAGTTGACATACGTGCATCAGACGCAATCACGCTGAGGGCGTTCCCAAAGCAGTCCTAGTGGACGCAGTGTCTCGTTCCCTTCTCAGGGAACTATGGTTATAGACATAACCTGAGACGGTTTTAGATGTTAAAAAATAAAAACTAACACTACATTATTAAAAAATGTTATTTTTGTAGAAAAAGGTCACAGATAATGAACCATGTAAGGGAACAGGCTTATTTCTAAAAAATTATATTTATTCACTCCATAACTTAATTTGTCAACTCCGTCAGACACTAAAAAGCAAGCTAATATAATTTAATCTATCCAAAAACAGTCTTCAGTTATGCACTGTAAAAAATCCAACTCACAAAAATGTAGACTAATGATTATGTTTTAGTTAACTGGACAATTAAATGCAAAAATGTTGGCTTAACCAGTGAAAAGAAGTTGGTTCAACAATCGTTGGACCAACCTAGTATTATTTGTAAATTCGATTTGTAAATGCAAGTTAACAAGCATACAAGTTGCAACAAGTTAACAATGCATTCTGGGTGCATCATGCAAAACTCATCCATGGCTCCCAGAATGCATTGCGGCATGAAGCACGTCACCATTGTTGAGATTCATAGGCTGATTCTTGATGTCTGTGGGAGTAAATCTCACAGGAGGTCAAAGTGCTTAGTGTACAATCTGTTTTAAACCTTATTCAGCTTTTCTGATTAAAACCGTGCTGGATCTTTTCTAGAATCACAATAAAACAAAGTTAATAGTATATTGCTCATATTAAACTCAGTCATAAAATCTGTGAATTAAGCCACTACACAATGATTATATATCGCCGACAGCATCAGATTGCGTTTTCTCTTGCTTTTCTTGCTATAGCAAACTCAGTTACAGCAGCCAGAAAAACACTAACATTAAAAAGTTATCAAACTGCCCAACTAAAGAAAACACTGATCACCATGATGGTGACATAAAAAAAGAAACAATTTTCAACACAACATCAAAAAACTCAATCAGCTGAACAAAAGATCTTAAATTGGGAGACATGTGACTTTACTCAGTTAATTGAGTTAAGTGAACTACTTTGTTTAAAAGTTGAGTAAACTCAAAAAAGCTGTGCAGCAAGTTGCCTTACAATTTTAAGTTATGTCAACTTTTCTTTTTTTAATATTGGTGTTCAGTAATCAATCTTTTTATCAAAGCCATCAACCAGATCAGTATACTGCTTCAGTTTCTCCAGGATCCGATGAATGGCTTAAATAAAGTTCCTTTATGAATCAAACAAAAAACAATGAAAATGTACATTCTCTGTTTTGTTTTTTGTTTGTTTGTTTGTTTTCACACTATTATGAACAATCCAGTTTCTAAATTCCTTAATTCTCCTCCCTTTTAATATTAAACATATATCACCAATGGTCTCAGGTAATTAAGACATAATATCATGTAGTTCCATTGATGTTTTAAAATTTTTACACAATAAATTGAAAAAAATTAACAAAAAAACTTCACCTGACGGTGTTAAATACTGATGGAGTTGACAAATACTGACGGTGTTGACAAAGGTCGAGCTGAGGCCAAATATACAGTATGTTTTGTCCCTTATCTCAAGAATCAGTCACTCCCCTGGCCCCAAGAGGCGCACTAGCGACAGACGCTAGAGGCTATGACTTTAGCATCCTTGTTAGCGCTCCAACCTCCCATGCTGGAGACAGTTGGTGCGTCTCAAACAACTCCCTAGTTCAGTAGTCAGGGCACTAATTAGGGAATCAGTCAATGGGCTGACTCCCTGATCAGTGCCCTGACTACTGAACTAGGGAGCTGATTGAGACACGACAAGTGTAGTGACAAATTGGTTCCCCCCAAAATCGGGTCTCCTTTAGGACCCCAAATGATCCCATTGTTTCAAATTGCTTTTAATAGGTACTCTCTTTAGCGCCTGATTACAATTCCTACAAAATCATGTTACGATAAATGATGTTTCAACTATGTTATAATGACCATTTATGTCTGTATTAGTTATTTTATAGCAAGCGATTAGCCTGATAGCTTAGTTTATACACACATTTGCACTTACCTTACATATATTCTCAATCATCTTCAATGTAATTATGTGTTAAATGTCCAAATATTTTCCATTATATAGAAAACAAATTAATGATGTTCAATTATTCACTTACTTATTATTATTTATTAATTAACAGTTTAATCAAGTGTAAGAAATTACGTTCAGTTGATTTTATTATGCACTAATGTGTTTTCATACGCATTAAGTTGTGCGTATTTTAAATTAACATCATTTGTATATACTTAGGCTAATTATTAACTGACAGTTTGGGGAGACCCGATTTCGAGGGAGGACCCGATTTGTCATGACACCGGTTCACTCACTGTGTGTTGACACATTAAAGTAGATCCATGTTGTTGATGTCAAGAGCTTTTTTAATTAATGTGTTCAGATGCTGGAAGATGTATAACAAATCTAAATAAACAGTTTTTTATCATGTAAAAAAAGTTTACAGTGGAACAAACTTGTTTTACTCAGTTTTTACTAATGTAGGCTAATTCATAGTTTTCAGTCATGTGACTGATGGCAAAACAGCCTGCCAATTTTCCATCTTAAAAACAAAAATATGTGACCAAAATGCAAGTTTTTGGCACTTGTGATCCATATACAGCACCTGCTGCAGTATTTCAATCACAAGCGGGACGTTTTTAAAACGTGAAAAACACTATAGGGTGAGTTGCACCAATAAGGATTAAATTAAGCAAAGTTTAACGCTAATCAAGGATTTGTTGATCTGGGTTTTATTTTATATCGAGTTGTGTTGCACAATTTGATTTTAAACACAGATTAACCATGTAGAAAGACTGTTAGAATTAAAGGGCTGATCGGGATGAACCGACGCCAGGCTAAAGAATCCTTATTAGTGCAACCCACCCTTAAAGTGCTTTAATGTACTATAACATTGATATTAAAATATTAAATTCAGTTTACACCTTTTTGATGATGCATACTATATACAGGCGAGTAGAAGAGCCAATAATATGAACGCAACGCGTTTTCTTTATAATGGTTTTCGATGGGAAAAACATTGTGTTGCAGTAATATTCTGTGTTCATTTGCATGCCTGTACAAAGTATGCAACATCAATACGGTGTATATTGAATTTGGTCTTTTAATATCACGGTCTTACTGCATTAAAACTTACTACAAACCTGCTAAAAATGACTGGTGGGCAATGGAGGAAAGCCTTGTTTTCCCCTCCAGGTGGGTGTGAAAACTATGAATTATCCAGCATTTAAAAGCTTGTTGCCACCACAGAACAAAAAATAAAAAGCAACTTTTTTGCAACTTTTTATCTCACAATTCTGACTTTTTATAAATATTCAATTGCAAGAAAATGTCCAAATATGAGCTGACTTTTTTTCTTGGGACTTTATAACTCGCAATAGTGAGTTTATATTTCTACTCTGCCTTTTATTTCTCAGAATTGTGACTATCAGAATTATGAGTTTATATCTTACAAATTCTTTAGGCTCTCACAATTCGGACAACTGTGAGATTAAAAGTCACAATATCCGTTTTTCCATTTTTTTTCTGCCTCATACAATCCTGACATTCATAGAGAGAGTTTACTCCACTAGGATATCCCAGACTTGATGAAATACTTCATTTGTGTGATGCATTGATCTCTTGAAGGCTCTGGAGGAAAAAATTTAAATTGTGAAGCTAGGCTGTACTTGACATCAGTGGTACTTGCAATATAAATTGATATTTATCTATATGGCTTCTGTTCAAATGCAAATATGGTAAGAAAATAATAAATCTTACAAAAAAGTTGGATCAATCTTTTCATCAAAGCCATCAACCAGATCAGTATACTGCTTCAGTTTCTCCAGGATCCGATGAATGGCTTGAATAAAGTTCCTTTATGAATTAAACACCAAAAACAAAAAGAAAACTTGTCAAATATGAGCTGATTTCAAAAAGATCAAACAAAGCTGAAATCATTAAAGGGATAGTTCACCTAAAAATGAAAAATTATCCCATAATTTACTCACCCTCAAGCCATCCTAGCTGTATATGACATTTTTCTTTCAGACGAATACAATCGGAGTTATCAATCGGAAATATCCTGTCTCTTCCAAGCATTATAATGGCAGTGAATGGCAGCCCAAAATTTGAAGCCCAAAAAGTGTATCCATCCATTATAAAAGTAATCCATCCTGGATATTTTTCTTACAAAAGCCCATCGATTCGCTTCAGAAGGCCTTTATTAACCTCCTGGAGCCGTGTGGAGTATGTTTATGATGGATGGATACACTTTTTTGGGCTTCAAATTTTGGGCTGCCATTCACTGCCATTATAAAGCTTGGAAGAACCAGGACATTTTTTAATATAACTCCAATTGTATTCGTCTGAAAGAAGAAAGTCATATACACCTAAGACGGCTTAAGGGTGAGTAAATCATGGGCTAATTTTTTTTAATCAAAAAGGGGAATGAAGAGAACACATGGCTCAACATATTTATATTTTCAGATTTAGAGTAAAGCATTCATAAATAAATCATTGTTCCTAAAATATCATTAATATATTATAAATATAATATATAATATTATAAATATAAAATCCTTACTTTGGCACTTCTTCAAGCTGCTTTCGAGTAAATGTTTCACTTTTCAACAACTCATTAATGACGACGCTCCTCACATGATTCCATTCACTGTAAAATATGTTAGAAAATTTTTGATTGATTATTTGATTGCTCACTTCATAAACTAACAAAAATCATACACAAGAACATGCTAAATTTCAGCCAACAAAGTGTCTCAGAATTAGCCGACCTTCCCATACTGGATATATAAAGAATAAAGGGTAAAAGTACTTTTCTTACTTCACAGATTGCTGGAGTTCAGTCTCATCAAAATCTCTGTATTTTTCAATGAGGAGAAAAATGCTCCACAACTCGAGGAAAATTCTCCTTATTACTCTATATCAAACAAAGGAAGATTATGAAGAGGAATATATTATATATGCATTACATTCAGAGCACAAAGCATTAGTCTTCTAGATAAATGTCAAGAACATACAACTTGTCTTTACTGAAATGTGATCATATTACAAGATAATTCATTCACTGTTTTACTTTTTTTAGTTTGTTTTACACAGTTTTTTTATACAGTGTACATTGTCTTACCGCAAAGGCAGTAATAGTTGATTATCTTCGCTCTTGGTTTTCTCCTCTTCAATAACTGGACTAAGCAGATACATAATGCCCCGAACGCTGCCCTCCAAAAAGGTGTCTCTGCAAGACAGAGAACAACAAATAAAAACAACTTCTTTCTATTTTAAGCTTTACCTATTAATTCAGTATGATATATTTAAATAGGATTTGTTTCGTGTTCCTTGCCTGTGAGTGGCCGATACATCATTGCCTTCCAGAATAAGGGTTATGTGATTAACTTTGTGCAGAAACCTGTTGATCTCCGTAATCCCAAAGCCGACTTCAGACAGTTTTTCATAAACAGGAAGAGAGTAAACAACAGCGCTTTTGCCAATAGCCCTGTGAAATGTGCAGAACAAAATGGAGGGATCACATTTTTTGTACCTTTATTTATTAGTCATTAATATCTTTAAATTCTGACAGATGTTTATGAATTATAGCTACACCATTCATATCTGAAACAACAAATTAACCACTTTTGAATCACAAACTGCTATTTTCCTCTTCACAAATAAAATAAGTATCAGATATGCGGTTACATATTTATTAGTCATAAATTTCATGCAGTATAGATGTCCATTTACCAGTTAGACTGATTGAATCTGTCCAAACCAAGAGCTTGATTTCCACAACTATAATATTCCAGGGCCAATGCGTCAAAGAATTTACCAAAATGAAGTTCAGTCCAACTAGAAAAGAAAATTGGAATCAGTTACAGTAAAAAGGCACAGTAAAAATACCAGCCCTTGATTCTGATTGTTTGATCCACGTGAAGTAAATTACTCTACACACATAAACCTGTGACCTCATTACTTAATATTAAAATAAATATTTTATTATGGACTGTTTTATAAAAGCAATAAACCCAGTGAAGCCGTGGAATATGGTGAATTTAGAACAGCTAAGGGGGTTTTAGGCACTCCACTCAGCGTCGTGCCAAACAACAGCCCTTAGCTCTTCTGTAAACCATTTAAACCATGGGCTTATTGCTTTATTTAACAACATTCAACAGAACTCTACAGAAGCCCTGAATCGCATGTGTCAAATTGTCCTGCAGAGCGTAGCTCCAACCAGCTCCAAAACACCTGCCTGGAAGAGCTTGATTTGCTGGCGCTGGTTAAGGTGTGCTTAATTTGGGGTTGGAGCAAAACCCTAATTAAATACAAGGAACCTTGGCCCTCCAGGAGGTTTTGACAACCCTGCCAAAATAGACATGGTAATGGTTAAAAAATTTTTTTTTTTAAATGATATTTAAATCCTTTTGTGTCCGCTTGCAAAACTTTTGCTTCTCTCTCAAAAGTATTGCATTCCTCTGAAAAAACGTTACTTTCACAAGACTTTTGCATTTTCGCAAAACATTCCCCAGAGAAACTTCGCGCTCACTCGCAAAACTTTTGTGATGGAAAAGACATGAGGTGGGAGGAAAAACTATATTTCTCAAGTGGTTCTAATGATAATTATGAAATAGTTTTAGTAGCCTGAAAGGATGAGAATGTAGGTATTAATTATGTAGTGGTTTAAATGACATTTGTAAAGTCTTCCTTACTTCAAAAAACCATGCCTTGTCTCCGGGTCTAAAAGCACATGATACTTTTCACTTGCGTTTCTCAACTCTGTCAGCTCTGCCCATTGCCTGTAACACACAAAATTCAGATATTTTTAATACTCATTATGGCTCGAGCACCGATGGTGTGAGGACCCTATTGGAATTGCTCAGCATATTATTATTCTTCTCCCAAATGAATTGCATTTTTGATGGCCTACACATGCTCGAAAACTCATGAAACTTTGCACACGCGTCAAAAGTGGTGAAGATTTACGTCTGATATGGGTTTCAGAACTAGGTGTGGCAAAATGGCTCGATAGCACCACCTACAAAATTTCAATGAAGTGCCCCTCCCGCTACGTTTCATGTAAAGGTATGAAATTTGGTAGACACATGTAACATCCCAATACCTACAAAAAAGTCTCCTGGTATGAAATCTGAAAACCAACAGGAAGTCAGATATTTTGAATTTTCTTTGCAAAATTGTTGCAATTTTTGCCATTTCCAGACGTTGTACTTTAACGAACTCCTAGAGATTTAATCAGATCATCATCATATTTGCACAGTCTAATCTAAAGGCCTTTGTGATGTTAAATTGTGAAGATTTAGAGTTTTCCCCGAAGGGCGTGTCCGTGGCGGCCTGACAAATTTTGAGATTTCGCCATGAAACAGGAAGTTGTTGTAACTCAGACATACAATTTCCGATCTGCCCCAAACTTCACGTTTTATTAGAGTCCTGACCTGAAGACATCTACACGCCAATATTCAGTTACAGTCATAGCCCCACCTGTGGGCAACAGGAAATGGCATGCTTTACACTGTAATTCCCTCCCAGAAACACATTTAAATATGCCATCAAGTCCCAAACAGGCTAGAAACACATTAAATCAAGCAAAACTTGGCTAAGTGCTAATGTATGCGATCTACGCCACGAAACAAGTTGTTGTAACTCAGGCATACAGTGTCCGATCTGCCCCAAACTTCACACGTTTGATAATAGTCCTGGCCTGAAGACATCTACATGCCAATATTTGGTTATAGTCAAAGCGCCACTGCTGGCAGCAGGAAGTGTGGCACATTGACTTTGCCATATTTTTCCTATATTTACCCAGTTAAATGCATGTCGCCCACTATTCACTGTTTTCCTGAGGCCACCGGGTGGCGGTGCTCCCGGGTGCAAGGGCCCTTTCATCACTGCTTGCAGCTTTCATTTTACTTTATATTTCTCTACCTGTCAATCAATATTTGCAGGTTAAATACTATTTTTTTGGTACAGCACTGTATCATAGTCTTACTTCATAGAATCCAAGTATTTCGCATGAAACGGTGGACTTTCAGTGTGTTTCAAAACTCCATCCCAGTAAAAAACAATCAGACCAGATGTGGTTCTAGAAAAATTCAAGAAAAATGGTTATTTAGAGATGTCATTAAGTACAATATTCAAGGAATTCATATTAACAAAGGTTCTTACCTTAATGATATAAGGAAATCATTCTTCTCTTTTTGCCTTTCCAAAGATGAAATTTCAAAGGCTTTCTTTCTAATCTGATCCATAACCATCTGCACTCTTCGGAGGAGACAATGAGTGATTAAAATGACACCTTATGAAATATAATCATTTTTGTCATGGGCTTATGTGTGCATTTTAGCCCAACACTTAAGTTTGGAGGACAATAATATAAAATGCATCCATTTTATTGCATCATTAATCCATAGTTTTTACAGTATTTGCTCCAACAGCATGGCTTTAAAGCAGCTCTTACTCCTCATGAAGTTGGTTAAAATCTATTTTTCCAATGTCCAAAACAGTATCCACCCCAGCTTCGAGTATGTTCACCAGCCGGGAGCTCACCAGCCTTTTAGATGTCAAAATACAGAATGCCACCTTTTAATACGGTACACTTTAAAACTACAAGTAAAATTATTTTGTAAAATGCATGTTTTACTAACACCATGTCTACACCGGACATGAGCAGCGCGATGTGACGCGACAAAAGACAATATAACCTATTATAATCAATGATGTTGTAGATAGCTTCTAGCTGTTGCAGCGCGATGTGACGCGTCAACGGTCGCGTCTGGTGTAGACACGGTGTAATCGTCACAGAATCTTACGGAGACCCTGGTGACCCTGGTGGGACATGGTTATGGAAAAGAATATGAGATGGGAGGAAAAATATATGCGATCCAGAAACCTTTTTTGCTCGGTTTTGCGTTCCCCACGAAACATTTGTGTTCCCTCGCAAAACCTTTGCGTTCCATCCAAAAGTTTTGAGTTCCCCTAAGAAATTTGCTTTCGTTTGCAAAACTTGTGCGTTCGTTTGCAAAAGTTTTGCATTCCCAGAGAAACTTTGTGTTTGCTTGCAAAACCTTTGCGTTCCCTCCAAAATATTTGAGTTCCCCCGATAAACGTTGCTTTCCCTCGCAAAACATTTGCGTTCCTTTGCAAAAGTATTACGTTTCCCTGAGAAACTTGTGTTCTTTGCAAGTGAACGCTAAGGTTTTGTAAGCAAACGCAAAGTTTCTCGGGTGAATGCAAAACATTTGTGAGAGAACGCAAAAGCATTGACAAAATTATTCCTGCCATCTCACACGTTTTCCTTCATGTTCCTTTAGGGGCTCTGTAGAATCTGCTCATATTTTATTGCTGATAATGTTTTAAATACAGTATGATACAAGTTCAAATTTAGTTATAGTGAGGTCATACGCCTTGGCCAGAAGGTAACTGAAGAACCCCATGGGTTTACTGTAGATCGGAGGGGCTCCTGGAAGATAGTTTGACTCCACTTCTCTGTAATAAACAAGTCAGATGAATAAATCAAGTTACAGGCAAAACCTGAGAGGTGCATAATGTGGATGATGGATTTGTAAGGCCATCATGTTCAGTGTACAAACACATCTTGGAAAGCACTTTGACAAAGGAATGCTGGATCTTGTGTTCTCCACTCTCAGTGAAAACATGCTTACTTCCAGATCTCCACCATCGTCTCATTTTTAAAGCTCTGACTGTAAATCTTCATATACCTGTAGAGCACATTCATGGGTATTATATTGGGTTTCAGAGAACTTGTCAGAAGTAAACAAGATCCTTTAATGTGTGAAGAATGTGTAAAAATAGCGAAACTCTTACGGAAGGAAAAGCCTGTTAAAGAACGCCGTGATCGTTACACAAAATGTCATGCCAGACATAAACAGAAAAGTTCTCCTGTTAAACAAAGAACAGGCAATATAAATAATGATTTTGTCTTCTGGGAATTAGGGTTAAAATAGCTTAATATTCAGTGAAATTATTGATTTAACTGCATGGACACTATTGGTGGAGAAGAAAATTTGAATTGAATTGAGCTGGATAATGACCCTAATTGTGCAACATCTAAACGGTTATTGAAATTAATTGAATAATCATTGATTGAACTGACCTGAGCTGACTAATGAAACCGTTGTCTTCCATAGAAATGCTTATAGCTGAATTTAAGTTGTTTCATAACTCATGAACTTTGCAGCATTGACACTATTAAAATTGACTTGAGGTGAATAATGAATGACACTTATTTTCTGAAGAGCTGCTTTACAGCTGAAATAGAATTTGATTTATAATTGATTAACTTCACATTAACGTCTCATTTTCGTTTATTGACACTCTATGCTCCATACTAACATCCTGCCTTGAAAACATCTGTAGTCTCACCTCCAGACCCTGACATACAGATGCTCTCCGTGACCATCGAACCAAGCTCAGAGCTGCTGAGGAAATGGAACAAGACTAAACACCCTGCTGACCTGAGCAATTACCATTCAGTCCTACTCTTTCTCCTCTAGCTTTTCTGCTGCCAAGATATCCTACTACCAAAACAAAATCAAAATACCTCAGACACCCAGAGACTATTCAGAACATTCTCCTCTCTTCTCTGCCCCTCTCAACCTCCTTCCACTTGTTCTCTGACTGCTGATGACTTCGCCACCTACTTCAATTATAAGGTGGCAACCATCACTACTGAATGGACTACTGAAATACTCTACTAGTGGGCCTTCCAACCAGCACGACTAAGCCCTCAGATGATCCAGAATGTGGCAGCTTGTCTAGTTTTCAATCAGCCTAAGAGAACCCATGTCACACCCCTCCTGATCTCACTCCACTGGCTCCCAGTTGTGGCCAGAATCAGATTTAAAGTTTTAACGCTGGCTTTCAGGACTACCACTGCAACAGCTCTGCCCTTGGAATAGCATCACGGAATGGTATTAAGCTGCCAGAATACGACTTCACTGATCTTGACTACATGGATGATGTTGCATTGTTAGATGAGTCTGCATGAAAACTGGCAACATCCCTTGAGCATATAGAGAGACTTCCCATCTGGGCCTACATGTGTCAAGGCAAAAAAACAAACTGTAGAGCTTGGGTAGCGGAACCAATATTGGTTCACAGTTCACATATTTGGGTAGCATACAAAACTCAGTTGGAAGGTGCACAGCTAATATCTTACCCCAAATCGGTCTGGCTGCGTCAGCAATGAGGTCTTTTCAGACCCTTTGGCTTCAACAGAGGATCCAGCTTAGCACAAAACTCTGGTTCTATTCCTCCTTTACAGTTCCGAGACCTGTACTCTTCAATCACAAGATGGCAAAAGACTACAGGCAGCTGTCACCTTGTGAACCGGCCTGCTAACAATCACTGACATAATCACTCGTCATCGCACAGCTCTGTTCGGACATGTGACCCAGTTGGAAAGTCATACTCCTCCCCATGGCGCCCTAGCCTGCGCTGTTGCCCGCCATAGTGAAAGATGCAGTCCTAACGGTTGGAGAGACCACCTGGCCCATTTCCTCCTTTTTACATGAATGGAACCTCGCCATCGGTCGCAGTCATTCATCTCGCATATTGAGATCACCTCTACAAGCCACCGCTGCTCAGGTGACTTGATGGAGCTCCCCCCTACCTCAACCTTCCGCCAGCTCAGGTCACTGAATGAGCAACGTTTTGTTGTTCCCTCACAACGAGGCAAAAAGTCACTCTTCAAAACCTTCACTCTCTCTGTTCTTCTCTGGTAGAATGAGCTGCCAACCTCCACCTGAACTGCTGAAAACATCACATCTTTTAAGAAGCAGCTGAAGACGCACCTCTTCCGCAAGCAATGACTTCACACTCTTAAACCAATGCACTCACAAACACTTAAAAAAAATCTCTGCATTTCTTCTCTTTTCTAGCTGGTTTCCTAATCTAGTTGTCTAATAAACTTGGCATTGTGTACTACGATTGCTGGCTCGTTGATGAATGCTTTGTTCCTCTTTTGTAAGTTGCTTTGGATAAAAGCATCTGCTAAATGCATAAATGTAAATGTATTAAAATGTGAAGCTGCTTTATAATTAAATAAATGACTGACTTGTGAAACAAGTAATTATCTTATATATCTTCTGAAGCTTCTTAAGAGCCAGGCTAAAAAAAAAAGATCTTTAAACAAAACATTCACACCAATCATTCGGTTCAAAAGTTTACACCTCCATTTTGCCTTCTTGAACATCAATGGATACTTGCACCTTTTGTAACAGTTGTGTACGAGTCCTCAATGTGAAAAGATGGATCTCAAAATCATACAGTCACTGTTGGAATATGCAAAAGATGCCGGCAAAAAAGAATGTGCAGGACCTTTTCTGAAGAGCATGCAGTTTAACTGCTCACGACAAAGGACTCATTAACATTTATCACAAACAATCCAGGTAATGACACACAGTATTAAGAATCATGTAAACTTTTGAACTGGTTAATTTGTGATTTGTATTCATGACTTGTGCTAAGAATAAACAATGTTAGGTTACTATCATTATACAGCATTTGTGACCGCTGGACAGACTTACTGTGGTGATGTGGCTGATTTGCCCTGGCTCCCTCTGGCACTCTCAGTAATTTTCATATGTTTTCCAAACTCACTTAAGTTTTCCACGAGCAATTGGACAACAATCCTGTAAAAATACAGAAAAAAGTTAGGAAGCTGCTGAACCTATAATTCAGTCACTTTTCCAGAATATTTATCCATTGCTGGTCTTACCTATTTTTTCTGAACTGATCTTCTCTCACTATTTTCTCTGTAACGTTTTTGATTTTCTCCAGGAAGTCTAAAAAGACTACAGTCCCAGAGTTGATGATTTGTTTTCTTAAGTCACGATTTGATAGTTCAGCACTATGCACGCCTTCAAAACAAAGACAAACAGAGAAACTGAATTTTTTTTTATAATAACTACCACAAAACTCAATGTCAATATTGTCAATATATATTCAGAACATTATTGTTCGAGCTACCACATAACTGCTGCTTTTGTCTAGTCAAGTTTAAAGGTTCATTTGAATTGTTAGACCACAATGAGAGAGAAGAAAACGTACCATAGCAGCAGAGAAATGCAGTTAAACTTACAACAGCCAAAACCTTATTCATGTTTCTGTCTTATGCTAAAAGAGAGGGAAAAGGATCAGTTCAAAATCAATGGATTTCTACTTTGTACTGAACATTATTGACGACAGAAGAGACAAACACTTACTTTTTGATCTGTGAGTCTGTGTGCATATATATCCTTTACTCTGACTCTTGCTTATATGGGTCATTACATGGTCAACAGTCCAAAGCAGAGCAAATGTGTGTACTTTTCAGTACTGAGTAGGGCAGAAGGGCAGATGGGTAGCAAGGTGGGATTAAACAAACATTTATCTGTTAATATTTTAGTGTTTGTTTATTGGTTTTTACTGATTGTGTCATGTCTGGTTAAAAAAGGTACATGTGCCAGGGTGAACAACTTATTAATAACGTGCATGTAATTAAATTGTAATATATTTAGAGATAAGTTTATCAATAAAAGATGATGTTTCATTCAGTGATATTTTAGAATCATTGAATTTTGCTTCTTACATTTTCTGCTTTGTTTTTCAAGTTGCTGTTATATAATCTACAAAGAAATTAATTTGTACTTTAGCTTATTTGGCCGCTCAGACATTTACTGGTGGGTGGTTTAATTCACCAGCTGACCTGTCAAAGAAATATGTACTTATTCAGTAATTCTCCTCTTATCACCATATGACAAGCATTTATTAATATATACACCGATCAGGTGTAACATTATGACCTTCCTAATATTGTGTTGGTCCCCTTTTGCTGACAAAACAGCCCTGACCTGTCGAGGCATGGACTACACTATACCCCTGAAGGAGTGCTGTGGTATCTGGCACCAAGATGTTAGCAGCAGATCCTTTAAGTCCTGTAAGTTGCAAGGTGGGGCCTCCATGGATTGGACTTATTTGTTCAGCACATCCCACAGATGATCGATTGGATTGAGATCTGGGGAATTTGGAGGCCAAATCAACACCTCAAACTCGTTGTTGTGCTCCTCAAACCATTCCTGAACCATTTTTGGCAGGGCGCATTATCCTGCTGAAAGAAGCCACGGCCACCAGGGAATACCGTTTCCATGAAAGGGTGTACATGGTCTGCAACAATGCTTAGGTAGGTGGTACGTGTCAAAGTAACATCCACATGTATCGCAGGACCCAAGGTTTCCCAGCAGAACATTGCCCAAAGTATCACACTGCCTCCACAGGCTTGCCTTCTTCCCATATTGCATCCTGGTGCCATGTGTTCCCCAGGTAAGCAACGCACATGCACCCGGCCATCGACGTGATGTAAAATAAAACGTGATTCATAAGACCAGGCCACCTTCTTCCATTGCTGCTTGGTCCAGTTCTGATGCTCACGTGCCCACTGTTGGCGCGGTGGACAGGGGTCAGTATTATGGAAGCTTATGTGTAGCAAATTTCAATTTGCAATGCAATATGCAAAATGCCAATGCAATATGTAAAATGCCAATGCATTTCAGTATTTCAATTTACATTTTCAATACCATGTGTGCAACATTTGGTGCAAAATGATAATTCAAATTGAATAATATAATTTATATTTGCTATTTCCTACACTAGTTTGAACAGATCATTTAAATATATATTTTAACGCTTTATAAGTTGCAAAATTAAAATGAAAATGTATTACAGAAATGATTAGATGTGTTTAACATGTTCAAGCAAAAATTTTAGCAAAATGATCATTTAAATGTTATTTTTCTTAATTACATTTACACTCACAGTTAAGATCATAGATATACATAATAAAGGCTAGATGTCTTACGGCGGAGTCTCTAACGTCATCACCGGCGGCCATCTTGTCACAAGCAAGCTTTCTCGCGGGCTCTGTGGTACCTGATGTAAGGTGAGTGATCTGCACGAACACAAATACTCTTATCTCGCTGAAATCTTGACGGATTTACAAATGGTTTGGTTTCTTACAAACGTTATTAACGTGGCTATAATTCTGGATGTTGAACATGTTGAAATTGAAGCTTTTCTTTTCGAAAAACGACTTAATCGTGCAGCATAGTTGTGTATCACGGTTACTTGCGCAAGTTATCAAAGCTGAGACCACAGTCGAGCTGTTCAATTATATAGGTTTTACTGACACCAATAACGATTTTATTATTAATATGATACTATCTTGCTCCAATGTGTTTGCTGTCTGCAAATTTGTTTCAGTTCCAATTCTCCTGTATTCAGTTTTTTTCTCCCCAGATGCTGGTGTCAAAATGGTATGTATTGGATGGTCTGCATGATATGCTGTGAATTGATTCAAGAAGGTTTAGTGTCCTAAAAGTAATTTTAAGGATCCTAAACCTCACACTGATTATACTTTTAAGGTCAGGGATGCAAACAAGTCAGCTTTACGCTTTATTTTTTATTTTTGGTAAAATGTGTTTTCTGAAGACATACACAGTACCTGGAAGTGTCACAAACCATTTTGAGTATTTAGAAAAATACCTGTATTTGACTATCTGTTTGCAGAATTTATCACAGTCTGAATTGTATGATAATGTCATTCAACTTAATGTATGTGGAAAGATCATTCAGGGGTGCTTTTTTATTTTTAAAGCATTAAACATTTTAAAGCCTGTATTGAATATGTGTACTATACTCGTATATCTTGTTTTTTTTTTTAAGGTGGCTGGAATAACAACCCTAATGCCAGCCAGTTCAAGTACATCTTTAGGAAGCTGATGGCCCGGTGTGGGGTTGTTAAACCATGCAGGGGCAATGTGACGGCAGAGGATGACATCAAGCCTGTCAGCTGTAGATATGTCTTCTGCAGCAGGAGGAGAAGATCTTCCATCCCCGTTTGCTGACATTCCTGCCCTAGTACATGACCACAGCTACCTTCCCGTCCACTTCGATGGTCTTGTGGACAACGCTCTCGTGTACATTTCAGGTAAAGGCTGACTGAAAGTCGATTTTGCCTTTAACCGATAGTGCCAATAGTCAAATTCTGGGGGAAAACAATCTCACGATAGTCCAAAAAGAGAAATGTTCCCTTAATTTCCCTATGCTTATTAATGATTATTATTATAAATTATGATATTATTATACTAACTCAAATTTCAGGATTTGTTGTGCGACGGGCTATGAAGAAGCTGTCCTGTGATGTCTGCCGTGACAGACGCTGCATCTGCCATCAAGGACCAGAGCTACCACCTGCTGACTTTAAAAAACAATGGAGGTCTGGTGATTCCATCAGAAGGCACAGTGAGGGTCGTCAGGGCAGCAGAGTGGGTCATTCGTCAGGCATCAGCAAGCACCAGACAATCACAGCCCATCAAACTGTACATTGTACGGAAGAGGATAGGGTCAGAGGATGTGTTTGTGCTCGGGGAGAACATCGGCGAACGCAGTATGGCATAGACAGCCACCACCATACGCTGTTAACATTAGTTGTGTCCCTGTTTTTTAAGCTAAGGCTGCACCATATCACTAAAATGACTAACCTTAGCTTACAGAGCAGCAACATGCGACAGAAGCTCAATAAAACCTTTTCAAAGGGCATTGGCCCAAGCTATGTTTTTTGGGTCATTTTTTTATCTCTGTCCTCCACAGTAGTGTAGTTCTCACTACAGGGTGGGGATTTCAACATGAAGCATTTCTTTATGTATATTTGTAAAGGGGAATCTTGAACCTATTTTTTATTGCAAATAAATGTCACTTTTATAATAGTTTAAAAATTATACTTGTGTGTAATTATTCCATATTTTGTGTAGTCATTCTATATCAGAACCCCTGACATACAATCCAAATAGTCTACAAGAAACTTCATAGTGTTACCTTTCATTTGAGACCAGGATTATGCTTCTACACCAAGAGGTTGCCACACAGTAAGCCTTTTATTGTCAGTATGCATTTTGGGTAACCAAAAGTCCTATGGGGAGTTTCCATAGGGCATTTTACAAAACGCATGAGCATACCTTGGCAAATAAATGGTGTAAAGTACTCATATTTCATTCTATATTGATCTGCTTTTGCACACAGCTTCACAAGACCTGGTGCTTGGGCTCAGTTGTGTTTCTAAAGTCATATCAAGTGACCTAGAGGGCTGAAATGTGGTCAGTTCAGAGATGCTTGTTATCCGGCAGAAAGAAAAAACAATATTCTAGCCTCTATAACTCTGTGTCAGTACTTTACACAATTATTCTGATTGTTTCCTAAGAAACTACAGGGTCTCAGCTTTCTAAAGAGGTTAGGCATAAATAGGTGGGAACCGTGATCTCTGAAGTAGGCATAGTGCAATGTCGAGGGGAAAAGCCTAGTAAATGGCCCAACCCTGAAGAAGTTAAAATAAACATGTAATAATTCAAATTATTTTATTATAATAGTAATATTCATATTATAAAAGTGTATATATATATATATATATATCACGCGTGTCACGGAGCGACCAATAGTTCCAAACAACCAATAGTTCCAGCATTGAACCCCATTCATATCGGTGTATCTCAAGCACACTCGCTGGCAAATTGATGAAATTACTGCATATTTTGAGATGTTATGGCATTAGTTGACCTCTCAGGAATATTGATAGATGTATTTTATGAAGCACGTTAATGTTTATTGTTATATGATAGATTGTTAGACTCTAACTACAGTTAGATAACGTGAGCAGCACTGCAACAGCTACTATATCCAGATATAGTCGCTCTGAGATCTTAATTCTGTCGAATGCGTTTCTATGAAGTCAGCCCATTTAAGGAAGAACGTATCTAGCGCCTGGATATAAAGAGTTTAATTAAATTGGATGCCATGTTTTTTTTAAACACTATTTAAAACTTATTTCCTGGGTTAAATTATGTATATGCTAGCATCATTCATTTATATTCAGCTGTTGTGTATGCTTCGAGTATCATAAAATAACATTAGGACGTTAACAACATTAAAATGATAAAATAAATTACCACTTTAACCAATAGATGGTGGAAGAGGAACACTTATTGGCTCATTATAGCCATTTTTAATTTTTATAGATTATCAAATCACTATTATAACATTAAAAATCTATTTTTGTTACTTTATTTGTAAAGTAAAGTTACTTTTATTTGACTTTAGCTTATTCACCGTATCCCCCAGAGTAATATCATTGCGCCGCTGCACCCATGGTACGGCAGCAAAGTCCCTGGATTATTCTGCAGGAATGAGAGTATAGTCCCTAGCCATATCGGTCTAGAAAATTGCAACTTTTCACTTTCCGTCGGTCTTAGTACACGATGTAACTATACACATCACAACATGTAAATAGGAAAATGTTGGTGTTATTTTGTCACTTATTGAGCAGTAGGCTAGCTGGAGCCGTTTACCTCCAGTCTTTGTGCTAAGCTAGGCTAGCGGTGGGTGCGTCAGACAGAGTTATGGCACGCACGGAGATAAAAATGGTATGTATAAACTTATCTAACTCTGGGGGATAGAGTGAATAAGCTAAAGTCCCAAAAAAGTCGGCGTGTTCCTTTAAATCGTGTCTGTGCTTTGTTTGTTATGATGAGAGGATTTGTAGATAATTAGAAGATTCGTGTAAAACGTAAACTTGCACTAAAATTCATTCAGCGTTTTGAGACTGTATAAAACTTGTTTTGATCGATACTGAGAGGATTTCCCGGCTCGGCTCGGATAGCATTTTCAGTTCCACATTGAATTTTGCTACATTCATTGCGGGACATTTAATGAAAATGCAATCGCTGCTGGCTCGTCAAGTTGACTTTTGAGACTTTGGAGGCGGATCAAACGTCAGATGTCTCCGCTCGTGTGATTGGTCAACACCAATACATATTTGTATTACATTTTTACAATTTACACATTTAAGCTGATCTTTTAAAAACATAACGGCGTACACTATCCGTCTTCACGGCGTCAGACATCAATAAATGATTGCTAAATGATTTTCATAAGAGATTGCTGTCTGGCAATCGGAGAATTCCGTATGGATAATAGGTTTTGGGATCATTACTTTTTCGGTAGTATTACAGCACACAACTAGATAAAAAAAAGTTTGTAGACAAACTTTAAGTTGACTTGAGAAAGCCGGACCAGAATGTTTGATATATATAGTTTGAAAAGCTCGAAGATATTTAGTTTAAAGTAGTTTGAAGTTTGACGGTTTTGAAGTCAATACAAGTCTATCAGACGATTCTCAGATAGATACCATAGTTTACCATGATTTACAATGTTCTACCATGATTTACAATGTTCTAACATGATTTACCACGTTCTAGTGTGATTTACCATAGTTTACCATGTTCTAGCATTTGATCCCCGCCTCCAAAGTCTCAAAAGTCAACTTAACGAGCGAGCAGGTTGAGCAGTTGAGAGGGCGTAGAGAAGGTCAAGCGAGCGCTACTCAGGCTGTGCGCTTGCGGTGCAGAAATGCTCCCTCGCGAGGATACTGTTCTGTGCGCTCATATCACGTGAGCGCGTCTTTGTTTTATGTGCGCGAGATTTGACACTATTTAAACGCCATACAGTACTGTATACTGTAGGTTGATAATGAATAAATAATAAAAAAAATACTTGAAATGCAAATGTAATTAAATTAAATAACTCCATGAATTAAAATAAATATTAAAACTTTATGGCCTGGTTTCACAGACAGGGTTTAGATTAAAATAGGATTAGGCCTGGTGTGCATCCTGAGACAAAACGATGGCACTGAGAAATTTTAAGATATGTCAGTGCAAGTTGCTTACAGTTAAAACAGCTCAAACATGAATTTTAGTCTGGGAATAGGCTTAAGGCTTGTCTGTGAAACTGGGGGTATAATAAATATATCTTTTGAATTGATTTTTTTCCTCCAAAAAAAAAAAAAATAAAAAAAAAATTACCTTGCCCACAAACCCACCATTACTTCAAAGTCATTCAAAATAATTTAAATATACATGGATCACTATTAATCAATGTAAAAAATAAATAAAACATAATTGATAAACATACACCAAAAGTGTTCGATCAAATAAATATTTTTTTTTTTGGCATTTTTGCCAGGGTAGTTACTTCGGGATGACTGAAGCGCAACTGCGCTACATGCCTGTGCGTTGCCCAAGAGGTTATCGGCGCAGACCGATTAAATAAATCTTACAAATAAATAGTTAATAAACTAAAATTAACTATTTGCAAGATTTTTAAAAGTTCAAACCAAGTTAATCCAGTTTCGTTCAGTTCATTGAAAGCAGAACAAAAGCAATTTTTTTCTTTGGAATAACATGCTGTAATAAAGTAAACAGGATCTTGTAATCAGTTAATAGGATTTTGTAATCATGTCAACTTAAAATACTTGAAACAAATTTCAAGAATGTACTTTGTTCAAATATCTTTATCTTTATTACATACAGAACATCATAAATAAAAAAAAAAGTGCGTAGAAAAATTTAACAGATTTAGAAATTCTTGTATACAACTATACACAAAGTTTCACTTTGAGTTGGATCACGTTCAGTGATGGAATCAAGCCTCAGTCATCATTTTTAATAAGCAAACTTCAATTCTGTACAAAAGCACAAGGGAAGAGGGATCCGGGAATTCTCTGGAAAAACAAACAAATGAAACAAACAACCCCTATAGTCACGTTGTATAAAATCATAGCTAGTGCGGGATTATCCCAGCATAATGTTTACTATTGTTTGCACTGTAACTTCACTAGCTGTCACTGGTTTACTGAGCTACTGAGGTAGTCAACCCAAATGGAAAACGCGAGTCGGCCTAAACGTGCTGCATGAGGAAAGGTATTGAAAGAAAACACATGGCTATTAGAAGCAAGTCGGCTGTTTCAAGCAAAACCCGCCAATCATGAGTGTGGTTTCGTAGATTTCCGTTAATATTTGTGCATGTTATGATCAGGATGGGATTTTTTGAACGTTTAACACTGCACAAGTAATCCTAATATGGCGAATATTACAATAGACCACTCCAAAAGACTGGCCTTAAGATATAAAAGCACATAAAAACAGTGGGTTCTTAAAACCAATGTGTCAAAAAAATTGGGCTTTGGGTAAAGTCTTATGAAGAAAGGTAATCTGTACATGACCCAGAATGCTGCAAAACTGCCTGTACATGCATTCAGAGCAAAGGTACTCTAACTTAAATTAATGTAGCAGTCAAGGGAATTTGTTTTGCTAGAATTCTTTTTAAAAGCGTGTTCTAAGTGATGCATTCATTTGCACCCATGTAAAAAAAACCACACTGTGAAATATACAAATGTAAATGTTCTGGAAACATACAGGCTCCTGTTTACAACTATGTTGTGTGGCAAGATTGTTCATAGTTTGACCAAAATGTACATCTGTTCAGGAGAATATGTACAATGCTAACATTTCTGGGGGGGAAAAAAAGAGCAAAGATTATTAAGGTGCTGTTGAGGACGACCCATCAAAGGAACTCCTCTGATTCAGTAGCAAAAATAATCACACCCTTTCAAACTTCAGGGTATCTTCCACTATGAAAACCTCTGTACATTAGTTCTGACAGCTAAAGGATCCTTCCAGAATAGATCTACTGCATTACCAGTGGCAAGATTTGAAAGGCATGCTGGGAAAAAGTAGCATAAGGACAGGTGAAGTAGTTAAGTAAAGGGTATTCATTTGAGGTCACAATTTTTAATTGTTAAATTAAAGCAATCATCTGCCTCATCCAGGACTTTCCAGGTTGTTGAATATTGGGGTAGGAAATATAGCTCATATGAGGTAACCAATCAAGATGTGAGTGGTGGTCTAAAAACGCTACACACCTGGCCAATCAATATCAATATAGTGTTTCCTTCATCTCCATACCCTCAAGCACCTGTAATGAGTGTCTTCCTTCAAAAATAGCCACCCATACCAAAATATCCCCTCACAAACCTCCTTTTCCCACCCAAGTGCCAGAGTAAACCACGGCGACTTTAGTTTAGGAAGTGTCGGCAGCGCCGGGCCCCACAATTACAGTGCAATTTGCTGTTTGCATCTTCAATGGGGAACTTGTAGTCGTAGGTGAGCTCCTCTCCGCGGTAAATCTTCCTCAGGGCGAAAATAACAATGTGCTTCTGGCTCTCCACGTTGATGACTCTCGAGTAACAGTTGGGGTCACAGGAGTGATTGATAAACCGTGCCGCGTTTCCATGCATGGTGGCATCCACCACATCAAAGTCGTCAATGCGAAACATGTAGCAGCCGATTCCCTTTGAGGAGACAGAGGAAGGGAATAGACAGTAGAGGGTTAAGAAAGAAACAATTATATGAGATAAGCCTGATGGAAATGGCAAAAGGATAAATTTATGTTTTTAAGAAAAGTGCATCCTACTGGGAGAAATCACATTTACCTTGCTGTCATAGTACTTCTCCCTTTTGTCTGTGAGAACTGAGCGGATGACATTGCCAGCATACTCGATCACCATCTCCCCAGCCTCGATGTTCCTCTTGCAGAAAAGACCACGACCATGTATAGCAGATCTATCATGGAGACAAGGAAACGCGATTACTTTTTATCTAGTGTTAAAAACGCATGACGTTTTCTCTGACGAAAAAATCTATGACGGAAAATGTTCGTTGACGGCCTTGTTTCTATTACTAAAACGAGACGACACCAACGTCATTACATGATAAATGTAACTATATCAACATGCAATATCGTTGATGAAAAAAGACGTGACTAAATTGTAAATTGTTTTGTCCGAACTACACTATATTGCCTAAAGTTTTGGGACGCCTGTCTTTACATGCACATGAACTTTAATGACATCCCATTCTTAATCCGTAGGGTTTAATATGGAGTTGGCCCACCCTTTGCAGCTATAACAGCTTCAACTCTTCTGGGAAGGCTTTCCACAAGGTTTAGGAGTGTTTTTATGGGAATTTTTGACCATTCTTCTAGAAGCACATTTGTGAGGTCAGGCACTAATGTTGGATGAGAAGGCCTGGCACGCAGTCTCCCTCTAATTCATCCCAAAGGTGTTCTATCGGGTTGAGGTCAGGACTCTGTGCAGGCCAGTCAAGTTCCTCCACACCAAACTCACTCATCCATGTTTTTATGGACCTTGCTTTGTGCACTGGTGCACAGTCATTTTGGAACAGGAAGGGGCCATCCCCAAACTGTTCCCACAAAGTTGGGAGCATGAAATTGTCCAAAATGTCTTGGTATGCTGAAGCATTAAGAGTTCCTTTCACTGGAATTAAGGTGCCAAGCCCAACCCCTGAAAAACAACCCCACACTCTACACACTGTTCTTGAGCTAATCTGAAGGCCACATGAAGTTTGGAGGTCTGTAGCTATTGACGCTGCAGAAAGTTGGCGACTTCTGTGCACTGTGCGCCTCAGCATGCGCTGACCCCGCTCTGTGATTTTACGTGGCCTAACACTTTGTGGCTGAGTTGCTGTTGTTCCCAATTGCTTCCACTTTGTTATAATACCACTAACAGTAAAAAAAATATGATAACTAAAAAATACATTTGACAGGACTAAGACTAAAATAAAAATAAAAATAGCTGACAAAATTAACACTATTTCCATCTTTATAGATCAAATCTGTTTTATTGGCATGGGACTGATTATTACAGATTTTACACAGCTAGTTGTGCTGCATCACTCAGGAAGGAATTACCTGTAAACTCCCACAGCCTCTTTGGAGGTTTTTTCCAAGTGTCTGAACCTCATAGCCACTGGCAACTCCGTACTTGTGGCTCGTCTAAAGGGAAGTTGAAATGAAAGAATGAGTATTTTATTTATATTTATATTTATATTTATATACACACACAAACAGACACTATCGTTCAAAAGTTTGGGTTGGCATGATTTGTTAAAGTTTCTGAAAGAAGTCTCTTATGCTGACCAAGGCTGCATTTGATCAAATACAATAAAAACAATGATATTGTGAAATATTATTACAATTTAAAATAACTGTTTTCTATTTGAATATATTTGAAAATGTAATATTCCTGTGATGGCAAAGCTGAATTTTCAGCATCATTACTCCAGTCTTCAGTGTCACATGATCCTTCAGAAATCATTTTATTATTCGGATTTGTTGAACAAAATGTTCTTATTTTTAATGATCAATGACCACTCAAAAGTTTGGGGTATGTACGATTTTTTATTTGATTTAAATGTAATCATTTAAATAAATAATTTTATTCAGCAAGGAAAAGAGAAGAATTGATCGAAGGTGAAGTAAAGAGATTTATTATGTTACTAAAGATTTCTATTTCAAATAAATGCTATTCTTTTGAACTTTTAAGAATAAAAAAAGGTATACTAATTGGTCACCAAATCATCATATTAGAATGATTACCGAAGGATCATGTGACACTGAAGACTGGATGATGCTGAAAATACAGCTTTGCCATCAATATTACATTTTCAAATATATTCAAATAGAAAACAGTTATTTTTAAATTGTAATAATATTTCAGAACAATACTGTTTTTACTGTATTTTTGACCACATAAATACAGCCTTGTTGAGCATAAGAAACTTCTTTCAAAAAACATCTTTAAAAAAATCTTACCGACCTCAAATTTTAACGGTAGAGTATTATATTCACATGTTACCGTTTACATTCAAATGTTGCAGAGTGTCTAACCTGCTGGATTTGAGCATAACATCATCTTCCTCATCATCACATGGCCTAGACTCAGGAAGCTGCCGATGTTGCGACGCCAGGAAATTGAACATATCAAAGGTAGATTTTCTGGAGGGTAAAAGAAAGGTAATTTTTAATTTCCAACTTTAAATTAACAAATTAAGTAACTCCGATAGTCTTTACTTATACTTACCGCACATAGACCTCTGCGCGGGCACAGCCACTGGGGTTGATTGGCAGCACCTCTTCTGGTACTTCATGCTGGTGGAAACGGAAACGGTGTTTCTGGCAGAGGGCAGCACCTTGCAACTGCTCCAGCAGGAAGAGCACAGCATCATGGAGGACACCCAGCACCCTGGCACCGCTTACCCTGCCAATGGGCAACTGCTCCAGCCGACAGCCTATCCGTGCCTCCTGGACACCATCCATTACTGCCTTCCATGCCACTGAAGAAATACAGTGGAGGAAACGTATTATAAAGTGGCAAAATATTATAGGAAGAAACACAATTGCTTTTTTCATGGTACCAGTACAAGATTTCTCGAAACTGACCATCCATGCTGTCGGCTTCTACGCTAAAACCATCCTCACTGGTAATTTGGAAACGCAGGTGGGGCTGATACAGACTGGCATATTTATCCTGCTTGCCAGGTGATGGAGAGTCCTCATCTGAACTCCAACCTGAAACAATTACACATGCAGTGAACTTTTCATCAAACTATTTATTGAATTAGTGTGACCAACTACAACAAATGTGTCTAAAGTAACTGAAAAAGCCATATTTTATATTAACCTGCATACGGGGCCCAGTCAGAGGAATCACTATGTTTAGAGCTCATACATTGAGATTTACCACCGTCTCGTGTCTCATTTCCCTGTGCCGCAGTGGGCTCCAAATTATTTGGAGTAATTCTAAAAAGAAGAAAAAGAAAATATTGTGATTTTCTGGGGTAAAACATGACTAAACGTGATTTTAAATTCTCATTACTGACCTCTCTTGTTCGACAACCTTGGATTCATCATTCTTCGGCTGGTCAAAAGGTCCAGCAGCAGGGTCGTCAAAGTCGAGCACATCCTTTACACTAGGGGCCTTTATTCTAACCCGATTTGATCTAAACATTAGAAAAACAGAAATAAATTAACAAGAACATCCAGTTGGGATGTTAAATGACATTTATATCCGTCTTAATGAATTAGGATTTGGTTTATGATCAGGTCCACCAGGCAGCTGGTGTTTGTGTTCATGAAAAGTCGCTTATGTTCATTCATAGGTTTTGGCTGAAGACCTGATGATATTCAGTGTAATGCATGTATATGCAGAAAAATCTAACTATAACCTTTTATTGCACAAAATGATAGCTAAATCCCCTTCCCAGACAAAGTATTTGCCTCTACCTGCTGTGGTCATCCTGGGAACAAGGATCCATTTGATCCAAGAAGTCCGTCCTGCATCTTTTCACACCAATTCGATCAGTTAATGATGACACTCTCTTGACCTTGACTTGAGGTCTGGAGTGGGACAAGATGTTGGGTTGAGTTCGAAGACGACACCCAGTAGATGATTCCTTCGATTCAGGAGAGAGGCGTTTATCAAGGTGGAGCTGAGAAGGGTTTGCACCGGTGGGACTTGCGATTTCGCGGTGACTTGCCATTGCTTTGTCAATTATCGCCTGGGCCATTTCCTTCTGCCCACCTTCAGAAATCAAGTCAGCCCTTTCTATCGGCGGACTGATACCATGCAATTGGCTTCCAGGATAACTCTGAGGAATCCTCCTGATAAGCACCTGGGTTGACGATGTTGCTCCATTGCTGCTGCTGTAAGATATGATACGCGTTGGTGTGGTTTTGCCGAGACCAGCCTGAACCTGCGGCACTGGTATCACTGTAACCTTAGGGACAGGTCGCTGGAGAACGTTACTACTGTGGATTATCTTCGCAATCTGGCTAATTTGGGTATACGAGGGGGAATTAGCGCTAGGTATTTGGTAGGTATTAGTCTGTGGGTTTTTCACTAGAATCTGTCCAGCACGGTTAACCAGAAGAACCTGAGGTGTAGGGGGTGTACCGGGCAAACACTGGAGCAGAGACTGTCCTGTCACTTGTTTTGGGGTGGCAATGCGTATGGCGATCGTACGACCCTTTGTGGCTTCCTTCGGCAGAGCTCCGAAACCATTTATTACAGCCGGGGCAGTAGCAAGCAGAGTTCCTTGCGGTGTTACGGAAATGGTGGGAGAAGACGAGACAACACTGACGGGCATGGAAAGTGGCAGAGAGGTGGCAGTAGGTATGGCCATCTGGAGAGTTTTGGGTTGGGATCCAGGTTGTATCGTCACATAACGTCTTTTTGTGGGCATAGCTGGTGCAACAACATGAATTGTTCTAGTACCACTAATTTGCATGGCTGCTGCCGGATTCTCAACAGGCAACAAACCTCTCTTTAAAACAGATTCATCTTTGTTTATTGGCGAGGAATCACTTGCCCTCTTAGGACCAGCAGCGTTTCCTGTCAAGTCCAAAACTCTGCCATCAACAGCGGATATAAAATTCCCACTGGTGTGGTCCAAGAACACTTCTTGTGAACCCTCTGTTGATTCATTTTCCATCAAGACTACTTCTTGGGTCGTCACAAGATCACCACCTTTGTAAATAATAGGGGTTGTTGCTTCACCTTCTGTGAAGGATGCTTCTTGTTGGTTGGATATGTCAGTGCTAGAGTCAACAAGCAATTCTCCGCTGTCTTGTAAAGTACTTATTTCCTGTTCTTCACAAACCTGGTCCATGTTTTGAGTCTCTGGCTGAGCATTCTGATCAACAGAATCTGCTGTATGTGGATTTGCAATCAATGTTTGTGTGCAAACTAGCTGCCTGTCGCCAAGGGTTTTGCCCTTGTTTGGACCAGTGTGTTTTAATGGCTCAGTATCCTGACTACAAAAACTACTCCCTACTTCCTGAGTATCATCATCTGCGTTGGCCTCATCTGTATCGCTCTCTGAGTCATTGTCAGCTCCATCCAGCTGTGAGATGGACCCTGAGTTAGAAAGGACAGCAAGACCTGCCTGTGTAGAGTCTTTGGCAGGCTCACAGACCACAACGGTGCGAGAGAAATTCAGATAATGGTCAGCAACATCATCATTTGTTTCCATCTGCATCTCTGAAGTCACAGGAGATGACAGGTCATTCCTGCCAGTGATGTATTTGCAGACTCCTTCTTCCACATCTGCCTCACTACCTTGAGGGTCACAATCAAGAGCCACATTTTCATTGAGCAAAGCCTCATCAAATTCAAGCTTTGCATTTAATACTGAGGCCACCGCCACATCTGTGTCTGGATCAAAGTGCGCAGAAAGCAGTTCTTGATCCGACTTGTCAGATGTGATGGGAATTCTGTGGCTTGGCACACCTGCAGCCTCCTCTGGCTCTGACAAGGTAAAGAAATCCTGAACCACTTCTGAACTTTTATGTGTTGTGGTTTTGAAAGGCTGTTGAAGTCGTGAGGGGTGGCGGACAGATGAAGGTACAGTCGAAGAGGGACTTCGGAGAGCTGCTTGTGGCGGAGAGGGTCCTGAGGTGACGCTAGATGGAGACAATGAAGGCGGCCTCCCTCTTCGTCGAGGTGAAGTGGTGCTCATGAGGTTCTCGGTTGCACCAAGGGGTGAAACGGGGGGGCTGAATGAAAGTGACCTAGGGTGAATCGTGCCTCCTGATCGCAGAGCAATCGGGCCCGAAAGTACCACAGGGGGAGGAGAGGCATTTCGGCTACGTGTGGAAAGTCTCCTCGTTGCACGTCGTGTATCATCAAGGTCACTGATGGTCAAAATGTGATGGGATGTGGAAACAGCATTTCCTGAGATGTTAATCAAACAACAAAAGATTCAGAGAAAAATCACTCGCTGATCTTTAGAAGATTTAGTAGGATTAATCTATATTTAATTGATACAGTGAAGACTATGCAGTGTTGTTTTACATTTGATCACTTTCTGTTGATAAATACTCTGTTTTTTTAATAATAATTTTATTATTATTATTTATTTCACATGCATGCTATATTTAAGGTCTAAGCTGTTCCTAATAACCTCTAAGGGAGGGAATGGAATATGTTGCACATGTTGTTTGCCAATAATTCATTGTCAATTCATGATACCTTTAATACTTATTATTTATACTCTTATTATATTTATATAATTCGATTCACATGGATTTGTTTTGTGTTTGGAATTACATGAGGGTGAGTAAATGATGACAGAATTTTCATTTTTTGTGAACTATCCCTTTAAATCATATTGAAATTTGATGTAATTTGATTAAGAATCTTACCTGGGGAAGGTAATGGTCTGGACATTCCTCCTGCTGGTCTCCTGCTGTGCGAATACCCAGGAGTCTTACCTGCGACCCCTGAGTCTTGTTTAGTCTTGGAGGGGGTGATGGGAGGAAGCCCAGGTGAAAAAGACTCGCTCTCTGTGCCATCCTCATCTACAAGACAAATACGTACAAAGTACAAAGATTTCACAATATGCTGACCAAAAACAAACTGTACAGGCTCTAAATTAAATGCTTAAAATGTAAAAAAAACAAAACAATATGTACGTAGATAGATATACTTAAATACACACCATTGTGAACCTTTGGGCTGTGTACAATTGTGTGATTTTCTCCCTGGTCCACCAGGAAAAAAGGAGTTTTGCACCGCGTTGAAGGTCGCACCTCTGTCACTTTACAAGTGTACCGGCATCGCCTGCGAGGGTCAACAGTGCTCCAATACCATCTAGAACATCTGAGACCAGATCAAACTATGAGTACAGATTACTATGGGAAGATTGGAACAACTATTGCTTCTTATAATTCATAGAGGGTGAATGTGCAATCTGAAGCTGATGCTAGTTTACTGTTAACAGTCAAAGTTCTGCCAAACCTTGGTTTGTAATCATTTTTTGGACAATAATTGTATTACAAAAGGACTTATGTGACTAATGCTTTGATAACTGATCATCACCAGTATCAAATGAAAAGAATCAAATTAAAGCAGAGTGATTTTAAACTTTGTTACTTACTGGTAACCAACTGGATACAATTTTCCAGAATTTGCAGACAGCTCCGTCAAAACACCAAGTTTTTGAATGTGTAAAGACCCTGCATGGGTACATCATGAAAAATTTTCAACTATCTCTTATTTTTAAATACCAACAGAAAAACAGCACTTGTTTACTCACCAATCATCACATTTACAGACTCTGGCTCCAAGCCTGTTAGAAACTTCCTACGCAGACTGATTCCATCAAAATCTACGTAGACCCTTCTGAGAACTTCAAACCCACTGCCTTGTTCAATCTACAAAAAGAAAAGCTTATTTACATTCTTCTCACTTCATTTATACAGTAACTAAAACATTTTCAGTTTTGCTATGCGCCTATTTAAACACAAACCTTATTGTCTATGAGGTCACGGTGTTTGTAACAGTAGACTTTCTTATCACACTGGAAGACACAATTGCTGGCACGAGCACACATGAAGTGGTAGTTACTCTGACATGAGGTGAGACAGCAGCCCACAGTCGCCCCTGTTTGGCCACAACGTTCACAGCGCTGGAAAAAAGATGTGTTTAATAGATTTAGTTAAACATATAAAACTTATTTATTAAAAAAAAAGTATACAGACTGCACTTTCAAAGAACAATATGTAGCTTGTATATTTTATATAATATAAAACTGAGCAAATGAACTACAAAAGTAGAACTTTCAAAAACATTAATTACCATGTCTTTTAAAGGGTTTAATTTTTTATTTCCAGGTTATGGCGGCTATGGAAACCCTGAACAGGGCTTAAAATATCTATTTATTTACATTTTATTTATTTCTACATTTTATTAAGTCTCTATCTGACCTTAGAAATACTTACCATGAAGCGGCCCCTGGCGACGGCACTATGAACATGCAGCAAAGCTCCTTTGACGTCCTGCACTTCCGCTGACCACATGCAGCAGTTCACATGAGCCCATTCATTCTGTCCAATATACAGCAGCCTACCAGCATCCTGCACATACAATACAACTCAACTGAGCCCAACATGACACTCATCTCTGAACACAGAACTGCTCAAGGTTTCACCTACATTCGGTTTGGCATCTCCAAGTTGCTGGCAGAGGGAGCACTGTCTTTCATCCACGAAAGATGGAGAGTTCACAATCTGCAGATCTGTGGTTCATGGACACAAATGAACAAACTAAGATACAAACAAGAGGAGAGCATGAGCCATAAAGAAAAAAACAACGCATTTACCTTGAGATTTTGAGTGAGAGTTTTCGGTGTCCTGCTCTTTAAGCCATTGTGCATAGCTGTGTTCATCGCTGGGGGGAATTACAGCCTCTGGGAGCATACCGCTATGAAACAAAAGGGGCAAAATGAAACGTCACAAATAGATAAACCTGAACACATACAGCACAGTGGTTCTCAACCAGGGGGCCTCAACAAACTTGACAATCTGAAGGATGACTCATTTATTTAGTTACTTTATATGCTAATCAACAGTCTACAGATCACAAGTTGGGTTTAACCCATACTTTATTGCTTTAAAAATAAGAAAAATTAGGTTCATACCTTGGAAATTCTTGTACATGAGAGTTCCATATTTTGGGGTCCTGACTGTTGAACCAGCTAAATACTTGTTCTACTAGCTGCAAAGACAGAACAGACAAAATATGCACCAAAATGAACTACAGCCTGCAAATTTCACTTATACAATATGCACTGCTTTAAAATGTCCAATAACAGCTGAACTGAACACCAGCAGCTATTGTAGGCCTACAGAAAAAGAAAAAAACATTACCTTTATATAATACAACTTGGCTTGGCTTGTGAGCCTTTGCTCCACTGGAAGATATTCTTCTTTTCTCAGCCTCTCCACCATCACCTTCACCACATCCTCATGAAATGCTTTCTGAAAGGACAGAGTAAACAGCATTTAGTTACCGTTTTATTAAATATTTAACTGATACCAAATCGCTAAACTGTGATTTTCGACTTAAAATAAATATATTATACTTATATATAGAAATACATTGATAGACTGGCTAATTCAATAGTTCTTCTGCAAATGCATAGGAAAGATTTAGATTGAGTGTAAACTATACATAATATTATTATCATAATATTTGAGTATTAAGGATATAGAAAGGTTAATTTCCACAGAATTCTTCTATGTTGTCATAACTTGTTTCACATGTATAAAACATCTCACCAGTGAAGTGTACAGGTCATTCTCCAGCTTCTTCTCTACAGGATGTAAACAACAGCCTGCCCGTTTCTTTACAACCTCAAAATCTGGACAGGCTTCACACTGTGAAGATAAAACACATAAAACACATTTGATTCAACAAGACACTACAGGAGGGTGAACAGTAGAGATGCACGATTAATCGTTAAAAGATTGCGATCTCGATTCAAACACCCACATGATCTCATTCCTAAATTACAACGATTCGCCTGTGTCTATTAACTATTTCCCCGCCAAACACGAAATTTTCCATTATTTGTGAGAAAACGCTTCCCTGCCAAACACAGAATTTTCCGGGTTTTCACTGTTAGACACTAGGGGACGCTATTACGCATCTTCTGAATGAGTACAGAATCTCCGGATAAAAACACAGACGAAGACGACGCAAAAAAACTAACGATCATAAGCAGATGCATATGTAAAATAACGTGATCATCTGCATTAAACATCATATAAATCAAAACTATCTAACGTTACTGAATGAAATGTCAACCCAGGACGAGCTATAGGACTGTGCAAGCATTAGGGGTGCTGATGGACATCTGTGTTTGATCATCGTTCTGAATCTGATCTGGATGTAGTCTTTGATAAAAACGTGATTTTCTCAGCTTTTTGTTCAAAATGTTGCTTTTTTTATGAAACTTGCCCATATTTAAGTGTTGATAGAGGTGTTAGTGAGGCCAGCAGGGGGTGCTCACCCTGTGGTCTGTGTGGGTCCTAACACCCCAGTATAGTGATGGGGACACTGTAACAAGCACCGTCCTTTGGATGAGACGTTTAACCAAGGTCCTGACTCTCTGTGGTCATTAAAAATCCCATGGCACTTCTCGTAAAGACTAGGGGTGTAACCCCGGTGTCCTGGCCAAATTCCCTCCATTGGCCCTTACCAATCATGGCCTCCTAATAATCCCCATCAACTGAATTGGCTCTATCACCCTCTCTCCTCTCCACCTATAGCTGGTGTGTGGTGAGCGCACTGGCGCTGTTGTACTGTGGCTGCCGTCGCAACATCCAAGTGGATGCTGCACACTGGTGGTGGTTGAGGAGAGACCCCTGACATGAGTGTAAAGCGCTTTGTACAGTACAGCACAGTACAGTACATGTACAGTAGTACATATGAAAGCACTATATAAATGTCTCATTCATTCATGATAAAAAAATGTATGCATGAAGCTAGAATAAAATGTTTTTATTTTGTTTAAAAGCATGTTCAGATATTCATACAACAAAATATTTTATGGGCCATTACATTTTTGTGAAAATGATCAAAAACTCTGGCAGTGGCTGGCAACTTTTTTTTAAAACCGCTGGCGGGGAAAGAGTTAATCCTTTTAAAACAATCACATTGGAACATTCAAATCTGCATTGGCGCTGCCAGTGAGCCAGAGAGATCAGTTGTCATGTATAGGTATGAAACGGCTTCACAACCACACAGTTTCATTATTTCTGTGTTACAAATAATCATATTATCATAGAAGAACTGGGATAAAAGTGCATAGTTCATATCAAAGGCGTCGGGACCATTGTATGTGGGTGGGACAAGATGACCCACCCACTTTTTAAGACCAATGATATTGCACCCACTAACTTTTACCATCCCTAATTCAGTGCACTTTGATTATTTTCTTCATTTTTATTGAAAATAAATGCCTTTCCGATCTGATATGTTATGGGAAAAGGGAGTAGAGCAAGTTCGGCAAAAGGCAGGTTCGAACCTCGGGTCGTTTTGCGTCAAAACTTTCTGCCATGTGTCTTACCCCTACACTATTGCCACTATTGAATTGTAAATAATTCAGTGTCTTCTGTAATTTTGTCTGGCCCAACCAGACATTTAGTAAACAAGGCAGGCTATTTGCACTTATTACACAGCTCTGTGGAATACTTGATTCCAGCTGTGTTTTTCCCAGATAACAAAGTGAATAACACACAGCTCATCCGGGTACTACGAGTTATCTTGACCGGTACTACTTGTATGCTTAAAGTGTCACTCCCCTGTCGTTGACTGATGGAAGACTTCAAGGGTTAGTTCACCCAAAAATTATCACTCTGTCGGGGTTTATTCTGCGATAACAACCAGCATGTACATTATCCCTTACTTAAAGCCATGAAATCAAAACATTTTTATGCTATATTGTAATGTTTATTATAAATGATTTATCTGTGCACTTCATTATTTTTTTTTAAATTCATGTGTCTTGCTAACGTCAATCAAAAACGTTAACCTTCCCTCCCCCCTTGAAACATCTTCGCTTCTCTTCCTGTCATGTGCTATGGCGCAAGGGCGGGGCTATCACGGTCTGTCTCGTTTCCTCCATTTTATTAGCAACGCCCAACATCCAACAAGCCAATCAATTCCCTAAGCATGAAATCAACCCTACATTTTTTTCTAATTTCAGAAGCCGTTTCACTCGGATATACATCACAATAGGGGGGGGAGAGCAATCGCAACTTCCGTTTCATGCCGACATCGCTTCTGACGCCCATGGTTCGCATATAAACACTGATGTCTACGGAAGTGATCAAAATAGAGTGAATCAACTTTTGAAAGTAATGGTGTTTCAAATAATCGTTACACCACTAGGTGGCGACAAGTGACTTAAAATTTTCTGGCACTGAATCAATTCATTCAAGAGATCCATTCAAAAAACAATGTACGTATAAAAGCGAGTCATTGAATAATTCATTTAAACCATTTTTTTTTTTTTATAATTAATTTAGATTCATTAAAAATTGTAATTTTAAAATAGACTGTCGCAATTAACATTTGTCAGAACCTCTTATAAATTGCATGTTATTTTGTTTAGTAGTCTCTGTTCAGAATTGTGCAACTCTAGTGAACAGATAAATCATTGAAACTAAATTTTAAAGGGGACATATTCTCAGTACACAGAAACCTCACCTGTGCACACATGAGGAGGTGACAGATGGACGGAGAGCTCCTCAATCCATCCATGATATTCTCTAGACCGTTCCTCAAAACCACCTGCACGACATCCTGCCAGCCGCTGCGGAATATCTTACTGCAGGGAGCACAGGAAAACACCAGGCTCTTCCCCCGCAGACGACACAGGATCTCATACAGATCATCTGTAGATGCAAAAGACAGGAAGGAAATATAGGACAGAGTACTGTGTGTGTGGGATCAGCAAGGGATTGAAAATGGACACATCCTACCTGTAAGCCCCTCACATTTGGGATGGACCCAGTGTGCACATCGGGCACACTGCATCATGCTGCTGTCAAATTCATGTTCCTCGAAACACTTCAGACACACAGTGCAGAAGTTCCCTGAGAAAACAACAAATTACAACAGTGCAAAATTCTTAGACAATAATCACACAAAACCATGAGTTAAACAATCACCACATTTTAATAAACACATAATTTGCAATAAACTTATTATAATTCATTTGACTGAATTAATATAATTAAATGAAAATAAGAATTTAAATTACTATATTTAATTACTATAATTCAATTAAAAGGTGCAGAAACTTCAATATCTCTTGCTGAGCGTCTGACAAGACGTTTGCATTGTCAAACCTTTGCTATGGAGTTTGTTACAGTCAGGGCAGAGGTCCAGCTCATTGTTCCAAGACAGGTCCGAGGACTTCCCTGGAGTCACACCGCAGCTCTTACACCTGATACACAGCATACAAATCTGCAAAGAAACAAAGCAAACTTTTTTGATGGACTTATCACTGTATGAATGATTAAAACACAATGTCTGACAAACTAGGTGAAAATTAAAATTATGATTTTAGGACTATGGCAGGGAGATAACTCACCCACGAGGTGTTCATTTTTACAGATTTGGGGTATGTGGGTCCTAAACAGGATGGATGGTAGCAGTACATGCATCTCTTGCACTGCAGAACTGGCTAAACGAGGCAGAACAGAACATCACTGCTGTCAAATATATGTACTTGCATGGCTCCTTCAATGTATGTTTACAACATTTTTCTCTTCTGCAATGTGAAAACTGTAGGTCTGATTAATTAGAAAAGTAATAACACACCTCCATAACTATTCTATATAAGTACTAAATTAAAAGCGTAATGCACCTTTGCTTGCTTGCTCTTGCGGCCACAAACATGGCAGAACTTGCAGCGTCTACAGCACCAGTTCTCCTTGTTCTCCTCCTTTGGGCGGTCGTCTGGTGACAGGCAGAAACGGTGAAAAGGCTCACAGCACATCTGACAGTAGATCATCTGGGAAAAAGATCAAACTCAAAATTAAATGACTAACTTTTATTCTTCTGCAAATAATGAAATTTGACCCCTGACGTGCTGTAGTACTGAGTTATGATAGAAGGAATATGAATGATGATTCTGTGGCATTTAGTGATGTATTGAGAGCTGGATCTTACATCATGTTGGCCTTTGCTGGCACAGAGCAGACACACAGACTGGGGCATGATGGGAACTGAAGTGAGAATACTCAAACCTCCCATCAACCATACATTCTGGATGTGACAGTCTTCCTGCATAAATTAACATTAAAATGTTGTTAACAAATTAAAGAGGCAGCAAAATAAAAAAGTTTGAGAGTCACTTTTGGGAATTATAAACAGGCTTAAAAACAGACCTATTAACAGCTTTCAAATTTTTTTTCTTAAGAAAATATTAAATAAATGAAGTGGGGGAAAAAAAGGGGTTTTATCACAAAAACCACCAAGAACATTTCTGGTTACTATACATACTAAACTACACATTTTACGTTATTTTCTTGCCCTTATTTTAATTTTAATTTTGGTGTTTTGAATGAACAAATCTAAATTCATAATCTATACACATCCAAAACACCTCAAACAACAGAGCTTTTGGTTTCATAGAAAACTCAGAAATCTTAGCTCTGACCTTGAAGTCCACACGAATCTTGTTCATCGTCCCCTGTGACAACTTGCCCCTCTGGGTGCAGCCATTGGCCAACGGAGTCAGGACACTAGAAGGCGTGTGCTCCGCCGAACTCTGAGAATGAGTAAGAGAGGAGCAATAAATAAAAGCTTGCTCCTCTTCTACCACCTCGCACATCACTTTCTGTGACTTTGTGGTGTCGCATTTGGTGTGCGGGATTGCTAAGCCCAACAAGGCCGCTTGCACAACACTGGCCGGTAGCCTTTCCAGCCGCAACAGCAGCTTGCGCTCTGGCTTGAGGGAGGGACTTCCTGTGGGGGTGAAGGGATGGCGGGGTGGTGCTGAAGGGTCCGATGATGATGATGAAGATGGTTCAAATGGCTCCTGTGTGAATGTCAAAAACACCAAGAGAATTGGGGGAATACGAGGGGAGCAGCGTTATAGTGGATACAAGTAGAAAAAAAAAAAAAAAACAACTGGGTGGGAGGAGGACCATCACCAAACAGATCATGAGATGAAATGATGAGCATGAGAGGAAACAGAGGAAAGATCGCATTTCCACCACCATCAGATGTAGAATAAGTAGTATGTAGTGTTTAGAAAGGCAAGAGTACTACTAGTCCAACAGTGTCCTAACCAGGCAGAACATAATAAGGGGTTATACTTTTTGTTCTAACCTGTGGCAACCACAAAAAGCAATATGCAACATTTTTGTCACATGCTTGGGTTTTAATTCATCTTGCAGAGAAGGCAAGGACAGACAAATTACTTTATGATAGAAACTTGTCATGTAACACCTAAATAGGACACATTGTTATACAGTACTGTAGCTTTGGAGAGACTGGAAGAGCTGCATCCAAGAAAAGGGCAAGCGCCCTTTTATTTTAAAGAGAGAAAGACATAAGATAATTCCCAAATTAGACAGAGTTAAAGATGATGACATTTTATTTCAGAGGTGATTCAGGAATTGGATTGAGCTATAAGCGATGGACCAAAATAAGGCTACACAATTAAATCAAAACCAAAATCGCAATTTGGCTAAGTGCGATTCTGAAAATGGCAAAGGCTGTGATTTAATAAAATAAATATATGCATGGTTCAGTAAATAAAAAAATAAAAAATGGGGGATTAAAATAAAATCATGTAGCCCTAGAACAAAATATATCTTCCAGGGCTGGTTTCTCAAAAGCATTGTGAGCCAAGTTTATTGTAGAGACCATTGGTGACAATGGTTTTACAATCTATACAGTTTTACAATGGTTTTGGGAAACTAGGCCCAGGTCGATTAATCATCAGATATTTATCCATTTTGTGATCATCAAAATACCGTACCTTATCAATTCTGCGTTGGGCCCAAAATGCTCTGTAGAGCCCTTGCCTTTTCTGCTTTGTTGCTTCTTCTGGAGCAGTTGCAGAGGTAGCCATGTCTGTAAAAAAAAAAAGTTCAAAGTATTGGTTTAGTCTCAGAAGCACTAGTTTCACAGGATCATGTCAAAAGTAGGGCTGTCACTAACGATTATTCTGGTAATCAAGTAATCTGACGATAAGTTTGATGATAAATCGAGTAACCGGATATTTTTGGGGTGGTAGTGACAGCCAAACTGACAGCATATTCAGAGATGTTGAGTTTGAGACGCGCTCCACGCATGTAAATGATAACAGTTCATGTGGAGCAGAACAGAGCTGCTCTGAGACGCATGCAAGTAGCCTACACGCATGTAAATGAAGCGCATATTAAACCCGCGGGGCATATATGCTTTTGTGAATTCACAATAGCACTATGCTATTGTTTTAACTGGTTTTAATACATTGTGCAGCCTTAGAAAACGGTCTAATAATGCGGTTCATGGATTCTTGTCAGTGGAATGCAACAATTCCGTTATTTTGCCGGTTACTCAACACGGGTAAATTGCAATCGAGGATTTTTTTAAATCGAGTACTTGAATTTAAATTGAGGAATCGTGGCAGCCCTAGTCAAAAGATCTTAACTCTTAAGACAAACAAATATATATGTGTAAGGGTTCACATGAAATTCATACCACTGGATTGAGTCTTTTGGGGCCCGCTGGCCTTTGTCTTCTCCGAGCTGACACTCTTTGTCTCAGTGTCAGAGTCGTCATACCCCAGCAATTTTCTGTAGGACTGGGGAGTGACCTGTCGTCTGGGCTGCCTCCTGGTGGGGCTGAACTGAGCTTGTCCTCCATCATCTCCCCCTTCCTCCTCGTTTTCTTCTTCGCTGCTGTTCACGGCAGTGGCCGCTGATGGTCGCCGCCGCTTCATCTGGACTGCGCCAAAGAGAGGTGGTCAAATAAAACGATTAAATCTGTACACATAACCAACAGTCCAGGGCTGAGTTTCCCAAAAAACATTGTGAGCTAGGTTGATCTACTAAGTATATCAACCTAGCTCACAATGCTTTTGGGAGAAACAGCCCAGAGCTTTAATGCCAACTTCATCTGCTAAAGTTGTACTAGTATTTTTAACTGTAATATTTAAATCAAGTAAATTTTATTCATTATTATTATATTTGCTTTGGCAAGTAGCAAATAACTAAGTACTGAATCATTAAAAAGGATTTTAATTTTATAGAGGCAAGTAGAGTACCTTTGTTAAATCGTCTCGTTTTGTTCTGCTCAATCAGCGAACACTTCTTTAAGCTGTTGAAAAATTGCAAAAACAAGTCCACAAATAGGATAAAATACTAAAAGGGGCAAAAAAGAAATGCATATGACTCCTTTAAACCCCATGAAAGGTTTGCTACCATATAATACCTTGTAATTAACACTATTTGGGCACTTACACACAGCTCTGACGTTTCTTGTTGGGTCCTCCAAATTTGGGCTTGTCCAGACAGAACACGCACCTCCCGCAGTCCTCCAGCCGATTGCAGCCCTTGCAGCGCAAGCAGCGCTTTAGCCGATAGCCAAAAGCAGTACTTTCATACCTGCGTCTAAATGTCGGCTTTGGCTCAACAGATTCTTCACTTTCTGGTTCTGAATGAGATGCAACATCTTGAAGAGCCAGAGGGGGCCGGTAAAAGAGGGAGACAGAGGCAAAAGAAAGCATCTAACATAAGAATAAGGGCATTTTGGGAATGTCAAGGTTTGGTTTGCTAAGAAATAAAGTGAACACCACCTAGATATAATGGTGAACTTCTGCCGCTAGTAGGCATAACAACTATTTCAGACATTGCAATGATGGAGCACTTTAAATTGCAATCACATACTGCCATTCAAAGAAGGGTATTTCAAACAAATAAAGAAATACCATAAAAGGCAAATTTTTATGTTTTTTTTGTGCAGTAGCGCATTATGTGAGTTTTCCAAATGACCTCAGGCCATCTCATGTGGTGTTTTGAATACAGTCCACGACTCAGTTTGCATATGTTGTGCATTATGAATGCAACACACTCTATCATTTTATTTTTACATTCACTTAATTACAAAACTTCTAGCCATTACATGTTCCCATATCCAGAAAGGATAAGAATATTCAGCTAAACAAAATGTCATGTTAAAGTGAAGAGTTTAATACAAAATTACATTATTACTACTACACGAAATTATACTAAACTAAAAAAAAAAAAATTATAATAAAAATTATAATTTTCCTGGAGGGCTGGGATTAAAAATAATAATAATAGTAGTCCATGTAAAGTACTCTAAATAAAGAGATACTTTTAGGAATTGTACATTAAATCTAAAATAAATATTTTTATAGTTTTGAATATTTGTATTTACAATATTTGCATTTCATTATTATAATTTTTTATATGTAAAATCATTCTACATTATATGCAATTTGTTTACAAAGCCTTAAAGAAAATCATACATTTTATGCATTCAAGCTCACAAATTACGAGGTGAACTTGTATTACAATTGCACTGCAACATGAACAAAACACACAATTTACAGGCCAAAAGAGCCCAGTTATCTCGATGATATTAGCAAATGTCACTTATAACGGATGTGGACAGAATGAGCAAAGGAGAGGTGTGTACCCTCTTCGGCAGGCGAAGCAGTGATCCCCTCTCTCTCATGCAGAGGAAGGGCGCTGAGCCTGGGAATGTCATCGGGAACCATGGCACGTGGCTGTCCCAGTGCCACCGCTGCTGCTCGACATACATGCTTTATCCGTGGACCACCGATCAATTGCTCCTACGGAGTTAAAAGAGCACAGCGTTAAAACTCACGATCCAATGAGAAATCTGCAAGGCAATGTTTTTTATTGAAGTATACTTGTGGAGCCCCCTCTGGGTTAGCTGGGACTACTCTCTTGCCCCTCTTTCTGCCTCTCTGCATGACGGTGGCCGATCCATCTCTTACTCTCACAGAGCCAGACAGTAGCTGCAGAGCATAAACATCACAGTTTGTATAATTATACCGATTTATGTGGCATTCGTTAAGATATAAAAGACTTGTATGTTGTTTTATTTCAATATAATTTCCCATTCAATTTGTTCACACTAAGGTATTCAACGGTGACAAAAAATATAAATACTGTTCAAAAGGTTTTTTTGCTTTTTTTAAAAGAAGTCTCTTTTGCTCACCAAGGCTGCATTTACAGTAAAATACAGGGGGAAAAAAACGCAATAATGTGAAATATTACAATTTAAAATTACTTTTCTATTTTAAAACCTTTTCAAATTGTATTTATTTCTGCTATAGAAAAGCAGAATTTTCAGCAGCCAGTACATTACTAGTCTTCAGCAGCTATGCTTCCATCCACCTATTTTTATGCACATTTTGCGTATTACTGTAATTTTTTTAGTAGCAGAGTAATTTAACGCGTTATAATTTCCAAAATAGTAATTAGAGTATAGTTCCAAGCCCAGGTCACTATACATTACAGCTGCGTTACATCGTTGCCAACAGAATGCAGTGTTTTATCATCTAGATTGTAGAATTCAGCATGGAGAGAGAAAAGTACACGTTCTGTTTCTGGAAATACAATTATTATTTTTATTTTATTTCTGTCAAAGGCAAGAACATTATTGTAAGGCTATATGTGATAAAAACACAAACACAATTTCATGAAATAGTTACGTGTTGCCTATCAACAACCTACACGTCCCAGCGTAAACGCTCTTGTTATTGAAGTGGTTATGTTCACAAACCATTATCATTTGACTAGGCAAGCATATGCGTGATTTGGCATGGCAGCCAGTGCGAAAAAATAAATAACCTAACCATTACCTTACCTAAAAACGTATGCGTTTTCTTCAAATTCTGAATGGATTATCGCCCAGAAAGCGTGCCTAAACGCACTCCCTTAGCGTGTCGCTAGCCTAGCTTAGCATAAAGACTCTCATTCCTGCGTAATAATCCAGGAACTTTGCTGCCGTACCATGGGTGCAGCGGCGCAATGATATTACGCAGCGCCTGAAAATAGTCCCCAGCACGCTCTGTGCAAGCAGGTTGTCACGTTGGTTATGTTGACGGAAGTTAGCCTATTTTCAGGCACTGCGTAATATCATTGCGCCGCTGCACCCATAGTATGGCAGCAAAGTTCCTGTATTATTACGCAGGAATGAGAGTATAGTCCCTAGCCATATCGGTCTAGAAAATTGCAACTTTAAATTTTCCGTCAGTCTTAGTACACGATGTAACTATACACATCACAACATATATATAGGAAAATGTTGGCATTATTTTGTCACTTATTGAGCAGTAGGCTAGCTGGAGCCGTTTACCTCCAGTCTTTGTGCTAAGCTAGGCTAGCAGTGGGTGCGTCAGACAGAGTTATGGCACGCACAGAGATAAAAATGGTATGTATGGACTTATCTAACTCTGGGGGATAGAGTGAATAAGCTAAAGTCTTAAAAAGTCGGCGTGTTCCTTTAAGCTGACTGTACAATGAATATCTTATTTAGCCTACTTGTCTACACTCTTGTGTTTCAAGTTAAATTCTAACAAGAGGATTTGAGTGTGCAGATCTCAGCACTGGACAAAATCTCCGGTGTTTTGAGTGGTGAGGGGATTCTAACTTAAACACGTCTGATCGGCCATTGCGTTCAAGAAATCATAGGATATGTTTGTGATTGGCTACATTGCTCAAAGCTGTAAAAAATATTGTGTAAATAGAAAAACCTATTTATGTTAGTTTCGACGCTCTCAAGAGCACAAATCAACAAATCGGTTTATGTTTATCAGTTTATGATGAGAGTATTCACGAGAGTGCGTGCACTGAACAAAACTCCGGTGTTTCAGCAATTACTAATCTTAACGTCTCTGATTGGCCATTAGCACTCAAACTCAAAGTCGTGTGTGATTGGTTATAGTGCGCAATGCTGTAAAACGCTTAAAAAGTATGATGCAACATGAGCAGATCTAAATTGAATGCAGCAGGCTAAAGAAGTTATTATATTCTGGGGCTAGTAACGTAACTAATTATTTTTGAAATATTTTAGAAGTAATCAGAAAGTAACGCGATTACTTTTAAAAGGAGTAATCAGTGATTTAATTACATTTCCAGAGTAACTTGCACAACACTGTTAATAGCAACATAAATCTTTTGTAACATTATAAAATGTCTTTACTGTCACTTTTGATCAATTTAAAAGTATCAATTTCTTTCTTGTTTTGTATTCCCCCAAACTTTTGAACAATTGTCTATACAAATAACCTCCAAATGATTCTTTGAAAATAATCATATTGCATTCACCCAGCTTATGAATACTGTCAGAACTTGTCAGATACAGTGCCTTGTAAAAATGTAACAAAACACTGTTTGGAGTTATAAAATTGTTAAACATTCTGACCTGAGCTGATTTGAGCTGTTTCTGCTGGTCGATTTTAATCAGTTGGACTCTGGCTCTCTTCAGCAGGTGAAACATCCTTTTATTGGCACCCGAAAGACTCATTCTGTGGATGTTTTGTGCACTCGTTTCAGTGGTTCCTTCAAGGTTAGTAGTCTCTACTGAAGGAATAAAGGGAAATTTGCCTCAAGGTTAGCACAGACCAACACACTTGGAAAGGTGGAAAAAACAATCATTTTCATTTTTTTTTAAATGTATTTTATGTATACTAATTTTATTAGCATTATAAAGTGGGTGTCATCTTTAATCTTATTTTATATTAATTATGGTATTACTTGTTTCCATGTAAAGTATTTGGTGCTTATTATAATGTAGTTTTATTGTACAGCACTTTGGTATACAAATAAGTTTTATCATTGTAATTATTTGTGGCATAATACTCAGAAAAAACCCTACCGTTCTCCTTAGCAGGTCCTTCCGCCAAAGATTCCAACGGTGTCTGATCCGAATGTTCCCCAACACGTATAGCTACTTTTGGGACAACCCCTGGAGAATACATGTCCTGCAATTTGAGATCAGACTTCCTGTCCTGCATATCATGGGTCTCTCCCTCAGCACCTTCCTCTGCTAGCCTGGAGCTAGTACTGGCAATCCGCTGCATCCTTCGTTTTGCCAGACATGCTGTGAGCTTCTTCAACTTCCAGTATATCTTATAGTTGTCCGCGGATTGACCGAGTCCCCGACCCCTTCCACGAGGACCACCTGAAGGCCTTGGGGAACTTAAAACAGGCTTGACTCCTTGAGACTGCACCTTTTGCGAAGCACATTTTTCATCGTTGTTTAGGATGAACGATTCTTGTGAGGTCTTCAGCCTGCTTCCGGAATCGAGGGTTTGGAGATCTATATTCGGTTTGCCGAGATCCATTGGAATTTCAGAAAGAGCTGGTTTCTTTGGGGAACCTCGTTCTGGGAGCGCAGACATGCGCTCATCATCCATGAACCTCTTTGGGATCTTGATGACGCGGGAAGAACGAGCGCTAACAATTGGTCTGGCGGAGTGTTTAGGTTGTTCAGCTTGGACTCCAGATTTGGACTTCATCTCTTCAAGTGGCTGTTCCTGTCCCTCCACCTGTTGCAGCACAAGTCGCTGTCTCTTTCTAGGCATGCTAGAGGTCTGCCCTTGACTGTCAGGTACTTTGCTGGGCACTTCCTTTTGCAGTAAACTTCGACGGCCAAATATAGACTTTCGTCGCCTTACAAAAGGCTTCTTTTTGGAAGAACTTAATGAACTGTCGCTTACAGAAGCTTCTGCACCTCCGCCAAGAGATTCAAGAGCTTCCTCATCTGCTTCTGTCCTTCTGCCCCTTCTCTGTTTGCCCATTGGTTTTGAGGATACAGCATCTGCCTGATCACAAGCAGCAATTTGTTTTGTCCTGTTCCTGTGGGTCTTAGCATATTCTGCTGAAGCTCTTTGGCCTTGGGTGTCTCTTACTTTGGAGGCTCGCTCTTTACCTTTAACCAGTGTTAAAGTCCACACTAATTTTTCCTGCCTCCTCCGGCTGTGTGCTGCACTGGAACCACGTCTCTGTGACCTTCCAGTGATTTCCTCTTCTTCACACGCCCCATCCGCCCCATTTTCTTCACTTTCAGTCTGCAATGAGACCAATGGTCCCTCTCTCTGGTTCCTGAGTACCCTGCCATTTCTCTTACTTGAGCTGCCCTGTTTCAAATGTCCATCTTCATCCACAGATGGCCTTTTTGCTTGTGTCGTTTCTTTTTTGGTCATCTTTTTGGCTGCCATTTTAATAACCAATTTGGGCCTCGCAGATTTTTGGTCAGTTCTGGAAAACCTTCTGCCTTTCAATTCAGGCTTTTTCAATAGTGATGATTTTATATCTAATGCAAAAAAAAAATTATTAAACATTTTATAATTTATAAAAAATAGATAATAAACCTAGAAATACAGGAAAAAGAGTGTCATCCATGTAATTAATCATGGCCTTCAGATAATAATATTGATCTTTAAATATTAAAATTATACACATTTTTGTGTTAAAACATTTTTTATTGAATATTTATTTATTATTTAATTATAAATTATATATTTAATAAAATATAATTTATTATTCTTCGGAAACACTTTACAAGGTTCTATTAGTTAACATTAGTTAATTCGTTAAACTAACAATGTAAAATACTTCTAAAGCACTTATTAAACATGTAATAGTATGACAAAGACAATTTTGCAACTTATCAAAATGACAATACGGTATACCATGATAAAACTTCAGCAATTATTGTAACATGAAAATGTGATACCGTCATATGCCTATAGCTGATATTGTATACAATAATAATAGCAATGACTGCCAGATCAGGTACCACTAATTAAACCTTAAAGGAGAATACAAGAAAAACACTTTTCTTTAGTAGAATGACAATGTTTAATATAAAAGCTAGCCCATATAAAAGCAAAGCTCAATTTAATGTTTGATTTTACGTCATCAAATAGTTTACACATAGAAACAGCTGAAACACTCACTTGAACCTTGTCCAGAACGCAAGGACGATTGACCGTCCACTTTAAAGCCTGTGAAGTCTCCTTCCTAAGAAAGAAAAATGGATAAAATATAACACCACAAAACCACATGTAGTTTTACATTTGTAATCACTTAGCATCAAATTCTTTTAAAATATCTGTGGGAATAGACAATTTAGGACTACAAAATCCCTGCTTGATTGACAGTGTTATTATACAGAACAAATATTCAACAAAACCATTTTTTGTGGCTCCATCACTCTAATATACTGAGCAGTGAGAAATGCTGACACAGAAGAAAACAGTCCTCATCAAAGTACCAAATTAGTTTTTAACCCAGCACTATTGGTCAGTGTAAATTCTTGTTCCACCATTACAAGTAAAAGGTTTACAAAACAATTCACAATGAAATGAACTACGCAGGTCAGTCTGAAATGATCATGGAGAGTGATACTAATAAACGTCAGTATCTTATTTCACACTTTAGATTAGGGTCTAATTCTCACTAACTAACTACGACTTTTGCCTCAAGAAACTTCTAATTACTGCTTAATAATATTTAGTAAGGTAGTTGTTAAGTTTAGGTATTGTGTAGGATTAAGGGATGTAGAATAAGGTCATACAGAATAAGGCATATGTATGTATAATGTGTGCAATACTTGCTTTATAAGTACTAATAAACAGCCAATATTCTAGTAATATGCATGCCTATAAGCCAGGACTCGACAGTGCGCCCATTTCACACGCATTTGAGACTAAAAATAGGTGTGTGCAAATTGTACAATGTGTGCGAATAAAAAATCCCTGCGGATCAATTTTCTTGAATGTAAGATCATAAAAAGTCTTCAATGCCTTAAATGGTATAACAAGCATCTTGATTATTTTAAGGCATCTTATATTTTGGGGATGGAAAAACAAATGGCGATACTGCCTAATGTGATTATTAAACTTCAAAAGGCTATGGTTTCATTACATAAATGTGAGTGCTTCACGTTTCAAAACCTGAACATGGCGCTGTTTTGTGTTCTACAGGCTCACGCAACAGTGCTTCAGACTGCTTGAGATCAGTTCACAATCAATGAATAGCGCACATTTATGCCAAGCGAATGCTTATTAACTAATGCTGATCAATTATGACAATGTTTACTTTACTGTTTCTATTGTAATATGTACATACAGTTGTAAGAATGCATATTTATCTCCCTCATCTGAATTTGAATGAGCATCCTGCAATAATAAAGCACAGAATTTTATTATTTTTAAATCGAGAAATCACGGTTTTGAATAAAAATGCTAGCAAACATTGCATGTTGACAAATGGCAAAAGAAAATGATCCGACCACATGATGGCCCGCCTAATTAACCGCTCTCGTGTGATGTGCTCAGTAAACGTAAAAAACATCACGTCAAGCGGCTGTTCACACAGAATGCGATATTGTGTTGAAAAAAAAACAAGACGCGGGCAGTGGAATGGGAAAAAAGCAAAGATATTAGAGGCTAGCTGAATTGTCTTCTAACTTGAGCGCCATGTTTTTAGAATGCTGTTTCATGGGGGAGACGCTGCTAAAGACACGAGACACGAGTGCAACAGACGTGTGCAAACATTCGCCAAACATAAAAACAATAGGACAAATAGCTCAATGGAAAAACCTGTAAAGAGCTACTACTGCATGTTTGATATTTCATGTTTGCATGACAGTGACAGGCTGAAAGGTGCTATTTGTTTTTACAAAGCATTTGCGGTTAATAATAGCCTATTACTGGTACATTGCTATTACTTTTTGGCTAAGAAATTTTGCATTTGTCATATTATATTATTTCTGAGTATATAGTATATGTTTAAGATACGTTTGTACAATATTTGCCTTCATATTTCATGCATATTTTCTACAAAGATATATACTAAATAACAAGCAATTTGTTTTACATTTACACCATGTTGATCACTTTAGATGTGTGCACTTGGAATACATTTTTAACCAGATGGTTAATAAAGAGAATCATATTGTAGCCACGTTTTTTTTTAAGGTAGCTAGTTAAACAAGATAAATTGTTCTGAAAAAAAATTCTAGATTTCATTTTTTTGCCATATCGCCGAGCCCTATATGTAATTTAATTTAATTTCCATTTAATTTAAAGTAAACTATTTTAGCCCCATCACAGAAAGGAAAGTCACATAAATATATAGATTTTACTAGTATCAGTGTTATTATAGTTAACAAAAACTAAAACCATAAAAAAACCTCTTTACTTGAAATAAATAAATGTTAACTGACACAAAACAAAATATAAAAATTTAAATTTAGTTTCATTAACCTGATGTATCAAACTAAAACAATTTATAAAAACTATACAGACATTTTTAAAAATAAAAAAGACAAAATTACTAAAACTTTTAATTAAAATTAAAATGAAAGTAGAATTAAATTGAATTCAAAATATTAACAAAAACTATATAGTATCTCAGTGATACTAAAATAACACCAATATGGCAAAATCTGTTACAGTGCGTTTTATATATATATATATATATATATATATATATATATATATATATATATATATATATATATATATATATATATATATATATATATATATATATATATATGCAGCAATAGTTAGTTGCGCCTCTTAAAAAGTAAACGTCAAGCCCTGTAAGCAACTAGTTAATAGTGAGAATTGGACCCTAAACGAAAGTGTTATCCTTTTTTCTAAAGCCAGGACCTTTCAGAAACATGCAGAGCAGTGGGTAGGGATGTCAATTTACATAAATTTCCATGATCGATCGTCGTTTAAATTAATGATCAATTAATCGATTAATCGTTAGTAGGATTGCAAAATGAGTCAATGCAATTGATCATTTAATTAAATGACTTATTTAATAATCAAATATATCCTCTAATACAACGCGTCACCAATGCCGCCTCATATCATTCATATCTGAATGAACGCGCTCTTCCTGAAACAAAACACACTGAACATGGCAACTAAACCCAATGAATTCACAACGATTTATTAAAATACTGTTCTCATTAATGTTATGTAATATGACAGTCCCAATCAAAGTTGTTAGTCGTGTGTTGCTGTTTGAGCTGTGCGCGCTGAATGAACACCGGTACACTTAAGTTCTTTGCTAGCACGATATTTAGCTCAAAGAAATGCATCCTATATGAGATTAAGATATATACAAAATAAACGTAATTTTATAAATTATATGATGCAAATGCACAAGCTAACTTGAATTAAGCTATTCAGAATGCATGACTCATGTTGTGGACGCGCTCTTCCTGGAGCAACGCAATGAAACAGCAAACTAAACCCAAATAATTCACAATGTTTTATTACAATAGTGTTCTCATTATAATGTTATGTAATATGACAGTCATTATTAGTTGTGCAGTGCTGTTTGAGTTGAGCTGATCACCGGCATGCTTTACTACCACGTTAATTCTTAACCAAATGCATCCTATGAGATAAATCAGATATAGACAGGCCCACACAAAATAAACACAACATTACAACTTACATTTGCACAAAACAAAAGGCTGCAAATGCACACGCACACTTATAGTCATGATGAAGGTGTAACTCCAGCTGTAAATGGTCCCAAACATAACTCTGGCGTGCTCGCTTAATTTTTCCTCGTGTCTGCTTACATGTTTTGCGGTTGAGCAGCACGCACGCGCATGATCCTGCTTAATCGATGATCGATACGTTTTATCGATTAAATGTATTATCGACAATTAATCGATCATCGATTAATTGTCAACATCCCTAGGTGCTATATACAAAAAAAATAGGCATCATTGATGTAAAATTGTTTCAATTTATTCACAAGATGTCAATAAGCAATTTTGAAGGAGGTGATTTTGAATGAAAATTAAAACACCGAGCAACTCCTTTAAGCCACAAATGTACCAGCAGTTACAGTAGATTTTACCAAGGCAGCCAAGTGCAACAGAGCATCAGTGGTACCAACTTCGTAAAATCAGCAAACTTAACATGGGAAAGGATATTTCCAAAATACTTATATGCACCACACAAACTTAAAACAGAATCTTTCAATCTTTCAATCTAATCTATCAGTCTCTCTTCAAATACATCAGGGAGATATGTCTTCACAGAGAAACATCAATGCATGTAAACCCTTGACATAAACCATTCAATGCTACTTACCACTACTCATGAGTCAAAAGGATTCAGACTTCAGAAATCAAGTTCAGTTTTTCATATCCACATAAAGTGCAACTGTCCTCTCATGTAAGGATGATGCAGCATACCCGACTGATTGCAGATACCTCAGAATTTCAAAGAACAGATTCGGATTGCATCAGTCTACAATGTGCGATGTAAAAACACGACTTATATACTGGTTCAGCTTTAAATCAGACTGCAACATGATTCACTGTATTAGCTATGGGAATTTCTGAAAAAGTAAGGCTGGTGCTCATTACAAAAAACTAAATGTTGATAAGGGACAGAAACACAAAATTATTATAGTTTTGCATTTCTAAATTAGTTTTTATTTTAATATCGTTTTCAAATTTCCTACAATTTCAGTTTAGTTTTAGTTAGTTTCAGTTTAGTTATCATCTTGTGAACCCATTTCTATTTAGTTTCAGTTTTAGTAATTATAGTTAAGCAGAGTTAACAGAACACTTCCAGAGTAGACATTTAATTTCAGCAAAGTTTAATGTTTGCACAGTTTAGAGCTAATTCTTGTTAGGGATGCACCGATACTCAGTATCGGTATCGACTCCGATCCAAATCCGATACTGTGCGTATAATATTCTGTGTTATTGTTAAGCCCCAGTGCCCCACAAAAGGCACAAAAACATTATAAAGCATCAAAGCTTTGTGCACTATATTAAGTGTTCTGGAGCCATTCCATAGTTTAACGTGAGGTACAGATGAATATTTAAGTCATTAAATTAAAGTTCACGTGAATGCTTCCCTCTGCGTCTGTCAGTCATTTTCCATTCAGCATTCAAACTGCGTGTCTGCGTGCTCTGCTTCATACTACAGTAACGTTAATAATCGCATCCATGAACATGATGTCTGCCTGAGTCCTATCCCGGTTCTTTTCCACCGGCTGTGAGGTGAAGACCACATGTCCCAAGATTCTGCGCTCAAACTAGGCGTCATCAAACTACACCTTTGTTTTGAATAGGCGACCTCTAGTGGACGGAAAAGTTACATAGTGCACCTTTAAAAGAAAGGGCTCAATAAAATATTGCATAGATAGATACACTATGCATCAATATCTCTTCCCTTTGTGTTTTGAACTTTTCAATGCGGACGGAGTGCTGCGCTGTGACTCCATGTTGATTCAAGCTTGATTTAATGCTTTTGCACTATGAAAGATTATTAATAGCCTTTCTTGTTCTGCCATATCTATATGTTGCGGCCTCATTAAAAAACTGCGCTATACATTTAAAATATCTTTTAATTTCTTAGTATATAGGCCCTATTTCTATAAATATATTTACTTTTTTTTATGAATGTATTTTACAACGATGTGTAACATCATGCCAGATTTAGTGCTACACTTATTCCCTTTTATTTGTTCCCTACTAAATGGTTTTTTTTGTTGTCTGTATTTAATAAATTGTGTTTAACACACAAAAGAGTGATTATCAGTTAAACACACTGAGGTATAGATATTCTAAATTAAATTTTTAAACAAAACTGCTTCAGTATCGGTATCAGCTACGGCTGGGTATTGACATTTCACAATTCGATTTGATTTCGATTCACAAGCTTGCAATTCGATTCGATTCGATTCAATATTGATTATTTTGGATATATATTAGGTACAATACATGGCAACTTTTCTCAAGGAAAACAAATCTCTTAACTAATGCTGTAAACTATGGGAATCAGAGGTCAGCCTACTTGGCTACATTAGCCTACTATAATATACAAGGTAAAAATTAACTGATTTGTATACAAACACTTACACTCAATTATGTTTTTTTTATAATAATAATAATAATGAAGTTATAATATTAACTTTATAATTACATAATCATATTTCTACTCCAATTTGTTTTTGAAATATAAACATTTAAATGGTGGCTGTCATAAAAACTTGCCAGATTTATTCAAACATTAAATATTGAAAAACTGTTGAAAAAAAATAATAATTATATACATACATACATACATACATATATACATATATATACACACACACACACACACTCACCTAAAGGATTATTAGGAACACCATACTAATACTGTGTTTGACCCCCTTTCGCCTTCAGAACTGCCTTAATTCTACGTGGCATTGACTCAACAAGGTGCTGAAAGCATTCTTTAGAAATGTTGGCCCATATTGATAGGATAGCATCTTGCAGTTGATGGAGATTTGTGGGATGCACATCCAGGGCACGAAGCTCCCGTTCCACCACATCCCAAAGATGCTCTATTGGGTTGAGATCTGGTGACTGTGGGGGCCATTTTAGTACAGTGAACTCATTGTCATGTTCAAGAAACCAATTTGAAATGATTCGAGCTTTGTGACATGGTGCATTATCCTGCTGGAAGTAGCCATCAGAGGATGGGTACATGGTGGTCATAAAGGGATGGACATGGTCAGAAACAATGCTCAGGTAGGCCGTGGCATTTAAACGATGCCCAATTGGCACTAAGGGGCCTAAAGTGTGCCAAGAAAACATCCCCCACACCATTACACCACCACCACCAGCCTGCACAGTGGTAACAAGGCATGATGGATCCATGTTCTCATTCTGTTTACGCCAAATTCTGACTCTACCATCAGAATGTCTCAACAGAAATCGAGACTCATCAGACCAGGCAACATTTTTCCAGTCTTCAACTGTCCAATTTTGGTGAGCTCGTGCAAATTGTAGCCTCTTTTTCCTATTTGTAGTGGAGATGAGTGGTACCCGGTGGGGTCTTCTGCTGTTGTAGCCCATCCGCCTCAAGGTTGTGCGTGTTGTGGCTTCACAAATGCTTTGCTGCATACCTCGGTTGTAACGAGTGGTTATTTCAGTCAAAGTTGCTCTTCTATCAGCTTGAATCAGTCGGCCCATTCTCCTCTGACCTCTAGCATCAACAAGGCATTTTCGCCCACAGGACTGCCGCATACTGGATGTTTTTCCCTTTTCACACCATTCTTTGTAAACTCTAGAAATGGTTGTGCGTGAAAATCCCAGTAACTAAGCAGATTGTGAAATACTCAGACCGGCCCGTCTGGCACCAACAACCATGCCACGCTCAAAATTGCTTAAATCACCTTTCTTTCCCATTCTGACATTCAGTTTGGCGTTCAGGAGATTGTCTTGACCAGGACCACACCCCTAAATGCATTGAAGCAACTGCCATGTGATTGGTTGATTAGATAATTGCATTAATGAGAAATTGAACAGGTGTTCCTAATAATCCTTTAGGTGAGTGTATGTATATATATATATATATATATATATATATATATATATAAATAAAATGAATATGTAATATGGTGCCTATATTTAGCAAAATGCTCCTCTTAATTATTTTTTCTAGCTGACTAATGAGTTTATGGACACTGGATATGGGTTTTTTAGGTAAATGTGACGTTACATGACACTGTTTACAAGCGGTTTTACTGACGTCTTTCCACGGTTGAAACACTGAGTGATTCCATGTGTTGTACTGTATATTTAACACTTTCAGATGCTTATTCATGTTTATTTCGCACTGTAACTGGTATTAAGTCGGAAGAGAAGATCAGTTCACGTGCCGCTTCTCTTGAGCTGAGCCTGAGCGATCTCACGCCACAGCGACAAAACAATATTTATGTTTTTGAGTTTCGTAATAAAAATGGACGTAATTTGAAATCTGAGACTTTGTTTCATATCAATAGTAACAAAGCACAAAGATGATTGCGATTTATTGGATGGGAGGCACGCTACAATGTTCTGTTCATTCAACTGAAAACTGGATGACTAATCGATTCTTGGGATTTAAGAATCGATATCGGTTTGTAAAAATGATAATCGATTAAAATCAAGAAATCTATAATTTTTACCCAGCCCTAGTATCGGCTGATACTCAGAATTTTTGGTATCGGATCGGTTCTGAAAAAATGGTATCGGTGCATCCCTAATTCTTGTGCAAACCTATTAATAATAAACAAAATAATTGTTTGAGATTGAAAAAGAACCAAACAAATGCAACTTAAAAGTATAAAAGTGAACATTATTAATTCATACTCATTCATATTAAAGATTAAATCTTGTTAAACATGCCTTCTTTACATGTTTTCCGCAAGTCATCTATAGCAAACACAACCTGCTGTGAAGCCAGTGTGATTAAATAATTAAGTGTAAATGCAGCGTGTGCGTGTGTGTTCCTGGTATCCCCCTTAGTCACTGTAAAAAAATTATTGTTGGTTTAACTTAAAGTTACCTGGTCGCCTTAATTTTGAGTTCAATGCAATTAAAAATTTAAGTTAATACAATGAAGAAGATTTGTTTAATAAATAGAAACTCAAAATATTGTTATCTGAACCACATTAATTACTAGTTGATTTGACAAAAGATAAAAAGTTGTGATAAATCATGAAAATATTTTTTTTACAGTGCTGTTGTGTAAAACCAAAGCACTTTTCAGCCTGTCACCATCATGCAAACATTAAATCTCATACATGCAGTAGTAATTCTTTACAGGTTTTTGCATTGTGCTGCTTTTCAATTGTTTTTCTTTGTAGACATGCACTTGACAGATGTGTTTGGCTGTTGCACTGGAGCCACTGAGCATATGGCCCCTCCCCCAACACTATCATAACTGTTGATGACGCGTACTGGAGCCACTGAGCCTGGCCCCTCCCCTAACACGATCATAACTAGAGCACATTTGCATCAGTTTCCCCGCTCGATCGCGAGTTAATGTCAGTTATTACAGCCTACAACTTACAAAACAGCTTACAAAACAAAAACGATGATATCTAGAAGAGGTGGATTAATTTTGTGAACAGCTACCTTGATGGAGAGCTGAGGATCACCACCAACACCTGCCTCTGCAGTGACTTTACACCGGATAGTTTTACAAACTTTCATCGGAGACAACTGTGATTCACTGATAATCAGCTGCAGAATGGGGCCGAACCGTTTATCTCCTGCGCCGACCTTCATCCTCCCATCCCGCTGACATCTGGTGCCGTTGTGATCTGTACGCGAGTGTTGTCTTGTGTGCTTACGGCAGCTTTCCCGTGAGTGGGCATGGTTTCGCCGCCAACAGCGGACACGCCCCCAGCATTTAAGAGCAGAGAATGCTGCTTATTTTTTCAAGATTTTGATAAGCTATTTTGTTTACTTGCTGGATTTTTTTATGATTCAAATTTGGCTGGATGGTTAATAACACATTTGTCTGTGGTGTGACAAACTCAGAACACATATTCAATTTTGACTTTACAGGGACTTTAATCACCCAGCCGTACTGCATGAGCTCACATGCATAAAGCGCCATCAACAGGTATTTCCCTAAACACCAACAGGTCAGATTTTCCGGCACAGGATGAGAGCTTATTAAGGAACACCACAATTATTTATTTCTACTAATTATTTTATTTCAGTAACTGTTGTTAGTTTCATTTAGTTTTAGTTTTTCATTTATTTAGACATTTCTAGTCTACTCTCGAAAATATTTTTTGAATAGTTGTAGTCTTAGTTTTCGTTTACGAAATTTTTAGTTTTGAAAATAACCTTGCTGAAACAATGAAAGAAATTAGGGATGCACCGATCAATCGGCCGCACATTGGTATCACCGATAATCACATTCTATGACTCGATTGGCGGATGCTAAATTTGGCCAATTTCATGAACCGATCCCAATTTGATGACTTAAAACACGTGATGACGTCAAACTTTAGCGCTGCAGTCACCTGTCATGTTCTTAAGAAATATCACGTGGAGAAACATTGGCTAGAGAATTTAATACAACGAACCTGATTCGCTGCCTGTCATCTACTCTCGGTGTCTGAGGCAGGGCTCAGGCAGCTCTTCCACACACTCACACAAAGCAGACAGCGACTTTGTTGTAGTATCTTTTCAAAGTTTAAGGGGATTTTCCATAACTCACTGTCCAATACACTGATTCAATGCCATTGAAGTGAAACATCAGCTTCAGCATTACCCTGGTGACACGTGGCCAGTGTTGGGTAAGTTACTCTTAAAAAGTAATTAATTACTAGCTACTAATTACATCTTCAATAGTGTAATTAGATTACTGTACAAATTACTCTCTCCAAAAGTATTTAATTACTTTTTACTAATTACTTTCTAAATCCTATATCAACCTCGACTAGTTAAGTGATTCAAGGATAGAAACAAATGTGAGAAGGATAGATAAAAACATGCATTTTAAAGTTAGACTTTACATTTTGATGTTAATTCCACTATTGTATTATATATAAATGTTCTACAGTCTATACACAGTATTTAGTTCAATTACATGTGAAGTAACTGTAATTCAATTACACAAAAAATAAGAGTAATCCCTTACTTTACTTTTTCAAGGGAAAAGTAATTAAATTACAGTAACTAATTACTTAGTAACTAGTTACACCCAACACTGCACGTGGCACATCGACTGAGCCTTGCAGTGTCGATCAAAGTAGGGGTGTGCAATATATATAGTGATATTAAATATATAGTATATTAAACTTGGAAGATATTTTTATAACTCTGATTGTGTTCATCAGAAAGAAGAAAGTCATATACACCTAGAATGTTTTGTAGGTGAATAAATCATGGGGTAATTTAAAAGTTAACTAATCCTTTAAAGTATTGTAGGCTCTTTAATAAGCCAAAGTATCCTAATATGGATAGTATTCTGTGAGCTCTGTTTTTAAAGGCCTATTAAAATATTCACTGTAAAATGAATATTTGTTGTGCTTATTTATTTGGTTCTCAATTGAAACAACAATACTGTAAATAATAACCAAGGCAACATCTGTGGTATTTATTTATTTGGGGAAAGAAAGTTACCAGTGATCTTACTTATCACTTATATAAAGCTTGAATGATCGGGATCAGTATTGGCCAGAAGCAGAACAGATCAGAAATACAGTGACTACATAACCTAAGAACAACTACTGAACATCTCTCTATCATCATTGTATTGCATTGCAATGAAAACTGCAGAGCTTTGATCATAAAACCAAGCATTTAATACCACCTTACTAAGATATATTATTGGGAGATACAGAATGACAACAGACATTTATATGCATTTTTTTTAAGTAGTCTGCTATACTGCCATATAAAAATCACATTGATTTACATTCCAAGCTATCAGAATATCTTTTTGGTATATAAATTACATATGCACAAAATTAAACTATTTGGCTCAGTTTAGGCCTCTGAATAAAAGTGTTGTTTTTTTTTCTCCTCGAGTGAGCGCTCCATATTCTATCCTATCTATATCAGAGAATTAAGAATTAAATATGTTGTCTAAAAGTTCAACAAAGAGTTATTTAAAAAAATTATGACTTACTATATATGTATGGCTTTGCAGGATTAATCACCAACTTAGCATAATTAAAGAGTGGATAGAAGCACTCTGACAGACAAGTACATAAAACTCGAATAAAGCAGCTCTAATTTTTCTGAAGAAATTTTACAGCATGAAAATGAACTTGCACTGCACTTCTAACACGTAGTGTGTGATTAACAAGATTACCATGATATAAAGCAATTAACTTGTTAGTAAACAATACTGCCTGCCTGACGATTTTTAACAAACATGCAATATTATCCAAATGCGCATCCTTACTATCATATTCCGGATGCACACCACGCCTACTTAACCATATGTCACCAATATTAAGTATTAGGACAAGCCCGTCAGCATCACTGACATTTAATCTCAAAGTTTATAACTTTACACAAACTCCCTCATCGTAACTAAGTTAATTAGCGGACACCACCTTCACTGACCCACACACAATCCCAGTAGCCACGGCAACACCGTCAACCACGGTTAAACCGCCATGTGAGCTCGACTGCCCGGCAAAAGCCCACCATATGACGGTAATACTTTACGAACGTTAATCTGTAAAGCTCACGACCGTGCAACTGTGATCAGGTGGATGCATCTCTGCAGGAACTGACATCAGCCACTCGGCGACATGCTGATGATGCACTTGCTGTGCATTATTAGTAACGTTACTGTATTACTAAACGAATCGCTCACCTCATCGCTCCCGCTCGTGCAGAATCCCGCCTCGCGCTGGCGCCTGTGTTTCTCCGCCAGCCCGAGCAAGCACGACAGTGACGGATCCTCTCTCAGCGTAGCTCCAACGTCGATGGGCCTCGGCCCTTTTCTGTCTTCAGCCCTCACCCGACCGATATGAGAGCGTTTCTCCGTCCTCAACAGGCTCCGAGACGTCCATGGCCGACCTGGGAAACGGCAGCGAACGGTGGCGGAGGTGTTTATGGTTGCTACAACAGCCGAGGCTGGTAATCCGCCTCCTGCTGCCGCCATTATTACATACCACAACAACAACTACGGCGCTGAGCTCTCGAGAGGAACAAGATGGAAAGGCGCGAGATAGTGGAGGAAACGAACGGCATTATGGGAGATGAAGTTTTTCCTCTTTTTTGGCCGTTTGCCATTGACTAAAATGAAGCGTCATTCTGTAAACAATTCATAAATAATATTCAGTAGTTTAATCCTGTAAAACAGTTTATTGAACCTTTAGTCAAAATATAAAAAAACATAGGCCTAAATAAAAGTTTGCATGTGTGTTTTATGTTTTATATCGTACTTGATACATCAGGCTTTTATAACAGATACAGTATTATATACTGTGAGAATATGGAGCTCACACTCGTGGAGGAAAACATACTAATAATAAATATAATAATGCAATGCAATTTAATGATGATTGAGAGATGTACAAATAATCATTCTTCAAAAGTCTGTTGTATCATATTTTATACGTACATTTATGATTTTTCTAAAAATGTATGGATAATCAAGCAAACTTAAGTTGCTTCTCAGTAAATTTTTATCTTGAAATATTACTAACAATATAAAAATTTGTCTTGCGTTTACTTTATAAAAATCAATAAAGATAAAGGCATGTAGTAGATTGTGTGCAACAGGTTTTGCAGCATAGTTGATCATTTAGAGGCCTTAGAAATTAAAGTATCAAATAAGATATAGTAGACTTTATAGAGTTAATGATTTTGTAGTTTGTTTAGCAGTTCTTTGACTACTTATATGATGTTATTCAATTCTAATCTCTGAAGTCATTTAATTGTCTTGTCTGTAGAACCACATTATTATTTATGTATGTGAATAATTTGAATCCTAAGGAAATATTCTGTCATTTGCACTAGCAGCACTAGTAGGGTTGCGAAAAAGTAAAATAGTTATATATTTCATGAAAATACACACAAATAGGGCCTGTCCTACACCAATAAAATGTATAATTTATAACTCTCTCCTCCTCTCTCTCGGCTGCTCCCGTTAGGGGTCGCCACAGCGTAATCATCCGCAGTTCTCTGGCAATTTCTAATCTAAGGCAACTACCAATCCCTATTTCAACAAAAGCACAAAAAAATGAAAAAGTTATCAAACACGATTATTTATAATATAATATTTTAGCGATGACTATATTTTTCCCAGAAGCCTTTGCAGAGTGTGTCGTCACAGCCTCGTTGGCGCAGTAGGCAGCGCGTCAGTCTCATAATCTGAAGGTCGTGAGTTCGAGCCTCACACGGGGCAAGGCAACATTTTAACTTCTGCAAGTGAATTAGAAAGCGTGTCTGCAGGTAGAATAGTCTTAGAGGTTTTATTTGAAGAAAATATTAGGTAAAAAGGCAAAAACAAATTATATATAGACAATATTATATCTATAACTACAACAGGCACAGTGTAAGATGGTTTCTTTTCGTAAGCTAAACTTTGAGTTAATGTTTGTAATGTTTGTAGTTTATAATGAGGTTCCAATTGCAATAAATTATACACTTTAAGCATCAATAAAATAATTTTGCCTAAAACCAACAGAGTTCATGTAAAAGTGTTGAGTAATGTTTACAAACCAGGTCAGGTCCATTGTCATACAATGAATGATTTTGTTGCAGTGCTGTAATTATATTTAGGTTAGAAACATCAAAATCACAAAAAAAGTTCAAATGAAATGAAATTAAAATGAAGTGAGCAATGTAGCTGGATGTGCATTGTTGATTCCACCCTTCAGAACTTCTTCCTCCCATTACCCCGCTTCATCAGTTCAGCCTTCCACTCAGCAAAGGGTTTTGTGTCTGTCTCCTGACAATACCAGTTACCATAATACTGCAGATGAGTTGACTTTATCATCTCTTTATTGCACTTTCTGCACTGGGTATCTTCTGGTAGTATTGTGTGGCGTAAGGAACAGAAACCGAATGGCACAGCACTGTTGGTGGTTCATCAATCTTTTGTGCAGAAGGTGTGAAAATCACTATCATTTGTTTTGACGGAGAAGGACCAGAAATCAAGAGGGGCAAAGTCAAGCATGAACCTGACTGGGTTTCAGCAGGAGAAGGATGTACTGGTGAGGCCTTTTCTTGTGTTGTGTTGTTGTTTTCCATCACAGCGTCTGGAGGCAAGTTTGAAATGAGAAGCTTGTCATCACAATAAAACTCCATACTATCCTCTTCTTTTATGGAAACAACCTTCTCTGGAGCCGTCATTGCATTTGCCGGTGAGGATGTGTTGGGTGTAGAGAGGTCCTCCACCTGAAACTGGGAACCTCTGCTTACCCTGGAAAAGATTGAATGATGCATATCAATATTTTTAAAGTGTATACTCGACATACCACTAGGCTTTCTGCGACAGACGGTGTTGACGGATTTACCGTTGTCATTGTACTGTTTTGTTGTTGTGTTTTCCATTGAGAAAAATAATGAAACCACCATTTAAAGGTGCAGTGTGTGAATTTTAGCGGCATCTAGCGGCAAGGTTGTGAATTGCGATCACTCAACGCTCACCCCTCCCTTTCGAAACACAGAGAAGCTACGGGGGCGACACAGGTCAAAAATGTCGTCGTCGGAGAGAGCAGGGAGTGACTAGTGCTCTGTTGAGAAGTTTTTCCGTTTAGGGCAGGAGTGTCCAAACTCGGTCCTGGAGACACACCTGCTGGAAGTTTCTAGTATGCCTAGTAAGACCTTGATTAGCTGGTTCAGCTGTGTTTCATTGGGGTTAAAGCTAAACTCTGCAGGACAGTGGCCCTCCAGGAGCAGGATTGGACACCCCTGGTTTAGAGTTACTTTAGAAACATGACGGCGCAAAATGGCGATTTCACTGTAAGGGGACCCACGGTGTATGTAGATAAAAATGGTAATAAAAACATAACGGTACATTATGTAAGGTCTTTATACTCTACTGAAAACATAGTTATGTATATTATATTGCATTTCCGTCAATAGATCCTCATAAATACCTCACACTGCATCTTTAAGCAATTGCCGTCCCCGAATTGGCGCTAATTCTAAAGTGAAAGTAAAATGCGTACGGCCATTCATAATGGTGCATGTCCACTGGCACAGAGCAAGCCTTTTCAGTTAATTCTTATGGAAGCTCAACTTCCAAAGGAATTTATTGACAACACTCGCTTTGCTCTGCAAATTAACAATTTAAAAGCGAGGTGCAAAAGAGGGAAAACTCCAACGTCACCCCTCACCCCTCCCACTGATACCGGTATTACAAGTGTTGGCACACGTTGATTAACCAGTGGGAAAATTTCCATACCGTCACATCCATACCACCAAAACTTTGTGGAAAGTTGAAGTATATTATGCATACATTGATGGAGAATCTTCTAACAGAGATGGGGCGGATTGCTGTGTGATCGTCCAATCCCCAAAGTCTTGGAATAGCCTTCCGTTTTGGCCAAATGGATGTCAGTGGTTTCCATCTGTCTAATGATAAAATGGCTGTCTTGGAATGCATTGCCATTCTGCCGGTACAGGTACTCTAACCCAATCAGTTCACCTAAAACACAAGGAAGTTGAAAATAAATGCATTGGCCAGCAAGAAACAAGGAACACATACAATCAGATTTAAGCATGTTTCATTAAAGCATGTTCACCCAAAACTGAAAATTCTGTCATTAATTACTCACCCTCATGTCATTCCAAACCATACTATACCAATGAAGATATTTTTTATGAAATCTGAGAGCTTCCTCTTAGTTGCATAGGCTGTCAATGGAGAGACAGAAAGCTCTCAGATTTCATTAAAAATATCTTTATTTGTATTCTGAAGATAAACAAAAGTCTTACGGGTTTGGAATGACATGAATTTTCATTAAAAATATATATATTTTTGGGTGAACTAACCCTTTAATTATGTGGAATTAATATATAACTTACCAGTGTTTTTACTTGTACTCATAGTAGACAGACCCTACTTTTGAAATACTTCCTCTTCAAGCTGGTTGACAGCATGCTGAAGAAAAGATGAGGTTGCCTTCAGGCTCTCAGAGGTTGCAGCAAAAGCTTCATTCCACCTTGCCAATGCATCCAACAAGTAGATTTGTAAAAATGCAGAACAAATTGGCACCCCTGAAATAAAATACATACAGGTTAGTCTCTTAAATGTCATATTTTGCACAGGATATGAATGTTTGAAACTATTTTAGTACATTTTCTGTACTGTGTATGCACTTGATTTACTGTGTATGGAATGTAAAAATAAGTATGCTGACAGCATTGCAGTTGCCCAATAATTTGCATTAGGATAAATTAATGTCTAAATAAAATGAAATCTGTTAATGGAAAAAAAACACTGGTGAGATCCACTACCAAGAGTACAATAGAATTTAAGTGCCAAAATCTATTTTTATTTATTTATCTGGTTGTTTTATGTCAGAATCTAGGGCTGTTGTCATGGCAAGAATGGGGTAAATTAGTTAAAAACTAAGAAAAATATATACAAAAGTAGCAAAAAGAAAAGGGATAAATATTTTTTATACAGAAAGAAAAATTCTAGAACTTTTCCTATTGACACTTTAATAAACATCTTTTATAATACCATTGTCTGATGATATTGAAAGCAGTATCAGTATAAAAAATATGTTTTCAAGAATAAAGTTGTAACATTGTAAGAATAAAATCATAATGTTTTGAGAGTAAATTTATATAGTTACCAGAATACATAAAAAATTTGGTTATTAAAAGGCATAATATTGTGTGAATAAAGTAGCTCAAATATTCAAATATTTTGAGCTACAAAACAGCTACCATTCAAGGGGTGGATGATCAACCAAAACAGATGCCATATCCAACTTTTGCTGGATTAGCTTGTTACAATAATGTGTTGCATTTTCAAATCAAAACACATTAATCTGCTGGACAATAATGTTTTTACCTGGAATAAGCTGGTTCAGATGCTGGTGGAAGGATTCAACAGAGGTGGAACCTCTGACACATTTGTAGGTTGGCAGAAGGTGGCCTCCCATCACCAGTGTCCCAGTCTGCTCGTAGAGTCTTACACCAATAGGATCCACTATACATGCCACATGTTTCTTCTGCAAATCCCATATCTCAGCCATTCTATTGGAACTAAAGAGCGGCACTCCCAACGAATCCCATCCCGACTCTCCATCATAGAGCTGAATGAGCATTGCAATGCGTTTTTCGATGTCCCTCGCATCACGCGTGGTTCGCCTACAGTGGAGGGCTAACTCGCTTCTGCTGAGGTGATGCATTAGTTCATCATCAGAAGGCTGCATATCGAACATGAGCTCGGTGTGTTTCGCCTCCTTCAGCTGCTTCAGGTCCTCCCTATCCCATTCGAAAACACAATGGCTTAGGCAGTCCATGAAGGTCGCGTATATCTGATGCGACTCTGATGTGCAGCCTGCAGCAATCCGCATCATGAATTCCGAGATGTCCAACCTGACCTCCATTGTCCTTCCACTCTTTGAACGTTGTCCTAAGAAAGTTGGACCCGCAGCAGTCACTGTTGACGTACAGAATCTCAGGAGGAGCTACAGCGGCTTCCTTGTACCTGTGTATGACACCTGAGATCATCGTTTCTAGACCGGAGTCTTTGTTTTCTGTAATCACCGACATGATAACCTGCCCTTGTTCATTGGCGACACTGGTCGTCCAAGTTCCTGAGAAGTTGCTGAGAAACTTCTTGGTGGAACCCATCTTTAGCACGCGGCCAAACTGTGAGGTTATGCTGGTCTTAATCTCATTCATTCGGTGAAGTACATCCAGAGCAAACACTTGCCTCAACCAACAGTGTTTAGGAAGAGGAAGCATGGCAGGTGGGCTTTGAAACGTCACAGGATGGGCAAAGCCTTTGCAATCTGTCAGATAATGTACACTCTTTTGCATACCTCAGTGGTGATGTTCCTCCAATTTCTTCTGGATTTGGCTGATGTTGGTCCCCAGACATCTCTGACGGTTAAAGTGAACCACTTTTATGTTGCATGCCGCCTGTGATGCAAGAATGCAGGGGTATTGGACTCTATGTCCAATATCAAGCTGTGACACTACATCATGACTCCAGCTAATAACTTTCCGCTTGCATTTCCCACAAACCAGACACTCGGATGCCATGAAATATGACCCTTCCATGTCGACTACCTGTCTGAGCTCCTGATGTAGACCCGCTGATGTGAGATCTTCCTTCACACAGTCTAAACGTGGACAGGTAAGCTTGATTTTCCACAGCTTTCATGGCATCCAGAGAAACAATACATGACCAAAGTAGCGTCCCATCTCTGGTTCCTCGGTTAAGATAAGAGGTGGGAACGGTGGGTACCACCACATTCTATCTACCCTAGCATAGTCCATTTCCGGCTGGTTTTCTGGGGACCACATAAACAGGGCCTTTAACACCCAAGTGTGATTGGCAGGGGGCAAAGTGCGAATCCAGCCCGGAAGAAGACAAATTATTTTACCTGAAACAATAAATGAGATTAACTATAGACAAATTCAGTTGGAAGTGAGCATCCCAATGCCTTACTCTGAAGGGCAGAGCCCTTGAGGTGGGGACTTTGGTGGGAGCAGGGCACATGCGTGTCATAATGAAGCTATTTGGAATGTGCTTGGCAAAAGGAGCAATGAAATACAACTTGAATTATTCTATTTATATGTTAAGATCAAACTATTCCGCCATTTAGCTTTAAAATTAATTGTGAGAACTCGCAATTCAGGTCACATGACCATTAAAACTAATTCCTTGATGGACTATCGTATGTAGGAAGGGCCCTTCGTGAAAGGGTTTCAGTTGTTCACTTTTTATTGGAACGCTCCTACAAATGACGTCCTCTTCCAGAAGTGCCCTTCAAGGGTGCAAAAACGCTGTTTGGAATTTGCCCCATTTGTGAACAAATAGTTTAAATACTCTAATAAGCAGAACCTTAAGATACTTACTACATACTTGTACTACATACTGACACCAGCCGCTCAGAAGTTTGTTCAGGGGTGAAAGATGGGCCTCCAGCCATGTCCTTCGCATTCAAGATCGGTGAAGAGTTGCTGTGCCGCCTATCTGCTCTGCTTGGCTTCATATCTTTGAAATAAAAGACTGAACATTTAAATGAAAAAGAAACCAATGTTATAGGAAAACTAATGCCAGTGTCAGAAATATATAATCTGGGGGTTGATACTGTTCACAATTCTATTGTTGAGACGAATTAAGAATATATACAGTAAAACATTAAATATAAAAATGTCTTGCACTTTTAATAGCTCTTCATAGACCCAAATTTATGGTAATAATTTGATTTCTAAATTGAGCACAATTTGTTCTGACAGCTTAACATTTAAAGCACATTCTAAAAATTAAAACTAAATCACAAAACTAATTTGTGTGATTTTGATATTTTATAGCAATAAACATAGACATAAACATATTACTAAAAGTCTAAGTAAAAGGGTGACTCACTAAACATCTCAAAATCAAAAGAAGAAAGAAATAATATATTTTATTTATCTTAAAAAAAGAAGCATCGATTTTTATATTATGGGTTTATTTTTATGACAATTAAGCAATTTGCAATTATTAAGGGCCTCAGATAACTGGACACGCTCTTGGTAGAAGACTTTTGTTTGCCTTGTCTTTTTTGTTCTTCACTTTAGTTTTTATTGTATTTTTTTCTTTCTTAATCTCTCTCATGGTTTCAAGTCTAATCTGCTTTCTGTAGCCAAATGCTGTGAGAAATAACTAATGAATAATGCTTCTTTCTGTAGTCGAGCTCTCCCAAGGCATGAGTCTAGGGAGTCAGATAAAATGTTCCTAATTAAAAATCCATAAGGTATTCCAGGGCTTCAGACAGACTAACATTTGAGAGCAGTGGCACCGGTGCCACTAAGTTCTACAGATGGTGGTGCCAGCACCTGATTTGGTGGCGCTGGAGGAAAATGTATCATTAAGTTAATTTAATCATAAAATGACTATTGTTTTGTTAATAAGTGCAGTTACTAATAATATTACATGTTTGTTTATTGAAAATTTAACAGTGAAGCACTGAGCTTGAATTGATATGCAAATAAAATTGACTTTTAGTAACAACAGTAATGTGCAAAAATCTTATATTTATAGGGAAAATGTAAATATTCTACTCTTATTATTAAATATACTGTTGTTATTCTTCTATAGAATCATACTGAACTGAACTGGCCTTGTCTTCTGTGTAATTCAGTCACAATTTGAACAAAAGTTTTTGTTTTTCATGAGACGTTGTGACTTTTTCTCCATATATTAAGGAGTGGAAATCCTCTGCCGCCATCTACTGGTTATAGCGGTAATTTCATGTCTTTTTAAAATAAAAGTGCTTGTTTGGCACAAAGTGGCCTACACCTTTAAACTTTTAGTTTTACAAATCATCACATTAAAAATAATATTAAAATTGGATAATATTTAGAGCTTTTAAGTGCTGAAAAAGTGCTTGAATTTCACTCTGAAAAGGTTGTACGAACCCTGAGATGAATAATGTAAAAAAAAAAATTTTTTTTTAAACATTCGACTATTTCTTCCCACAATACCATGGGGTGTTACTACATTTAATCCATGGTGAATGTTTATTTTGTGGCCTGAAACTCCTGAATGTTTCAATGTTTCTCCTGGTTTCCACGTCAGCTCTGTTTGATCTGATATCTGTGGTTTATAACAGAGTTCTGCGCCGAACGCTTCCACTAGACCTCACAGTATCAATGCTATTAATACTGTGGTGAATTCAAACTCTTTCTCACTGGATCTCTCAGCGCTGTGTAGTAACGGTGTCACGAGATCGGCCCGTGTATGAGCTCGCGCTGTCTATTATTGCTCCGAGCTGATAAACGGTCCGCGCAGATAAAACAAGCAGCGCGGTTCCGTTCTGCTTTCGTTTCGTTTGCCGGTTTATGTTTATCATATCATATCGCACCAGTGCGACCTCTAATAAAATCTAGTCGCACCAACAGGAAAAAGGGAAGATTTGCTCGCAGTCTGGAGCCCTGTATTCATATTGTGGGATGTTGAGGAAGAGCAACGTTGATGAAGATGATCTTTAAGTATACAAATGTAAACTGAAATTTCTGCAAAAGGTTCTTTCGGACAGTTAGTTTCAATGAACCAGTCAAAAATAAAACAATTCAGCGGTTGTTTTGCGTCATTGCGTAATGACGTTACTAGAACGTAATTCTAACAACATGCTGGAACATTCAAGTAAAGCCATATGTGAATGCATATCGCTGATTATTATCCTACCTTTTATTCACTTAGGTTAATGGTGTTTATTGTCATTGTTCCCTTCTGTGATCCTGCATCTTGGACAAGTTTACTACATTTTGCACCCAAAAACTTAAATCGTGAAACAGTTATGTTGTCCACAACGGTAGGTTTTGAGCGCTGCTTGGACTACTATAACAGATGCAGATGTGAGGGTCTTATTTTCATTTGAAATAAAATGCTGTTTTTCTTCTTCTTTCTATAATCCAATGATAATTCTGAAAGAAAATGCGCCTAGAGTACAGATAATGACCAAGAGTCTACTGTTGCTATAGTAACGAACGCAACTTCCTCGCACATCTGATTGACAAATAAACTGCACACTCTTATATCCTTGTTGTTGTTAATTGTGGTTATTTTGCCTCGTACATTCTGTGCAAAAGCACTTAAGTAAACTTTGTCATTTAACTTAACTGTGCACATGCATTTTAGACATGTCATTTCAATATCATTGCACCTGCTGCACCCATGGTACTGCAGCAAAGTTCTTTGATTATTACGCAGGAATGAGAGTATAGTTCCTAGTCATATCGGTCTAGACAATCGCAACTTTTCATTTTCCGTCAGTCTTAGTGCACGATGTAACTACAGAAGAGTCAAGTTTTAAATAGGAAAAATATCGAAACTCTTTGGTCATTTTTGAACGAGATGCTAATGGTCTAATCCGATTCAATGATCTATGCTAAGCTATGCTAAAAGTGCTACCGCCAGATCCGGAGATCAGCTGAATGGATTCAAAAACGGCAAAACTCAACTGTTTAACTCTAGGGGAGATGAAAAATTAGCCTATTTTTTTTTTTTTTAAAAAGTGGAGTGTTCCTTTAAGCCTTAAAGTTCTGCATAAATAAGAGCGTGGCCACTTGAGTGACAGGTGGATTGCCACTATGGTCAAGCTAGGCGGGCGTGGTTTGGTTTCAGCAACCAGGCACCTCAGCTCCATCCACGTCCCGCCTCTTTGCCAAGATGGCAACGGCCGGCTTTTAGGCTTCAAAAATGCTCTTCAGAAACCTACAGGTGACATCACGGACACTACGTCCATTTTTTTTTACAGTCTATGAGTGAGCCTGAAGTGAAGCTGTGGTATCAAGGCCCCGCCCACACTACAGCAGAATCAATTAGTACAGTTTACTACAGAACAACTCATTATGTCGGTGTGAAATAAACAGTTATGGAATTGTAGAAATTAAAGTTAAAGCTCCAATCTCCTACTGAAGATCCCGAAAAATGTCCCTTTAGTGTCTCAGTGACTACTTCGCTAAGAAAAGCTTTCAATCTCAGCTGTGAATCATAGCATCCATGACATTTATGAATGTGTAATTTAGCAAGTAACAAAATCAGATTAATTACATCAAATTTACCTTTTTTAAATTGATCATAATCAACAAAGCCTAGTACCACATCCTTTGATTGTTTAGTTTGTCTCACGTCCATTAGATTACATGGAGAGGGCGGGGTTTATGACCTATACTGGATCCAGCCACCTGGGGGCGATCGAAACATTTTGGCTTCACTTTTCAGGATTTGTGGCGGCACACTCTGAAAACCTTATTTTTTTTTTTCCCTTACAAGTAGTTATTTAATGATATACAGTTAAAATGTGCTGTATTTCTGTAAAAATTATAAAAGTATGAAAAGGTCAAGATACACTATGATAAAGAGAATTGGGGGGATAATTGTGCTGAAAACATACAGTAAATAAAATGTAGGATTAATATGAAGGCTTCTTTTACTTTATGCTAAATGTTTTTGGGGTGAATAGAAAATACATTTTTGACAGGCTTTGCGAGAATCATCAAAAATGTTCTAAAGAATTCTCAGCTCTTAGGCTATATCTTTAGCACCCCACATATCTCTTTCTGTATAACTATGCAATTTACATATATGGTTCGATTCGCTGCTTGCTGGATATCATTCATTGAAAAGGAAAAACGGTTGGGAATCGTTGTTCTGAACATTATCATTCTTCATATACAGACTACACCTAACGACTGCAGGATTGAACAACTGCGTTTGTAAACCTACTGAACTTACTTCAACTACAGCTTCATAAAAATAATCACAGTAACTCGGTCAGTACTGAGAAACAGATTATCTTATCTTTGACCACGCGACAAAAAGGCACAAATCATGTAAAATCGAGGTTGTTCAAAAGCTGAAGCGTTTCTGTTGTTTCCGATCAAGCGAGAACAAACGGTCGAGAAGTCGAGCGTTGATTGGCTGATTCTTGGTATGGTTTTCCAAGATTTATGATTTGTTCATCAATTCTACTATTTCTAACAACAACAAAAAAAAATCATCAGAGAACCTGTGATTTTATTTATTTTTTAAATGCATTAAATTTTCTATAGTTGCTGTACATTTTTCTTATTATGCCCTGCATTGAGGCTCAAAAATTAAGACATCCTAGGATACAATAAATATATTTTTTAATCTATTAATTTCAAGGATTTCGATGAAAATCTTCCATGGAAATCAATGATTTAAAAAATTCTAATTCTAATCTAGTAATTCTGAACAACTAGAAAAAAAAAGTCATAATTTATTGGTAAAAAAGGGTGGGAACACAATATATAGAGCAAGACATTCTAAAGAATAATTACATTACCATCACAATGGGATTGTTTTTATTTTTAATACCGAGAAGCACTAAGACTGAGACAAATATCCAGTCCCCCTAATTCAATCTCTGTTCGTGACCAATCCAAAATATGATCCAAAAAACACAGTTTTAATTTTTAGGCTCTTTATTTCCACAACTAAGCGTTTATACAGTGCAAGATTTTCTTGAAAATCAAGAAAACGGCCTTAACATCATAATGGGATTTAACAATTTCCTCAGCCATAACCATTTACTCACTACATGAATTGTAAATGAGTGATGTTATCTGCTCAAACAGTTTCCACTCTATGATGCCTCATAAATCATCCACAATCCAGAGTATGCTGAGTCCATCACCATGATGGGATAGGCTCTGTTAAAACTATTTCAAGATTCTAATTCAATGTGTAATAGAAACAAAAGATGGATGCCAGCAGTTCACACATCAGTGAGCGAGAGACAATGTTGGTTTTGCTTAAATAAGAGATAGGATGAGTGATAATGGACACAGATACGGGGCCTTCAAGCACGCGCCTGCTGTTTCTGTTTGAAGTCTTCAATTCTGTTCTCCATTAAAGGACGGAAGTGACGGATCAATCCCTAAGAACAACGAAATATAAACGGTTTAATTAAAACCATTTATAGCAGTTTAGATTAATCATATTTTAATATAATTATCTATTTAAATAAAAAATAAAATAAAATACTCTGCCTTTACCTGAACTGGCCATGCGGCTCCATCTCCCAAGGCGCAGATGGTGTGGCCCTCAATCTGCTTGCTGATCTCCCAGATCATGTCAATCTCTGCTGACTGTGCATCGCCTTTCACAAAGCGCCACATCATTTTATTCATCCAGTCCACTCCTGAGAGGCACAGAAAGACAGACTAGTAAATATTCACTGTAATATAGAATATTGTACAGGTAAAAACAGAAAAATGTGCATTCACATAGATGAGCATACCCTCTCTGCAAGGAGTGCACTGCCCACAGCTCTCATGCTTGTAGAATTCAATCAAGCGGGCAATAGCTCGAATAACATCAGTCTGTGAAGGGGCAAAACTTCTTTTTAATCATAAACAGTAGGGATGCACCAATACTAAATTCCTCCGGCGATACAATATGCTATTATTAAAAAGAAAAAGTTTCAAAGTGGTCCACAGAAACAAAACCATGTGTGTTTTTTAACAAATGGACTCACTGATTTATCCATGACAATAAGTGCTGCTGTGCCGAGACCGGTCTGAGCCTGAATGAGGGCATCAAAATCCATGAGAACGGTGTCGCACACATGACGTGGGATTAGTGGCGTGGAAGAACCACCAGGAATAACACACAGGAGATTATCCCAACCACCCCGGACGCCACCTATGGAGATAATGTGAATTATGGCTCAATAATCCTCAAAACAAAATGAACAAAATGTCCATGTACAGATAGTACGAGGTGTACCTGCATGCCTTTCAATCAGCTCTTTCAGGGGAATGGACATCTCTTCTTCCACCGTGCAGGGGTTGTTGACATGGCCCGAAATGTTGAAGAGCTTCGTGCCAGAGTTTCTCTCTCGGCCAAAACTCAGAAACCACGTGCCGCCACGGCGACAGATGGTTGGTGCCACAGCTACTGTCTCAACGTTGGCAACGGTTGTTGGACAGCCAAACACGCCTGCAACAAGAACATGCTACATTTATAAATGGTCACTTAAAAATAAAATACCTTATCTCAGGTCACGTATTCCAAAAATTAAAAAAATTTAATCGTATACCAAAATTTTTTTATTTAAAAATAAATAAGCAAAAAAATACAAATAAATAAATGTTACATTTATAACTGGTCACTTAAAAAGAAAATAATAATACGACATTTATCTCAGTTCACGCATTCAATAAATACAATAAATTATACAAAAATAAAATAATATAAATAAATAAATGTTACATTTATAACTGGTCAAGTATACAAAATAAAATGCATTTAAAAACTAAAATAAAATATCAACAATACATTAAAAACAAGAGTCACATTTAAAAAAGGTCACGTATACAAAATAAAATATCAACAATATATGTAATATATTATATAAAAATATATGTATATATCTTTTTTTTGACTTACCCACATCAGCAGGGAAAGGGGGTTTCAGACGAGGTTTTCCCTGTTTTCCCTCAATGGACTCGATCAGAGCCGTCTCCTCTCCACAGATGTATGCTCCCGCACCACGCATCACAAACACGTCAAAGTCAAAACCTGTGCCACATGCGTTCCTGCCAATCAGCCCTGCTGCATACGCCTCATTAATGGCCACCTGAGTGAAACCACACATACACACACAAGGTCAATACATCACTTCCCTCAACTACTGTGTAGCGCATCACATTTACTGAAATGAACTCCTTTGCACAGGAGATTTGACTCACAACTCATTCTGATGTTTGACAACGCTAATAAGCAAATAAAACATAGCACATACAAACATTAAGTAATAAACTACATTTTTAAATACACCATTTTTTTATTAATACTATTCTTAGCTGAACTTAAAGCAGATTTAATATGTATATTAATGTTACACATATATACATATATACATATACATATATATATAATATATATATATATAATATATATATATATATGTATATGTATATATATAATAAATATATATATATATATATATATATATATATATATATATATATATATATATATATATATATATATATATATATATATATATATATATATATATATGTAATTATTTATAAAATCTAAATATATAGTGTAATATTAATAATATGTACTACCTCTCAAAAGTTTGGGGTCGGTAAGATTTTAAAAAAATATTTGTAAAAATATTTTTAGTAATATTTAAAAGAAACCTCTTATGCTCACCAAGGCTGCATTTATTTGATCAAAATAGAGTAAAAACAGAAATAATGTGATATATTATTACAATTTAAAATGTTTTTTTTTTAATAAATCAATTTTAATATATTTTAAAAAGTATTTTATTCCTATGATGGCAAAGACTTTTAACATCATCACTCCAGTCTTCAGTGTCACATGATCCCTCAGAAATCATTCTAATATGCCGATTTGCTGCTCAAGAAACATTTCTTATTATTACCAATATTGACTTTTTTGTAAGGTTTTTTGTTTGAAATGGAAATATTTTGTAACATTATGTCTTTACTGTCACTTTTGTCCAGTTTAATGCATCCTTGCTGAATAATAAAAGTTTATTTCTTAAAAAAATATTATTGACCCCAAACTTAAGCAGTGTAGTGCAATATAAAATCACAATATAGTCATAACATTAATTTCAGTTCTACATCTTGGATTTCTTATTTCACAATGTTTGTCAAAATGAATTTCCTACATGCAGTGTGTCTCTTTGGCCTTTTGAAAAGGTATGATGCCTTAAAATGCTGCCTGCATAGGGAGCTCATTTTTTGAAACTGAGCAATAAACAGTGTTTCTTCCTTTGTCTCTTGAGAATGAGTGATATTATACAGATATATGTGATATTTGTTTTTCACCTGCAGGTTGGATGACTCATTGTAGAACTCTCCACGGATGTAGATGTATGCTGCACGTGCCCCCATGGCTCGGCCAGCCACCAGACAGCCCTCAATCAGCTTATGGGGATCATTACGCATGATCTCTCGGTCCTTACAGGTACCGGGCTCTCCTTCATCGGCATTCACCACCAGATATTTAGGCCTGAGTGGAAAAAGAGAATGACCTGATTTGTTCCAAATAAAAAAAACCTAGATGTGGATCCATCTGCATCAATCTGTGATGTATAAACCTGTAATTACATTGTTAGACAGCCCTGACTCTATCTTAATTGTTGAGATGTAAACCCACCTGCCATCACTGGGCTTGTTCATGAAGCTCCACTTCATTCCTGTTGGGAAGCCAGCACCTCCTCGGCCTCGCAGCCCTGAGACCTTAATCTCATTCAGGATCCAGTCCACTCCTTTATCCAGAATCTCCTTGGTCTTGTACCAGTCACCTCTCTTCAGGGCACCTTTCAGCCTGAGAAACATGGGAAGCACATACACTGGCAATGATAATAATAATATAATAATAATACTTTATATATGCACTATACTTATACACTTATTAGGAACACCATACTAATACTGTGTTTGACCCCCTTTCGCCTTCAGAACTGCCTTAATTCTACGTGGCATTGATTCAACAAGGTGCTGAAAGCATTCTTTAGAAATGTTGGCCCATATTGATAGGATAGCATCTTGCAGTTGATGGAGATTTGTGGGATGCACATCCAGGGCACGAAGCTCCCGTTCCACCACATCCCAAAGATGCTCTATTGGGTTGAGATCTGGTGACTGTGGGGGCCATTTTAGTACAGTGAACTCATTGTCATGTTCAAGAAACCAATTTGAAATGATTCAAGCTTTGTGACATGGTGCATTATCCTGCTGGAAGTAGCCATCAGAGGATGGGTACATGGTGGTCATAAAGGGATGGACATGGTCAGAAACAATGCTCAGGTAGGCCGTGGCATTTAAACGATGCCCAATTGGCACTAAGGGGCCTAAAGTGTGCCAAGAAAGCATCCCCCACACCATTACACCACCACCACCAGCCTGTACAGTGGTAACAAGGCATGATGGATCCATGTTCTCATTCTGTTTACGCCAAATTCTGACTCTACCATCTGAATGTCTCAACAGAAATCGAGACTCATCAGACCAGGCAACATTTTTCCAGTCTTCAACTGTCCAATTTTGGTGACCTCGTGCAAATTGTAGCCTCTTTTTCCTATTTGTAGTGGAGATGAGTGGTACCCGGTGGGGTCTTCTGCTGTTGTAGCCCATCCGCCTCAAGGCTGTGCGTGTTGTGGCTTCACAAATGCTTTGCTGCATACCTCGGCTGTAACGAGTGGTTATTTCAGTCAAAGTTGCTCTTCTATCAGCTTGAATCAGTCGGCCCATTCTCCTCTGACCTCTAGCATCAACAAGGCATTTTCGCCCACAGGACTGCCGCATACTGGATGTTTTTCCCTTTTCACACCATTCTTTGTAAACTCTAGAAATGGTTGTGCGTGAAAATCCCAGTAACTGAGCAGATTGTGAAATACTCAGACCGGCCCGTCTGGCACCAACAACCATGCCACGCTCAAAATTGCTTAAATCACCTTTCTTTCCCATTCTGACATTCAGTTTGGAGTTCAGGAGATTGTCTTGACCAGGACCACACCCCTAAATGCATTGACGCAACTGCCATGTGATTGGTTGATTAGATAATTGCATTAATGAGAAATTGAATAGGAGTTCCTAATAATCTTTTAGGTGAGTGTATATCTGTGTATTATGCACACAATACCAGTCAAACGTTTGGAATAATTTTTAATTATTAAGATTTTTAAAATGTTTTAAAAATTAAATAAAAAAAAACAAGTAAAATAAAAGTCTCTAATGCTCACCAAGGCTGATATTACTTATTAAAACTGTAATATTGTTAAATATTTATAATATAATTTAAAATATTTTTTTCTATTTTTCTATACATTCCTGTGATGCCAAAACTTTTTAAATTGATAATAAAAAAAAAACCTTATTAATAATTGAGCAACAATATTAATTGAGCACTAAATCAGCATATCATAATGATTTCTGAAGGGTCATGTGACACAGAAGACTGGAATTTTCAGTGGAACCTTATTTTAAATTGTAATAACATTTCACAATATTACTGCTTTTCATCATTGTTGAGCAGAAGAGACTATGTATGTATGTATGTTTTGTATATATATATATATATATGTGTTTCTTCAACTAAGGGCACTTTTAGCCATGTGAAGTTGAATAAAAAAAACTTGTTCAAAAGTCGCGTAACACAGTCTCATACGTTAAAATAATTTGTCTAGTTTTAAGGTCTGTAAGAGGACAAAGTTGGATTACAAAAGAAATTGTAAATATTTTGCATTTTTTCCAACCTGCAATGAACAAATGTCATTTCCACCACATCTCAATATATAGCTGTTATTTAAAAACAGAATAACGTATGCCACTTAAGAATTGTCTAAGATCATTTTTGTAACTAGTTTTACCAGTTTGTCCACAATGTACAATAATTATACATTTGTCAATGAGATAAATTAACTGCCCTAAGGACCAAATGCTGAACTGTACACCTGTCACACTCTTTAATATTGGTTTGGGTAAGAGCTTTTCAGAAAATAAATAACTTGAATTTTTCAAGCAATATTTAGCTTGATTTTTCTTAATTTTTTGTTGATGAAAATTTTAATTCCCTCCATGTCCAACATGTGCTCTGATGTCACTGAATGTTTCCATAGAAACCACCTAAACAATCTTTCACACAAACGTTTTAAAGGGACATTACTGTGTTGTGGTGGAAATAACACCAATACTGTGCGACAGCTATATTTTGTATAAAAAGTAATATTGATAGTGGTCTCACATTAAATATTATAATATATTTTAATTATTTTACTAGTGCTTAATTCAGGTGCATTAATAGTTACCAGATAAGTCATATTTTTAAACTGTATTTTCATTGTTGAAGTTAAAAAGTCTTGGTGTGCGACAAGGAGAAAACAGTGATTTTGACACCTATAAGGAGGTTGAAAAGTATGAAAAAAAATAACAGAAAGGTAGTAAAAAAAAAAATGTAAGGTGGTTTTATTGTTAGCTTGACAAAGAAAGAGGAATTTGTCTAAAATTATATGTATTTTTAAAAATATGACCAAAGAACATAAAAGTGCCCATAGTCTAAGAATCACCCATATATATATATAAAATATATAACTGTATATTATATAAAATTTGTATTATTTCTTTTTTTAGTTGATCGATCAACTACACTCACCTAAAGGATTATTAGGAACACCTGTTCAATTTCTCATTAATGCAATTATCTAATCAACCAATCACATGGCAGTTGCTTCAATGCATTTAGGGGTGTGGTCCTGGTCAAGACAATCTCCTGAACTCCAAACTGAATGTCAGAATGGGAAAGAAAGGTGATTTAAGCAATTTTGAGCGTGGCACGTTTGTTGGTGCCAGACGGGCCGGTCTGAGTATTTCACAATCTGCTCAGTTACTGGGATTTTCACGCACAACCATTTCTAGAGTTTACAAAGAATGGCGTGAAAAGGGAAAAACATCCAGTGTGCGGCAGTCCTGTGGGCGAAAATGCCTTGTTGATGCTAGAGGTCAGAGGAGAATGGGCCGACTGATTCAAGCTGATAGAAGAGCTGAAATAACCACTCGTTACAACCGAGGTATGCAGCAAAGCATTTGTGAAGCCACAACACGCACAACCTTGAGGCGGATGGGCTACAACAGCAGAAGACCCCACCGGGTACCACTCATCTCCACTACAAATAGCAAAAAGAGGCTACAATTTGCACGAGCTCACCAAAATTGGACAGTTGAAGACTGGAAAAATGTTGCCTGGTCTGATGAGTCTCGATTTCTGTTGAGACATTCAGATGGTAGAGTCAGAATTTGGCGTAAACAGAATGAGAACATGGATCCATCATGCCTTGTTACCACTGTGCAGGCTGGTGGTGGTGGTGGTGTAATGGTGTGGGGGATGTTTTCTTGGCACACTTTAGGCCCCTTAGTGCCAATTGGGCATCGTTTAAATGCCACGGCCTACCTGAGCATTGTTTCTGACCATGTCCATCCCTTTATGACCACCATGTACCCATCCTCTGATGGCTACTTCCAGCAGGATAATGCACCATGTCACAAAGCTCGAATCATTTCAAATTGGTTTCTTGAACATGACAATGAGTTCACTGTACTAAAATGGCCCCCACAGTCACCAGATCTCAACCCAATAGAGCGTCTTTGGGATGTGGTGGAATGGGAGCTTCGTGCCCTAGATGTGCATCCCACAAATCTCCATCAACTGCAAGATGCTATCCTATCAATATGGGCCAACATTTCTAAAGAATGCTTTCAGCACCTTGTTGAATCAATGCCACGTAGAATTAAGGCAGTTCTGAAGGCGAAAGGGGGTCAAACACAGTATTAGTATGGTGTTCCTAATAATCCTTTAGGTGAGTGTAAATAATAACTATAAATGCAGGACATAACCCAACGCACACTACTTTTAATTTTCTCATATATTGAGAGGATGCAGAATCCCTTTAAACTGTTTGTCTTGCATGTGTACTATGTTTTTTATGTTCTGTATTGGTTGTGTAATAATTTCTATTGTTATATTGCAATAAAAAAATCTTGATACAGCTGTGACAGCAAAACTAAAATAATGGTTATAATGAATGAATACTAAAATGAGAAAATACCCATTACATGTATATATGTATTATAAATATATTATATATATTCATAATACAGTTAAATATAAAAAAAAAAAAAAAAGTTTTTACCTCCAGTCATGACGTCCATACAGGTTAGTGAATATTCTGTCCTGGTCAGCTAGAGGTCCAAATTTGGTCTTCTTTGGTGTTTCCTGGGTGACACACACTGATTATAGGCCGTTGCATTGATCATCAGTTATGCACACAGTAGATTTGCTGTTCGAAAATAGTCACCTGCTGAGCTGTGCTGTTGTACCGCACCAGTGTCATGGAGTTTGGGGGAGAGGCAGCGGTGGCGGCTACAGAAGTCCGCGACACACCAGCTGCAACCACGGCAACCGGGGCACGCGAAGCCCCAGTGGTCAGCACCCGGCTAAGAACGGGACAGCCGAGACAGGACAACATCCTTATCTAAAAAAAGATTGATGAAAACAATGAGCATGAAAGGTTCCCTCATAACGTGGTGATACACTGTTTAATAACAACCTGTTTTGCCAATGTTAACTAAAACTTAAAATATGGTTTTCGTTAGCTGCAATACAGCTGAAATAAAACAAAATATAAATATTAGATGAAAAACTTAAATGTATATAACGTATAAGATTTGAAGTATAAAATTAAATAAAAATAAAGATAAATAGAAACATTTAAACAAAACTAATCAAAAGTAATTAGCAAAATTTAAATTAAAATATACAAAAATAAACGCTAATTTTAAATATGAATAACTACTATATAACTACTATTATTTGTATACTATAAGAGTATACAAATAATATTAAAAATAACACTGCTAATGTCCTAAAGGAATCAAACATTGAATATCCTCAACCCCACATATTCACATACATTATTCACGTATATTTATAGTTATATTGTAAATAAAAGGATTTCCATTGTTAAGCTTGCAGAAAGCGTCCGTGTTGCATTAAATGTTTAAAAATGTCTGCATGCTTGTTGACAACAAGACGACTAGTGGGAAGCACTAAACACCCCAAAATAATACTAGCATATATAAAAGTAATTCACAACAAAAACTTTAGAGGTTCAACACTATAACACAATACATATACGACTTAAAATGCATCAAAACGTCTGACAAATTTAATGACAGGAACAGTTACTCAAGACAACTATTTCCACAAACACACATTCATGTAGATGAAAGACAACTCAAGATTATACATCATTGCACAAACACACACAAGCCAAACTCCTTCAGACATGGTACAGTAAGTTAACTTATTGGAAATGTTACTCGTCCCGCAATGACCTCCACATTTACGCTTATGACATTTGAGGGACTGCGGCAGTGCACAACATTTATGTTCCGATTTATTTACAGAAACTATATGGGATTTATTTATATTCATCTGTAGGAACAAAATGTCCAACACTTGATTTGTAAACAGATTAATCAGGTGAAAGAGCCGAAGCACTGCTTACCTTCGTGATCTCCCTGGATCAGCGTTATAAAATGTACAGCGGAAGGGATATAGTGACCGACCCGGATGTAATAACGGCTTCGACCTGTTTTGTATGGAGGTGCTGTTTCCTACATATATATTATGGGTTACACAACACAGTGTTTTATGGCCATTATTAAGATACTAAGATATAAAACTGAGCTTCTATTTGCAATTAGAGCGACTATATTTAATTTATATATAAAATGTATAAAAACAGGCAAGCAGTCTCCTTCAGAATGACTGTGATGTGCAAATGAAAATACATTCACATTAGGCCTACATTCCAGTCATTGCAATGACTATACACTCATCACTGGTTCTGTATGTTTGGTCATAGATTAACACATATGAGGGAGTTTCTGCACGGCCATTGTGCCTTTCTGTCTAGGGGTGCTGTGTCTTTGCATGTCTCTCCACATGGGGTCCCTCAGTTCCAGGACCAGACAGAACAACAGTCATAGTTCCAGTGGCTCTAGGGATCCTTTCTGTGCAGCAAGCCTCCTCCCAACAATGCATTGTGTTTCAGCCTCGAAACAGATCACAAAGGCCCTGAAGAACTTTGCATCATGGTTCAAGAAGAAATGTTGCGTGACTGGGGTGTCATTGAGCTAGACATATGATCTTAATACTAATGCTAATGTCAGTACTACTCATACTAAAGTGATAATGCATGTATTAATCCTAGTTTTTCATAATGCCTTGTTTTATGGATATTTAATCTCAAAATTGCAAAAAGTTCAACAAGTTGCACACCCAATTCAAGTCTTGCAGTCTGTACTAATGAGCTGATGAGTTGAATCAGGTGTGTTAGTTGAGGGAGACATACAAAATGTGCAGTGGTGTGGGGTCTACATGTTTGAGAAGCACTGCTATAGAGATACAAAAGCCTGTTTCATCATTGACTGGTCCATATACCAAGTGATTGATATCCCATTGTGAAGTTCAGAACGTTAAATGTGTTGTTTGGTGAAGGGAGAAGTGAAGCATATCAGTAGCTTTGGGCTGCAAAAATACATAAACGTTTCCATAAATAGAGTTTGGAAAATGCTAAGACTTTAAAAAAAAATTCTGCCCATTTTTGTTTTTTATTTTGTCTTTATTTCTCTAGTTTAGCAAGAGGTGTTCCTCCACTGCCTCCTCCCAAATTTGTGCTATACAAGTTTGCCTACAAACACAAATATAACTGGATGATATCATTGTTACAATAATAGCCTATATGACATCTTTAAGAATTAGAGATTTAAGACAACAATATAATATCAAAGAGAAGTCGTATATACAAATTGGAAACTCGGAATTTAGATGAGATGAAGTTGCAGGGGCGTGTCTATTGACTAGTGACACTTAAAGGGATAGTTCACCTAAAAATGCAAATACTGTCATCAAGTTGTTCCAAACCTGTATGAATTTCATTCTTATGCTGAACACAAAAGAAGATATATTTTGAAGAATGTCGGTAACAAGCAGTTGATGGGCCCCATTGACTTCCATAGTATTTTTTTTCCCCATACTATGGAAGTCAATGGGGCCCATCAACTGGAAACTGATGACACTTGGTTTGACATTATATTATCTATGTCTATAAATCATAGAATTTTAACTGACTTAATTGTCCAAATGCTCTTTGTAATCACTTTAGACCACCTTTGTCATATATCTGAGTATAAATTGCATGAACATGGTGTAGTTTTATTTAGTAAGAAAACAATTAAATGAAGAAAACTTTAATTCCTTGAAAATAATAAACCAGGCAGATGACATGATGCATGATATTCTACCAAACTGTATGCAGACTCATATACAGAGTAACTGTATTTTACAGCTAATATTATGGTGTAGTTTAAGGTGAATTTTAGTAAAAAAATGCTGTAAAATCATTATAATCCTCACTGCATCTCACCCCTAGTGTATTGTTGCAATTAAAATAAATGTTCCCAAAAACAATCTCTATAGCGACGTGGAAACATCAAATCTCTATAATATCACACATTACATGGGGGGAAAAAAAATAATAATTTCCAACCACAATGTTAAAAAATTTATATTTGCTCCTAGGTAAATAGTTTTCTCAAAAGCACATCTGAAAACAACTTCCTCTCAAAGGGTTATTTTCTTCATACCCAATTTTCCCAGATGACTAATGACAAACAGAAATGAGTTTAATCAGCGATTATGTGATTAATATTGTTTAATACTTTAATATGAAGTTAAGAGGACAGTGGACAGGATGTCCCAGCTTATAGCCAAGTCTTTCAGACGACATCTTTTGTTACAGCGCATGATTCTTAAGTGCTCAATGTTGATCCGGAAAGCAGATAGAATTCAGTTTAATCTGAGTTGTTATTGTATTGTTGAACATCTAATAGAACAATTATTTTCAACTTTTTTTTTGATTGATTTAACTCGATACATTCAGGGTCACTGTGATTTTGCCAAGAAAGACATGTTCCTGGATCAAAATAATTAGTTGGTCCTGGAACAACATTCCTGTCTGAAAAATGTAGTACTAACCCCTAAACCTAACCCTACCTACTTATCCCTAAAATCAGAGGGAAATGATAGGTGAATAACACTGATGTAGACGCTAACCCTGCTTGTAAGCCTAAACTTGACTGTAAACTTTGATTGGTTGATTGGAATGTTGAACCAGGAACATGCTGTACTTGGTAAAATCACGTTCACTGGAGGGTTTGACTGAAACCAATGTCAAAGACAACAATATTAATGAGCTAAACATATGCAAAACCACCTTGGAGATGCTTTGCAAAATGCAAAATTTACAGGGAGCAATTAACTGACTAAAGGCTGCTACTACTTGAAACTATACACTCTCAGAAGAAAAGGTTCTCTATAGAACCTTACAGGGTTCTGTCGGGCGCTTCATAGAACCTTTTATGGGTTCCCATCATTTTATGGATTTTGTTTTAATTTATAAATTTTTTTAAAATTAAATTTTCATTTGGAATAAATGTTATGAATTAAACAGATGGTAAACATAACATGTTGCCTCAACAAAAAAAAATGCATACATTGAGTGAATTTACATTCAACCGACAAGCTAGAGTTAGAGGAACTTAATTTGTAGCATAAACAACATTTTTAAAGTTGATTACTCAAAAAATTAAGTCGCTCCAACTACCAGAGTTGTAGCCCTGGAACCAATTAATTTTATCTATTTAAGTTCAAATGAACAGTTATCATATCAGAACTCTACAAAATAATGTTTGCAACTTAAAAGGTTTAATTAAAACAATAAATTAGAATTTAACTTAATTTAAGTTGTGGTAACAGGTCCCCTGAATTACTTTTTAGAGTGTACTTTATAACAAGAAAATGTGAAATAACCCATTAAATATGAATGTATTATGCAATCATTTAAGACATTTCTTCTTATATAGAACCTTTCTGGTATAAAGTCAGGAACCCTGGGGTTCTATATATGGACCCCTTTTTTCTAAGAGTGTAGGAGCCCAATAGTAATGAAAAATAAATAAATAAACTGTTGTAATGTTAGGCTATGCTTTATGCTATGCTTATTTAATGTAATTTTATTGTTAATTAAACTGTATTGTAATATATATTGTTGCATACATATTGATTTTGTAATCACATTGATCAAGGTCCCTGCTAAACTAATGTTTCTGACTAAAATGAATTACATGGATCCAGTAGGATATCAATAGTCAGCTAAACATTATCAAAACTATAGGACTAATATTGCTTATTTTTAAATTGCTTTACATTGCATTGTCAAAGAAAGAAAAAGAAATTAAAACTATTTTAATTAGATAAAATCACAGCATACTGCAACTGTACATTGTCATTAATGTCAATTATGTGGACACTGTAACACTTTCCTCCATGTTTTTTCTACATTCATTCATGTCTTCGGCCAGTCAAAGTTCACCCAGAGAGAGTTCAGGTGAAGAATCCGTCAGTCCCCATCATCCTCCATGCTTTTGTGTGAATGCACAATGCTGTTTCCCTCACGGTCCAGCCGGTCCACCGCCACGCTCTCAAACGCCCTCCTCATTAATGGGTTCTCCTCTAAGACCTCATTAAAGCTGTCCACACTGAGCGAATAAAGTCTGCAGTATGTGTCGGCTCTGACAGTGGCTGTACGACGGCCACGGGTCAGTAGACATATCTCTAAAAAAAAAAAAAAAAAAAGAACAGAACAGATTTAGCTCAAATCTGATTTGTATCAAAGTCTAATGCATACTGAGCTATTATCTAAATATCCTATAAGTGTTAATGTCAAGCCAAATATACACTATATTGCCAAAAATATTGGGACACCCCCTCCAAATCATTTAATTCAGGTGTTCCAATCACTTCCATGGCCACAGGTGTATAAAATCAAGCACCTAGGCACGCAGACTTGGTCGCTCTCAGGAGCTCAGTGAATTCAAGCATGGTACCGTGATAGGTTGCCACCTGTGCAATAAGTCCATTCGTGAAATTTCCTCACTACTAAATATTCCACGGACAACTGTTATTAACTTGTAACTGGTATTATAACAAAGTGGAAGCAATTGGGAACAACAGCAACTCAGCCACGAAGTGGTAGGTAACGTAAAATCACAGAGCAGGGTCAGTGCATGCTGAGGCGCACAGTGCGCAGAAGTCACCAACTTTCTGCAGTCAATAGCTACAGACCTCCAAACTTCATGTGGCCTTCAGATTAGCTCAAGAACAGTGCATAGAGAGTTTCATGGTATGGGTTTCCATGGCCAAGCAGCTGCATCCAAGCCTTACATCACCAAGTGCAATGCAAAGCGTCGGATGCAGTGGTGTAAAGCACGCCGCCACTGGACTCTAGAGCAGTAGAGACGTGTTCTCTGGAGTGATGAATCACGCTTCTCTGTCTGGCGAGTCTGGGTTTGGCAGTTGCCAGGAGAACGGTACTTGCCTGACTGCATTGTGCCAAGTGTAAAGTTTGGTGTGGGGTTGTTTTTCTGGGGTTGGGCTTGGCCCCTTAGTTCCAGTGAAAGGAACTCTTAATGCTTCAGCCTACCAAGACATTTTGGACAATTCCCTGCTCCCAACTTCGTGGGAACAGTTTGGGGATGGCCCCTTCCTGTTCCAACATGACTGTGCACCAGTGCACAAAGCAAGGTCCATAAAGACATGGATGAGCGAGTTTGGTGTGGAAACTTGACTGGCCTGCACAGAGTCTTGACCTCAACCCGAACACCTTTGGGATGAATTAGAGAAGAGACTGCGAGCCAGGCCTTCTCGTCCAACATCAGTGCCTGACCTCACAAATGCGCTTCTAGAAAAATGGTCAAAAATTCCCATAAACACTCCTAAACATTGTGGAAAGCCTTCCCAGAAGAGTTGCAGCTGTTATAGCTGCAAAGGGTGGGCTAACTCCACATTAAAAGAAAAGTTGTATTTGTTAGCATTATTTAATGCACTGTGAAGAAACATGAACAAACAATGAACAGCTGTATTTTTATTAGCTAACGTTAACAAAGATTAATAAATACAGTAACAAATGTATTGCTCATGGTTAGTTCATGTTAGTTAATACATTAACTTATGTTAACAAATGAGACCTTATTGTAAAGTGTTACCGATATTATAAACATTAACATCATGATTATTTGTAAAGCTGCTTTAAAACAATGTGTATTGTGAAAAGCGCTAAACAAATTTGACTTGACTTAAAAGCATCTAAGGAAAAACTCACCCCCAAAGTAGCAGCCGTCATTCAGTTGCTTCTCTTTTTTTTCATGAGTGATTACACTAACACAGCCGTGCTGGATGAAGTACATCTTACGGCCGAGCGTCCCTTCACGGATGACCATATCCCCCGGCTGAAAGACCTCGAAGCGTAACTTTGTGAGGAGCACTGTGACGAAGTGAGGATCAGCATTTGCGAAGAGTGGCATGTTAGCTACCAGCTCACGGCAGTTATAGTTCACTATCTCCTGCAGGTCAAACACACAATACAAGATGAATTAGGCATACAAATCCATTCCAATTAGCACACATCAAGCTGTTTAGTTCTATAAGCTAAGAACTCACCTAAGATTAAGATTTGTTCTATTTAATTGAGACATGCTAAGAAATAATAAATGATATTTGAGAATTGAAATAGAAAATAATGGGAGATAATGTGACATTTTAAAGTGAAACAGGATATTAAACTTGCAACCTTTATTACATTAATCAACATGATTTACTATTAAACTTTTGGTAGGATTTTAGTAAGGCTACATTACATACATTTTGGTCATGTCAATTTATGTAATTTAATTTTAATAACTTTAATATATACAGTCAAACCAAAAATTATTCAGACACCAGATATAATTTTTTACTAGTGGTTGCAGGACATTATAGTTCATTTATGTAAGTGAGGATAGCAAAATAAAGTAAACTGTGACATATTATACACAAAAAATATTTTTATAGTTACAGTAAAACTGATACAAATTTGGGGCCAAAATTTTTCAGACACTTTGACCTGACCATGTTTTGCTTAAGTGTTTTTTCTTTAATTGCTAATGCAACCTTTTACACCACAGACTGAACAAAATTAAGCACTGCTTGGTATTTGGTTGACCTAAATTGGTATTATCTAATTGTGTACTTAAATTTAACTTTGTAATCCATTACATACTTTTCTATCAAAGTTATCTGACATGAATTTGTTCTGACGCAGTTTAAGTTCTTGTCATATTTTATTACCATTTTCTAAACTATAGCGAATAAACTGATAATGTGAGAAAATGTCAAAGGTGTCTGATAATATTTGTTTTATATTTTTTCTTTTTTAAACTGACAAATGAGTCGTTCCTGTTATACAGTGACTTTTCTGTCTCTATGATTTACTTATATTTTCTACAAATTGAGTCACATATTTATAAGAAATGGCTTAAATTATATATTAAGGTCTTCTTTATCACAGATATAATAGACATTAAAAATACTATTTTCTATTTTACACACCTTTTTATTGATATATGCATTCAATTTGATAATTTCCTCAGTGCAAAGTAATCAACTTCCACAAGAACTATAAACCATGAAATGATAACCTCAATTTTTTTTTTAATTATGTTATAAACTAGGGTAAACCGCCTCTAATCATACATTCTAAATCATGTTAAACTATTGTTTTTTTTGTTTTTTTTTGTTTTTTACAATTTTCTTAATTTACCGTGTCCCTGAAGTCATCTTCCACCCTGTTAGTATGTAATTTCTCGACTTCCAAAAAAGACCACAATTCAATTACTATTCAAAACTATTTTCAGGAAATTACATAATTTATTTCTCCCGCTGGAATTCAACTGTACAAATTGAAGTAAGCTTTAACTCTCACTCCTACCTTTTTTTTAGTTTTTGAAATGTTATCCTGCTTGTCACACTCTTAAAGTTTGTCCGGACAAAAAAAAAAAAAAAAAAATCTGACATAGTCATAACAGTTCTGTTTATCTGTAAAAGGTTAGGTAGCTAAATGTTGATCACTCAAAGAGCTACGGCTAACTTAGCTCAAAATTTTCTATAAACCTAACAGGGTGGAAATTCTAATAGAATAAATTGTATTTAGTGTATACTGCAAATTCTATATACATATATACATTTACCTAAAGGATTATTAGGAACACCATACTAATACTGTGTTTGACCCCCTTTCGCCTTCAGAACTGCCTTAATTCTACGTGGCATTGATTCAACAAGGTGCTGAAAGCATTCTTTAGAAATGTTGGCCCATATTGATAGGATAGCATCTTGCAGTTGATGGAGATTTGTGGGATGCACATCCAGGGCACGAAGCTCCCGTTCCACCACATCCCAAAGATGCTCTATTGGGTTGAGATCTGGTGACTGTGGGGGCCATTTTAGTACAGTGAACTCATTGTCATGTTCAAGAAACCAATTTGAAATGATTCGAGCTTTGTGACATGGTGCATTATCCTGCTGGAAGTAGCCATCAGAGGATGGGTACATGGTGGTCATAAAGGGATGGACATGGTCAGAAACAATGCTCAGTTAGGCCGTGGCATTTAAACAATGCCCAATTGGCACTAAGGGGCCTAAAGTGTGCCAAGAAAACATCCCCCACACCATTACACCACCACCACCAGCCTGCACAGTGGTAACAAGGCATGATGGATCCATGTTCTCATTCTGTTTACGCCAAATTCTGACTCTACCATCTGAATGTCTCAACAGAAATCGAGACTCATCAGACCAGGCAACATTTTTCCAGTCTTCAACTGTCCAATTTTGGTGAGCTTGTGCAAATTGTAGCCTCTTTTTCCTATTTGTAGTGGAGATGAGTGGTACCCGGTGGGGTCTTCTGCTGTTGTAGCCCATCCGCCTCAAGGTTGTGCGTGTTGTGGCTTCACAAATGCTTTGCTGCATACCTTGGTTGTAACGAGTGGTTATTTCAGTCAAAGTTGCTCTTCTATCAGCTTGAATCAGTCGGCCCATTCTCCTCTGACCTCTAGCATCAACAAGGCATTTTCGCCCACAGGACTGCCGCATACTGGATGTTTTTCCCTTTTCACAACATTCTTTGTAAACTCTAGAAATGGTTGTGCGTGAAAATCCCAGTAACTGAGCAGATTGGGAAATACTCAGACCGGCCCGTCTGGCACCAACAACCATGCCACGCTTAAAATTCACCTTTCTTTCCCATTCTGACATTCAGTTTGGAGTTCAGGAGATTGTCTTGACCAGGACCACACCCCTAAATGCATTAAAGCAACTGCCATGTGATTGGTTGATTAGATAATTGCATTAATGAGAAAATGAACAGGTGTTCCTAATAATCCTTTAGGTGAGTGTATGTATATATAAATATTATTATATATATATATGTATATATAAATATTATATATTATATATATATATATATATATATATATATATAAAACAATATTATATACAACGGAAAGCTCATCCACTGTTAAAACCTGCTATGGTGTTCCACCCTGTTATACTCCGCTCCACCTTGTTAGACAAGTAATTTTTTGAAAATAATAATTTGACAGCAACGTTAAATGTTTTGCACACTTATGACTTGTTTTGGGGGTGAGGAGCATTAACAGCATATACAGTATATGTTTTTGTATATGTTATTATTTACCATGCTGTTGGCAAAAATGGGTACAAAAAAGTATAAAAAAGAATATTCTATTCATCAATAATAGTTTTGTTATTGTTTCAATAATAATAAATACTACGATGGCATAAGGGACATATACTATCCAAGAAAAGCTTGTTATTGTTTAACATTTACATTATTAACATTTTGTGATAACTATGAATATGTCCCTAACAGGGTGGAATACCTTCACGGCCAGTGTCTGAACAATCTACCCATAATTATTATTTTTTGAGTCCCTGACGTTGACAAATATGTATTCCTAATAGTTAAACATGTCACTATTTTGGTAGAATGCTAAACATGAAAAACATGTACTTTTTTTATTTTTTATTATGATGCCAAAATGTTACTGGATAACAGGAATGACCCAAATAATTTCTTTCTAAGGCCACTGTATGTAGTGTGTATGTCTAGTTGCAGTTGGTTCGAAATGTTATCATAAATTTAGAACTAATCTTAGTGATAAATCATGATTTGTGTATGAAAACGTTTGTAAGTAGGTTTTACACATAAATAAGCACATAAACATGGTTAATGAATGAGACACAATGTCTAAATAGCTACTATTGGCTATTGGTTAACAATAGCCAATGCAGTCTTGGTGATGTCAGCCAAAAAGGAAAGAAAAACCTCTTTTAGCGGGTCACTGAGTTCTCCGAGGATATTGTCCTCATCAAACATCTTGCCCTGGAAGCGGTGCTCATAATAATCATGGATCCTCTGCCTCATGTCAGCTGGCAGCTTGTGGAAGGACATGTACTGTTCCACCTGCTTATACTGTAACAAACCAGACAACCAAATTGTTGACAAAAGAAAAAAAGTGTCTCAAAAATGCTTTAAAATAATTACTGAACAACTAGTACCTTCTCTTGATACTGACGATGGGAAGCATCCAAGGACTGGACCAGGTTGGTGGCATTGCCCAAGAACATGGCATAGCAGGTGGCGCCAATAATCATGCTGATCATCGTAAGCCAGACGTCAGTTGGTCCCTCAGGAGCCTGAGCGCCATACCCAATACACAGCATGTGGCTCATGGCCATAAAAAGGGCATAGGAGTATTGGACGTCCCAAGTGGAATTCTGACAGAGAAAGAGATATTGATAATACGTACATTTAAAGCAAAACTTAGGGTGTGTTCACACTTGGCGGATTGGTTAGACTGGTGTAATTGCTCTGTTAGTGCAGTTCATTTGACTAAATGTGAATGCTGCCATCCGAACCCTGGGGCTCACCAAACAAGCGTATGGAGACCCACCTTTTCAGTGGGCCTCTGTCACTTCCAAATGAACTCTTCTGACTGAAACATAAGCGCAGTAAGACAACTTAGAGACAACCTAAGAGAACTTAGTTTAATACTCACTGGACGCGCCGTCTGACATCCAGCTTTCTGTGCGTGTGTTTCGGATGTGTGCGTAACCATATATCAGAAGTTTAGACTGATATGGCTTTAAAACGCATGCAGATAATGCCATGATGATGAAGAACTGTAATGTCACGTGAGCGTGACCGCGATAGAGATGATAATCAAAACCAAATGGATGCTTTAGTTTATGGCAGAGTATTCCGAGGCACGAGCTGTACAGGCTCCGCCCTCTTTTGGAAAGCGGGGTGCGGAGCAGCAGCTCATTTGCATTTAAAGATACATGCACGAAAACAGTATGTTTTTCCTTCCACTCAAAAATGATCATTTACAACATGGTTTAATAAATGATCTGTGGGGTATTTTGACCTAAAACTTCACAGACACATTCTGGGGACACCTGGGGGACCTGGGTACTTATATTACATCTTGTAAAATGGGGCATAATTGTTAATGACCCTACATGATGAATTAAACCATATTTTATATTTTTTTAATAATTTAAATATGGGGGGGAAACATAACACTAAACTTGATTAAGGTATTGATTTGACAAAATTATTTGACAAAAAAAGGCTGCAAATTTTACTATGCAAAAAAGAACTGCAGAGAAAAACAGAAGGCTCACAGGAAAAAGCATACATGACTACAACATAATCAGTTATTAATATTTCATTGGTTCTATCGTTTTTGTTCATAATTTCTTTGTATGGCAGCTTGGACAAAAACGATGTACAATATGGCATGTTTCATTGCATATCACAAATAAAACTATTGATTCCAAGCACAACTACGAACAGTAATATAACTACAAAATCTTTAACAAATTTTTAATAATGTTTGAAAAAAGTTTTTCCTAGGCCGGACATCACTTTTGGCCACTACTGTATGTACGAACAAACATCAAGTTAATTTAGCCCAGCACACAGCATTGTTTTGAATGTTCGGTAAGTTACGTTGCAAAATATATGCCATAAAAGCAGTTTTTTGTTTTGTATATTTATGTTCGGTCTTAAAAAATGACGGTGTGAATGCTAAGTGAACCAGAACTAAATGCATCATTTTCTTTTTTGGTCCGGACCAACGGAACCAAAAGAACTGAACTACAAGTGTGAACACACCACACAACGCTTTAGGACTTTATTTAGGGAGTAGAAGTGCATTTTCTGCATTTCCTAACACACTAGCGCATTTTTCAGACATTACCCAACAACCTCAAACATACCTAAACCTAAAACCTAAAACAACCTCATACCACCATGTTGTTTTTGGAGACCCAGCAGTTTGGTGGGAAGTCTTGCAACATGGGCACCATGAATTGAAAGCAGCCATCCCAGTGACACAGCAGCAGCATCATTCCAATCAGATTCACTATGCGAACCACTGCGCTTGCAAGGTCATAGGTCATATGGAAGATCTGTGGAAAAAAGTAAGAGATAGTACAGTTAGAACTAGAACTGTTCTGAAAATGCAGTTACATTTACTGTTGTTTTGCAATTTTGGGGGGTGAAATCCAGTTATTTCAATAGGAATCCACACAATCAGGAATTAAAATTTATTATGCAGATTTCGCAAAAAGGGTTCAAGTTGGTCACACATACAGTACTGTGCAAAAGTCTTAGGCTCGCTAGTATTTTTACACACAAAAAGTGGGTTTAAGACAGTTATTTATATCTTTTGCTGTAGTGTGTCAGTAGGAAATATCACTTTACATTTATAAATTAATTGCCATTAATTTTAATAATCCAGTGAGATTTTTGTATGCATAAAGAGTCTGACAATAGTCTCTATGCTCCACATGGAGATCTGATCTCATCTTCATTGAGTCTGTCTGTGATTACATGAAGAAACATAAAACACTGAGATGGACTAAATCCAGAAGAACTGTGGCAACGTCTCCAAGACACTTGAAGAAACCTTCCTGCAAAACTACATGAATAGGTGTAGGAATAGATGCAAGTGACAAAAGCCGTTTTAAACGCAAAGGGTGGTCACCCCAAATATCGATTTGATTTAGTTAAAAGCTATTTATGTTATTATTTTTGACAGCATTCTCACTTTAAAGCATTCTGACAAGTGCCTAAACTTTTCACAGTACTGTAGTTTTGCAGGAAGGTTTCCTCAAGTGTCTGGGAGACGTTGCCTTAGTTTTTCTGGATTTAGTCTGTCTCAGTTTTTTCTGTTTCTTCATGTAATCACAGACAGACTCGATGATGGTGAGATCAGATCATACCGGCTGCTAATAAATAAATATCACTGGATTATTACAATTAATTGCAAAATTGGAAATGTAAACTGATATTTCCTACTGACACACTACAGTAAAAGATATAAATAACTGGCTTAAAAACATTTTTCGTGTGAAAATACCAACTTGCCTAAGACTTTTGCACAGTACTGTACATCACTACACTATTGACTGCAGACAATGAAGCCCTTTTTGCCTGCGATATTTCTCTAACGTGAGCGCACCTTTACTCCTAATTATTTTCACGTTATGGCTGATAACTGATAAATGACAGGTTTTAAAATAAATAATAAAGCACTAAAATGCCACAAGTGGATCTAGGCATCACAACATTATAATGTACAGTATAAAAAAATGGATATTCATCTTGAGATCTACTAAAGATTACATTTAACAGTTATTAAATTATATTATAGTTTTTAAAGACTAACTATGGATTAGCATTAGCAAAGGTAATGTAAAAACACTACAGAAGATTACAGAACACTACAGCTTGAGTTTGGAAACGGTTGGAGGGACAAATTACTGGAAACTTGCTGTGCCTCATTTGTTTTTTATATTATATATTTTGTCTTTCTTTCCTTTGCAGGTCAGTCTACAATTAAATGATGAAGACCTAGCATCAAAAGTGTTATTAAACTATTGGCAAGAATTCATAAAGGCTTTATTACCTATCTTTTAATCATGTCAATTTATTTTATTTGAACACTTTTAAAAAAAATTATATTATATATATAGAAACGCATTTGTGAGGTCAGGCACTGATGTTGGACGAGAAGGCCTGGCTCACAGTCTCCGCTCTAATTCATCCCAAAGGTGTTCTATCGGGTTGAGGTCAGGACTCTGTGCAGGCCAGTCAAGTTCCTCCACACCAAACTCACTCATCCATGTCTTTATGGACCTTGCTTTGTGCACTGGTGCGCAGTCATGTTGGAACAGGAAGGGGCCATCCTCAAACTGTTCCCACAAAGTTGGGAGCATGAAATTGTCCAAAATGTCTTGGTATGCTGAAGCATTAAGAGTTCCTTTGACTGGAACTAAGGGGCCAAGCCCAACCCCTGAAAAACATCCCCACACCATAATCCCCCCTCCACCAAACTTTACACTTGGCACAATGCAGTCAGGCAAGTACTGTTCTCCTTGCAACCGCCAAACCCAGACTCGTCCATCGGATTGCCAGACAGGGAAGCGTGATTCGTCACTCCAGAGAACATGTCTCCACTGCTCTAGAGTCCAGTGGCGGCGTGCTTTACACCACTGCATCCGACGCTTTGCATTGCACTTGGTGATGTAAGGCTTAGATGCAGCTGCTCGGCCATGGAAACCCATTCCATGAAGCTCTCTATGCACTGTTCTTGAGCTAATCTGAAGGCCACATGATGTTTGGAGGTCTGTAGCTATTGACTCTGCAGAAAGTTGGTGACTTCTGTGCACTGTACGCCTCAGCATGCGCTGACCCCGCTCTGTGATTTTACGTGGCCTAACACTTCGTGGCTGCTGTTGTTCCCAATTGCTTCCACTTTGTTATAATACCACTAACAGTTGACCGTGCAATATTTAGTAGTGAGGAAATTTCACGAATGGACTTACTGCATCGGTGGCAACCTATCACGGTACCATGCTTGAATTCACTGAGCTCCTGAGAGCGACCTATTCTTTCACAAAAGTTTGTAGAAGCAGTCTGCATGCCTAGGTGTTTGATTTTATACACCTGTGGCCATAGGAGTGATTGGAACACCTGAATTCAATGATTTGGAGGGGCGTGTCCAGTTACTTTTGTCAATATAGTGCAAGTCCAAAATAAAAAAATTTCAGCAACTATATTTCCTTCTTTGCTACCTTTGTCTTATTACCTCTATCCATTTCTCTACTCACCTCTTCCCACTGATGAATGTAACGTATCAATCTGGACAAGCGCAACAATCTGAGCAGGCTGAGGATCTTTGTGAAGCGGACGATGCGCAGTGCCCTGGCAGTGCGGTACACCTCTGCCGACTCCAGCCGAGCCTCTATATCCACTATAAGGAAGATGTAGTCCACCGGAATAGAGGAGATGAAGTCTAGCATAAACCAGCCTCGCAGGTAACGCCGACTGATCACTTGTGGGTCCAAGATGATTTGGGAGTTGTCGCCTTCCATAATGCCGGTACGAAAGTTGAAGACGAGGTCAGCCAGGAAGAGGGTGTCTGAGGCCACGTTGAAGGTGATCCACGGCAGCGTGTTCTGATCCTCAAAGAAGGTGATACCCCATGGTAGAATTATGAGGTTGCCCATCATCAGGCAAAGCATAACCAAGTCCCAATAGAACCTGTGTGTGAAGATGCATGATGTAAGGACCAAAGGATGGATTTTTATTTTTATGGCCAATAACTAATACATAGCCAATATTAAAGTCTGCACTAGACTGTTTTTCAGAATCTTAATCATTATAAATATCATTGTATCATAATAATTAAATATTTAGTATCAGTCAGACTATATACAGTGTATATATAAAAAGTTTGTATTGACATAATGTGTATTACATATATGTATATATTTACATATATGTGTGTGTAATGTGTGTAAATATCATGTATATTTGAACACACACACACGTATATATTTAAGAAATATTTGCATGTATATACTGTATATTATTTATATAATTTATATTATATATAAAATATAAATATTTTATATATAAAAAAAAAATTTCTTCTTAAATATATACATGCATGTGTGTGTGTATTTATATATACACATAATAATTATACACAGTACGCACGCACACATATATTATGTAAACACAAACTTTTATTTTGGAAGCAATTAATTTAATTAATCTTGCAGCACTAATATATATATATATATATATATATATATATACACAATATTTACCAATAAAAACACATTAAAATATATAAAATATAAATAAAAATACAAGAAAATGAATATCAGTCAATAAGCATACAATATATCATACATCCCTAATCCAAACACTAATAATTTGCCTCTTTTGTATGAACTTTGAAGCTTTTTAGTAGCTTATGTTGCCTCTAAACTAAACAAAACATAGGTTACAAAAATTATATTAAAAATAAAGTAGAGAAAAAAATCTGATTGATTGCAGTATATCCCTGTGGTTTAAAGGTCTAGCCTGGAAACCTAAAGGTCACTAGAGCTGTCCTTCAGGGTGCTATACGGTGACTATCTCTGTAACTTAATAAGATGCCGTCCTATGGCGACGTCCCATGTTTCGTGGAAAAAAAAGTAAACCAGCCCCAGACATTTGCAGATAAATAAAAGATTATTTTCTAAGAAAGAAATATGTGACTCTGTAAAGCACACCTGGTACTCTATTAAGGGCAAAATGTTTAATTTAAAATTACAAGTAAATGAGCCATTCATTTAAATAAATATCTACACATTTAGAAAATAGGTTCAATGGGGTTTTACACAGAACCCTAGGGTTCTTGACTCAGTTTTAAAGAATACTTTATGACAAAAATATTCTATATAAGAAGAAATGTCTTAAATGATTGCATAATACTTTCAGGCTTAACAAGTTATTTCAATTATTTTAGTGATAAAGTATGTTTGTGATGTCAATTTAAATAAATAAAAAAATCCATAAAATGATCCCATGATGGGAACTCCTAAATAGTTCTACAGTATATATGCCTTACAGAACCCTTAAGGTTCTATGGAGAACCTTTTTATCTAAGAGTACGACCTTGAGCAAATTACGTCAGTTACACGTGTTGCAAAACATTCCTCTCCATGTTAATTACTAAAGTGGTAATGGAGAGTCGTGAACATACTGTACAGTATGCAACTGTTTAAATTAGATATGCAGTCTTTTGCGCACTACCGTGCATGGGCTCAGTGGTTTGAAGTTTCCACATGTGGTCATATTTTCCAAAGCAACGTCAGCCACCTGGAATGAGTGGGTACTTGAATACAGTTTTTAAAAGTTAAATATGTTTTTATATCTTATGATTTTCATTTTAGAATGAAAGCAACAGTGAACAAATTGGAGGTTGTTTTTATCAGTTTCAGACACCTCCAAAAATGTAATATATTTGTCAAGTTAAACCGAAATTCTGTGTGTGTGTGTGTGTGTGTGTGTGTGTGGTAAATAAACTGCGGGTCAGCGCCATTCATTCACACAGACACGCAGGATTCGTATTTAAATAGTCTATTTGCTGTTTGCTATTCACAGACACTAGTCTATATCACCAGATGCGTCCCCAGGTACCGAAATTTGGTACCGATTGATTTCATGTGAATCGGTACTCGGTAGTACCAACGTAATTCGGTCGGTGCCCTTAAAAGTACTGAGTTCGGTACCCAACCCTACTTGAGGGTGAGTAAATCATGGGGTAAATTTCATTATTGGGTGAACTATCCCTTTAAAGGCACTGAATAGTTTATCAAAAGTCATCCACTATATGATATTTCTTGTGTAAAATGAGGAAGGGAATTCATGACAAATCTGCTAAAAATCTATTGACAGCCTTGCCAATGGATAAAAAGTAGTAGTTTTGGTGGTGATTCAAGTTGTGATACATATCATGACCTTTTAACCTTTAATATTTTCCCATGTTAAGATGTCCTAGTTTAAAAAATAACGTTGAATGTTATTGAGTATGGAGTTGGAGTTGAAGTAATTAACAACAATGTTAACAGGGCCAGGAAATAAAAAATGCATTTGATCTATGTTGATTAAACAGGAGTAATTCAAGAGGCTCAAGGGTTTGTTTTACTGTAGCTAAAAGGAAGATTTTGGCACATTAAGTAAATTATAGTAAAAAAAAAAAAAAAACAGTAATGTAACTGGTGATTCTGGTATATCATTAAATTGAATTAAGGATTCAAAATGTTAGATTTGATCTACTTATGCACACATATTTTTCTCTTTGGACTGTGTATAAAACAGCTGTGGAGATTGAGTTCCTATTGCTGATCATGTCTTGCTTTCTGAAAACACAATCCGTTTATCCTTTGACATCTTACTGCTTTCTCTGCGTACGCGTTTCAGACAAAGAACATTAACCTGACACTCTGTAACCGAGTGGGTCCTTCCAGCCCATCCTTTAACAATGATACCCTTTTCTGGCTAATGGTAACTCTATAAGGGAAAGCGCTGTAACTGACCTGTGAGGAGCATTGTGCTTTACTGTGGTGATTGAAAGGTACCTGCTATTAGGACCTGATTTGTGGCACAAGTGCTTGCTGACACTGTATGATTATTGATAGCAATGAAAGTTAGGTTGAATTGCGAGGTGTTTTCTCACATCACAACTATTCACTATTGACATACAACGATACGCCAAAACATTACGACCACCTGCCTAATATGCTGTTGGTCCCCGTGGTGCTGCAAAACAGCATCGACTCGCCGATCGACTCTACAAGAGCCCTGAAGGTGTGCTGTGGTATCTGGCACCAAGACATTAAAAGCAGATCCTTCAAGTCCTGTAGGTTGGATCAGCACATCCCACAGATGCTCAATTGGACTAAGATCTGGTGAATTTGGAGGCTAGGACAACACCTTGAACTCTTCATCATGTTCTTCAAACCATTCCTGAACAACATGTGCAGTGTGGCAGGGTGCATTATCCTGCTGAAAAAAGGCCACTTCCACCAAGGAACACTACTGTCATGAAGGCATGCATGGTCTGCAACAATGTTTAGGTAGGTGGCATGTGTCAAATTTACGTCCACATGAATGGTCGGACCCGGGGTTTCCCAGCAGAACATTGCCCAGAGCATCACACTCCCTCCACAGGCTTGTCGTTGTCCCATAATGCATGCTGGTGCCACCATTTTCCCAAGTAAACTCTGCACACACATGATGTAAAAGAAAATGGAACTCGTGGGACCAGGCGACCTTCTTCCACTGCTCCAAGGTTCAGTTCCGACACTCACGTGCCAGTGCCCTCTTGGTGGACAGGGGTCATCATATGCACTGTGTTGCGACACATTCCTCCCATAACCATCATTAAAAATTTTGCGTGACTTGTGCCACAGTAGACTGTCTGTTGGCTCAGACCAGACAGTCTCCGTTGCCCTCGTGCATCCATGAGCCTTGGCCGCCCAACACCCTGTCACAGCCGGTTTGTTCCTCCTCGGACCACTGTTGGTAAATTCTCACCACTGCTGCCCAGGAGCAATCCACAAGCCTTGCAGTTTCAGAAATACTCTGACCCAGTCGCCTTGCCATAACATTCTGGCCCTTGCCAGTCGCTCAGCTCTTTATTCCTGTCCATTTCTCCTGCATCCAACACGTTGATTATGAGAACTGATTGTTTCATTAGCTTCTGATCTACCCAGACCTTAATATGTGGCCTTGTTAAGAGATGATCAAAGATATTTGCTTCACCTGTGACTGGTCATAATGTTTTGGCTCATCAGTGTATATTAACCCTCCTAATGAAAATAAATTGTATGATTTTTTACACTATCTAAAGAAACTGTGAGTGGTGTTTGGTTTTGAAAAAGTCATCCATATGGTTCTAGGGTTGTTGCCAGAGCTCACTATGTGGTTGCTCTGTTCTGAGTGGTTGACCAAGTCAATATAGTCCACCCACAAGTCTCTATAGTCTACAATCTTAAATCCTCAACAAGTTGCATAATCTGAGCACCGAAACATAACACTTACTCCTCATCCTAAGTATGTACAAGACTAATAGTGAAGCATCACTAAAAATTGTTGTTGTTATTCTGTAAATAATCTACAGTGTTTGCACTTAAAATACAGTTTGTATTTTTTAGTTGAAACTTACTTATTTGAATTTAACATGTCAATTTGACATGACTTAAAGTCTTGCATCATTGTAACAATTACCGGTATTAAGTAAAAAAAAGTTCAGTGCAAATTGTCCTTTATTCTTAAGGCCCGTTCTCACCAAGAACGATAACTATATTAGCGTCCACACCAGTGGGCAATATCGTTCTGGGCTGCGTTTCTCAAAAGCATTGTGAGCTAAGTTGATCATAGAGACCATTGGTGGCAATGGTTCTATGATCTACTTAGGCCTACGATGCTTTTGGGAAACACAGCCCTGTTTATTCGGAGCATGCTGCAGTTTTGTCATCTGTCGCTTTAAATGCTCACACTCTTTAAAGCAGGATGGATTCTGATTGGCTGTCAAAGTTTTTATCATTCAACAGCTGGAAAAAAAAATAGTTCTGAAAGTGATTCCAAGTTGTGCTGTGGACTGCTATTCTTTTATATTTAGAATTTTTTTTAGAACTATATCTTTTATTGTTATCGTTATAGGCCTTTATTGTCCTAAGTGTAAACTTATACACAATTATGTGCTTCATTTCATTTTCTATGAGAAATGTACATGGAGCAGTACTGTTATCGTTAACAAAAACTAAAAATATAATACAAATTTTTTTTTAGGTTTTTTGATTTTTGAAAGAAATTAAAATATTTCTCATATATATATATATATATATATATATATATATATGAGAAATATTTATATATTTAAGCTAGTAGCCAAGACAGCATTTCTAATTTTCACTTGGTTTAAATTGAAGTACTAAAATTATTAAAACTAAAAATGACTAAAAACTAAATAGAAATATTTTTTAAAAACTAATAAAAATGGCAAAAAAATAAATAAATAAATAAAAATGACAAAAACAATGAAATTACAAATTGATTAAAATTAAAATGAAAACGAATTTTTTTTAATAATAATAATAATTCCAAATATAAATTAGTAGTATAATATTATATTAATGATACTAAAAATAACACTTGAAGAACAAAACTGACTACATCAGTAGTACTCTGTGAAAAAACACTCATGAAATGCCTTAACTGCCACACAGAAACCTCAACAGTTGGTACATGAATCATGAAAACAACCAATCATTTTAACTACAGGAACAAACTCATCCTAATATCACAAGATAACAAGCAACAAAAAGTAACAGCAAAATAATTCACGCCCCGGTGCATGCTGGGAAGAGGACAAACGGGTCAGAACCTTTTTTACAGTCTATGGTAAGGACCACTAAGCAATTTTTAAGAGTATGCATATTTAAACTGAAAAAATACAACTCTTTTGCAATGATTCTTGTTTTAAAGTCAATCCAACATCTTTTTTAAATGAAAAAGAGTAATTGTCTTGAGAAAATTAAGTGAATAAAAAAAAAAAAATGACTAAAATCGAGTAAACTTGGATGTTTACCTGATCTAAGAATCATTTTTACAGTCACAACAACACTCCCCTCGTTTGATGTTCTGCCATGTCATATTTTCCCTTTCCCCTGCGTCACTCACCTGAAGTCACTATATGGATGTATAATCCACACCCCAAATGACTTGATCCTTTCTTGCTCGGCAGCGACACCCTTTGCACTCCCAAACATTCGCAGGGAGAACTTGTTGACCCCTGGCTGCAGCATGGAGCTGAACTGTCTCTGGAGAAATGTGGATTGGTCAATGAAGACTCTTTCCTCTGATTCGGATGGTAGAGGGGCTCCCGCAGGCCCCATTGACTCTGCCATGGCTTTGTTAAGGTGAGATGGAGTGGATGCGGTCACGGTGGTGGTTGCTGTAGTGCCATCAAACCCTGCAGTCACCTCAAGGGACTTTGAGGTGGGACTGGCCCTCGAGTCTGTCCGCTCCTGTTGGTGGTTCCCAATGGACAGCAGCCTTCGGTTCACATCCTCTCCTCCTCGCAATAAAGTTCTTGAAGAGGACCGCCAGCTGGTCAGGGAGAAGCCACCTCTGGAACGGAGCTTCGAGTCACCATTTGAAGCCGGAGGCTGTCCATCACCATCCATAATTCAGATCTGATGTTAATGCAGGTTCAGGTTGATGACTAATTTGGCAGATGAATTGAGCAGAATCTCAGAATGAGGACATCATACTTTCCAAACACAGAATCCTTTTGTACTTGTAAAGCATATAAGGTTTACTTACAAAACCTTATGTGTTCAATATGAAACGGTCTAAATTTGATTTTAACACTACTTAATACTCATATAATACAAACTTAACTGCTTTTTGAATGAAGTAAGATTTGTTCTTTCTCAATTATTATTATGTTGAGACAAAGCAGTACAGGTCTCAATTAGCACCTTTAAACATGTATATTTACTGTATTCACTGTAAGTTTACCAGTACAAACGGACTCACGCGTGATCCAAAAACTTCCAAGGAGAATCCAGACGTTCCTCACTGCGTAATTCATCCGCCCTTGGAAAGTTCCTCTGGGAATAAGCGCAATTATTGTCAATATTATTCCCCTGTATCAACTTTCCACACGTATAACATCTCGCGCGCTGGCCAAAACGTCCTCAGAATGAGCGCGCGGGTTGTCTTGTCATCAAATCACGCGTTAGTTATTAGATAAAGAACGGGATGAAACCCGCAGAGGTTTGAGTATAATCGGCTTCTTGATAGCAGGCGCTGTCCTTATCTCCCTCTCTGCTGACACTTGCGTGTTATCTGTTCAACAAGCTGTCTGGATGAACAGGTAGGGGACAGCGCGTCACACCTCGGCGGCCCAGCTGGGGAGGAAATAGGCGGGGCCAACCTGTGCTAGAGGACACGGAATCCACTGGAGGCTCGCAGGTGTATTTACCTGAGGCTGATGTGAATTTTAGAAATACATTCTACGTGTGTGCATACATATACTGTATATTTAAGGGATACATGAATTTAAAATGCAGTAGGCCTATGTATGTATGTAGGCTATGTATTTATTTATTAATTTATTACTTAAAACATTATACTTTTTTTTTTAAATATATAGGCTATTTTACGTTTTCATTAGCAGTAAATTACTTTACAAATGTATTTATTTAAAATACATGATTATTTTTATGTACATGTTAATTTGTATATATTTATGTAATAGGCCTATACAATTAAAAAACAATGTTTTGTCACTAGTGGTTTTGTTTGTGGGTTTCAAACCCTTAAATTAGTTTTGTTTTGTTTTTTTTAAAACCTGAATTAGAATAATTTTCTGATTTTTATCCTCCAAATTATGTTTTAATAGGCTACATACTAGTAAACTAGCATATATTCAGACAAGAATTTTTTCATGAATGGCATTACATTTTATTGGGGTAAGTTGTCATGTTAGCATATGTTGTAACGAAATTAATTAATGTTTCTTTTGACCCCAAATTTAAGTCTTAAAATTCATTAAAATAGCTTAGGAAAAGTCTTAAATGTGTTGTTGTTAAATGTCTTAAAATTGTTGACTGAAAGAAGACTGAGGTTATATACTTTTAATCTTTGTTGTGTTAGCCTTAAATTATTTTTGCAATTTGCTTTGATTTATGGTTGGATATTTTTGCATGTCTCCTTTTCCATTGCTGAAGTTTCATTAATTGTTTTACCGTTTAAATTTTGCCGAAGTTTATATTTAAAATAAGATTTCTTATTTCAAATCAGTGTGAAACTGCAGGTTCCCAATGTGACAACTTACCCCTTACTGTGTGACAGCATATACGGGTTACATAAAAGGTGAACTTATGGACAGTTGAACAATGGAAATATGCTTAGTAACTGACTTAAATAAACTTTAAAATTTACTAGGAAAAGTGACAACTAACCCCAGCATTGTGCGTCCAGGTTTGGTTTTTTCTTGCACAATGTCATGCAGTGGCCTATAATTGCTCACATCAAGTGTTCAGTAAATTCAGTGTCTCCTTTATGGTATCTTGTTTCGACAACTGTCAATCCTGTAAAGTGCAGAGTATCGTGTTCCTGAGTCCAAGCATAAGTGAGATGCTTTACCTTTGGCGAGCACGAGGAGGACGATGAAAATAATTAAAGACACGGCCTTTGCTGTACAAACAGTTGGGGAACACGGCCAAATGTGCTGGATGTCCTTCAATACTGTGATAATGTGCTGTAGCCACTAATTACATTTCCTTACGTAAATACAACACCATTTTGTTCCTTGTGTTGCAAAAATGTTGCAAAATTCAGGTACATTTAGAAAATGACCTGCAAAATGATCAAATGTAGATCATCTTTATTGGCAAAATGTAAGTAAAGAAACATAAGCTGTCATAAACCAATTTAGTTGTTTTGTGTCAGTGCAGTTTGAGGCATCTGAGAAACAAAATGAGTTCAGTTGTTTTGAAGTTACTGTACATCCTCACATAACAAATGAGTTATAGAAAATGGAGAAAATACATATGAATTGCACACACATGAGTCTGATTTTGAATTTATTTTTTCTTTATTTTAGTTAGTGACTTAAAGGTAAGAATGTTTAAAATATAGGCCTATTAAGTATCATTTTAACATTTTTATTATATTCAGATGTTATATTTATATTATATTATGTAAATCCTGAATCCCGGGCTCATGATATATCTTAATCAGATTACATTCCTGGAATGCAGCATCTGCAGGTCATAATAGGCTATTGAATTGAGATATTATTATTAGTGCTGGGGAAATCGATTAATCGCGATTAATCGCATCCAAAATAAAAGTTTGTGTTTACATAATATATGTGTGTGTACTGTGTATAATTATATGTATACACTCACCTAAAGGATTATTAGGAACACCATACTAATACTGTGTTTGACCCCCTTTCGCCTTCAGAACTGCCTTAATTCTACGTGGCATTGATTCAACAAGGTGCTGAAAGCATTCTTTAGAAATGTTGGCCCATATTGATAGGATAGCATCTTGCAGTTGATGGAGATTTGTGGGATGCACATCCAGGGCACGAAGCTCCCGTTCCACCACATCCCAAAGATGCTCTATTGGGTTGAGATCTGGTGACTGTGGGGGCCATTTTAGTACAGCGAACTCATTGTCATGTTCAAGAAACCAATTTGAAATGATTCGAGCTTTATGACATGGTGCATTATCCTGCTGGAAGTAGCCATCAGAGGATGGGTACATGGTGGTCATAAAGGGATGGACATGGTCAGAAACAATGCTCAGGTAGGCTGTGGCATTTAAACGATGCCCAATTGGCACTAAGGGGCCTAAAGTGTGCCAAGAAAACATCCCCCACACCATTACACCACCACCACCAGCCTGCACAGTGGTAACAAGGCATGATGGATCCATGTTCTCATTCTGTTTACGCCAAATTCTGACTCTACCATCTGAATGTCTCAACAGAAATCGAGACTCATCAGACCAGGCAACATTTTTCCAGTCTTCAACTGTCCAATTTTGGTGAGCTTGTGCAAATTGTAGCCTCTTTTTCCTATTTGTAGTGGAGATGAGTGGTACCCGGTGGGGTCTTCTGCTGTTGTAGCCCATCCGCCTCAAGGTTGTGCGTGTTGTGGCTTCACAAATGCTTTGCTGCATACCTTGGTTGTAACGAGTGGTTATTTCAGTCAAAGTTGCTCTTCTATCAGCTTGAATCAGTCGGCCCATTCTCCTCTGACCTCTAGCATCAACAAGGCATTTTCGCCCACAGGACTGCCGCATACTGGATGTTTTTCCCTTTTCACACTATTCTTTGTAAACTCTAGAAATGGTTGTGCGTGAAAATCCCAGTAACTGAGCAGATTGTGAAATACTCAGACCGGCCCGTCTGGCACCAACAACCATGCCACGCTCAAAATTGCTTACATCACCTTTCTTTCCCATTCTGACATTCAGTTTGGAGTTCAGGAGATTGTCTTGACCAGGACCACACCCCTAAATGCATTGAAGCAACTGCCATGCGATTGGTTGATTAGATAATTGCATTAATGAGAAATTGAACAGGTGTTCCTAATAATCCTTTAGGTGAGTGTATATAAATACACAATCCTTCATATATATTTAAGAAATATTTTCATGTATATACTGTATATATATTTATATAATTTATCTTTTAACACATTTTTCTTAAATATATACATGCATGTGAGTGTATTCAAATATACATAATAATTAGACAGTACACACACATATATTAGGCTATGTAAACACAAACGTTTATTTTGGATGCGATTAATCGATTGCCCAGCATTAATTATTATTATTATTATTACCAGCATCTTCAAGTAAATTCTTTTTTGGTAACCAGGAAATAAACTGGATAAGGATAGTCAGATGTCACACCATCAGAGTCATTTGAAATGTTTTTCTTCACATGACTTTGCATGGATCTGCACTTGATGATGTTGTGATGAAGGTTTGTGCTCCACTAATGCTGAGACTGAGCCCTTGGAAGGCACCAAAAAGAGAGTTGTCATTTTTGGTGGCGTTCTTGCTTTTTAGGTTTGCCCTCTGAACCGGTGTCTGAAAAAATATACATATACTAAACGTTAGCCACTATATTCTGCTGTTCCGACAAATATATTTTGTGGCGGCAAACTGTACAAACGTACCTTTGTGAAGCAGTGTGGACTTCTATGATGTGTCTTCATTGCGGCTCTTTCTGCGTTCTTCTGCGCAAACTTGACTTGCCTCAATTTCCTGTTCGAAACAGAATATAAACAATTACAATGGATTTAAACGGACTATTTAAGTGTCCTAAGGATATTTTTGTACCTTTCCCTGTGCAGTTCTGCTTGGTAAGTCCTTAACCAGGATGAGTCGTGTCCTGTCTGACCGTAGCAGCAGGGGGCGCTCTTCCTGCGGACGCTCTTGCCTTTCCGGCTAAATCCATCCTTGTTCCCCGTCACGCAGCTGGTCAGCTGTCGCAGAGGAGCACCCAGAGATTTCTTCACCACGGCATCCATCTCGTGTTAATGAACGTGAATATCTTTGAGTCTTTATCAAACTCGGTGATACTGAAGTTCAAGAGTCAAAAGTACTGATATTTCAGTAAAGAGGTGTTTTCCAGATTTTCCAGTTTCATATGACCCAGTCAAATAAATAAATAAATAAATGTAAGTACAAGTTGCATTAACACCTAGAAAATAAATAAAACACATAGACCCGTCAGTTTTATAGAATGTTACATATGTTACATGTACTTACCATAGTAATAACAGTCAATTATGCATAATTACATGCAACTGTATTTTTTAAATATTTATATATCAAATATTTTTATATCATTTAAATGATATATATATATATATAGCCTACAGTATATACATGCAAATATTTCTTAAATATATACATGTAGGTGTGTGTATTCAAATATACATAATAATTATACAGTACACACAAATACATGTAAATACAAATTAATCGATTAATCATGATTAATCATTTGACAGCCCTAATTACTTAAATATATAATTACACTGTAACAATGACACCTTCAAATAAAGTGTAACCATATTAATTTACATTATTTATTGTTTTACATCATTTGAAGAATAGGATTACATGTTAAAATGTATTTACATAGAAAACGTATATTTAAAACATAAAAAAAACATAAAAAAATCGTACTGAGCCCAAACCTTTGAACATATACTTGTTTCACAAAAGTCAAGTCACCTTTATTTATATATCTCTTTATACAATACAGATTTTACACATACATAAAACTACTGTGATAATAATCACTCATTCTACTAATACACAAATATGCATTTTATTCAAAATGCACTGAATTTATAAACAAATAATGTACTAAATAATAGCCTAAATATACTAATAATATAAATAAATAATACATTAAATACACATATTGAATTCTTTATATAGAACATAATGACAGAAAAACATTTAGCATAAAGGTCCAACATACCTGATGTCTGGTGAAACTCTTCAGATGCACACTCATCAGGTCCAAACTCATCTGCTTAGCTTTTCTTGAGCTACATGTTTTTAAACCCAGCTCCCTCCCTGCATCTGTCCCCAGCTAATTCTCAAATGACGTAGGCCCTAATTGTTTAAAATCTCATTAGTGACACATTAGTGGCGGGACTTTCACAGCCATGTGAGAGAGAAGAAACTATAATATTTTGCTGCTAATATCAGTTAAATCATGTGAAAGCATCAATATGGCGAAGCTGACCAACTATGGTTTTCTTTAAACTTATACAGAAACTTAAAGAGAAATACATGTTGTATGATCATTGATCTTAACCCGTTCAATCCCACCGTTCACAATTGTGACCGCGTCTTTTTTCTTAATTCTGAAAGCTCTAAAAGTGTTGTTGTTGGCTTTGGGCAAGAAATTCAACTTTTAAATGAAAAAATTGATTGTCTTGATTAAAATGTATCAATGTCAATATTTTGTACATATATTCTTTAAAGGGTCTACTACTGATATATTTTGCTTGTAAGAGGTGTAAATTTGTTAACGGTCACAATTTAGACCGGTAGTATAACACAGTATTTCAATTGAAAACACAGGTCCCGGCTGCCAATCCCAGCCATCATCCGTCCACTTCCACACAGTTCAAAATCACCAGATGTGTTGGACCTCCCAGACATGCGAGACCCCCGAAGTGCTGTGTGTGGCATCACCACCCTTCCCACACTTGAAAAAGAGGCAACCGAAAGTGGCTGCGACAGTGATGGCCCAAATAGGGACCATCAGTGCGAAACGGCCCACCCGCCAGGCAGACCACGAAATAGTGATGCAGAGGTGAACCATCCAGAGGATGAGGCAGATGTCCACGAGAACCAACCAGTGTGACCCACCTCCCCACACCGCACACCTACCGGCTCTCATGAACATCCACCTCATCCTCCAGACAGTTTACCTCTGCATCGCCACCCAACAGACCACCTGGCAAATGGGCTGCCCCATCCTGGCACTTCCCATCTGAGCCATCACCAACACAGTGACCCCCAACTGCCAGAGATGTCTAGGAGGTCCAACACATCCGCAAAAATAAACAAATGACAACTGGGATCAACAGCCAAAACCTGTGTTTTCAATTGAAGAATTTGTATGAATTCTGACTATGCTGTTTCCCACCGGTCACTATTGTGACTGAATATAAAACCTAATATTTCACTAACTTAACCAACATAAAATCAAAGAGGGCATAAAGTTTGTGTGTTAGGGAGGTCTAAGGAGTAAAATGCATGTATTTAATTTGCAAGAAAAAATTTGGGATTAAACGGGTTAACAGATTAAGGGTAAAATCCTTCCTTTCAACAGATGGGAAGGTAGGAGGGGAAACAGATTGAGGAGGTTTACAGACAACAAACATGTGAATGAAGTCACTGATGAAAGAATGACGCGACAAAAAGTCATTTTTAACATCAACAGCTGTTACTCTATTCAGCCTCAAACAACACCTTTCTAGTTCATTCACAATTTGACACTACAATAATTTCTTCAGTAATTGAAAATGATTCATGCTTCTCATTAATTATATTAATTATATTATATTATGTTTAGAATGGAAGCTTGTTTCCATCACAGAATAAAAAATAAAAAAGGTAATTGCAACTTTTTATCTCACAATTCTGACTTTATATCTCGCAATTCTGCAAGATGTAAACACAATTGTGTGATAAAAAGTCGCAATTATCTTTTAAAATGTTTTATTTTGTGGCGGAAACAAGCTTCCATAGTATGGCCTATTGGGCCAAGTATAAACATTTTGTCCATATTTAATCCATGAAAAATGGTAAACTTTATTGTTGCTGGTCATTATGTGGAATTCTAAGTTAACTTTTGTTGCACACTCTTTCACAAATACTGTATTAAGGTTAAATATTGGGTACGTTATAGTCTGTTTCTCATTTGACAATAGGTCTGAAATCACTAGATCATTCGATCAGATTACGTCTGCAAGAGTGATGTTCTAAATAAAGCTTGGTGGCTGGTCAGAGAAAAGGTGCTTGTAAAAGTGCTTTACTTTGATTGACAACACACTTAGCTGTGATCTTTAAATCTTTTGGCCATGAATAAAGAAAAAAGGGCCAATAATAATTTAAAAAAAAAACTGAAGTACTAAATCTGTTAGGTTATGTGTCTTTGCACTTGACCTTTTTTCATGCTCTACTTTTTACATATATTTTTAGAATCAATGCCATTGTTGCATTATTGCAATTTACAATACATTTAGTTTAAAAGCTGTAGCTAGACTGTAGCAAAAACAAAGTTCTGAAGGCACACTAATCAGGTTCATCCTCTCTTCATTTGTTGAAAGTACATTTTAGAATAGGTTTTAAGATACTAATTGCATGGTATGTGTTCAGAATATATACACTGTTAGAAAAAAAGTTTGGTGGGGTTTCTTTCTAGCCTAGGGTTCTTGACAACCATTTATATCAAGGTTCTTTAAAATGAGAAGAAATGTTTTAAATTATTGTATAATACTTTAATGTTTAACAGGTTATTCCAATTGTTTACAAACTGTTTAATTCATAAAAAAATTATAAAAATAAAACAAAAATAATTAAAACTAAATCCATAAAATGATCCCATGATGGGAACCCCTAAAAGGTTCTATATACACTCACCTAAAGGATTATTAGGAACACCATACTAATACTGTGTTTGACCCCCTTTCGCCTTCAGAACTGCCTTAATTCTACGTGGCATTGATTCAACAAGGTGCTGAAAGCATTCTTTAGAAATGTTGGCCCATATTGATAGGATAGCATCTTGCAGTTGATGGAGATTTGTGGGATGCACATCCAGGGCACGAAGCTCCCGTTCCACCACATCCCAAAGATGCTCTATTGGGTTGAGATCTGGTGACTGTGGGGGCCATTTTAGTACAGTGAACTCATTGTCATGGTCAAGAAACCAATTTGAAATGATTCGAGCTTTGTGACATGGTGCATTATCCTGCTGGAAGTAGCCATCAGAGGATGGGTAAATGGTGGCCATAAAGGGATGGACATGGTCAGAAACAATGCTCAGGTAGGCCGTGGCAAACGATGCCCAATTGGCACTAAGGGGCCTAAAGTGTGCCAAGAAAACATCCCCCACACCATTATACCACCACCACCAGCCTGCACAGTGGTAACAAGGCATGATGGGTCCATGTTCTCATTCTGTTTACGCCAAATTCTGACTCTACCATCTGAATGTCTCAACAGAAATCAAGACTCATCAGACCAGGCAACATTTTTCCAGTCTTCAACTGTCCAATTTTGGTGAGCTCGTGCAAATTGTAGCCTCTTTTTCCTATTTGTAGTGGAGATGAGTGGTACCCGGTGGGGTCTTCTGCTGTTGTAGCCCATCCGCCTCAAGGTCGTGCGTGTTGTGGCTTCACAAATGCTTTGCTGCATACCTCGGTTGTAACGAGTGGTTATTTCAGTCAAAGTTGCTCTTCTATCAGCTTGAATCAGTCGGCCCATTCTCCTCTGACCTCTAGCATCAACAAGGCATTTTCGCCCACAGGACTGCCGCATACTGGATGTTTTTCCCTTTTCACACCATTCTTTGTAAACTCTAGAAATGGTTGTGCGTGAAAATCCCAGTAACTGAGCAGATTGTGAAATACTCAGACCGGCCCGTCTGGCACCAACAACCGTGCCACGCTCAAAATTGCTTAAATCACCTTTCTTTCCCATTCTGACATTCAGTTTGGAGTTCAGGAGATTGTCTTGACCAGGACCACACCCCTAAATGCATTGAAGCAACTGCCATGTGATTGGTTGATTAGATAATTGCATTAATGAGAAATTGAACAGGTGCTCCTAATAATCCTTTAGGTGAGTGTATGAATTGCATGATAGAACCCTTTTAAGGTTCTTTATAGAAGCTTTTCTTGCAAGCGTGTGGAACTACCTCAATTTAGTTGAACAAAGATGTAAAATTGAAAGAGTGAAGGCTCCATTTAAGGATTTGAGAGTTGTTTTACTACCATATGACTAGGCAGCTAAAATATTACATATTCTAAATATTATTCTCAAAAAAGAGAGGTATTCTGGTTAAGAATGTACACTATGGGTGTTTCTCAAACGGAAGGCTGCATCCTACGAAGGCTGCATATCTCGGCTGCCACGTCATCAAAAGTCGCTGAAGGCCATCTCAATTTGAATTTCTTTGCTTCATGTCCTTCATTCGGCCTGTTTTGAAGGACGCACCGGATGTATCCTTCGCGGCCTTAAATAACCCACAATTCTTTGCATACATTTAAATTCACAAAAATAAACTGATGGAAAACGAGTCTGTACTGAGTTTATTATGAAATGTAAGAAAAAAATATTGTTTTCGGACATGAAAGCATAGATGTTATCTTTTGTTTTGCTTAAAAATGTATCACTAACACTAAACTGACAATAATGTAAGCCACTGGGAGAAAGATTTGTAATACAAAGTTAACTTTTTTTCCAAAGTTAAGTTTTAATAGTATTTTCGTGCTGTGACTGTGCGGGAACGTGTGACGTAGCCATGCACACTTACTATACCGTCTCATTCTAGCATTTAATTGCTGAGGAGGACACTAGCCTACAAGCCTCTGAAGGACTGTACGGGACTGGATGCAGCCTTCTGTTTGAGAAACACCCATCATTACCAAAAGTATAGGGACACCCCTCCAAATCGTTGAATTTAGGTGTTCCAATCACTTCCATGGCCACAGGTGTATACAATCAAACACCTAGGCATGCAGACTGCTATTACAAACATTTGTGAAAGAATGGGTCGCTCTCAGGAGCTCAGTGAATTCAAGCTTGGTACCGTGATAGGTTGCCACCTGTGCAATAAGTCCATTCACGAGTTCACACTTACATCAAATTAAAATAGAGATTATGCGTATTTGGCGTGCTGTCCGAGGGAGGGCTCCAGGCTCGGAATTTTGTCCCGAACCCAGAGTATCCCCCACCGTAATAGAGATAGACTAGAACTAGACTGTATTGTATTATGGATTGTGTTGATGCTTAATAAGAGTTTATTAATTCGAAGTGGAGGGATGCTAAAAAACTGTCAACGAAAAGAAGGTAAATCTGCACTATATATACACCTCTTGTCGTTGATTAAACTGATTAACTTAACATGCTCCACTTGTTTAATTAGGTTTAATTATCTGACCGTGCTCCTCCCGAAATTTGTTAATAAAACATCACTTCGTGAAATTTCCTCACTACTAAATATTCCACGGTCAACTGTTAGTGGTATTATAACAAAGTGGAAGCAATTGGGAACAAAAGCAACTCAGCCACGAAGTGTTAGGCCACGTAAAATCACAGAGCGGGGTCAGCGCATGCTGAGGCGCACAGTGCACAGAAGTCACCAACTTTCTACAGAGTCAATAGCTACAGACCTCCAAACTTTGTGTGGCCTTCAACTTAGCTCAAGAACAGTGCGTAGAGAGCTTAATGGAAATGGGTTTCCATGGCCGAGCAGCTGCATCCAAGCCTTACATCACCAAGTGCAATGCAAAGCGTCGGATGCATACCAAGACATTTTGGACAATTTAATGCTCCCAACTTTGTGGGAACAATTTGGGGATGGCACCTTCCTGTTCCAACCAGTGCACAAAGCAAGGTCCATAAAGACATGGATGAGCAAGTTTGGTGTGTAGGAACTTGACTGGCCTGCACAGAGTCCTGACCCCACCCCGATAGAACACCTTTGGGATGAATTACAGACTGTGAGCCAGGCCTTCTCGTCCAACATCAGTGCCTGACCTCACAAATGCACTTCTAGAAGAATGGTCAAAAGTTCCCATAAACACACTCCTAAACCTTGTGGAAAGCCTTCCCAGAAGAGTTGAAGCTGTTACAGCTGCAAAGGGTGGGCCAACTCCATAATAATCCCTACAGATTAAGAATGGGATGTCATTAAAATTCATGTGCATGTAAAGGCAGGCGTCCCAAAACTTTTGGCAATATAGTGTATGTTAAGGCCTGTTCACACCAAGAACGATAACATTAAAGATAACTATATTAGCGTCCACACCAATGGATGATTTCGTTCGGTTTATAAATTTATGCTTGTCTGTCACTTTAAATGCTCGAGCGCATTACAGCAGAATGGATTCTGATTGGCTGTCAATGTTTTACGTTCATCACCTGGATAAAACTGTTCTGAAAGGGATTCCAACGATATCGTTTCTCTGTGCTGTTATCGTTATAGCTGTGGTGTGAACTCTGCTATTCTTTAATAATGAGAATGAATTATATCTGTATCGTCATCTTTATAGTTAACGTCCTTGGTGTGAACGGGCCTTTAGTCTTAAAGCTAAAACAGTGACATTTATGTATGCCTATCTAATAAAATATTGCATGACAAAAAAAAAAAAAATTGAGACGGATGTGATTATTAAAGACCACAACACTTTCTATCTTTCCTGAGCTGTAAAGTCAAAGGAGGATTATGGCAGAAGAGAGAACTTGATTTTATAGCATAAAACTCGGGTTAAAGCACTGCACTAATGCCCAATTATTTGCCAAACGTTGAATTCTTATCAGCATAGAATATCATATGCACACATACAATCGATATAGAAATGACTTAAGAACTTTTTGATTGTAAAAACGTTTCACCTGGAGAGCCGCTGTGAAAACACATTCACAGCAAGCAAACAGGCAGGCTTTTTATTCTATGGTCACAACATGTTTATTCGTATTTACACATTTATACAGTCAAATCCATACAAACACACAAAAGGAGACATCCGGTTAACTAAATAAATACTGTAAACGTGTTGAGGGACACAACCACCAGAACACTGCAGCTCTGTTACTTGGTTTGAATTGAACTGAATACAAACAGTGTGTCGCGATTATCAATCATCAATATAATTTGCAATTATCAGCTAAGGGCTAAAATGCACAAAACGTATTCGCCCGATAAATAATTATATTGTAACAGTGATGCTTGTTTTGTCAGATACTTTCCAAAATGGAGTGTTACATTAATGCTTTTCCCCCCCCATCAAACCACTTTCCTTCCGCTTATGGCCGTCCACAAAAACCATTAGCCATGATTGGCTGGAAGAACTGAACTTGGGAGGGAAGATTCACCCAACATCCCTCTGAAAATCCAATCACGTACAAGCATGTTGGTTTACTGGGATCTTCTAGATGCACCAAGTTCCTCACATTCTCCTGCTGCACATGGAGCTGTTCTCACATTATTGGGAAGATGATTGAAAAATAATATGCTGTGCAACTACTTCATTCCTCTTGCACTATAAAACTTTATTCAATGTCAGTTCAGCTCCACGTTAACACTCTTGGCATGCGAGTCCTCGAGTTTTATTTTGGCGTAAGACAGTGACGTTGGTTGAAGATGCATATCATTGTCACCGACTGATGTCACGGTTTCCCTCCCAGCTCTTGCCGGCGCTCTGGTCAGTGCTGCTGATGGAGCTCTGAAAGAAAGGATGCCTCAGAGCCACAGCGAGAGAGAGACGTTTCGTCGGCTCATACTCCAGCATGGCCTCGATCAGATCGAACAGCTGGTGATGCTCTTCAGCTTCAGATAGAAGATATCTCTGAGAGAGAGAGAGAGAGAGAGAGAGAGAGAGAGAGAGAGAGAGAGAGAGAGAGAGAGAGAGAGAGAGAGAGAGAGAGAGAGAGAGGATGATGATTGTACAGTACATTAACAAAGTTGCCCACATTTACATAATCCAAAATAAATTCATCCCTACTATATTCACTTTGCATGCAAACGGAGTTGTGCAAAAATAAATTTTTTAACATGTACAATTACAGGAATAAATGTTACAAAATGATAGAAGTCTGTCATAACTTAAATAAAAAGTACAGTATTTTTGATCAAATAAATGCAGCATAAGAGCATAAGAGACTTAAATACTAGAAGTAAAAAGAGATGTTATTTTTATTATAATTAAATGTGTGTGTGTGTGTGTGTGTGTGTGTGTGTGTGTGTGTGTGTCATACATACACACATACATACATACACACATACACATATATACATATATATATATATATATATATACATATATATATATATATATATATATATATATATATATATACACACACACACACACACATACATACATATACATACACACATACATACACATATATATATATATATATCTCATTATGACCACCTTTCTTAATATTGTGTGCAATGTTCTTGAGCAATTTGAGCTACAGTAGCTTCTCTGTTTGATCGGTCTAAACGGGCCAGCCTTCACTCCCCACGTGCCTCAATGAGCCTTGGCCGCCCATGACCCTGTTGCCGGTTTACCACTGTTCCTTCCTTGGATCACTTTTGATAGATACTGACCACTGCAGACCGGGAACACCCCACAAGAGCTGCAGTTTTGGAGATGCTCTGACCCAGTCGTCTAGCATCACAATTTGGCCCTTGTCAAACTCATTTTTCCTGCTTCTAATACATCAACTTTGAGGACAAAATGTTCACTTGCTGCCTAATATATCCCACCCACTAACAGGTGCCGTGATGAAGAGATAATCAGTGTTATTCACTTCACCTGACAGTGGTAATGATATGCCTTTAAAATGATATTTTAAAAAATTAAAATAATAAAATTAAAATATGAAGCCCATAAAAGTGTTACTTACCCGTAAAGGTTTGCAATTTTCTCTGACGTATCTTCCAGCTGAAGAGTTCTCGTCCCAGTCCAGGCGTCCACGATAAAAGTATTTCTGTTTCCTGTGCAAAGAAATTATAATTTTAGTCACACAACCTGCTACAACCTGCAAGCGTGAGTGACGTGGAAACTATACTTTGAAGAATTAAGAAAATCTCAGTTAAGAGCGTCAAAAACGTACCTAGTCTTACGAATCATACGGGAAGGAACAGGGCCCAAAATTCTCTCCATCATGGCTAAATGCTCACGATTATCATGAGTCTGAGAATCAGATAAAAAGAAATAAAATTAGGATGGATAAACATTACGTAGTTGATGATAAACATATTAGATTTTTTAACAACATGTTTTACTATACAGTGAGCTGTGTGTGCATAAGAAAGAGAGAGCATTAGTGAGCGCATCTGAGGTCAAAGTGTGAACAGCAGGTGTTTGGCTTCAGTGTGCGTGCGTGGAAACCTGTGACCCTTTGGTCAGATTCTACTTGATCTTAAGCTGCTTAGTGAATATAAACAAGAGTGGCTGTGTAGACCTGCTGTCATGACTCAGAAAAGTGGTAAGAAAAGGAAGTAGCAGAGCTAGATTTTTGTACCTGGAAGAGAGTAAAGCCGAGGTAGTACTCGAAAAGGATGCAGCCTATACTCCACACGTCACACGGCTGACTCCAGCCCAATTCTGCAAAGCAAAACAATTTGGTACACTGCTTTGAGCTATAGAGTCATCTAGTGGTGACATCATGTTACTGCATCATAACCTTGCAGGATACTGTACAGTATATTCAGAAACACGTGTGGAAATCGTTTATGTCAGTGGTTCTCAACCAGGGGGCCGTGGCCCATTAGGGGGCTTTAAGATGACTTCAAATTATTTAAAATCAGACAATTGCCACTTGCATTAAATTTAATGCACTGATGTTTGGCTACAGAACAAAAACTGGCTCTGTACCCCAATAACTAAACTCACTACTTCAGCCTTGTGTGCCTTCCAGAAGCTTGCATTCTGCAAGTGAACAGCGCCTTGTGATGCCATCCAAAAGTGCCACAATCACTTTCAAGGATACTTTGACTGTTCCCTTTACTGATGACCTGCCTAACTCAACCCAAGCTGTTTAGTCTTTAGCCATTTTCAATCAATGGCTGAAGATGCATCTTTTTTGTCAACACGTGACCTATTAATACTAACATTTACTAATATACATATATAAAAATAAAAATGTATAAAAAATAAAAATACACACACACACACACACACACACTTCCATTTCAAATAAATGCTGTTCTTTTGAACTTTCTATTCATTAAAGAATCATAAATAATTTTTTTAAATCAACATTCCACAAAAATATTAAGCAAAACCCAACTGTTTTCAACATTAATAAGAAACAATGAAAATTCAGCTTTGCCATCACATGAATAAATTACATTAACAAAAATATTAAAAAGGAAACAAGTTTTAACATTTTAATAATTTCACAATATTACTGTTTTCACTGCATTTTGATCAAATCAACGCAGCCTTGGTGAGCATAAGAGACCTTCTAAAACATTTAAAAATCTTACCAACACCAAACATTTAAACAGTAGTGCATATGTAAATATCAGTGCCAATTTACTCATTTATATTATCAGCAAAGCAACACAGGATATTTCATAACAGATTAAGGTTGGGTATCAGCTTTCATGGCAACCAATCTTACGTTGGACGATTCCCTGCAGTCTGCTGAATGAAGTCACAGACTATAATTAAATTCCTTGTGGTGGAAAGGAAGAAGCTAATCTCCTGTGTTGCTGCAGCGATTAACCCATTCTAGTCCTGTGCCTTAACTAGTCTCACTTCATGCTGACAACAAGTTACTACAGTTCAAATTCAGGATAATGTCATGAGGCATGATTGTCCTTACCTAGAATAACTTCAGGTGCTCTGTAATGCCTGGTAGAAACGATGGTGCTGTGGTGCTCATGGTCAAATGTAGCGCTGCCAAAATCCACCACCCTCACTGATGTGCTCTTTACAGTACGCTCGTCTCGCTTCTACCTCAGAGAAAAGACGGTCAATTAATATGCATTTCCTTTAGGTGGCAAACTAATGTGTTTTTCAACAGCTGATGCTGATACGTTAACATACACAACAAAAAAATATAGGTTTAGTTAAAAGCTAATGACAAACTCTTTCATCACCTTCTCCACATTGTAGGTGATTGTGAAGTCAGAGTTGACAAAGAGAATGTTCTCTGGTTTCAGATCTGTGTGGGTCAGTTTGTTTTCATGCAAAACTGCAGAGGAGGAGAAACCGGCCCTTTAATACATGGCAAATGGAGTCCAACCGTTGCATAATTTGTGAAAAAAAACTGATCCCAACAATGTTTACTTACATTTGACAGCCAGGCAGATCTGGTAGGCCATATGACGCACTTGGCTGATGGAGTAGGGCAGGTAATTGTTTTCTTTGAGGAAATCAAAAGTACTGAGAGCCAAGAGCTCAAAACTGATACACATATGGCCATGATAGTCGAACCAGTCAAACATCTGTACACACAGACTAAGAATCGAGAAAAACAGAAAAGTAGACTGGTTAAAATTTCAATTTAGTCACTTTGGTCTATTTTGAGGTAAATTTGCACTAGATGCTTTAAGTACTTCATATACAATTCCTTAATTGAGATAATTTTGTAAAGATTCTGCGGCCAACTCACTTCTTATTCTCAGGATCCTTTTCATTGATTCTTTCCAGGACGTTGATCTCCAGCCGGGCAGCCTCTTTGTACTTTTCCACATTTTTGATGATTTTCAGAGCGACATGTGCTCCACCCCTTAACCAAGCAGAAGAGCATTAGTTTAAACATTGCAGTGTTCTTTTTTCTGTCAGATAGCTCTCTAATGTTTTCAACCCTGCAATCAAAGAAATAATTACATTTATGGGTCATGTTAGTGAGCAAAGCCATTTTAACCTTGAATGTGCAAGGTTTCCGGTGTCAGCCACGCAAAAACAGTCAGTTATGCTGCTTGATATTGCAAACTGGTATTAGTTATATTATTTTACCCTATCATAAATGCACTGGTTTGTAGTAGAAATAGTTTTCCCATTTACTGCACTTTATTATTCCTCTAGTTATTTACCTACAGTGGCTAATGATTCTGAAGTCTCTGAAACTGAAGTCAAAAGAAAAATAAGATGGATAGTATTTAGATTGCAGAAACAATGATAATAGATCAATAGAAGCCCTAAACCCCTGTTGAGAGCTGGGATGGTCCTTATTTTGCTAAACCTATAAGCCCTTAGCTTTTCTTGCTGCCTGTAATAATCACACACTGCATTTTTACCTCCCAGAGCAGATATTTTTCACCCCAACAACTAGGCAGACACAAAGTTCACACCATGTTGGTTTTGTAATAAAGCAGCTGATTGGTTGCTAAGCTACGACGCTCACCTGCGATGATCAATACATTGCATCACCCTCCCGAAGGTGCCCTCGCCCAAAGTGCTGACAATCTCATCTAAGAGACAAATACAGGGAAAAAGACGTAGAGAAAAGGGGAGGGGGAAATGTAAAGAGCTCAATTAGACAGCGCATTTAAAGAGAAATCCTAAACAAGTTTCCTAGAATCAAATTTTTTAATCTTAACTGTGACTATCTATTCAGGTTAACCTAAAAAAAAAAAAATACGAAAAGCGTCAGTACGCACACTCGATGAAAGGAATAAGGTAAGCATGTTTTTTTTTTTAAATGCTAAGAAATAGAATTTGCGTGGGTCCGACAGAACCCATAATAGAGATTTTAAAACAACGGGACTGTTTTAAGCCAATTCGAAAACTAAAACGACTGTATTTACTATGAAAAATAACATGCATGTAGTTACCTATGGAAATATTTTGCATGTCAGAGCAATCAATTCTTTAAATCGAAATGATTGACAGCATACGATGTAGGGTTAATGTGAATCTTGATGTAGCCAAATGCTTCAACAAGACCAGAATAATATGGGACATTACGGAGGCTGGAATAAGCTAAATCTGGGAACCTGGCAGTCAAGAATTAAAAAGGATCATAATACTTCTACACAGCAATACAAACACCCCATCCCCACTGTAAAAAGAATAAAAAAGGAGCTACTAAAGACATGTTCGACATGCCTTCCCCCTTGCCTGTTCCGGCAAAAGGGGAGAACATTCTATGACAGCATCATCATCACCACCAATCATGATCATGATCATGACCTCCTGCCCTCCCCTGTGTGTGTCTGCTGTGTGCTGGTACTGATAGGGAGAAAGGTTACGATATAGGAGTAGAGGAGTAGTAGTAGTGGCAGTGTGTACATCTCTCTTGCAGGACGTCGCCACTCCGACAGATCAGGTGACCCTCCTCGTCGTCCCTCACACACAGCGCCCGTGTCCCGCTGTCACTCCGCTGCTTCGGCCCCGGCCAGGGTCACAGGTCAGAGATCACGCCACGACCGCAGAGGGAGGAGGGGAGGTGGGCGGAGCGGGGAGAGTGGAGGGGGGCAGCCGTAGCCACGGCGACGAAGATGAGCAGTGTTGTAGTTGTTGTAGGTAGGTTTGGTGGTCATGGGGCGAATCGTTTGACACCACGTGAGGAGATATATATAACGATAGGGATATAGTGCAAGGGATCAAGTCAAAGATAACATTTTACCCCTCCCTTCTTGCTTGCTTTCAAACTCCCCCTCATCCCTCTGCCTAGCAACCCTGACAAAAAGTCACAAAAAGCAACCTGCATCAACATTTACTCATAGAAGAGCACATGAGTGAAGGCATTGCTAATTCACATCATGACAAAAGAAACGGGTTGCTCAACTGGGAGACTGGAAATAAAATTAAAAAGAGCTGAAATTATGGAGCAACTTTATAGGTTTTCATAAAAAAACTGTGAAAGAGTTATATAGGCGTGTAGATAGAGAAAGATAAAGAATGAATGAGAGTTATGAGATATTACAGAGGCTTTCCCAACAAACACATTTACTACTTATATTTACATGAATGACTACTGTATTGAGTCTCACTATAATGTTGGGCCAATTTGATTATAAACACTGAAAGCCAAGACTTAGGCTATCACTATTAAAAAAGACAAAATGTTAACAAAAAGAAGAACATAAAACAAAAGAGTTCATACTTACCAAATCCTGGGGCTGTGGAAAAGAAAAGCGTTATGGAGAAAGAGAGATAGGAGCGTGTAGAGGTAGAGAGAGAAGAAGGGATTTGGGGGTGGGAAAGAGCAGGCTCGGGTATTGAAGTACTCACCGAGGAGGATGGGCTATAGGACCTGGTTCTACGCCGCCTTCGTTTGTGCTTACGCCTGCTGCCTTTCCTCCGGTACGAGTCCTCGTGGTCCCGATCACGGCCCCGTCGGTAGTCGTAGCTGGGCGAGGCGTCGCGGGAGTAGTAGTTGCTCGGCGTCCCGTGTTCCCTGTCGCGATCCCTGTCCCGTTCCCGGCTGTGGTCCAGGCGCCGATGGCTCTCGCCGTAGTGTCTGTCGTATGGTCTGCGGTCTGAAGAGCGGTTGTCGTAGCTGGGAAGAAGATGAGTGCGTTATACCAGACAATCACTTACAGAAATAATGATTCTTCCAAGTTACCATTGCTTACTTCCTGGTATTGAATTAATATCCATTAAAATATTACAATAAAACATTAGAGCTGACACCCCAAAACTGTTTGTGTTTGTGAAGGTAAAGGTCTGCAAAGTTTTAAAGATCAAAGTGCATGACAAATAAAGCAATCGTCTCCTAAAAGAAAGAATCCATTCTGTAATGCTGAAACGAGTCGTCAATGAGGCCTGGAAAAGTTTGGATTGTGTTGTGGACATGTAGAGAAGACGCTGTTTTCTGCACTACAAGTCCACCCTGATGCACTTCAAAAGGATGAGGACTCACGTTGTAATTGATACTGAAAAACTGACGCCATTGTTCATATCACTGTGTATCAAGCGCTGAGGAAGCCTCTGGAGCTGAAATTCATATATGGCAATGGCTGTTTCGTTTCCAGCATGTGCTTTAAGCGGTAGACCAATAACAACAGACTGGGCTGTCTGACTTTAGAGAGACTGAATCTTTAAACAAACCTTTTCAGACGCTGTAAGAAGAGAGGAAATGCTGCAGTGTTTATAATAAGAAAATTGTAGATGTAGGGCTGGGCAATAAAATGATAATGATAATTATCGCAATATAATTTTCCTCGATAAAATGAGTTTGATAAATGTTTGATATGTTTATGCTGCAAAAGCACTACTCGAACTGCGTCAATCTACAAATCACCATAATTTACCATGGATTTACTGTAGTAACACTAACTGCACCATGGTATTGTGGCAGCAATGTAGGATTGTCATTTTGAATTTTATTATATTATTAAGGTAGACATGTATTAACTGTATTAAAGGAGTAATGTAACCATATAGTTACATTTCACCATTGTATTGAGGTGCTATATGCATGGTTTTACCTGTGGTTATCATGATCTAAATGTATGCTACCATGGAAGTCCAATGGTTCATTTTAATAGAGTATTTAAATTTTACCATATAAAAATGAGGTTGTTACAATTTCTACAGATACGGACAAAACATGCAATATTAATATTGCAGCCTGCACTGTAAACTGTGCTGAAGATGCGTGCCATCAAAGTCAGGCATCACAAACCTGTTTCATGATTTGAAACGATATCACCTGTCAAGAACATGCAGAAACTAAGAAATACATTTTTCTATTAAGATATTTTGTTAAGGAAAAATGACTGGAAAAGTGTGAAGTGTTTGTCATGTTCTGACAATAAAGAGTAGTTTAAAACCACAATTAACAGTCTGGTTTCTACAACTTTCACTTTCAGGCAAAAATCTGCCTTTAAACTTGAAAGAAATAAAGATTTGACATTTATTGTGATAATTATCCATATCGACTGGTATAAAAATTTTTATTTTGATAAATTGTTTGGCCATATCGCCCAGCCCTACTTGGATGTATGTAAACCTATTGTAGGAGACATCCAAAACAAAATTAAGATCCTTTAAAATAGCAGAATAGGCGCACTTTAACATTTTTAATTCATATGCTGAAAATTGCATACAAATCGAGGACATTCAAATTTGAGAAAAGATTCATGTGCAATCCAAAAAAAGAAAAGGCAAATGAACTTTTGACTTTGTTCATCTCAAGTTTCTACTACTAAATGCATTAAACTTACTATACATTACTGATAATATTGTGGGCTGCACCATTTGGGAGGGGGGGGGAGGTGCTAAAAATTTGTTTTTAAAATTGTGATTTAAAAAAAATACTTCCTTTTATAAAGATGCTTATATATTGTAATATTTCATTGCAAAAAAAAAAAAAAAAAAAAAAAATTTTGGACAATGCTTCCGGTACTACACAATGAAAATGATCATACCTCCTGGATCGTGCATAACCGGCCTCCTGCCTGTGTCCTCTCCCTCTCCTCTCACGTTCACTGCTGGAGGAGAATGTTGGCGAGCGCCGATGTCGAGGTCTTCTCCCTCGCTCTCTGTCTCTGTCCCGATAACGATCTTGGTAGCTGCTATGGCTGGCCCTCTCCGAGGACGGGTACCGTCTGGAGTGTGGCATCTGTTCAAGATACATCAAATTTATTAAGATAAACAAGGAAAAATAAAATGTAAGTGCTTCACAAAACTTGTGACTTTTAGGAGTCACTTAATGGTTTTGGATCTTTTCCTTCTATATATTTAAAAGGCAAGTTTGCATTAAGGGTTTCCTATACTGAAAAATTGTCTATATCCCAGCCTTTTAATAATACACAATAATCAGTATATGGAGGAAAAAGTCAACTGACAAGTCAAATGAATATCTATATGTTGGCAGATCAGAGAGGCAAGTATAGAATGGGTGTTAAAACATTTGGAGAACAGAGAGAATATGATTTTAACAAGGAAGTCTGAGATTTTCATTTAATTGATAAAACATTGCCACGTTATTTTCTTTTGTATGGTTGACGTTGTTACTGTCATACAGTACTGAACACTTAAGACCAATCAGGTCTGGTCTGCATGGAAAACAGGCATCAATTAATTATAATATATATATATATATATATATATATATATATATATATATATATATATATATATATATATATATATATACACACACACACACACACATATATATATATATATCTCGAGGATAATATACAGGCCAGGGTATTTTTTTGCATAAAATATATTAACGGGGAAAAAATTATCTAGAAAAATGTATTTATAATTATTTATTTGAGGCTTTAGAAAATTCATTTAGAGTAAAGAAATAAGAATCGAAGTGATTATTTAAATAAAAACATGTATTTATTTTTAGAGCATTTATAATCTGGAAAGAAGTAACGTTAAACTGACATTTGAAATACATTATTAGAGAAATTCTGCCCCAAACTATGTCATGAGCCAGTTATTCGAGCCAACTTCTATATTTAGCAGAGAAACCGCAGACCAAGCAGTAACAAAATACTCATTAATTTGAAATAAACTATATTATAGGGATAGATGTGAGCAGATGTATATTATGCATTATAACAAGAGGAAAAAACGATATATTTGCAGCAACAAACAGATACCAGCCAACTAGCTAAAGTTGTTTTAATTCCCGTTTATTTTGCAGTGTAACGGCAAGGAAGTCAATTATTAATCGTCTTTATTGTTTAACTAAAATCGTGCGGCAAAGTCGATACATGACATGGTGTCGTAACGTTTGAAAACGGAAGATAAATATTGTTTTTTTTCTAGCTGACTAGCTTGCTTTCCTCGTCGACGGCCATTTTGAGATCTTCTAATCTTCAACTGGCCATTTCTCAAATGCTCGTTCTTGGGTTTTTCGGCGGAGATAAAAAGTGAAAGACAGCAAAATAATGTTTTGTAATCACCGTTTTAGCAGCCAGCCCTGTCCGTTTATCCCAAAGAAAATCCGTGTTGACGCTTCGGGTAAAGATTTCTCACTCAAGCCCAAATAAACATTGAAGAAAAAACTACTTCCGGTCCCTCCTCCCAACGCTGCTTCTTTATACGCGCGCGTGCCATTTACACATTCAACGTGAACAGTGCGCTATTTATTTCATAATGATAATCCACGAAAAATGTGCCATGTTACCCAAACATAGTTACTACAATAGCCAATAGTGCCTTCACAAAAAGAAAACAATATACATAAGGAAAGAAAAAAATGTCTTAAAAAATAATCTTTAAAGATGATTCAATTATATTTTACAGCGGTAATAACTGTAGCAATTTTTATACTACGGCAAGAGTAACACAGTAGTTATTTTATAAATAGTAAGTTATATTATAGGTTTTATATTGATAGTAACAATAATAATGGTATTATTCACATTCAGCTTTATTTCCCAATGCATACTTGCATATTTGAATAGAGAGAAAAAATACATACAAGACAAATCTTACAATAAAAGTAGTTTTTGATATTTGCACATTTTATTTACACACAAATACATTATTATTCATATTTCTTGTAGAGATTAAAAACAATAAAAGCAAACAAAACACAAACTTGAATATATTGTATTATACTTTTCATATTCAAGGGTTCACATTTTTGGAATGCTCTTTCAGAATAGTGCCACACCTACATTTCTGACAGGTTGATGAAAGTCTACAACACAAACACCTCAATGAAAGCTTTAGTATTTATTGTCGAAAGGGGCAGATCAGAGCAGTCTTCCTGTGCACCGCAATGAGCCACAGCAGCAGAGCAGAACCTTCCCCTCCACACTGCCCACCTCATAGTTATAATCCCACGTCAACTCTGTACCTGCCTTGATGCGCCTGATAAAGAGAGAAGAAAAGGGGACACAAACACATTAAGATTCTTGTCTACAAGGCAACTAATACATTGCTAAGGGACTGTTCACATAGAATGCGTGTTACCATTCCACTGCTTTACTTTTTCATAGTTTACGGACGTGTTGCGCACGAGTCTTGCGTCTTTTGCAGGGTCTCGTGCACGAGAGGCCATTCACACAGAATGCATTTTTCCATTCCACCGTGCTATGTTTCCATTGTTTTTCAAATGTAAACATTTTGCAACGTGACCGTTCTAAAAACATTTTAAAAACATCTCTAGACTGTGCGTTTTTCTGTTCCACTGCCCTGCGTCTCATGTTTAAATGCACTCTTTATGAATGTCCCCTGACCGAGTCCTGCACGGGTCCTGTTTGGTAAACCTGCACCCGCAGTACTTAACAGAACAGCCGACCCGTTATCCGACAGCAGCACCAATTTAAATCTGTACCCATTTTACATAAAGACCGTGACCTGAACCGCATGTGCATTAAATCTAATACATCAAGTAGACAAAAATTATTTTCTCACACTACCACAAGCAATCAAACCAACATTATGCATTTTGGGTTGATGCATTTAAAAAAAAAAATTGACGTGTATTACAACATTGTAATAATTAAAAGAAAAATAGATGAGAATGTGCATCCATCGTGTAAACAATACAAAACTTTTGCCTACATGTGAACAATCTGTTCAAATGTGCATAAAATCACACCATAGGCTATACAGACACTTCGAGGTATCTATAAATTAAAAGAACATATAGCCAAATATGAGCCTTTACGATCATATAATATTGGGGATATTTTAGCGGATTCACTCTGCATTTAAATGCGGTTGTCTCCCCTGAAACTCTGCAGTGTATATGTGGCCGTTGGTCCTCTTAGCAGCATGAAAGATTAAGCTTTTATTCAAATTGCGAATAGATTTTATACAGAAAGTGAGCAAAGAGCGTTCCCTTAAAGGTGCAGTGTGTAATATTTATGAGGATCTATTAAAAGAAATGCAATATAATATACATAACTATGTTTTCAGTGGTGTATAAAGACCTTGCATAATGAACCCGTAGCTTCTCTATGTGCTTCGAAAGGGAGGGGTGAGCGTTGGACTGTTGCAATTCACAACCTCACCACTAGAACTAAAATTCACACACTGCACTGGAATAGAAAAACAGGTTCTGTGTGAACTAGGGGTGTAACGGTTCAAATTAAAGACGGTTCGGTTTGTATCACGGTTTTAGGGTCACGGTTTCGGTACGGTTCGATATGTGCTATGTTCAGGGTAATTAGAACATTTGTCAAATAAAATAAACAAAATAAGAACAAATAAATCAAACTACAAGCAACAGCACAAATAAATACAATAGCGCAAAGATGCATATAAAATAAACAGTGCTTTTCAGGTTAAGGAATCTAACAGTGGTTTTCAGATACAGAAACTGAATAAAGTGATCGAATATAAAATAACAATGCATATTATAATCTTCATTGTATAAATTTAAGATTAATCATTATTGAAGTTACAAAAGCTATTCAGTCAAGAGCAGTGAGTGATTTATTTGTCATTTGTTGTTTGATTAACATTAAAAACACAAACGGCAGGAATAGGCTTCTTTCCCTTTAAGAAATAATGCACGGAAAGAGTACATATTACACATGAACACATCTTTATCGACGGTTTACGTTTTACTTAAGACATAACCTACTATGTTCGCTAGGATTACTCACCAAGATGGGCATGTTGACATTTTTTGTGTGAATTTTTTCCGTTCAAACGCAAGACTCGAAAGGGAAATCAATATTTGCACGCTATCTGTGACGCGCCGTGTGCACGGCTTCAGATAAGTGCACACTGCACACACACAAATCTCCTCACGGTGTGCGTGAGTTCTCTTTCCCGTCTTGCTCTTGAATGTTTAAATTGGCAAGGCTTAAATGAGGTTAGTTTAAACACAGCGTGTTCAGGTCTCACCTGCGCTCGTTTGCCATCAACACTGGGTGATTACGGCGTATATTTCTGAGTCACGTTCGAGCATACGGCACTCGCATACAAGAGTGTCTGTTTTGTCCATGCTTTCTGATCATCGCTGTTGTTGTAATGTATTGGGAAGCCAGAATGTGTATTTATAGACGGAAACAAACATTAGCCTAACTCTGTCTGTCTGTTTTATGTGTTGTTTTCAACAAACCATATTAATAGAGGTGTCGTCAGATTTTAGATGAACCGCAGAGCAAGTGCGTACCGAACCGTGGGTGGAGAACCGTACGGTTAGTTTTTTTTACCGAGAACCGTTCCACCCCTAGTGTGAACCTAAGAATATAGTTAATTTATGATCACGAATTAGGAAACAGTCAGGGTTCCCAATCAAACCTTGGGTAAACATCACTTATTTTTAAGTATATTAACACAATCCAATAGATAATCAAGCTGTTATGAATCAAGGAACTGACTTGCTGGCAAAGAACGCCACCCATGGGAACCGGAGGTCATGAGTGTCCACAAAGACGTTCTGGACAAACAAATTTGGACTGCAGCTATGCTGTTGAGAGAGGCAGAATTAATGGTAAAACAAAAATGCAAAAGTGCATAATTTTTTTAATATTTACAAATCACAAAAGGCTGGATTTAGCTTACATTGATGTAGCGGCCGAGGTTGCCCTCTTGTCTCGCGTCAATAATGTAACAAGTCTCCTCGCCGTTGAATAGTCTGCGTGTGTTTTTGGCAGGCAGAGCTTTCCTCGTTTTCTCCTTTTGTGCGTCAGTGGTTTCTAGTGGTTTTACTCTTCTCTGGGAGGACTTTATGGCAAAGCAGCGCTTTGGACCTGAGGTCTCTTGACCTAGAGACACAAATTATTGTATAGACTCAACAAATTCAATAAAACACTTAAAGCATAAAATGATGAATAACGATTCTTCAAGAGAATAAAAACTGACCGGCCTCTCTTATTTGTTTGGTCACTTTCTTCTGAGCATCTTTAGATGCTTCATGTGGCGTATGGGATCGTTTTCTCTCGGCTAAAGACTCATCACAGACTGAACAGGTAAAGAGGACAGGCCAAGAAAAACATCAGGCAAGTTTGCTACATAATAGAGCAACATGAATGATACAATAAAGTTGCTAGATTTAAACTTATATCTTATTGTCCATGTCTGCATCGCAATTTGCATGCTATGCATCCTATATACGTCTTATATCAAAAGACATAGGTAAAGCAACTACATGAGCATTTAAATGTTGTCTGACATGAAGTAATAATACAACTATAAGCTACATGTGGCTCAAACAGTAGATCATGTGGCTAACAATGCCAAGGACATGGGTTTGAGTCCAAGGGAATGCATGATAAAGAATAGCTTATAAAATGTACAACTTGAACAATATTGGATGAATGTCTGTCAAATGCATATATGAAAATTATGTAAGTTTTAAGGTCATGAAGTTTGCAGCAATGGGGCCTGTTTCAACATTTTATGATCCAAGATTTTATGATGTATATCTATAGTATGTCCTAAACTTTCATACTCTCTCATGCAAATTATACAAAATGTGATGATTAAAGTCATGATTTACTCTCCATCTAACCAGGATTATTATTGTTACCTAAACTAATAAACTAACATATTGAAAGCTGAAATAAAATAAAACATAAATATTAGATAAACATAACCTAAACGAAAATGAGAAATGTTGATTTGATAACTAACTAAAATAAGTTGAAGCACAAAAATTACTAACTGGCAATAAATAACAACTAAAAATGAACTAAAACTTAAATTATACATCAAACCTAAATAAAAAAAAAGATTTTTTTTTTTTACTACAAATTAAATGAAAACCTATACAAATAAAGGCTAATTTAAAATATTAATAAAAACAAATACAGTATTTAAATAACACTAACGTCACAATGCATCTTACCTTCCATTTCCTCTTGTTCTGTGACCAGCTCCATAGGTTCTTCTCTTTCTATGAAAAAGGAAAAAAAAAAAATTAAAGTTACACATAAGACACAATTGTTTTATGTTCAATAGTCATAAGGCTGAATATTTACACACACAACACACCTTCACCACTGCTAGAGTCTTCTTGATAGAGAGTATTTTTTAACAACGGCCCTGTTTTCATGGTTACGGTCTTTTTGTTGCTTTCGACCTCTGTGTCCGTGCAGTACGCCTCGCTCTCATAACCCTCTTTCAGTTTATCCACCCCCTCAATGAAGTCAAGGTTGGCCAAATACTCATTCCCGGACACTGCTTCATCTTCATTCACTTTGTCTTCGTTTACTATTTTACCTGCGAGGTGATAGATGGAGGTGATGAGGAAGGAAATGTTTTGGTCCAAAAAGTTTTTGGTTCAAACGTATGATTGCTTACCAGTGAAAACGCACACGAATGTGCCCTTGGCTACATCATCTCTGCAGCGGATGCCCCATCCCTTGTGCTGTGTCATGAAGAGCTCCAGCCTCAGCTGCAGACCGTGCTGAACCAGCCTGTTGCTGCACATTCTCGGGTCACAGCGGCACAGAGGGTTACACTCGTACACCCTACAGAGATGGAAAGAGAGTGAGAGAGAAGCGCAAGGGTGTTTGAAAACATAAGTGTAATGTCATTTTCAGTGTTGGAGGTAATGCATTACATATAAACAAATGATACGCAATGAGATTACTTTTTTCAAGTAATGAGTAAAGTAGCCCATTTCTTTTAAATTTACATTAACATATCATAGTTACTTTTTCAAATAAGTAACGCAAGTTACGTTATTTTACCATGCATTGACTGACAGCTCTCCTTCCCCATGTTGATAGAAATCGGGAGTAAATGCAGAGGCGTTGTGTGCGCTGTGTAAACATGATACTTATTGTAGTTCTAGACTAAATGTGAGCAGGCTTTTACTCATCTCACTTGCACAAGAACAGATTCCGCATTCATCAAAATGAATAAAAACAGCGAAATGCAAACTCAGATATTACGTAATATATATTTTATGTATTTAATCTCACTTTATTTAAGGATTAGATCACTTTAAAATGAAAATGATCCCATGATTTACTCACCCTCAAGCCATCCTAGGTGTATGACTTTCTGCTTTCTGATGAACACAATCAAGAGTTATATTAATAATAAATATCCTGATGCTTCCAAGCTTTATAAATGGCAGTGAATGGGGCTCATGAGTTTGAAGCTCAAAATAGTGCATCCATCCTTCATAAACGTACTCCACACGTCTCCAGGGGTTAATATATAAAATATCCATATTTAACACGTTATAAAGTAAAATATCAAGCTTCCTCCACACCGCCTTCCGTATTCAAGTTACAGAAAAAGCTGGTTCTCTGCCATTATAAAGCTTGGAAACATTAGGATATTTATTAATATAACTCTGATTGTGCTCATCAGAAAGAAGAAAGTCATATACACCTAGGATGGCTTGAGGGTGAGTAAATCATGGGGTCATTTTCATTTTAAATTGAACTACTCCTTTAACCAATGTCTTTGCTGGTGACATTTGATGATCCACTTAAACCATACTTATAAGAAAAAAAGACTTTATATAAACATCACATTTGTTTCATTTATTTGTTTTTATTGCTAAAATAAGAGTGTTGAACTTACTATTCCTGCATCCTATTCTTCTACAATCCAGCAGAAGCCTTATTCATTTCCCTTTTGGTATTAAAGGGCCTTTACATTTGCCAAAAGTAAAACTTTTGTTTATTTATTATTAAAAATCAAAACAAGCAAGCCCAGAACAGTGGAGAAAAGGAAAGCAAAAATAACGCAATGCATTACTTTCCATTAAAAGTAACCAAGTAACGCAATGAATTACTTTATTAGGGAGTAACACAATATTGTAATGCATTACTTTTAAAAGTAACTTTCCCCAACACGGGTAATTTTTTTAGGTGAGTTTACATTACCATTTAAAAATCAGCGTATTAGAATGATTTCTGAATGATCATGTGACACTGAAGACTGGCGTAATGATGCTGACAATTCAGCTTCGTCATAACAGGAACACTACACTACACTACATTATATTACACTACATTTTGTAATATACACTCACCTAAAGGATTATTAGGAACACCTGTTCAATTTCTCATTAATGCAATTATCTAATCAACCAAATCACATGGCAGTTGCTTCAATGCATTTAGGGGTGTGGTCCTGGTCAAGACAATCTCCTGAACTCCAAACTGAATGTCAGAATGGGAAAGAAAGGTGATAAGCAATTTTGAGCGTGGAATGGTTGTTGGTGCCAGACGGGCCGGTCTGAGTATTTCACAATCTGCTCAGTTACTGGGATTTTCACGCACAACCATTTCTAGAGTTTACAAAGAATGGTGTGAAAAGGGAAAAACATCCAGTATGCGGCAGTCCTGTGGGCGAAAATGCCTTGTTGATGCTAGAGGTCAGAGGAGAATGGGCCGACTGATTCAAGCTGATAGAAGAGCAACTTTGACTGAAATAACCACTCGTTACAACCGAGGTATGCAGCAAAGCACTTGTGAAGCCACAACACGCACAACCTTGAGGCGGATGGGCTACAACAGCAGAAGACCCCACCGGGTACCACTCATCTCCACTACAAATAGGAAAAAGAGGCTACAATTTGCACGAGCTCACCAAAATTGGACAGTTGAAGACTGGAAAAATGTTGCCTGGTCTGATGAGTCTCGATTTCTGTTGAGACATTCAGATGGTAGAGTCAGAATTTGGCGTAAACAGAATGAGAACATGGATCCATCATGCCTTGTTACCACTGTACAGGCTGGTGGTGGTGGTGTAATGGTGTGGGGGATGTTTTCTTGGCACACTTTATGCCCCTTAGTGCCAATTGGGCATCGTTTAAATGCCACGGCCTACCTGAGCATTGTTTCTGACCATGTCCATCCCTTTATGACCACCATGTACCCATCCTCTGATGGCTACTTCCAGCAGGATAATGCACCATGTCACAAAGCTTGAATCATTTCAAATTGGTTTCTTGAACATGACAATGAGTTCACTGTACTAAAATGGCCCCCACAGTCACCAGATCTCAACCCAATAGAGCATCTTTGGGATGTGGTGGAACGGGAGCTTCGTGCCCTGGATGTGCATCCCACAAATCTCCATCAACTGCAAGATGCTATCCTATCAATATGGGCCAACATTTCTAAAGAATGCTTTCAGCACCTTGTTGAATCAATGCCACGTAGAATTAAGGCAGTTCTGAAGGCGAAAGGGGGTCAAACACAGTATTAGTATGGTGTTCCTAATAATCCTTTAGGTGAGTGTATATTATTAAAATAGAAAACCGTTACTTTAAATTGTAATATTTCACAATACTACTGTATTACTGAATTTTTGATCAAATAAATGCAGTCTTGGTGAGCATAAGAAGCTTCTTTTAAAAACATTTCAACAAAATCTTACTGACCACAAACTTTTGAATGATAGTGTATCTAGTTATGCACTGACATGGAGCAGATTATATTATCATGATTATAAGGATTTTGTCAATAAAATTAACACTGTAACAATGATGCAATTCATCTGATTTTGGTGAGGCAATTCCGTCGTAATCAAACAAGAATCAGACAGACAGAGGTTGTTCCTTACCCTGTTGACAAGCTTGTTGGCAACCTCTTATGTGTGTATCCAGCACTAACATCTACTGGACCGCCACTGCATAAGGACGTGGCCTCAATGGTCAGCTGGTGGCATGCGCACTTTGACCTGTCACACATAAAAATACAATGCGTTTAATATTGATATCCAGAATTTAAAATTCAATCCAATGTATTAAATCAAATAATTATGACTTGTTGGTAACCTAAAATCTAAAGGTTTTTTGATCCTTTATTCATTATATCCAGGTTAAAAAAACTTCAAACTTTTATCTGTGAAGTCATGTTTGGTGTATGACATCTCAAGAATTATTATTGTTGATTATGAATTGAAATAAACAATATTCTGTGTCTAAATCAGGGATTCGCAACTTCGGTCCTGGAGGGCCACTGTCCTGCTGAGTTTAGCTCCAATCCTGATAAAAACTCACCTTCCTGTAGTTTTCTAGTAATCCTGAAGACATTGATTAGCCTGTTTAGGCATGTTTGATTCGGGTTGGAGCTAAACTCTGCAGGAAAATGGTCCTGCAGGACCGAAGTTGAACTCGAAACATTCCTTTAATTTCTGCTAAAAAAAAAAACCCTACCTGTCCCGACAGCCATCTGTGCAGTCACAGCCGATCAAGAAGTCTAAGCTTGAATTGATGGAAACACCTGGAGCTGGAATTCTGTCTTTGGTGTAAGTGACGTTAGGAGCAAGCGTATTGTCCACTTCATTAATACAGGGCACCGGCAACACCTCCCTACCCTCTGAGATGTCCGGCAGATAGAGGTGAGGCTGGCTGGTTGATGTGGAAGGGGGTCGGGCGCGATTCACAAGCACAAACGGGTCCATACAGAACATTTCCAGGAAGAGGAAATCACAACGTGTTTCAATCAAGTATTCTTGCACTTCCTGCATGTCACACAGGCTCCGCCCACACGGAGAGCGATAGAAAATGTGGAAAAACACCTAAAGAGCGAAAAGGAGACATTATGATAATAAAATAGCGTGCAGCTGCCATACAGAGAAACACCTCAGTTCAAAAGTTAAGAGTCAGTAAGATTTTTATTAAGCAAGGATGCATTAAACTGATCAAAACTGACAGTAAAGACATTTATAATGTTAAAAAACATTTATTTTTCAAATAAACGCTGTTCTTTTGAACTTTCTATCTAGAATCCTGGAAAAAAGTATCATGGTTTTCACAAAATATTAAGCAGCACTACTTATTCAACATTGATAATAAATGTTTCTTGAGCGGCAAATCAGCAAATTAGAATGATTTCTGAAAGATTATGTGACACGTGAAAAAATAGAAAGCATTTATTTTAAATTGCAATAGTATTTCACAATATTCCTGTATTTTTTATTAAAAAACAAACATGCAGCCTTGCACAGCATAAAAGAGACTTCTTTCAAAAGCTTTAGAAATATCTTACTGACCCAAATTTTTGAATAGTAGGGTATGTTCAATATAGTTGAATGCCAAATGGATCAACTTCCTCAAACAGCACCCACCTTTCCATCGACGCGCCTCCGAGCAGTCATTCGCCGAAACTTAAAAAGCAGTGGGATAGCAAGCGGATTTTGACCATGATGCATGTCGACCTGAGACGGTCTTACCCCATCCAGACATGCTGGACAACAGCGATGATACAAGTATATGGACTTGTACTGGTCTTGCTCTGAAACGTGCTCCTCTTCCTCAGAAACATACTCTTCTTCCTCATCAGGGGCGGGTCGTTTTGCACTTCTGGAATATACCGTGAGGTGGTTGGTGGTTAGTATTCTATACAATCCCATATTTAACCAGCACAAGCCCATTACTCACCTTAAAATTGAGGTACTGATTGCCATAGCAGATTTTACTGTTTGCATACTACCCTTCGACACCCCGACAGCTGATAAGATGGGCGAAAGCCTAGACAACTTCTGGAGGATGACCTTCGGTTGGAAAGCTGCTGACATGATATTCTCAGGGGAGATAGACGGCGTTTTGGTGACTGTGGTATTGGATTGTCGGGTCACACGTACGGGAGAGTGTGCTGCTGAGGTAACAGATGTTGAAGTAACAGTCGGCGAGGCAACTTTTGTCGAGGAGGAAGTTGTATTGTGCTGAGGCATGGTATTTCCTGCAAAACAAGTAACAAAATTGGTGATAAATACAAGTACAATAAAATAATGCACAATACAAATGTATAAATTAAACTAATTTTGCAAAATAATACAACTATAAAGAATCTGAAAATTTTCAAGCATTATGTAGATATCTTTCTGGGCTGGCATGTTTTAGTCCAGGTTAAAAATGTATAAGTGTAAACAAATGTTTGAAAAAAAAAAATTAAGTAAGTATTTATGTATTTGATGTCATTTGATAAACACCATAGGGAGTACAAAAAACTAGGTATGGCTGTTTGAAAATAGTTAAACGTTCTGACTCTTCTCTGAGACAAGTGGGTGTCAGAAACATAGTTGAGTAGCACTGCTGTGTTTACAGGGGTAACCACTCTATTCATTATATCTTCGCCATAAGCCTTATCCACTGACCGACAGTGAATTTGTATTTTCATCCAGTCTGTCTGTCATTCTTGTCCAGAACAAAGCGAAAACCAGACCAAGTTTGAACGCCATACACAGTATTGTAAAATTTAACCGGTTGTAGGAAAATAAGCTAACGTGCTTTCGAACCACGATACTCTCATGTATCACGATAGCTCTCACTTCACCTTACGCCACAAAAAAAAAAATTCTTCCTTGACATTTGATTAAATGGTAATTTGTACACTTTTAACAACTAATAAGAGCTGTATTTTTTACTAAATATTATTATAATAATATTATTTACTAAATATACACTAACTTTTGTTTTCCAAGTGCATGTCACGTGACTTGGGTGATCGCAAGTTGCATGGTGGAAGGACAAAGAGAGCCAGTTTCCCCATTTAGCCAGGTAGGCAAAATTCTACCTTGAAGTCCCAGCAACATCGTCATTTCGTAAAAAAACTCGCGCCTCAGAAAACCGCTTTCCTGTCATGTCCTGTCAGCCGTTATATTGTGCGCCTAGCGCACGCTTTAATTACACGGGCGAATGCGGCGTGTATTAACAAAAACTACTATTTAATAGCTTTAAATTATAGGCCTATTTATTCATCAGTATTAGTCATATTCATACAATTTTTGTGTTTAAGTAGGCAAAAGTGGGACATTACTTGTGTGTGTCATAAATTTTTAAGAAATAAACGTGCTTTTTTTCCTTTTAACATTATGGTAAATGGTAAAATTAGTAGATTATTTCTGACTAGTCTACAGTGGAGGCATTTATTTTATTTTAGTTTACTCAGGTATGCTAACTGCTCTAAAGAAAATGTGAAGCCAATGTATAAAGTTAATAAAGATAAAGTTAATAAGTTAAATTATTGTTGTTGTTATTATTAAGTTAAAAGTGAATCTAGTGTTATTGTTGCTGGTGCCCTGCCATGAATCCTGCCTCCACAGCAAACAGAACCGAACCGTGATATGAACCGAACCGCATAGGTGTATCGTTACACCCCTAGAAAAGAGTATTCCAAAGATACCCGGATGGTCTACTATTTCTGGTTAGAATTCGAAGTGCAGATCCGTGCACACTCTACCGGCTAATATTGCCCACAACCCATTGCGAGTTGGACAAGGATTCGATCAGAACTACAAATGTGGATAAAAAGTGTTTAAAAAACTACAAACATGGCAGATGTGCGACTCCGACGGTTAAGCAGAGAGGTTTAGATAAAGGGGTTTGAGTGAATAATTATCAGTATCTAACCTGAGGAAAATATATTTATTCAGTGTTATCCACATTATATTTCATCTGCAACAGCATTGAGAAATTTTGTAATGATACGTTTGGCCATTAACTTTTAAATGCATCATTATATTCAAATTGTAAACACATGAGGAGAGTCTCCGCATGAAAAACCCACGACTGGTAGATCAACGTGCTACTACATTTCTCTCCGTTACGGCAGGAAATTAAATCTTCACAAAAAGAGTACATACTTTTAGGTCGCAGTATAAGTAGGCGAATTGGGACGCAGCAACTGTTTTTTTGAAGTGCCCAAGATAACAATACCATGCACAATAACTATACCATATTACTGAATACCGACACGTCTAGTTGGGAATGTGCATACAAGAGACAGGAAAGTGAATGAATCACAAACACAAAAAAAATACCTGTTTTATTAGGTTGAGTTTTCTGTTGAGGCGCTTGTTGCGATTTCTGTTGAATGGATTGCTGTGTTTTCTGTTGAGGTGATTGTTGTGTAGGGGTTTGTTGCGGTTTCTCGTTAGAAAGACGTTTCTTGATATTTACAATGTGTTCCAACTTGTCTGAGCCTTTATAAATCCACTCATTTTGCTTGTCTTTCTGAAAAACAACAACAACACATTTATGGTTAAAATCAGGTTCACAGAATAAAACTAGCACACCACAACGGACTCAGTTTCACCTTATAGCAGATCTGGATCAGGCTGCCATCCAACTGAAGCACCGTGCAGGCCTCAAACTTGCCATTTCGCACCGCCTTGGTGTCTTGCCCTATGCGAAGCACCACAGCAATGGGGTTGGGATAGACACGAAGATACTCCTTCACCTGTGCCCGATTTGTCTCATCCTCGATGTCCCTCCACACCTTTTTAACTGCAAAAAGAAACAAAAGTTAACAAAATTCACATCTACAAGTCAAGCGTTTTCAGGGGTTTAAAACTAAGACTGAAATGGAGTATGAAAGATAATCTCTTACATTGTTTGCAGACAACATGAAAGTCTGGCAGTGCCAGATACGCTGCCTGGCCATCATCGTAAAACACCAAGAACCTGACAGAAACATTTAGTAAAACTTTAGAGAAACATCTCATCTTTAGAGAAACAAAAACTTTCTACATGTACACTGCAGTCATCTACAAGACTAAAATATAATGAGGCACTGATTAAAGGGTTAGCTCACCCAAAAATATTTAATTCTGTCATTAATTACTCACCCTCATGTCATTCCAAACCCGTAAGACCTTCATTCATCTTCGGAACACAAATTAAGATATTTCTGATGAAATCCGAGAGCTTTCCGACCCCTCCATTAGTGTTGTCAAAAGTACAGACTGCGATACCAAGTCGGTACTCAAATTTTTATGATTCCACTCAACATTTGCCCAAAGAGTCACATTTTTAAAATTTCAATACCGACTTGGTATCGCGGTCGGTACTTTTGACAACACTACCCTCCAAAGACAGCTATTTATTTAACACTTTCAAGGCCCAGCAAGGTAGTAAAGACATTGTTAAAATCATCCATGTGACTCCAGTGGTTCAACCTTAATTTATTGAAGCGACGAGAATCAACAAAAAAACTTTTATTCTAGCCTGTGTCAGACTCTTACGCTGTTGACGCAGTGTAAACAGTGCAGCGCTTCCAGAACGCTGGCTTAACATTGGCTGACGCCGTTCACGTGAGCACCACAACGCATGCGCACGAGTCGCTCTTGAAAGATTATCTGCCTTTTCAGTCATCTTTAGTCAGATGCATTTACATTGTGACTGTGCCTCAGAATACAATCAACTATCTGTGTCTGTAAAGGTGTGAACCAAATGGCCCATAGGAACTGACAGGTGTATGTCAGACGGCCCACACAAATCCTGTGTATTCAGTATTCTGTGTATTGTCGCCTCTGGCTTGCTCAGTTGGGGACACAAAATTTTCAAATAAATATCTAAATAAATGTAATTACTAAACTAAATTAACTATATCAACTACATTACTTAAATATATATGATAATTGAAATGAGCTAGATGACATCACCGTTTTCTCCAGAGCGGCTGTACAGCCGAATCAAATTCGGTTGCATTATTTTCCTGTTTAACACTGTGAAGCTGCTTTGAAACAATCTGCATTGTAAAAAGTGCTATATAAATAAAGTTGACTTGACTTGACTTATTGAGTCTCTGGTATAAAGTTCTGCCCCACAGACAGAACTTTGAGTTAAGATTGTTGAAGGCTGACGCGCTAACATCGCTGCTGAAGAACTGCTACACTACACCTTCAATAAATTCTTTTCCCCACAAGAACTCTGGTCAAGCTTGCTTATTTTATGTATTAGAGAAATCTAATACATCGGCGAGCCACCCAAACCACTGCTCGGCCAAATACAGAAAAATCGAACACTCTGCTGTAGAACAATGAAACACTGCACCGTTTACACTACATCAACATCGTAAGAGTCTGACACAGGCTAGAAGAAATTGTCAAATAAAGTCGTCATTTTGTTTGTTTTTTGCACACAAAAAGTATTCTGGTCGCTTCATAAAATTAAGGTTGAACCACTGGAGTCATTTTAGCAAAGTTTTCACTACCTTTTTGGACCTTGAAAGTGTTAATTAAATCATTAAATTAAAAGTCTATGGAGAGGATTTTTCATTGAAAAAAAAAACTTAATTCGTTTTCCGATGATGAACAAAGGTTTTACGGGTTTGGAACGACATGAGGGTGAGTAAATAATGACAGACTTTTCAATTTTGGGTGAACTAACTTGCCCTTTAAGAATAAAATAAAAGAAATTAGTACGAACGACATATGAATATTTGAATGAACTACCCCTTTATCATAAATTCACCTCATGCGATTCTTGCGCTCAGGAAGCTCAACCAGCACGCCACCATTAAACAAGACCTTTCCTTTCTCATCTTTGTAGCTGGCAACAACACGACAGCCAACAAACAAGTCCTTGAGCACAGGACGCTTTATAGGGGCCACATGATGAGCAGACAGCAGAAGCTTTTTACCTTTCTTAAACTCCACCATATATTTTTGGCCCTTCTCTAAAATGAATAAAGATGAAACAGGTCAGATTATATAATTTATAACCAATTTAATGCCACAATGAATAAAAAGAAATGTCTGCTTAGTACAAAAACACAACCAAAACCTTTTCTCCTGCATTTTTTTGTTTGGTAAGATACAGAATAGATCATTCTTACCCTTCGTTTGGACTTCTTGTATTTTTCCTCGACACCACAAGTCAGGTTTTCTTTTCCCTAAAACTTCCATGCTGACGGTGAGTTTTATCTCTTGAGTTTTATGTGCTTTAGAAGACTTTGATGAAGAGGAAACCTTTGATGAAGGCTTGGAACCTAAGAAGATCAGTGACAGAGGACAAAGACTGTTACTGGATGGATGGGTGGATTTTTATACACACATATTTACTTATCACACGTATTATTTTAAACTTACAATTATTTTAATAAAAAATGTTTTTACTGGACATTCAACCCCATAATATTCTAAACATATTAACCATGATATAATGTAAATTCTTTTCATGAGCTTAAATATATATATATATATATATATATATATATATATATATATATATATATATATATATATATATATATATATATATATATATACAGTCCTGTGCAAAAGTCTTAGACACGTTGGTATTTTCACACAAAAAATGCTTTTAAGCCAGTTATTTATATCTTTTACTGTAGTGTGTCAGTAGGAAATATCAGTTTACATTTCCAAACATTCACTTTGCAATTAATTGTAATAATCCAGTGAGATTTTATTATTATTTTTTTATGCACAAGAAGTCTGATAGCAGCCGGTATGATCTGATCTCACCATCATCGAGTCTGTCTGTGATTACATGAAGAAACAGAAAAAACTGAGACAGACTAAATCCAGAAAAACTAAGGCAACATCTTGAGGAAACCTTCCTGCAAAACTACAGTACTGTGAAAAGTTTAGGCACTTGTCAGAATGCTTTAAAGTGAGAATGCTGTCAAAAATAATAACATAAATAGCTTTTATTTATGAATTAACTTCTATTAACTAAATCAAATCGATATTTGGGGTGACCACCCTTTGCGTTTAAAACGGCTTTTGTCACCTGCATCTATTCCTACACCTATTCATGTAGTTTTGCAGGAAAGTTTCTTCAGGTGTCTTGGAGACGTTTCTTCATGTAAATCACAGACAGACTCGATGATGGTGAGATCAGATCATACCGGCTGCTGTCAGACTTCTTGTGCATAAAAAAATAAATAAAAATCTCACTGGATTATTACAATTAATTGCAAAGTGAATGTTTGGAAATGTAAACTGATATTTCCTACTGACACACTACAGTAAAAGATATAAATAACTGGCTTAAAAACATTTTTCGTGTGAAAATACCAACGTGCCTAAGACTTTTGCACTTTGTACTGTGCATGTACAAAGTATATACATATATATATATATACACACACACACACACACAATACAATACTGTTCAAAAGTTTGAGGTCTAAGACTTTTTACAAGTTTTTGATAAGTCTCTTAAACTCACCAAGATTGCATTTAATACAGTAAAGATAGTAATATTGTCAAATATTATTATAAATTAAAATAACAAAATAATACTGTTTTCTATTTTAATACATTTAATATAATGTTTAAACATAAAACGTAATCTTTTTCTGTGATGAAGAAATATTAATGGTGAAAAAAATCTTTAGCCACTTTTGATTAATTTAATGCATCTTTGCTGAAAAAAAAAAAAATACAATAAAACTTACTGACCCCAAACATTTTAAATGGAAGTGTTTTTTTTTTTTTTATTAAAATGCATGATAGAAATCAAAATGTAAGATTATTCATAACATTAGTTCTGGTACATCTTTAACACAATATGTAATGCTTAAGTTAATATACTGTGAAATTCCACGGTATATTAACTTGAGCATTACATAAAAGCTGTATAAATAAAAAATAACACTTACTTTTGTCAGTTTTGGAAGGTTCCAGAGACACATCATTGCGGGGGATTTTATCAGTGTTATTGGTTGATGACTTGGAGGGTGATCCAGGGGGTTCATCACTGGGTATAGGACTAGCAGGCTGGTCCTCTGTATCAGACTGTTCATCAACACTATCTGCAGGTGATGGTGCCCTTGCTGTTTCTTTTTGTGGGCTGGAAGTGCTGGTGACAGATGTAGTTTTTTTTGAAGATCTCAGATTGGCTGTTGGACTTGTCGTGGGAACAGAAGGTTTAGCAGATTTGCTCCTTGTTGTTGGCTTTTCTGTCTTGTCCGTGGATTCCAAATCACAACTGGCAGTAGTTTCAGGTTCTTCAGAATTGCTCGGCATCGATGACACTTCAGGAGAAGTCTCTGTGGTCGACTCAGGCACAGCCTGGTTTGTTTCAATGACAGCTGTATCATCACTGGCAATAGTTTCAGGTTCTTCAGAATTGCTTGGCATCGATGACACTTCAGGAGAAGTCTCTGTGGTTGACTCAGGCTCAGTCTGGTTTGTTTCCATTAATGCTGCATCTTCACTGGCAATAGTGTCCATTTGTTCTGTAATGCTTAAAGGCGAAGACAATTCTGAAAGGGTCACTGGTGTCACTAGAGGATCAGTCTCATTTGATGCTACGGATGCTGAATTGTGACTGGCACTAGCTTTCAATTGTTCTGGAACTCCTGAAATCAAAGAGATTTCAGGAGAAGTCATTGCCGATAATTTAAGCTCAGTTTTAATTGTTGCACTGCGATCTGAATTACAACTCTCTGACTGTTCTGAATCGCTTTCAAGCAAATGTATTTCAGGAGTTAATGCTGTCAGCTGTGGTTCAGACTTCATTTTTGCAATAGATTCTGAATTATTACTGGAAAGCATTTTGAACAGTTTTGAATCGCTGGGAGGCGAAGACTTTTCTGACTTTATTTCTGTCAACTGAGGCTCAGATTTTATTGTTGCAAAAGATCCAAAATTAGCACTGATAATAGTTTCTGGTTGTTTGCTTGGAATCAAAGACATTTCTGAAGGAGTCACTGCTGTCAACTGAGGTTCAGTCTTGATTAATTGCATGGATGTATCGTTTTGACTAGGAGCGGTTTCGTGTTGTTTTGAAATGCTCATTTCCCAAGCGGTTATTGCTGTCGGTTCAGGTTCGGTCTTAATTGATGGTCTAGAATCTGAATTATTACTGGAAATAGATTTGATTTGTTCTGAAGTGCTGAGAAGCGAGGACATTTCAGGTACTTTCAACAGAGATTCGGTCTTAACTATTGCAATTGAGTTAGTAATAGATTCACAACGGCTGGTCTCTGGGGTTGAGGATGATGAGGGTCTGTTGGTGATGTCGGATGATGATGAGGGTGATGCAGGGCTTATGGAGGAAGTTTTGTTCACCATCTGGACTAAGTCCTGAACGAGTCTGGATGACTTCTGAATGGCCATAGTCACCTTTTCAAGCTGAGCGAAAGAAAGAAAGAAAGAAATAAAGAACCATAATTCATTAAAAAAAGAATAATCAAAAGAGCAAAATTAACAGAAAAAAGACAAAAAAATAAGCACAAAATAATATATCAGCATGTGTAACACCATTTTTTCATTTAACATCCTCACCATTGGTTCCAATGTTTCTTTGGTGGCTGCAAGAGAATAACCAAAGTCATAAGCCCAAAAATGTTAGCAGATTTTTAATTACAATGCCATCATTTAAAATAATATTATTTCAAGCACTTTCCAATAAAACATGTCTCTTACCTCCCAGATCAATGACAACAAGATCATCACCATCTCCATTAAGGACACTAATGTCCTGTCTAGCACCCTCCTCATCCTCATCATCTGTGATATGAATGACGTCCTGTGGTCCTCCTCCACCTTCCTCTTCCGAGTCCTCGTCTCGGTACTCCAATCCCAGCATTCCATAAAGACCCTTCATCACCGACTCACACTCAAGGACTGATCTGAAATAAACACAGTCAAAGGGTCACCCTGACTTCAAGATATTGCCATTATTGGCACTGAAAAACACAACTTACTCGGAGGCATTGCTGTACAGAAGGCGGGTATAGGTTGATTCTCTCTCCTTCAGCTTCACCCATTCCTCCACCTGTGCCAGTTGCTCACGTCTTTGCATCAGATGAGGGTTTCGGTCCACCTCTGCCTGGATCCAGCGCTGCAGGTCATCCTTTGTCATCTTCAGGAGGTTATCATCTTTTCCACTACTCATGGCTGTACTGTCGGAGCAATATAATGAAAAAGATCAAACATTTTGTACTATTTTTGTACACTGTTTAATGTATGACATTAGTGCTGCATGTTGTATTGTGCTTTTAATAAAGCTTTTTTCTCCTCTTTTTTGTTTAAGTATATGTACATAATATATAATAATTGGCTTCTGGGAGTCATCAGAAACTCTTGGACAGGCATATATTGAAAATCAAAAGATGCAAATGTTCAGCACTCTTTATTGACAGCTCAAACAGCATGATTGACAGGTGTATAAAGAGGATATATAACACATTAAACTTCAATAACTTCCTTCCCATTCCATTCAGCAAATCTAAGGCCTAATAAAACCAAACGTTGCTACTCTTTGCTATGGCAATTACAAGAAGCAAGATAATTCCATAAGGTAACATACATACTGTCTAGTTTTCCCAATTTGCTGCTGTATTGTGTTGTAATCCTGAGGACACTCACATATCAAAAAGCGCGCAGGATTATATGGCGTAAACTATCCCGCTTGTTTATATGTCGGTAATGCACAAAGTCTGCCACTGCTGAAAGGACGAGTCTTTATGGATGTCATACAACCTCCGAAATAACATGAAACACTAAAAAGCCCGCAATAAAATAACTAAAAACACATGGAAAGAAACAACATCCAGACTGTCGTGTGCTTGTATGGTAGCGGATGTAGAATCTACAAGAGACATTCTGATTGGACCAGTGCACGTTGACGCGGGAGGATTAGCCACGCCCACCAACCCTTCAATCACTTCAAACACCATCAACAAGGACCAAAATAAATATAACGGGGGTAGTTGGACGTACTTTGTTGAGTGTGGTTGGTCTAAATGATAATTATTGTTGCTTAACGCTGCATCGTTTGCTTTTTTTTAAATGGCTATTAAAGATTACCCGATTTCTCAGGTATAATTTATCGTCAAATTCGCTTGTGGGCGCCGCATTGTCACGTGCCATCTATTACTTTTCTCAGCGCTGGGATAGATAGACCAATCACAGTTGTGTTAGTGTGTGTTTAGTCTTTAATCGGAAAAATATGCAGTTCTGCAGATGAATGAAAAATAGACGTATTATGTGGACTTGCTTTATTTTCATAAACATGTAGCATATGATACAATTATTCAGCTAAAATGTGCTGAAATATAGCAGAAATACAAAGCAAAATGTACATATAAAACAAAACAGGGTTTTTCAGTAAGCCTCTGTATATTTTCCACATTTTAGAATGCTAGAAAAGTTATCAAAACAATGAAATAACATGTAGTGACCAAAAGAGCTCTTTACGTTTACACTTTGTCAGCGTGTATGAAAATACAATTTAACAGAAAATAAAAATAAATCAGAAGACTGGGAAGTTTAACATTATGGAACCATGAGATATTAATATGGTTGAGTTGGGGCATTCATTTATTTTGTTAACGTTTATTTTCTTGTCATTGACATTGTTAAGCTGCACTGGTGGTCTTTGGTTCACCATGTTCATCCTCCATCTGACCAGTGTTGTTTTTGTTTAGAGGATCCTTGAGAGACATCATTTCCTGTATCTTCAGGAAGGTGTCACAATCCGATGGAAACCAATTCCTCTGAAAAACATAGCTGAAATTAAAACAAGCAACCCTCTATGGGACTAAGTATGAAATCACAGCTAGAAAAACATAAATTACTTTATATTTTACATATATTTAAGGCTAAAATTGTTTTATTTAGTTTTCTACATCTGACCTTTGACCTTTTTTTAGGGTACTTTGTCCTAATAATTGTCCTATTATTTTTGGCAAGTTGTCTAATACTTCACATACATTCAAATGCATTTTTAATACCTGAAAAGTATTGTAAAGGTCTTTGTCACGGTTTTGGGTTTTGTTTGTGTTCATGTCTTTGGCTGTGTCCGAAACCTGGAAAATGCTGCCTTCGAAGGACACATTTCAAGGTAGGAAGGCATCAAGGCATGTCCGAATCTAATGTTAGCTTCACTTCCTGTCTCCTGAGAAACCTTCATCTGATCGATTTTTGAAGGCTGCATAAATGTATCCTTCGCTGCCTTTGATATCCCACAATCCTGTGCGTTCCATTCTTTGACAGTTGAGCTGGGGGAAAAAGATGGCGTCCAAAAGTTGCATTTGCTGGTCAGTTTGTGTGTAAATGTACATTTTTTACCAACATTTTCCACTTCTGGTGTCATTTCTAGCGAGAAATGACTAATGTAGTAATTAAATGTTTGTTTAGTTCTCACCAAAGCTCTCTCTATTTTGCTGTAGATCATTAAACTGTTAAGGCCGTTACATTCTCCGCAAGAACAGAGAAAAAAGTTCTCGCTCCCAGGGCTGCGAGAACAAAATTACGTCATTTTGTTCTCGCAGCCCTGGTTTGGGAGTTAAGAGAACTATTGTGTGATTGGTCAGAAATGTAAAGTGTGCGGGGTTAATGCAGAGAAACGGAGATGTTCGGCACCGGCTTTTCTCGTCAAGTATGGAATGTATTGGCCAGAACGAACTTTGTTCTTGTTCTTGCCACCTCGAGAAAACGAACAAATTTCTTTGTTCTTGCAGAGTATGTACCAAGCTTTACACTGTCTAAGAAGTCTGTCCGAAATTAGTTTTGTGAGGTGCCTTCATGCACAAACGCTGCCTTACAAGTCATTGTCTGATAAGGCAGCGAGGCAACGAGTCAGCTGCCTAGGTTTTCGGACGCAGCCTTTGTAATCATGCTCCTTGTCCTGTTCCCGGTTTTGTCATGTGATCCTGCCATGTGCTCCCCTAGTCGCATGTTTTATGTTCTTATTAGTTTATTGTCTTGATTGTGCTCAGGTGTCCCTTGTCTTATCATTAAGAGTGTGTATTTAAGCCCTCATGTTTGCCATGTGTCTTTATTTAGTATTGTCTGTGTAACTACTGTTGGTGAGTGTTCTTCATGCCATGTTTGCCAAGTCTTTGTTTGTTTTTTACTTTGTTTGGCTGTAATAAAGCAGCACATGGGAACTTGCCATCAGTGAACTTCATTACAGTCTTAGTGTTTCAAAAAAACATTAAAAAGATTTATTAACATTCCATTTCATCTTGTGCTACTATATTTCAATTGGAACTCACATGTGAAAATGTCAAAACCTTGACACAAATTTAGATGCAACTTTGCTGCCTGGAAAGTAGTGAAACCATATCTTAGTGTTTCAAAAAGCATTAAAAACATTGTTTCTTTCGTGGAATTCCAAAGCAATGATTATAGTTAAAATGTTAACTTTTTTCAGTGTACATGTAACTCGATTTGACCAGTTCAGTCATTTTTGGAGCATGCAGTGTCGTCAGGACAATAGGCAGTGGCATCTTCCCTGACCTCTGGTTGTAATATGATCACATCTTTCAAAAAAGTGATGAGACTCACATTGAGAGAAAGACGCAGAAGTCCACCTTCACCCTGGCCTTCCAAAGATGAGAGGAACAGCTTGAGTGACTGCTCAGTCAGTTTATTTCCTGAATTATCAGAAAAGAAAATGTTACAGCCATAATGTACAAGTATTTTTTACTCTAATACTGAAAATCAAGTCTGAAATGAAACCACCTGACAGATTCAGAGAAGTAAGGCATGTGTTTCCTGGATGAATGACTTTCCCTCCAGTGTGCATAATTCCAGGATCCAACAAAGGAATCACCGTCTCAACCACCTCCACTGTCTGACATACAAATGTTCCATGTTTAATGGGAAGGATGTTTCATTTTCAAAGCTCTTATTATAGCAAAGAAGTTTCCTAAACATTTAGGAAATGTGTGTTTTTTAAGAAGTTATTTTCTCTGACTTCTTAGTCCATTCCATGATCTTATCCTGGACTAAGATGAAATGGAGATATAATTATTAGGTCGATATTCTGATCATATTTTTATAGCATTTTAAGACTTTGAACAAGAACATACCGCAGAGTCTTCTGACCAAAATTGTAAGTAATTTAAAATGCTTATAATTTAGACTTACTTTACCTAACCTGGGAATAATAAATAATAAGGTTAAAGGTGTTGAGATCAAAGTACACACCATAAAACATGGTGCCAAAAAAGATAATAATCTAGATGGATTATTTATAGACAGCCCAGAAAGGGTTGAGCGAGCGTAGAACAGATAACCTTACGAGCGAGAGAGCCGTAAAGGTTAAGAAAGCCGTAAAAAAGGAAAGAGAAAAGTCTCATACGGCTAGCCTCAGAAAATGAGAGGCAGCGATGGGTTAAAGATAAGAAGATAATGAAGGAGGCTTCGCTTATGACAGGGAAGCCCAGCAAAAATCCAGCAATGCGTTTATTTAAATGTATACATGAGGAGATTCTCATGTTGAAAGGAAAATTAGCCAGAAAATTCAGGCAGACACAATGGTTCTAGAAACAATGCTAAAAAGAATAAAACTTAAACAACCAGACCTGGATAGAAAGTAAATATCAAATTGCTATTACTGAATAAATGCACCTAACATTGCCAAAAGACAGTTTTATGAAGTGGAAACATAGGACTTTTGTGACACTGACTACAAAATACACTATATTGCCAAAAGTATTGGGACACCCCTCCAAATCATTAAATTCAGGTGTTCCAATCACTTCCATGGCCACAGGTGTATAAAATCAAGCACCTAGGCATGCAGACTGCTTCCACAAACATTTGTGAAAGAATGGGTCGCTCTCAGGAGCTCAGTGAACTCAAGCGTGGTACTGTCATAGGTTGCCACCTGTGCAATAAGTCCATTCTTGAAATGTCCTCACTACTTAATATTCCACGGTCAACTGTTAGTGGTTTTATACACTCACCTAAAGGATTATTAGGAACACCTGTTTAATTTCTCATTAATGCAATTATCTAATCAACCAATCACATGGCAGTTGCTTCAATGCATTTAGGGGTGTGGTCCTGGTCAAGACAATCTCCTGAACTCCAAACTGAATGTCAGAATGGGAAAGAAAGGTGATTTAAGCAATTTTGAGCGTGGCATGGTTGTTGGTGCCAGACGGGCCGGTCTGAGTATTTCACAATCTGCTCAGTTACTGGGATTTTCACGCACAACCATTTCTAGAGTTTACAAAGAATGGTGTGAAAAGGGAAAAACATCCAGTATGCGGCAGTCCTGTGGGCGAAAATGCCTTGTTGATGCTAGAGGTCAGAGGAGAATGGGCCGACTGATTCAAGCTGATAGAAGAGCAACTTTGACTGAAATAACCACTCGTTACAACCGAGGTATGCAGCAAAGCATTTGTGAAGCCACAACACGCACAACCTTGAGGCGGATGGGCTACAACAGCAGAAGACCCCACCGGGTACCACTCATCTCCACTACAAATAGGAAAAAGAGGCTACAATTTGCACAAGCTCACCAAAATTGGACAGTTGAAGACTGGAAAAATGTTGCCTGGTCTGATGAGTCTCGATTTCTGTTGAGACATTCAGATGGTAGAGTCAGAATTTGGCGTAAACAGAATGAGAACATGGAACACTGTGCAGGCTGGTGGTGGTGGTGTAATGGTGTGGGGGATGTTTTCTTGGCACACTTTAGGCCCCTTAGTGCCAATTGGGCATCGTTTAAATGCCACGGCCTACCTGAGCATTGTTTCTGACCATGTCCATCCCTTTATGACCACAATGTACCCATCCTCTGATGGCTACTTCCAGCAGGATAACAAAGCTCGAATCATTTCAAATTGGTTTCTTGAACATGACAATGAGTTCACTGTACTAAAATGGCCCCCACAGTCACCAGATCTCAACCCAATAGTGCATCTTTGGGATGTGGTGGAACGGGAGCTTCGTGCCCTGGATGTGCATCCCACAAATCTCCATCAACTGCAAGATGCTATCCTATCAATATGGGCCAACATTTCTAAAGAATGCTTTCAGCACCTTGTTGAATCAATGCCACGTAGAATTAAGGCAGTTCTGAAGGCGAAAGGGGGTCAAACACAGTATTAGTATGGTGTTCCTAATAATCCTTTAGGTGAGTGTATATTATATTACAAAGTGGGAAGCAATTGGGAACAACAGCAACTCAGCCACGAAGTGTTATGCCACGCACTGCGCAGAAGTCGCCAACTTTCTGCAGAGTCAATAGCTACAGACCTTCAAACTTCAGATTAGCTCAAGAACAGTGCATAGAGAGCTTCATGGACTGGGCTCCATGGCTGAGCAGCTGCATACAAGCCTTACATCACCAAGTGCAATGCAAAGCATCAGATGCAGTGGTGTAAAGCACGCCGCCACTGGACTCTAGAGCAGTGGAGACATGTTCTCTGGAGTGACGAATCATGTTTCTCTGTCGGGCAATCAGGTAGACAAGTAGAGAACCAGGAGAACGGTACTTGCCTGACTGCATTGTGCCAAGTGTAAAGTTTGGTGGAGGGGGAATTATGGTGTGGGGTTGTTTTTCAGGGTTTGGGCTTGGCCCCTTAGTTCCAGTGAAAGAAACTCTTAATGCTTCAGCATACCAAGACATTTTGGACAATTTCATGCTCCCAACTTTGTGGGAACAGTTTGGGGATGGCCCCTTCCTGTTCCAACATGACTGCACACCAGTGCACAAAGCAAGGTCCATAAAGACATGGATGAGTGAGTTTGGTGTGGAGTAACTTGACTGGCCTGCACAGAGTCCTGACCTCAACCCGATAGAACACCTTTGGGATGAATTAGAGCGGAGACTGCGAGCCAGGCCTTCTCGTCCAACATCAGTGCCTGACCTCACAAATGTGCTTCTAGAAGAATGGTCAAAAATTCCCATAAACAAATTAGAAGTAGCTAGACTACGTAACTATGGAAGCTTATGTGTAGCAATTTTCAATTTGCAATGCAATATGCAAAATGGCAATGCATTTCAGTATTTACATTTACATTTTCCATACCATGTGTGCAACATTTGGTGCAAAATGATAATTCAAATTGAATAATATAATTTACATTTGCTATTTCCTACATTAGTTTTAACAGATCATTTAAATATATCTTTTAACGCTTTATAAGTTGCAAAATTAAAATGAAAATGTATTACAGAAATGATTAGATGTGTTTAACATGTTCAAGCAAAAATTGTAGCAAAATGATCATTTAAATGTTATTTTTCTTTTGATCACGCGCATCTGTCAGTGACTGTTCTGTTAGACCAGTATGTTATTAGAACCATAGATATTTATGGTTAGAACGTCTCTCAGAGAACGCGCCTGGCGCTCGTGCACCTTAACACGAGCGCGGTCGCGTGTCTGCTGAAGTGAGCAGTGCTTTACAACAGGTTATTTTACTCTCAAATAATCTTAGACAAGCTGTCCGTGATTATTGCTTGCTATATCAGTATCAGTCTCTGAAATAGACTAATACAGCAACAGGGGGAAACAACAGTCCATACATCCTAACATATTTCATATCTTATAGGCTTAGTCTTAATGTCATTATTAAAAACATGACTACAGCAGAAAAGACTTTAACCAACCCCGGGAAAAGTCCATACAAGAAGGACTGATAGAAAGAGCCTGCAGATCCCCTAACCTCTTAGAGAGGACAGAGCCATCAGGAGAACAGTTTTGAGGGTAAGAAAGTTTTCTGCCAACAATTCCAATGGCTCAAAAGGGTCACCTGTTAGTCCCTCTTGAACGACAGAAAGATCCCATTAGGGAATTTGTGCGGGGCGGAAAGGCCTAAGCCGTCTCGTCCCTTGCCAAAAAACGAGAGACCAGGGGGTGACGTCCAACGGAAGCACCCTCCATCTATATATGCTCGGCAGATATAGCTGCCACATAGACCTTCAGAGTGGCCAGAGCCGCCCCTGCCGAGAAACGACTTTGTAAGAACTCCAGTATTGAACCAATAGGGCAGTGAACTGGGTCTAGATTACGTTGTGTACACCAGGAGGTAAACAGCTTCCACTTGAAGGCATAAGGACGTGCTGGGGGGAGCACTCGAGTTAAGAATAGTGTCTGTAATCTCAGCCGAGAGACCAGAACACCCTAACGCGCCCTGCTCAGGGGCCACAACTTCCATAAGTCCGGACAGGGGTGCCGGATCATACCCTGAGCTTGAGTCATCAGGTCTGGTCTAAGCGCAACCTCCCACGGAGGGCCGACTAACAGACTGACCAGGTCTGAGTGGACCAGCGAGGGGCCACCAACAATAGGTGTCTTACTTTGTCCATTCGCACTCTGAGCAGCACCACTGAAAGCAAGAAAATCGGTGGAAGGCAAAAAGACTGGTCCTGAGCCATGTATGGGCCAGAGCATCTATCTCCAGAGGCGACGGCAGTGACAGGGAAAACCAGAGCAGACAGTGCGTAGTCGTGCTTGAAGCGAACAAATCCACGTCCGCTCAACCGAACCTCTGCCATATGCGGCCCACCGCCTGAAGATGCAACCTCCAAGCTCCGGGATCCAAGCCCTGCCTCAAGAGGTTTAAATGACCCGGAATGTAAACCGCTTTGACTGACAGAAAACTGGTCTGTGCCCAGAAAAGCACACGCTCTGCCAGCCTGTACAGGGGACGAGAGCATAGCCCTCCCTGACAATTCAGGTACGATATTACAGTCATGTTGTCTGTCCTGACCAATACATGACACCCCTTCAGATAAGGTAAGAACCGTTTGAGTGCCAGAAACACTGCTAGCAACTCCAAACGATTTATGTGCCAACCACAATGCACTTCGCTCCAGACTCCAAAGGTCGGGCGTCCCTGATAAACCGCCCCCCGCCCCGTAAGGGATGCTTCCATCATGATTGTCTTGCGACGACAGCACGTCCCTAACTGAACTCCTCTGCGGAGCAGCGGGAGCCTCGTCCATGGATGCAGGGCACGAAAGCCTCTGTGTATAACCAGAACTTTGCGGAAAGTTTGGCAATGAGGTGAGATCCCCTGACTCTTGACCCACCATTGGAATGGACTCATGTGGAGCAGGCCCCACTGAACTACAGGGGACACTGCTGCCATAAGGCCCATCAGTCTGTGGCATAGACCAACGTGGACTAGATGACCTGTCTTGTAATTACTCAGACAGTCTTGTAGTGACTGAACGCGTGTGGGAGAAAATCGTGCCCGTGTCACGCCAGAATCTAGATCCACACCCAGGAAAGTTGTCTGCTGACTTGGCAGCAAAACACTGTTCTGAAGGTTTATGCGTAAACCTAGGCTCCTCAAATGGCAGAGAACTAAGTCTCGATGAGCTATTGCCAATTCCTGGGATTAAGCCTCCGAGGACGACCGAAAGGTTCAGGAACTGTTCTTGGAGACCTGAGAACGAGAGGCCTTGGCCGTCAAAGTCAGGTCAATCCGCTGGTGAACTGGTGGGCGAGTCCTAGGACCCCAGTCTCTGCGGGAGGGTTCCATAGGTGATGGTTCACCTCGCTGTACCTCACGGGGGCGCTGAAGAGAGGACAAGCCGGAGGTGGTTGCAGTTCAACCTCCCTGGACCTACGTGGGATGAGTTGGCGAAACACGGCAGACTGCACTAGAAATGGGGGCGTCTAACAAGAAAGATTTGTCTTTTTCTTTGATGTCAGTGAGAGTAAGCCAAAGGTGGCGCTCTACTGACACCATCCCCGCCATGGACCTGCCTACTGCGCGGGCAGTATGCTTGGTAGCTCCCAGCGCCAAGTCAGTAGCCTGCCGGAGCTCTTTAACAGCCTCAGGAATCATGCCTTCTCCCTCGACCGGGGGAGGGAGAGAGAAAGGGATCATCCGTCTGCTCACTCTCTATGTGCTCGGGCTCGCCAATGTAGTGATTTTACTTTCGTCCATCCAAGGACGCTAAGTAAGGTAGTGATTGGTACTCACGTCACCGCTGACGTTGTGATTTTTGGATCACCCGTCACTTGACCACCTTCCCCCTCTCTTAGTTTGGGACACTAGTCAAGGTCTTTTACCTTGGCTGTATGAGAACACTCCAAACAGGAGGCTGTTCAATCATTTAGAATGAATGTAAAGTGAGGAGAGTTGGTCAGCTGATTTATCTGAAAGATTGGTGAGATTTCTAACTTGTAGAGCCTCTTCTGTATTATCAGCACACGGAAGACACAATTGTAATAAAATAAATTTTATTAACAAAAGATAAACAAGAATAACTAACTAACAACTACTAAATTAATACAATGAACAATAAAGGAATAAAGTTCATAAGATGCATAAAATACATGTGATTAAGTTGAGTGTGGCTATGGAAGAGTTGCGTTAGGTGAAGAACCTTATTATGCATCAAACAAATAAACGAAAGATTATTTGTTATTAACTAGCATCAGTTATGTTACCTCTAATGTAAATTAGAAAATATACTGATAATATACAACAATGCCAAGGTCTCTGAAAAGAGGTTTGGTTAAGTGATATTTACGTTCCACGTGGTTGAGTAAGCAGTCCGATGGCGATGACTTCTTCCATTGGTTGTGCTTAGAGACAATGCAGTGGGGAAAAAGCTGGAATCCGTTTTAACAGCCTTGAACACGAAGATCTGTGGGATGCTGATCTCCTGGAGCACCAAAGGGTCCTAAAATCTGGAAGACGCAGATGAGGCCCTGAAGTAGGTGCAGAAGGTCCTTAATCTGGAACATGCAGATGAAGGAACCTTGAAGTGAACGTTTGCTCTCCTGAGCTTAACCTTGTTGCAAATGTCTCTGTGTGTCTTCTGCCTCTCTTGGCCAGACTTGGTCAATCTGCTTTTGTCTCTCTGGCATGGAGACTCAGGATGTGCTGTAGTCGTCTCACTGGACTAAAACTCTGACCGTATTGTGTTTATTACTGTCTCTTTCTTCACAGACTGGAGGCTCAGAACGTGGTCGTATCTGTTGCTGCCTCACAAGATGTAGACTCAGATCCTCTGATCTTTTGTTGTCGCTCTGGATTAACCAGAGGCTCAGAATGTTACTGTGTATCTGTTATGTCTCATCCTTGGTGGACAGACTCAGAACTTGGTGAATTGTTTGTCTCTCTCGAGGGGAGACTCAGAACTTGGTGATCTGTTTCAGTCTCATCCTTGCAGGACAGACTCAGAACAAGGTTGAGCTGTCACAGTCTCATCCTTGCCGGACAGACTCAGAACTTGTTGTTCTGTTTCAGTCTCATCCTTGCCAGACAGACTCCTTGCCAACAGTGTCTGTTGAAAGGGTACCCTTATCCCTTTCCGACAAGGAGGAGATTGCAATTTGGCACTTCTCCATTCCAGTGCTGTGATTGGCCGCTGGCATCAGAGGGGGCACACCGTGTGGCCCACCCTTCTTTTCCCTGTGGAACTCATTTGCATATTGTACACAGTTAGAAGTCTTTAAAGTTTATCACGTTTATGCATTTCTCACTTTCCAAACCACCACCAGGATACCCTTGGCAATATTCTAAACAAACAGACACCAAACATGATGGAAAAAGATTGAACATGCCATGCGTTCATTCATTTGGCACAGAGAATCCGCTTCCTGAAGGAATGAAATCTGATGATATGACGCCTAGCATGCTGATATGAAGCATACGTGACGTATTCTCGGGGCGGTGCTAAGCGTCACTGGCCAATCAATTGGCATGATGGTATAAGGGCTTCAGACATTCGTCACACCAAAGGTGTTCTCATAGCGTTGAGTAAACCTATGAAAGGGATCACTGGTCTCTCACCGAGACACCTGCTCTGATCTCCACTGGTTCTCCTCACACCACAACTCAATATATCTCCTCTAATCGTTGATCTGTCTAATCCTGGCCTGTCCCTAATTGTGTGTCATAATTGTATGGCTGTGGTCCGTGATATTAGTATGAATAAACATTTACAATTTCAACAGCATGCAAACTGTAATTGCGATCCATTGTTTTCTTATTGTTGAAATTGACCGCACTCCCTCCCGTTACATCACTTCCAGTTTTGGCATTTGGCATGCGGAAGTAAAATGTTCTCACAAAAACGACTCCTAGTAGTGTATTTATAAGTATATTTTAAAGAAAATCTTGTTCCTAAATTATTTTTCTATACATTGACTCACTGAGGGCTCTAACCTGCAATATGCCCTTTAAATCTGATCACTCAAACCACTTCAGGAGGTGGTCTGGGCCGCATTTCAGATGAAACTGAACAAGTCTAAATGCATCTGGTTGTTGAAACCACGTATATAAATTTACTCCTCCCAACAATACTAAAAAATAAACGTGTGAGAGTGTGTTATATGCTATATGATGTTATAGTCAGATATGACAGCGCTACTGCAACAAGCATCGCCGCAGATAAGCAGCTGAGTATCTCTTCATCAAGCCAATGCACAAACTACCGCAAATAAAACCGAAAGTCGCAGATGCTCAACACACAATCATCTTAATTAAAAGTAAAGAAACTAAATAATCTTACCAGTGCTGTTGCCGCGCTCTCCTATTCCGGTCTTTGATTTTGAAATAGCTGATGATTAATACAATTCAGCTCATATCTGTTGTTTTCGGTGATGTGAACTCGGGTTTATATCCGTTTTGCGGAGAAAGTGTAAATGAAATCCTTTTGATAAATCAGATAGCTACTGTATCTGATCTGTAAAAACCAGTACAGGCAAAATGGAGTGACCAAAGGTGTACAAAGAAATAAGAATTGGGTATTTCTAGCGTTGCCTCTATGGTCATAACGTATTGAAATAAATATGAATGACATACAAAGCAAGTGGTTGCTGGTTTGTGTCCTAAAGTGTCATAAACAGACGAGGACAGACAAGGTAATCACAAATAACAAGTCTTTATTGCAGATGGAAAGGAAGCAGAGCGGGGATTCAACAGGTAAGAGATATATGCAGATGAAATGTCACTGAAGACTTATCTGGTTGTGACACCAGGGTTTCTCTTGCAGAAGGTGACTTGTGAAGCAGACTGGTGCACGGGGATTCCAGAGTGGTGACCAGTGGGGGTGGGGATCAGAAGACAGCAGACAGAAGATAGATCTGGATAAACTGGTAGGTACTCAGGTGAGTCATACAAGCAGGTTCTCAGGTGAGTCTGGATCAATAGGAAGGTATCTCTGGTGAGTATAGCGGTCAGTGTCTGTAGCTTGGATTAGCGAACCAGACAATGAAGTGAAGGGTGTGCAGGTGCATGTGATTAGAACTCTGCAGGAAGGATGCTGGGAAGTGTAGTGCAGATCTGACAGGTGACTGAGTGAGCTGGTGACAGTACTTTCCCCTCCCCGGAGGCACGTCCTCGCGCCATAAACTGGGGTGGGAGGGTGGGTGCCCTGGAGGCTGACAAGGGCATGACCAGGTGGAACAGGACGCCTCCAGGGCGGTGCAAGCAGCTCAGGTGACCATGGCGACGCAGGCAGTTCAGGGGACCATGGTGGCGCAGGCAGCTCAGGGTACAATGGAGGCGCCAGAAGCTCAGGGGACCAGGGAGGTGCAGGCGGCTCAGGGGACCATGGCGACGCAGGCGGCTCAGGAAGCCATGGCAGTTCAGGTGGCTCAGGAAGCCATGGTGGCTCATAGATCTCGGCTCTCGAGCCACCACCACGATCTGTCCCGCAAGTTCCCAACTCATTTTCCTTTATGAGGTCTGGTCTTCTGTCATAAACAGAAGAGGGCAGACAAGGTAATCACAAATGCAGGTGATTAGAACTCTGGTGACGATGATGGCTGACTGAGTGCAGGTGGTGAGCAGGAAGGATGTTGGGAAGTGTAGAGCAGATCTGACAGGTGACTGAGTGAGCTGGTGACTGTGACACCTAGGAGACTTGGGAAAAGGCTAGAGAGCCTTGAACTCTTGCTTTGAAGGAAGCAAAATTTTCTAAATGTTCTAAATGTTTCAGTAGTCATGTAAAAGCAATAACTAAATCAGCTTACTATCATCTCAAAAATATTGCAAGAATTAGATGCTTTGTTTCCAGACAAGACTTAGAGAAACTTGTTCATGCTTTCATCACCAGTAGGGTGGACTACTGCAATGGACTCCTCACTGGTCTTCTCAAAAAGACTCTTAGAAAGCTGCAGCTCATACAGAACGCTGCTGCCAGGATTCTGAGCAGAACCAGAAAATACAAAGGGTTCACTCAAAGCAAGGAGAGTCTGCTTTTAGCTATTTTAGCTGAGAGAATGTTACTGTAGAAAAATCTACAAGTATGACATATAGAAAGTGGAAGAATATATCCATTACATAAAGGAAGAACATTTGTTTTTGGCAGAAAATGCAAATTATATGATATATTGGCACTGAAGAAAAGCGTGAATGTTACACCAAATGCATTGAAATTAAATTATTGAAAATAGTAGGCAACGGAAGGGCTTGGAGACTTTGAAAATTGAGACTTTATACTCCTAAGAGAAATTCTCATATCATATAAAATATTGCATTATGGCATATTATCCATATAATGGGATATTATTGCATATGATCCAAACCTTAACACTAACATCTGAAAATGATGGGATTCTTATATATGCATAAAATGGCATGATGAATCCACTAGGTAGAGCACTAGAAGATGGGTGAAGTAAATGAGGAGCAAAAAGTTGAAAAACCTTTAATGATATTAGTATTACAAATTGAAACAACAAGATGTTTTAGATGTCCTGATAGAAATATATAAGTAGAGGAATGCAGTACAATTGGAGATTATTCACTATAAGGTAAATTTAGAAACCTAAAGGAAAATTACTGGAAATTAAAATTTTGTAGGGAAAGGAATATATAGTATTTGTTTAGACCTGGAATTATTTGGGAAAAGGGAAAAATAAAGCAAACACTATAGCAACAATGGTCAGACTTAGCAAAGTTAAGTCAGAACATTTAAAAAAATATATATATATATACTAAATTGTTTAAGAGTAATTTTAGAAAATGGAACAGAAATAAATCCTAAAATACAGTTAAGATTTATCAGCGATTTATTTGGTGATACTAAAACTAATATTTAAAAAACTATGAATTACTGTGAAGAACATGAAAGAATATTCTAGCATAGAAGGAAAATTAACCAAGAGATAATGGTAATATAAGATATACAAGGGTAAGGATACAGTAAAGGAATACATGGATAGGAGGATATTACCTCTTACTTGTAGTAAGAATGATAAATTAAAAGTATATTGAAGAACATGGGTTATTTCTAAAGAAATTCCCAAATACCATGATAAAAAGACAACACTAAAATATAAAATGTATGCTAATAGATTAGATTAGATTAGATTCAACTTTATTGTCATTACACAAGTACAGGTACGAGGCAACGAAATGCAGTTTGGGTCTAACCAGAAGTGCAATAGCAGCAAGTGCAGGACATGAATATGTACTGAATAAATATAAATATAAAGATGGCTATTACTATAAATAGAATTTACAGATAGATATGTATAGAATATAATATACAGATGGATGTTGCTATAAACAGTTTGCAGATAGATATATACTGAACAGAATTTACAGATAGATATGTACTGAATATATATATACAGATGGCTATTATTGTAAACAGAATTTACAGATAGATAGATATATACTGAATGTAATATACGGATGGATATTACTATAAACAGAATTTACAGGGTAGATATGTACTGAATATATATACAGATGGCTATTACTATAAGCAGAATTTACAGATAGATGTATATAATGATATGTTAGGCTAAGATGGGCAGTATAGCAATGAACGATATAGTGCAAATGAGCATATTTTAGTAAGGTAGTAGTGCAAGATGCATATATGAACAGGTGTTACTGTAGTAACAGTCGATAGTGCAAATGAGCATATTCCAGTTAGGTAAGTAGTGCAAGATGCATATATGTACAGGGGTTACTGTAATAAACAGTCGATAGTGCAAATGAGCATACAGTAGTGCAAATAACAGTAGTGGAAATAATAGTAGTGGAATATGAGAAGAAATGTATTTTTGTGCACAGAAGTTAAAAGTCACAATATGCAGAAACTTAAAAGTGATATTAATCAATAGATTATGGTGACAGAAATTAGGGAAAATATATGCCTCAGTATCTATTAAATTAGATTGTAATATATTCTAATATGCAGAAAGACGATATAGAGAAGATATGGACTATAAAGACTGAAAAAAATGGGGAAAGAAACTGGACAAGTATGGCAAATAAACTAATAGAAGTCAAGCAGCCAAAACAAAATGAACTAGTATGTTACTATAACTTAACAATTAAATGCTCATTATAAATAGTAGGTGCTAGTAGACATATTGTAACATTTGGAAATGAAAATTATCATGCAGGTGTTTTAGCACAGCAAAAAAGCAGATAAGGAGGACAAACAAGCTCTCATTATGAACCAAGAGCACAGAACAGCCTTGACAGAATCTGAAACCCTTCGAAAGGGTTGGTAAGAATCGTGTTCCGGGCAGGGTCCCCCTCGGTAGAAATCGCGTTTGTGGGGGCACTTTCACTTTCAAAGGGGCAGGGGCTCAATTAATTATTGGTTTTTGACTGACTGATAAATACATGTTAAATTAAGAAAACTAAATATATTATTGGAATTGAAGAAATAATAATTTTTATAATCATATTTAACAAACACCGATTAGGCATAACAATCCTAATATTGTGTTGGTCCCCCTTTTTCTGCCAAAACAGCCCTGACCCATCGAGGCATGGACTCCACTAGACCCCTGAAGGTGTGCTGTGGAATCTGGCACCAAGATGTTAGCAGCAGATCCTTTAAGTGCGAGGTGGGGCCTCCATGGATCGGACTTGTTTGTTCAGCACATCCCAGAGATGCTCGATTGGATTGAGAACTGGGGAATTTGGAGGCCAAGTCAACACCTCAAACTCGTTGTTGTGCTCCTCAAACCATTCCTGAACCATTTTTGCTTTGTGGCAGGGCGCATTATCCTGCTGAAAGACGCCACAGCCACGAGGGAATACCGTTTTAATGAAAGGGTGTACATGGTCTGCAACGAAGCTTAGGAAGGTGGTGTCAAAGTACCATCCACATGAATGGCAGAACCCAAGGTTTCCTAGCAGAACATTGCCTAAAGCATCACACTGCAAGCCTCAGCCTGCTTGCTTTCTTCCCATAGTGCATCCTGGTGCCATGTGTTCCCCAGGTAAGCGAAACACACCCACCTGACCATCCACGTGATGTAAAAGAAAACGTGATTCATCAGACCAGGCCACCTTCTTCTATTGCTCCATGGTACAGTTCTGATGCTCACGTGCCCACTGTTGGTGCTTTCGGAGGTGGACAGGGGTCAGCATGGGCACCCTGACTAGTCTTTTTTTTTTAGGCTTACAAATGTACGAAATGCCAAAAGACACTGATGTACCAAAGGGGGAAGAGTGCAAGAACCTTATTATGGGGGGTTTATGTAAAGATTATTTATAGTAAAAAATTACTGACAAGTACGTTTTATGCTTTTAAAATATTTGAGAGATATATGAATTAGAGAGATTATTGGCTTCATAGACTTTGAATATATAGTATATTAAGGAAGTTAAAATATATGTTATGGTAATAAAAGAAACTCTTGTGAAGAGATGGATTTAAAGGTGTGCAACAATTTGTTATATTTTATGGTACAATGACGATACCAGAGAATGTGTTAATGCTCAAGAAAATGATTACTGAATTAAGTGTAAGAATTTTGAATGAGAAAATGAGTTGCTTGAAAATATTTAAAAACTTTATTTTGACAAAGTATGATAGAAAATGAACCTTGTGCACTGTTTTAACACTGTAGAAGTTTCAAGACTGGTTCAAATGAGGAGGGTGTTTAAATTTGTAGCTGGAGGTAGAAAACCCATCACCCCAGATACTAACTTTTTCTGAGGAAATGTCAGTCGGCACAGGTTTCCAAGGTACTTCACCTGGAAGCTCAGATCCCCTTGTTTGGCTTCTGCAAACCTTGTCTGAGCCAGGGGAGGAGCCGCACATTCCTATGGGAGGACCTAAAGAGTGCTTGAAGTAACTAATTCATTATTTTTGACGCTTTGCCCTTTGATGATACATAAATAATTGTAATATAATTACATAAGAAATATAATTGATCATTAAAATTATAGGAACAACAACCTGTGTAAAATATTATTTGAAGGTGTTACAAACCAATTAATTTAAGAATGATGAACTAATCTACATGTTATTGGTAAGTTTTGATGAAGTGAACAAAGTTTGTGTGCCACAACTCTGCCTGAGTGTAGTGAGTATAATGAGGATAATTGCATGAAGGGGGCTTGTATAATATCAAGGAAATGCAATTACCCTGCATCCTTGTTTATTGTAGATGCCTTTTTGTTACACACATTTAGCCAATGTATTGAATATAATGCATTGTGTACAGTGTTGTTATGTTTGTTTATAAGAAATGCCTTATGCCTGGCAGAGATGTACAGTTAGTTATGTATCTGTGTGTGTTTGTAAATTAAACCCATATAGCTATAGTACCCTGACTTTTCCTAAATGTGTGTATATTTTGTTCTAATATTGTTATTTTATTAAAAATACAAAACACAAAAGAGTTCTGAATACTTCTACCTAGAACGGCCAAATTTACCATACAAATTACAGACGGCGTATGCCGCGTATTATCTTGGTTTGCTAGTTTTCCCCGCCAGTGAAGATGCATGTCACTGTTGCGTAGCAACTTTCTAGTTGATTTTATATGCTATTGCTAAGCTAAAACGTAGCTTTACCTTTGAAATGTCAGCAAGAAAGAAATTTACTGCCGCAGAGGCTTTAGCCTTGCTTCAGAGCCTTGATGAGCATCGGTGAGCATCGATTCCGATTCGTGATCCAAACATTTACAATAACTCCAGACCGTTGTAAAGTCCAAAAGTCAAAATGTATTAAAAAAAGATAGATCTAATAATTTCCAAAATTCAAAACATGCTTTTATCTAATGAAATATTCTTCTTCAATCCATATTTGTTGGCATTTAGATTTTCAAAAACAACATTTTCACTGCCGTGAAAAAACTTTGCTGTCCTGCTTGCCACACACAAAGTGAGTCTAGTAGCTTTTACACAATTATATATTACAAAAAGGTTCACAATATGTAGACCTATCTGCGTTCGCTTGGCGCTCGGTGCTCCATTTAATCCATATTGTTCGATTTTATTCAAATTGAGGATTTTGGCACTTTTTAGGGTGATGCCGTCATAAAAAATTACAACAGATATATTAAAGGTTCATTCTAAAACCTCAATAGAAGCTTCAAATGTAAATATGACATGACAAAAATTACATTCGGTGCAGTCTAGTACGAAAGGTCAGAATGACCACTATGGCCATTCCAGTAGTTATAGAATTCTGGTAGTTCTTAAGACTTTGAACAAGAACATACCACAGAGAAGTCTTCTGACCAAAATTGTAAGTAATTTAAAATGCTTATAATTTAGGTCAGACTCGACTTACTTTACCTAACCTGAGAACAATAAATAATAAGGTTAAAGGTGTTGAGATCAAAGTTCACACCGTAAAACAGTATAATCATTTAAAAGTGATATATAGTTGTTAACGAGGGCTGAAAGTGAAAAACGCTTTATAATCAGATGTGCATAATTATTAAGCAGGTTTTCTTTTACAGGTAAAATGAGCCAAAAATGAGGTCTAACTCACACTGAACAGTCAAAAGTTATTAAATGCAAATGAGAAGGATGAAATAGCTCAATTAAAGCATGACAATTGGACAAGAAATGCTTATTGGGGCAGCAGGGTCACAAAAAAACAGGTTGAGAAGAAAAGTTGCATGTTAACTGCAAAAGACTTTAAAGAGTTTCTGGTGGTTTCACACTTAATTCTTCGCCTTAATTCTTAGTCTCCAGTGCCACCATTTTCCAGAACTGTAGTCTCCAGAAGTGCAAGGTGTCAGGTTCTCAGAGACTTAGCTAGGGCAAGGAATCCTGAAACATGACCAATATGAAGTTTTATGGACAATATGAAGTTTTATGGACAGATAGGTTAAGACTGAGATGGACTCATGATGACTCAGCGGCGGTGGCAAAGGAGTCATGGTGTATGCTGCTACTAACAATGAGCAAGTTGGACCTTTTTTAGGGTAGGAGATGGACAGGGAATGAACTCCCAAAACTTACTGCCAGATTCTGGAAGATAAATTCTTCAAACAGTGGTACAAGAGGAAGTGGTGCTGGTCTCTCAAGAGTCACTCTCAACCTAGTCTCAGCCTCAGATATCACATCCACGGACTGTTGGCTGAACGTCTGATGCATATGGCACACTTATCTGGAAACACTTCAGGAGTTTCAAAGTCGTCATCCAATTGGTTGAATTCTACAGGATGTCGGCAAGACGAGTGTGTTGTGTTCTTTAACGGACCGCCTGGAAACAAATGCTGTGACACCAAACTCCCTCGTGGAAGAAGAACGCCGTTGTGTTTACAACTGTGACAATGAGCACTTACCAGGATCAACTAAACACTGGATTTTCAAAAGTATGTGAAGTTCATGGCTCCATTGTTGCAGTAAACTTGCACAACGTTCTTGAATGAATAATTTATAGATGCACGCCGGTCTGTTATTGCAGGGACATCGACTTTACATTTTCACGCCCCTAAAAATGACACGGAACAAAACTGTCACAGACAGGCCAGGCTACCACGTCACACAATCACAGCGCACTCCTTCCCCTGAGTACTAATCACACGCACCTGCAGTTCATCATCACGGCAATCACCCACAGTACAAAAGACACTCACACACTCTCAGTCACTGTCCGGTCTCGTTTGTATTGGGTACTTACCTTTATGCTTACTTCAAGGACTTCCTATCTGATACTTACCTTCTTCCCTGGTTCCCTCCAAGTCTCCATTGTGTTCCAGCGTCGTGTGTGTGTGTGTCTTCATCGTCCTCTCCATTCCAAGCCTGTCTTCCAAAGCCTCAGCGAACCTGACACCTTGTACTTCTGGAGACTCCAAGTACGTTGAAGTTCTGGAAAATGGTGGCATTAGAGACTAAAGGGGTACCTGATGATTTCCCAACTAATTCTTCACATTAATTCAGTTTTTTGCAGTTAATAACTTTTCTTCTGTGGTGAACAGCACATTCCGGGCCCCTCTCTGTCCGTAACAGTGGACAAAGGTTTGCTACATTTTGATCGGATCTTGGTGGACTAACACAAACAAACTGTCCAATGACTAATCCCCAAAGTTTAGGCCTGAACCACCGCAAAAATTATCCAGGACCTCCAGATGTAGCAGGAGTAGGTGAAACAAAGAGAGGCCACAATGATCCATACAAATCCATTCATAGTTATGTTTGGAAACCTTAAAACTGATGCAAACTACACGCATCCATTTCATACTTATTCAGAGAAATAAATATTTTTAGTGACAGCTATTTGTAGTGCAACATCTTACACAAATTCAGCTGTTAATGTACAAATGAATGAATGCATGTCAGTTAAATTTTTTTCCATCTTGTTTGGACTTTGTTTAGAATATTGCCAAAGGTATTCTGGAAAGTGAGCAATGCATTGGTAAAACTTTAAAGACACTTTAAAGACTTCTAACAGTGTGCTTTATGCAAATGAGTTCCACAGGGGAAAGAAGGGTGTGTCACTCTGTGTGTCCCCTCTGATTCCAGCAGCCAATCACAGCACTGGATTGGAGAAGCGCCAAATTGCAATCTCCACCTCATCTGAAAGGGATAAAGGTACCCTTTTAACAAACACTCCTTGTTCTGAGCCTGCAGCCTATTACAGGAAAGGCAGCAACAGATACAAGTTCTGAGTCTCTGGCCTGCGAAGGTGAGACAGAAACAGATCAACCAAGTTATTAGTCTCTAATCAGGTGAGACATAACAGATATACCGTTCTGAGTCTGTCCTGTAAGAGGATAGACAGAAACCGATCAACAAAGGTCTGAGTCTCCCAACAGGTAAGACATAACAGATACGCCATCCTGGGTCTCCAGCATGCAAAGATAAGACAGAAACAGGCTCTGAGTCTACAGCTTCTGGGACAGCAACAGATATGACCATGTTCTGAGCCTCCAGTCTGTGAGGAAAGAGATATTAACAAACGCTACTTTCAGAGTCTTCATCCAGCGAGAGAATAACAGATGCAGCACGTTCCAAGTGGATTGACCAAGTTCTGAGTGTCTGGCCCAGAGAGGCAGAAGACAAACAGACATTTGCAACAAGGTTAAGCTCCAGAGAACAAACCTTCACTTTAAGGTTCCTTCGTCTGCGTGTTCCAGATTGTTAAGGACCTTCTGCCCCTACTTCAGGGCCTCATCTGTGTGTTCCAGATTTTAGGACCATTTGGTGCTCCAGGAGATCAGCATGCCATGACCTTGGCATTGTTGTATATTATCAGTATATGATTTTCTCATTTTCATTAGAGGTAATATAGCTGTAATTTATAATATATTATAATATAATTTATTTGTTTGATGCATAATAAGGTTCTTCACCTTATTAGTTTTAGATAAACAACAGTTTATCTTTCCATAAGATAACGCAACTCTTCCATAGCCACACTCAACTTAATCACTTGTATTTTATGCATCTCATGCACTTTATTCCTTTATTATTCATGGTATCCATTTAGTAGTTGTGTTAGTTATTCTTGTTTATCTTTTGTTAATAAAATTTATTTTATTAAACTTGTGTCTTCCTTGTGTTAATAATGCAGAAGAGGCTCTACAATGTAACAATATCTCATCAATCTCTCAGATAAATTAACTGACCAACTCCCTCCAGTTTACATTAATTCTAAATGATTGAACAGTCCCCCTGTTGGGAGTTTTCTCATACAGCCAAGGTAAAATTCCTTGACTGGTGCCCCGAATTAAGAAGGGTCCTCTGGTCACTCATAACCACACTTTAAGTGATGTGTGATCCAAAAATCACAACGTCAGTAGTGACATGAGTACCAATCACTACGTAATTGGCGTACCTGGGTGGGCGAAAGTAAAATCACTACACTGTTTTTTGGTTTTTTTTTTGTGACCCTGCTGTATATACACTCACCTAAAGGATTATTAGGAACACCTGTTCAATTTCTCATTAATGCAATTATCTAATCAACCAATCACATGGCAGTTGCTTCAATGCATTTAGGGGTGTGGTCCTGGTCAAGACAATCTCCTGAACTCCAAACTGAATGTCAGAATGGGAAAGAAAGGTGATTTAAGCAATTCTGAGCGTGGCATGGTTGTTGGTGCCAGACAGGCCGGTCTGAGTATTTCACAATATGCTCAGTTACTGGGATTTTCACGCACAACCATTTCTAGAGTTTAAAAAGAATGGTGTGAAAAGGGAAAAACATCCAGTATGCGGCAGTCCTGTGGGCGAAAATGCCTTGTTGATGCTAGAGGTCAGAGGAGAATGGGCCGACTGATTCAAGCTGATAGAAGAGCAACTTTGACTGAAATAACCACTCGTTACAACCGAGGTATGCAGCAAAGCATTTGTGAAGCCACAACACGCACAACCTTGAGGCGGATGGGCTACAACAGCAGAAGACCCCACCGGGTACCACTCATCTCCACTACAAATAGGAAAAAGAGGCTACCATTTGCACGAGCTCACCAAAATTGGACAGTTGAAGACTGGGAAAATGTTGCCTGGTCTGATGAGTCTCGATTTCTGTTGAGACATTCAGATGGTAGAGTCAGAATTTGGCGTAAACAGAATGAGAACATGGATCCATCATGCCTTGTTACCACTGTACAGGCTGGTGGTGGTGGTGTAATGGTGTGGGGGATGTTTTCTTGGCACACTTTAGGCCCCTTAGTGCCAATTGGGCATCGTTTAAATGCCACGGCCTACCTGAGCATTGTTTCTGACCATGTCCATCCCTTTATGACCACCATGTACCCATCCTCTGATGGCTACTTCCAGCAGGATAATGCACCATGTCACAAAGCTCGAATCATTTCAAATTGGTTTCTTGAACATGACAATGAGTTCACTGTGCTAAAATGGCCCCCACAGTCACCAGATCTCAACCCAATAGAGCATCTTTGGGATGTGGTGGAACGGGAGCTTCGTGCCCTGGATGTGCATCCCACAAATCTCCATCAACTGCAAGATGCTATCCTATCAATATGGGCCAACATTTCTAAAGAATGCTTTCAGCACCTTGTTGAATCAATGCCACGTAGAATTAAGGCAGTTCTGAAGGCGAAAGGGGGTCAAACACAGTATTAGTATGGTGTTCCTAATAATCCTTTAGGTGAGTGTATAATATGTATACAATAAACATTTCTTGTCCAATGGCCACACCTTAATATTGCAATTACTATAATATTGCATCCTTCTCATAAGCATTTAATAACTTTTGACTTTTCAGTGTGAGTAAATTTCTTTTTTGGCTTATTTCACGTTAAAGGGAAACCTGCTTAACAATTATGCACATCTATATAAGACGTTTTTCACTTTCAGCTCTCATTAACAATTGTATATCACTTAATGATTATATACAAAATTAATAGTAGGTATTAAGATTGAATTGGTAAGATGTGCTTGAAAAAAAAAAGATCAGAATATAGACTTGCCTAATAATTATGAAATCACTGTATTATCTGGCTGAAATGTGTTCAAAATGTTTGACAGCTTATATTATTAATTACAATATATGTCAGATCATATAATAATGGGTCAATAAACATCTCTTGAAGCCATAAACAATCCACATTTCACAGTATCTTAAATATTTTTAAATATATTTTGTGTAATGGGATAAGTTGTTAACTTAATTCTTACCTCTTGTTCAGACACAGGCAGATTCTTGTCTTTGCCTCCTATTTTTCCAGCCTGACTACGGGGAACTTTATCATCTGAGTAAAAAGCCATAAGTTAAATATTCATTCTTCATGTAAACCATTAAACCATTAAAGTGCACTTCTGTATATTAAACAAATAGGCATCAAAGGAGTTTAATTACCTTTTTTGGCCACTTTTGGCTCCTCTTTCTTGGCTGCCTGACCTGGTGCTGGTTTCTCTTCTTTTTTAGGGTTGTCCTGCAAACATTCGTAAACAACTGTAAATCATTGTATTTTACCTTAAATCATAAGAGACAGACTCTATTCATGTGTGTGTATTGTTATTGCTATTTACCTGTTTCAAAGAAATGCTATTTTGCTTGGTTTTAAGTCAATGCCATATATAAAGATGCATGAATGCTATGTTTGTGGAAAGCATCTGCAATACTTAGAATGATATTGCACTTGGCTTCCTTTTTTTAGAAAAAAAACAGGATGAAATGAGCAGAAGCTGTGAAAGTTAAGATCCTGAACTAAACGTTTGTACCAACCACAAAAGTTAATGAGAGGCCACATGGGGGTGAAGAGAAAAAAAGCACAAGCGGATGACTAATGACAAAGACTACAGTAAAAAAGGAAAAGAGTGTAAGACAAACCACAAATAGAGTATGAGAAGGCAGAAGGACATCCGGCTATTGGACATTAGTCACAGAGATTGATATTGAATAGAAATTCCCCAAAAAGAAGTATAAAGAGACTGAGTAATGCTGCCTGCATTAAGTGTGAAGGACACCTGACACCCTATCAAGGGACGTTTAACAGCATCTCCATTATTGCTGACTATAGAGCTCTTAGCTTAGCTGATTTTAAGTTTTTGCATTAAATGCTTTGTAATTGTAACCAATATGTTTTTATTGTTACGATCGCCTCCTGTGAGACTTTACTAATAACTACAACAAACCGAGCTTCAAAAAAGAACAACCACAAGTCTACATCATTCCTGAAGGACTTCAATCTGCGGGCGGGTGAGTATTCATGGTTTAGGCTAGATTTGACTATCCTTACCCTAACTGAATAATAATAGGGTTAAAGGTTTAAGATAAAAAGTCACACCAAGTAACAATATATAGGGAACAAAACTGTTTTACCTTCTTTTTGGTGGTGTTCTTTGTACTCTTGTTGAGGCGATCCAGCGAAGAGCTGCTGTGGACGGACAGAGGCTGCTCATGTGATTCTGCAAGACTAACCAGAGATGGCTGGATCACTGATTGTTCACCTTTAATTAACAGCTTCCTCCTCTCAACTATCTCCTCATGTGTCAGAGCAAAGGGGCCAAGCACCTAAAGAAAGAAATGAGAAAGAGTTGCATAGAAATACGCATGTTTCAAAGTCTAATGTTATATAGACGTGTGGCATATAAACTGATTGGTGTGAATAACAAAAAAACGGCATTTCTCAGAGAAGATTGCAGGGTAGATCGATCTCCTGTGGGAGGTCCTAACAGTTTTCTATTGTTTGTAGCCCATTTGTCTTCATGAACAAAGTTCTGTCCCACAGACAGAACTATGGGTTAAGGTTCTTGAAGACCGACACGCTAATATCGCTGCTCAAGAACTGTGCTAAATAATAAATTCTTCTCCCCACAAGAACTCTGGTCAAGCTTACTTATTTTATGTATTAAAAAAATCTAACACATTGGCGAGTCACCCAATAAACCTCTCAAACAAATACAGCAAAATCTAACAAAAGTAAAGCAAATGAAATGTAGTTGTTAATAGAAGTATATACAGTATGTGTACCTCAGCCAAACAAGCTGCTCCATCATCTCCTATTTGATTGTAGGATAAGGACAGACATAGCAAGGAGCGGTTGAGACGTAGACCCTTTAAAAAGAGGGATGGGCAATAATAAAAACTCTATTTTAAGTGTATGCAGTCTTGACATCATTGGAAACTGTCCAAACACCTTCAGATGGACAGACTTCAATTCCACACACCTGAGCAATGTGATTTGCACCTCCATCACCAATGCTATTAAAGGCCATGTTGAGTGACTGGAGGTTTTTGTTGCCAGTGTGAACACTGGACAGAGCCAAGCCAATCAGACGAGCTCCTTCCTCTCCTATACGACTGTTGCGTAGTGATAAGTCTGTCAGCCTAGCATGGACATTATTTAAAAAGAGCTGAGTGTAAAAAGTACAAATAATGCATTTTGAGAGAGATAACATTATAACACATTTAAGTTTAAATATTGCAAGCAGCCAATGTGTATGTGTACCTACTTAACCATACTTGAGGGACAAATTTGTACCCAGAAGTGAGCTAAGTCTGACAGAACCTCCTTTTGGGGAAGTCCTCATTTGTAAAAATTCTATAAATGGTTCTTTTAGGGTTAGGATTAGGCTATAGTATTTATAACTATACTACCATTAAAAGTTTGGGATCAGTAACATTTTTTTTATGTTTTAAAAGAAGTCTCTTATGCTCAACAAGGTTGGATTTGTTTGTTGAAAAATACAGTAAAAACTGTAATATTGTAATTTAAAAACTATGTTAATATATTTTAAAATGTAATTTATTCCTGTGATGGTAGAGCTGAACTTTCAGCATCATTACTCCAGTCTTCAGTTTCACGTTTATTCAGAAATAATTTTAATGCTGATTTGCTGCTCAAGAAACATTTATTATTATTAAAAACATTTGTGCTATGTAATATTTTTGTGGAAACCGTGATACATTTTTGATGAATGGATTAATTCTTTGATGAATAAAAAGTTAAAAACTAAAATTATGCTAACATTATAAACACATATAAATGTCTTTACTGTTATTTTGAGCTAATTAATTCACCCTTGCAGAATTAAAGTATTAATTCCTTTAAAAAAAACTCTTTTGAATCATAGAACATATTGTAAGCAGCAAGTGTGTTTGTTTGTGTGTGTGTGTGTGTGTGTGAGAGAGAGTTCTTGTTTCTTGTATATATGAGGACACAAATGTGTATGACATGGGTATTACAGCATAATAATTACATTATAATAACACTGAACCAAATGTTAAGACATACACATAAACCAAATGGCTTAAAAAGCATACTAAATCTTTTTTTTTTTATTCACATATTGCAGAAAGTTTTCTGTGAGGCAGGTTTAGGGTAGGGTTAGTGTAGGGGGAAGGAATATACAAGTGTGTGTGTGTGTGTGTGTGTGTATTTAAAAAAAAATAAGAATGACTCACATGCTGTCCTCCCCTATGAGTAAGTGGTAGCTCTGCTCAGGGATTGGACTGCCATCCAAAACCACTTTCCTAGCAAGATATAAGTTGGTAGATGATGTCATCAGATTTTCCAGGATCTAATATCACATTATCATAATTTATTTTCCGCAAAAAGAAGAGCTATAGACCACTATTACATATAATTTCATGAAAGATGATCATTAAATATGCCTTACATAACATTCTGAGATTTAATTAATGTTTTCTGGTGCCTCTATTATGCTATTTTAAAGGTTCCTAGTTTTGTTCTGGAGGTCTTCTGCAATAGGCTTGGTCAGACAGCCCAGTCTGTTGTGATTGGTCTACCACTGTGCATGTCGGAAAGAAATATCCATTACCATATCTGAATTCTGATCATTTGTTACAAACCTACATGGGTACGAGCAATAAGTAAGGCTGGAATTACTGATGACCTGTTGCAGGCAGTTCAGTATTGTTCTTTCTTTTTGGGAGACAATAACTCTATTTAAAATTAAGACCTAGATTCAGTGTGTTTAAAATAATTTTTAAGACTCTTAAAGGCACTAAAAATGGAACTAATGATGGGAATTTTATACAATCTAACCCTTGAAGACACTTGACTGTTCTCACCTGAGATTTGAGCACAGAGACACTGTGTTTCTCAAGGAGGCGAAAGTGCAATCCGTCAGGCCTACACGCCACATGCTGCAAAGCATCACCATTAATGGGAAATTCACATAGCATACTGTTTATTTGCAACATCAACACCCATAAACATACATACAACAACACACACAAAGGCTCACTGTAAGCACTGGAAATTACTGAGGGACGGCAATGTCCTGCTCAGCACCTGAAGCATCATCTCATCCACCTTCCATCCTATCAAAAATAATAATTAACGAAGACATTTTGATATTAAATATTTCTTAATACAACTGCTAATTGTTCACAAAGAAGCAACGGCCATACCAGATATCTTGACTGTCTTTACGCTGTCATGGTCTTCATTCTCCTGCTCTATCTCAAGGCAGGGCTCAGGGGACCACGTTGTCATTTGACTTTCTAAGGATGTCTGAGATTGATTGTGTTCTTCAATCCAGGTTAGGGTTTTTATTAGGAAAAATGAAGAGTTTTATGGCATAAAAAAGCATCTTTAGTAGGGCAGCAGAACACAATTGTCTTATGTACAACATATTTACCCATAACAGATTTTGACTGCTTCAGCTTGACAGAAGGGATCTTTTTCACACCCATGAGTTTACACAGTCCTTTGACGTCCGACTCCAGATTTCCTGAACACTGGTAATCATCTGTGAGTGATGCCACAAAACATTGACATTCAGTTGACTTGAATTGCTATCTTTGGACACGGCATATATTGTGGCTATTTAAATATCACAAGAATTTAAAATCTAATCTGTCTGTACAGTCAGTTACCTGCAGTTTTAGATGGTTCCTCCTCAATCCCAGAATCCACCTTGTCCACTTTCTCTTTGAAGTATTTATCAACTCGTTTTCTCATCTTTTCAGTGGGAAACTATTTTTTTTAAACCCAAAACAAAACCAAATAATGAATTTAAATAACTAATAATTTAAAATCAATATATAGTAAAGTAACTTGGCTCATTCAGCACTAGCTCTGTAGGTCGCTCAGGTTGTATTCCGTTGCCATGCCAACCCTTGAAATACAACGGTTACTTTTGATGCCACCTAGTGGATGGCGGCAAACAGGAGGCTCGGAACATAGATCTATATACAAGGATGCCCCATTAGCGGCTGTAAGCCGTCTGCCATATTGAAACGGTCAAACCCGGTCCATGAACATTCGAGAGCAAGTTGTCTGAGCGTTTCTAACCGTAGTTAGAAGCATGTATGAATATCTATATCTGCAATAGACTTCAGCGGTTGATTTTGCTAAAAGAAAACACAATACAACAAGGCGGCGTCAGCTAACATGGCACTAAAAAGTTACCATAGTTTAAAACCATGTAATAGTGAGTAAATACATATAAAACACAAACCAACATATTCTCGCTAGTAAAAGGTTATCCCGTTTCTTCGGGAATTTAAATATCGGTGTTTTTTCCAACCAGAAGCTGCGCAATGTTGTACTGCAAGCCACGTTGACCGTTCCAAGATGGTGGACGCGCCGACGTGTCTGGTGAGGTCGAATATGAAACCTATTCATATCTATGGCTATAAAAAATAAACTACTCTAGATAAACCCCAGATATCATAATGTGTCAAATAATTACTACAAATATTAGCAAATGTATTTAAGCGACTGCAGGATGGTTTTAAACAGAATTCTGGCTCCATCTATTGAATTAAATGAAGGAACACATATAGCATACAGGTGTTATGGGGAAAAGATGACCTACAGACTAAATTGATTTATTAAATGTTTTCATACATTTCTGGCAGTGCTGACAAAAAGTAGGGACAGCTATGAAGCCTTATAAATGAGATAAGTTAATATATTTCTTCTGTCATGACACAGTAATAATATTTCTCAAATATAATGTCTGTTGTAATCTTTATAAAGTACTGAGTCCAAAGTTTTGGTAAAATAAAGAGAAAATCAAAAGGTACATGTGTGTTAATATTCTAGTGATGATTTCAAGAATCAGTAACTGCATCAATGTCAACATATGTGAAAATATCAGTTATGTCTGGCATTCATTGAATTAGACAGCATTAAAATACAACGTATTTATTTAGTTAGTGTTTTCGTTGCAAATGTATTTGGTAGTTCAAATGATGGTACACAATTTCAATGTGCTAGGCAATAGTTAAAATTCACTTTATTTGAAGATGTATTGACTGTCCATACAATTAAAATACGATTTGTCTGTATACCTGGAGTAATAATGGTTATGACCTAGTAAAGAACTGCATCACAGATTCTCTGCTAAATGTATGAGCAACAGGCAAGTATATTCACAATAATGTAGTGCTTTTTATTAAAAAACAAACAAACAAACAAAACAAATAGAATATAAAACAAAAAAAGTAAAAACCAACAGCATCTTCATGACTTTATAATTACAAACTTTGAACCAGAGTGGAAGAAGTTTCGACAAACTGTACACAACATCACAAAATGCCTGCCAGTCTGTCCATATACAATGCTTGCATCTTATTTTGTGATTGTCTAAAAATAACTAAACAAATCACACAAAAACACACAAATACAAGAAATACAAGCATTATATTTATGACCGCTATCACAAAAAACAGAACAATCTTTTCTCATTTGAAGAACAAAAAATTAAAAAAAATAAAAATAAAAAAAAAATTAAAAAGGAGATTAAGAACATGATATTGGGTTGACAGCTTCTTTTTCTGCCAAAATATCATTTTACATTTTTATGTTGGTTTGTTTTTTTAGTGTTCAACACTCTGCAGCAAAAAACGAGGAACATTATATCTTTTTCTCCTCAAAAAGTAATAATAATAATATTAATAATTATAATAATGTTCATATTAATTATTACAGTGATGGGTGCCAGGTCTGGGGTCACTGCGGTGTCCCCATTCGACAAAGTCCATCAGACGATCCTCCCTCTCGCAATGCGCTAAATTCATGTTTTTGGGTAACAAGGTTTCAGGCGGTTTATTGTTTATGGAAATTTCTAGAGATTATTAATTGTAATGTCTGCCACTTTCTCGTCCACTTCTCGTAAAGTTACATGTGACCGTTTTGTCAATACAAATCGTATAAGAATGGTAATAATAATAACAATAATAATACATATAGGGCTGAATCCTGTACAATACAATACACAAAATTCATTATCAAGATATTGCTTTTGGAGACATTTCTCACATTTTCCCATCTGTATATATACATAGCTTGGCACTATACAACTTTCTTTCCTTTTGTTTGTCAGTTTTCATTGTTGTTGTTTTTTCGTGTCGGTCCATCTAAGGGGTTTGAAATACTTATCTGTCATAGCTGATGCTTTAAGGGCAAAACAATCTCAGGATTTTGTTTATAAACATTCTCCATGGCAACCTGAAAGGCCATTAAAAAATTCAAAGAAAATTCAAAGAAAATGACAATACTAAAACCTTGACCCGACCCCATCCCACCCACCCTACAAACCACAAAAAATATGACATCACATGATACAATAAGTTCTTGTGAATTCATGAATTTAACTGTTTATTAACTGCTGTCAAGCCCTTAGTTGTTTCCTCTTTCGTATTTATATTATCAGAATGGGCTCTCTCACACACACAAACACACACACACGCGCGCGCGCTCACAAACACCGTAAAGAATCTCACACACTACCATAAACAAAAAAACGCTCAAGATCATGGCATTCTAAGGCGTTATATATATATAAAGCCAGCGTGCCTCCACTGCTAGATTTTGTTTTGTTTGTTTTTTTTTTCGAGCTGGTGAATTAAATACTTTTTTAAAAGGGGGCGGGGCTGGCACCCACTCTAACCAATCACAATGCCCACGATAACAGAAGCGAAACATTCCAGCCCAGTCCCGAAGTCCCGAACTCACAAACATGGATACCCCCGTCGTGCTCCATTCCTAATGTAATTACAGTATAACAAACAGAAAACAAAAAAAGAAGGTAATATACTTATTTGTTTTGCTTTATCATACAGCATTCATCAATACTGTGTGAATGTTAGTGTGTCTTATCCGTACATCTCCGGGAGCGAATGATGTCCGTGTTGTTAAAAGTGCAGTTAGCCAACGTTCTCTCAGCTCTCTCCTTTCTCTCTCTCTTCTCAGTCTACGGGCAGTGTGTGTGCGCTACACTGCACCTCCTATGTCGCTCCTATTTCCGTTTTATTTTTTGCCTCGTTCTGCTCTTTCTTGGTCGGACTCAAGTCATTGCCACTGTAGACCACAAGGTGGCACCGGTCTCCCATTTTTCTACTTGCAGCCCAAAACGAAGGCCAAATTTAGTACCACGTGCTTGCTTAACAACTTAGTCATGGGAGACGTTTGACCGGTTAAGTCGTAGTTCATCCATGACAATTCGGTTTGAATTTAAAGGCGCTTTTCTTCAGTTTCAACTTTCCTATGTGTGACACTTGTACTTTTGAAACGCATCAAAGTTGACGACTCGCAGCAAATTGCGTGTCCTTAGTGCACAAAGCTTGGGCTGGTCTCTCTTGTAGATCCTGCGAGATATAAATATGAACGTGTCGCCTCCCACCTCCATTTCCCCTCTTTTTTTCAGGTGTATTCCACCTCTGCTCCTCGATATCCATTATTCTCTTGCTGCTCTTATGTTGTCAGCGTCTAATATTATGCTGTTGTCAGCGTTACTTCCTGCAAATAAATTCGCTCAGTCCAAGCGTCCGTCTGCGGAGGCGGCGACCCGAGCCTTCCTCGAGAAGATACGTCACATCTATCGCTGTAAAGGAGACAAAGAAATTCTTCAAACTTGCATTAGATTTGTTAAAGTGTGGGGCTTCTAATGTTTAAAAAGTAAAAAAATTTATATAAACAAAAATTAAAAAGTATATAAACAAGCCTCAGTTCTTTGAGTCAGTTCATGTGAATAGTTTTTTCAATTAATAAAAACAAAATACAGTTACATTAAATATTAAAACAGTAATTAAAACTAAAATATAAGATGGTCAATAATGTATTATTTTATTCATATTTTTACATGTTTTGATGAGAAATATGGTTTATATATATATATATATATATATATATATATATATATATATATATATATATATATATATATATATATATATATATATATGACCACTGACAGGTGAAGTGAATAACACTGATTATCTCTTCATCACGGCACCTGTTAGTGGGTGGGATGTTAGGCAGCAAGTGAACATTTTGTTCCTCAAAGTTGATGTGTTAGAAGCAGGAAAAATGGGCAAGTGTAAGGATTTGAGCGAGTTTGACAAGGGCCAAATTGTGATGCTAGACGACTGGGTCAGAGAATCTCCAAAACTGCAGCTCTTGCGGGGTGTTCCCGGTCTGCAGTGGTCAGTATCTATCAAAAGTGGTCCAAGAAAGGAACAGTGGTAAACCGGCAACGGGTCATGGGCGGCCAAGGCTCATTGATGCACGTGGGGAGCGAAGGCTGGCCCATGTGGCCTGATCAAACAGACGAGCTACTGTAGCTCAAATTGCTAAGAAGTTATTCAAAAGAAGTTAATGCTGGTTCTGATAGAAAGAATAATTACAGAACACACAGTGCATCGCAGTTTGTTGCGTATGGGGCTGCATTACCGCAGACCAGTCAGGGTGCCCATGCTGACCCCTGTCCATCGCCGACAGCACCAAAAGTGGGCATGCGAGCATCAGAACTGGACCACGGAGCAATGGAAGAAGGTGGCCTGGTCTGATGAATCACATTTTCTTTTACAACATGTGGATGGCCAGGTGCGTGTGCGTCGCTTACCTGGGGAACACGTGGCACCAGGATGCAATATGGGAAGAAGGCAAGCCGGCGGAGGCAGTGTGATGCTTTGGGCAATGTTCTGCTGGGAAACCTTGGGTCCTGCCATCCATGTGGATGTTACTTTGACACGTACCACCTACCTAAGCATTGTTGCAGACCATGTACACCCTTTCATGGAAACGGTATTCCCTGGTGGCTGTGGCCTCTTTCAGCAGGATAATGCGCCCTACCACAAAGCAAAAATGGTTCGGGAATGGTTTGAGGAGCACAACAACGAGTTTGAGGTGTTGACTTGGCCTCCAGATTCCCCAGATCTCAATCCGAACAAGCATCTGTGGGATGTGCTGAACAAACAAGTCCGATCCATGGAGGCCCCACCTCGCAACTTACAGGACTTAAAGGATCTGCTACTAACATCTTGGTGCCAGATAACACAGCACACCTAGTCTAGTGGAGTCCATGCCTCGACGGGTCAGGGCTGTTTTGGCAGCAAAAGGGGGACCAACACAATATTAGGTCATAATGTTATGCCTGATCGGTGTATATACACACGCACATATATACAGTATATATAAAATATATAAAAATATGAATAAAATACATTATTGAACATAACATTTATGGCTGAATCTCAAAGAGATATCTAGGTCAAATTTCAATCTAAAAAAAAAAATCTAAATAAAAAAATAATAACATTATTAATATTAATAAATACTAAATAAAAATAAATGATTGCCCATAATAACATTCATGGATAAAATAAAAAAGTAATTTTCAAAGAAATCTCTCTCCTTTCAAAAGAAATGTATGATACTGAATGACAAAAATGATGTCAACAACAAAAAAAGGCTTTAAAATTATTTTAATCAAAATAATCAAAATGAATGGACCCACTTTATATTAGGTGACCTTAACTACTATGTACTAACATTTAAGTTACTCATTGGATACAATGCACTTATTGTTTACATAAATGTTAATTAATTACATCTGTAATTAATTTCTGCAATTACATTTATAATTACTCTGTTGACACTTCCCTTATACCTAACCCTACCCTTAAACTTACCCATACCACCACACCTGTCCCTAACTTTACCCGTATCCCACCTCCATATCAGCAAAAGTGTTTTGCAATACAATATGAACACAATAAGTACATTGTATTTATTTTTTAAATGCAAGTACATAGTAGTTAAGGCCACCTAATATAAAGTGGGACCAAATGAATTAACATATTTTTTAAGGCAAGAATGAAATTAGTTATATTAATTATATTAATATTTAGATAAAGATATTATATATTAAGATATTGATGTGATATAACTTAAGCCTTTTGTTTAAAATAAATATTCTCAGTCTTACCATTCTTGCTGGGCGCCCGATGCAGCAGATCGAGCAGAATCTTGTTCAATCGCTCTCTCTGCGCTTCCCTCCTTCCCAGGATTGATGGATGAAGAGGTGAAGAGGAGAGCGAGGATGAGCATGGGGCGTCCAACACCTCCCGCCCTCCTCCTCCTCCTCCTCCTCCCCTTTCCCGGGAGCCCTCATCCATGTCTCTCCTCTCTCCCCTCTCCTCACCCTCCACTTCTTCCTCCACGTCTTCCTCCTCCCCACCTGTCCTCCTTTCCTGTGATGTGGATTGCTGGGGAACAGGGGTGCTGGAGTCCTCCTGAGAGATCTCCATGTCTCCCTCCGCTCCTCTTACTCCACCCTCGTCCCCATCTCTCGAAAAGCCAGCAGACAGCCGGTCACATGATGCGCTGGGGGAGGGGTCTTCATCGCAGTTTGATGCACCTTTGGGCCGCTCACTCTTCCAGGCAGAACGGCCGCCGTTCCTCTTGTAGTTATCCGGCACATAGTGAGGCTGTAGAAAGAGAGATCAATTCATGAAAATTAATGGAAGCACCTTGCCTACTTAAACTAGTTTAGATTCAAACAGTCATGAGTTAAGTGGGGGAAACACAGATGTACAATGTAATCAAATTAACAGGCAGTCCATAATGCCACTTCTCATCTAAAACAGTACAAATATGAATAAAATATTATATTTACTATAGTATTATATTACAATAGCATTTACAGGTTAATCTCAGAAAGAAATGTCCAGGTCAAATTGCAAACTAAAAAAAACTTTTTTGTAGTATTGTAAAACACAAAACACTATTATTAATATTAATATTTATTATTAATATAATTTTCCCTGTAAAACTATAAAATATAAATAAAATTCATTTTACGCCAAAATAACATTTATGGATGAATCTCAAAGAAATGTCCAGGTCAAAATATACCACCCTAAAACACAATAACAATATTATTAACATTTAGAATGTTACTTTCCATCTACTGTTAAACTGTATAAAAATTTTTTAATAAAAAATAAAAAACTATAAAACAAAACATTAGCCATAAAGTAATTCATAGGTGAATATGTGAAAGAAATGTCCAGGCCAAATTTCAACAGCAAAAAAAGAAAAAAGTAAGAAAACATATTAAAAAACATATTTTGAAATGAGTTATATTGATATTAAAACACAAAGTAATAAATGTTATTAATATTACAAATAAGTATTACTATTAATTATACAATCTCATCTAAAACTGTATGAATAAAATACGTTAGTGACCATAACAACATGTATGGGTAAATCTCAGAAAGAAATGTCCATTTGTCCAATGTCAAATTTCACCCCACAATGTAATATTAATAATATTCCTTCCTATCTAAAATAAATACAAATAAAAATGTTGATACAAATAAATCATTGTACATAATACGTTAATAGATCTTTGGAAGCTATGTCCAGGTAAAAAAAAAGCTAATATATTTTGTAATAGAATGTATTAATTCTATTAATAAAATGTCTAATATTACACAAATATAATATTATTAATGTTGTTATACAAAAAATGTTAAAGTGCCCCGGTCTCTCTAAACCCCTCCTTCCTCTGCTCTGATTGGTCAGCCAGCCCAGTCTGTTGTAACTGGTCTACTGCTTACAACAGGTGTCGGAAACAAAACGGCCATTACCATATCTAAATTTCAGCTCTGGAGGTTTCCTCAGCGCTTGATACACAGTGGCGACTAACAGTAACGATGGCGTCGGTTTTACAGCATCAATTCCAGCGCTAGTCCTCCTTTGGAAGTACATGTAAAGTGGATTCGGCAGCGCAGAAAACATCATCTTCTCAACATGTCGACAACACGACATGTTGCTTCTCAGCTACCAATGAAGTACCAATGAAGACCACAGGCTGGCATTATGCAAATTTGTTACAAACCTAGGTAGATGTGTTGCAGAAGTGAGGAAGTGAGAAGTGGATTTGCTGACAACTCGTTTCGGCAGTTCAGAATCGATTCTTTCTTTTAGAAGACAATTTGTCGTGCACTTTGATCTTTACAACTTTGTAGACCTTTTATATTCACAAACAGATATGTTACACACTGCACGTAAGTAGGCCTGTCGCGATAATTAAATAACCGTCTGATCGCAGTTATTTGATCTAACCGCGGTTGTAATTATTGCGCTATTTTATAGGTCTACGGCACAAGGTGGAGTTATAGACCAAAAGTGCACTATATTCAAAGTCATCTGAAGGCTTATGTGAGTGACAGAAGAATATTTACATCGTTAAATTAAAGTTGACGGAAACTTGTCTTCCCTCTGCTGCGGCTGTAAATCATTCTCAGTTCAGCATTCAAACAACGCGTCCTGTTCTGTTACGACCGTTAGCAGCAAGGTAAAGATCACTCCAAGATGATATATTCCCATTATAATACTTGATATGTAGATAAAGTGTTTTGGATTAGCATAAAATGACTTGATCTTGTAGGAGTTTATTGCTGTTTCTGTAAGATCACACAACACCAGGATTATGAATTAACATCAAACGCACAATAACTGAAATTTAAAACTGTGGAGAAACAAATGATCAATAAACTGTTGGACAGATATACACTAGTGCATTTGTGCGCTCAGCATTTCTCTTTGTGCCGTGAACTTTTTAATGCGCACTTGCGCAGCGCTGCGCACTGTGACTCTATGTTGCTTTAAGCGCATAATTCTGCACCCGGAATGTGCATAAGCGGTTTGTGCCGCTCTGTTTTGAAGCGTTTCATATTATCACGTTTTTGCGCACTGAAAGATTATTAAAAGCCTATCTTGTTCTGTCGTATCTATGATATCTTGTTGCCCCATTAAAAAGTTGCACAATACATTTAAAAAAAGAGCATCTTTTAATTTTATATGATTTGTGTATATAATTTTTTACATTCATATATAAATATATATAATAAAATAAATTGTTGAATCATACATGGATGTATTTTATAATACAAATAGTAATTTATAATTTGTTTTTATTATCATGTTTAGATTTTATAAAATTACTCTGCACCAAATATTTTTTCAATAATTACTTTTTGCTGCTGAATTATATTTCATTATTTAAAAAAAAATGGTCAGAGTTTATGATTATATAGTTTTATTAATTTTCCTCTATAGTGTGTAGTGTGTATTTAGTGGATATTAGTGGATTTCAGTTAACAAATAAAAAAGTGACCATTAGTTCATACTATATGTAAATGATAAATTTTATGGCCTTTTTTGTGATTGGCCAGTCTGTTGTGTTTATTTCAGTTATTTACTTGAATAAATTACTTTAATATTCAAAGGTGTTAACTGTAATTATACGCCAAAAAATGATAACTTACAAAGGATTAAATTTATCACAATTAATGACAAAGCCCTAAAACAGACAATAAATTGCCATAATCGTCAAAGCCGTAAATACTGGCAATTAATCGGCATAACCGCCATTATTTTTTAAACAATTAATCGTCAGCCAAATGTTATGTTATAATCGTGACAGCCCTACATGTAAGGTAATATTCAAAAAAGCATAATGGGGCCCTTTAATGGCCCTAAAACATCCTTCTTATTTTTTTCTCAAACATTTCTTCCCCCTCCACTACTCACAGAGAAGTCCCTCTTCGGCGTCAATCTTTTGGGGAAGTGGTTGAACGCGTAGGGCTTGGTGCACACCGGGTACCGGTTGCGGTGGATCTTGTAGAACAGGTGTGCCGATTTATCCAGCCGGTAGTCGCAGATGTAAACGTCCTGTTCCTTTACCCCTTTCGGACGACCTGAATCCATTAGCAAGAGAAACAGTCATTAGCATGCAAAGAGTATGGTGATTTTAGCATGAGACATCTGGTTCAGTACATTTCTTGGATCTTACAGTTGATTAATGTAAAATGGTTGTATGTGTGAACGTCTCACCCTTGCAGTAAGTATACAGGTCCAACACACAGCACATCCCCACCACTGCCTCCAGTGGTATAATCTCATAGAGAGGCACTCGGAACAACTCGTTATGATAGAAGCGACGGGAAGGAGAGTGGTGTGTTTCATGGGGACGGAAATAGTGATGACCAAAGGCAAACCGTTCACCTCTACAGAAAGAGAAAGAGAGTCCAGATCACATTTAACATCTTTGCTTCTGTTAATTCATGTCTGTCACAAGCACGGATGACGAGATTGCATGGAGGACGACATGATTCAAACAATCCTACCTTTATAACCAGAAGCAAATGACAGGATGATAAGAATGTTGTTCAAGCCTTACCCTAACCTGAACAACGATCTTATCATCCTGTCTCCTCTGTTTGGATGTTGTTCCAGGGCCAAATGGGATGTCAATGCTTAGTTCTGAATCAAGAGTCCAATAAAGAACTGAATCAGAACGTTTTCAAAAGTAGGAGTGTGGGAAATCTCACTTTTCATTTTTCCAGAGCTTCTCGATACGGAAGATGTCCAGTTTGTCTCTGTTGATATGAGACAGGAGGCGGTATGATTGACGCACCGGCTGGCCTTCTTGTGTGCGTCTGCTGTCCCGCATGAGGTACACACAGTCACCTGCAACAGCCACACATCAATATAAATACATATATTTTACGCTTACAAATATTAAATCCAGACAGAACATAATTTCAACACATTTGAACCAAAATAGTATGATATACACTATTGTTGGAGTCTATAAAATTTAAATGTTTTTGAAATGAAGTCTCTAATGCTCACCAAGGCTGCATTTATTTGATCAAAAATACAGTAAAAACATAAATATTGTGAAATATTATTACAATTTAAAAGAGCCGATTTCTAATTTGAATAAATATTAAATTAAATTTATTCCAGTGATGCGGCAATTACTCCAGTGCAACCTGATCCTTCAGAATTAATGTTGAAAAATTTATGTTTTTTCAGGATTCTTTGATGAATAGAAAGTTCAAAAGAACAGCATTTATTTGAAATGTCTTTATTGTCACTTTCGATCAATTTAATGTCCCCGTTGAATAAAAGTATTAATTTCTTTTTAAAATATAATACTGTTCAAACTTTTGAACAGTAGCGTAGATTTCATGTCATAAAAACACACATGCACGTACCCTGATGCAATAGTAAGTCATCACGCAGCAGGCATATATAATAGATGGATCCTGATTGGGCGTAGCTGGGTTGGGGCACCATTGGGACCTCCTGTTGCAGCAATGACAGGAAATGCATACAAGACAAATAAAAACCCTTTCAGAACTTCCTGAATGACAGAAGAGATCTTAATCTTGAAGTGACCTTTAAAATGTTGTGATAAGAGAGCATATGGCCGTTCTGAACACAGTCAGAGAGGAAGAATGAATTGTAAGGTTACACAGACTGAAAGGTCACATACGCTATCCACCGGACGAGGGTCACACTGCTCACAGAGATAGTGCTCCACATCTGCCTCCAAACGCATGCAATCACAGTGCTGCCACACCTGACAGACAGAAACACAGAACATATATATTATCTACACTTCTCCCAATTACAGATGCTTTAAAATCAATACACAACACATTACATGAATAATGAATAATGAAATAGCCTACAGTTGTTACTGTACTCCTTTTTTGGTAATTAAAATAAAGTTTAAATAAAATTTAAGAAAAAAAAAAGTAATGTTTCCAAACTTTTGACAGGTTTTTGAAAGAAATCTTTTGTAACATTATAAATGTCTTCACTGTCACTTTTGACCAATTTAATGCATCGTTGATGAATAAAAGTATTAATTTCTGTTTGAATGGTCTCATAGTTTCCACAAAAATGTTAAGCAGCAAAAACAATGATAATAATTATAAAAGCAAATCATCATATTAGAATGATTTCTGAAGGATCATGTGACACTGAAGACTGGAGTAATGATGCTGAAAATTCAGCTTTGCCATCACAGGAATAAATTACATTTTAAAATGTATTAAAATAGAAAACTATTTTAAATTGTAATTATATTGTTCCTGCATTTTTTGATTAAATAAATGCAGCCTTGGTGCCTTAGTTAACTACATTAGTTAACATGAACTAATAATGAACTGCATTTATAAAGCATTTATTTATCTTTGTTAAAGTTAATTTCAACATTTACTAATACTTTATTAAAGTCTTGTTAACATTAGTTAATGCAGTGAACTAACATGAACAAACCATGAATAGCTGTATTTTTATTAACTAACATTAACAAAGATTAACAAATACAGTAACAAATGTATTGTTCATGGTTAGTTCATGTTAGTTAATACATTAAGTAATGTTAACTAATGAAACCTTATTGTAAAGTGTTTTGACAGGTACTGTAAATCAAAAAATGTGTATCTTTGCAACTAGAAGAAATAAATAAGTTTAGGGTAAAGTACTAAAACTGAAATAAAAATATAGCTAAATATAAATATAAAAAAACACTAATGAAAATAACAAAAGCACATAACAAAATTACTAAAACTTAAACTAAACTGGAAATATAAAAGCCAACTCAAAATATTAATAAATACTGTATGGTATATAAATTATATTAAAATAAAATAACACTGATATTAGAATATTTTGCCCAATAGAAAACAACTTGTCTGCCTGTCTACACAACATGGTGGTGTTTGCCTGTGCAAAATTGACTGTGGTAATGTTGTAAGGTGCTAGGGTGTTGTAGGTGGTTGCCATGGTGTTGCTAAAGTGTTCTGAATAGTATTTAGGGTATTGCTATGTAGTTGGTAGGGTGTTGCTAAGATGTTCTTAGTGGTATTTAGTGCGTTGCTATGCCAGAGGTAGGTTGTTGGTGGTTGTCAGGGTGTTGCTAAGGTGGTCTGTGTGGTATTTAGGGTGCTGCTATGCAGTTTGTATGGTGTTTATGTTGCTATGACAGTGCTAAGTCGTTGCTTACTGTGACAAGTTAAAAGATTCTACTCCCAAGTCTCTATGATATTCAGGTCCCTAGATATGGCATCTGGTCACTACTCGCCAATTTTACAGTCTACCAGGTGAAAATCTTTAGTTTGATTTTTTTTTTTAAGTAATAGCACAGCTCTCATCAAGTCGAATAATTTGAGGTATCATTCATGACCATATAAATCATGTAGCACAAATGGCGTGGGATGAGTTGCAAACAAAATTTTAATATTAATGTTTAGGGTTTTGTGTAATCCCTATTAAGTATGAGCACATACCATGCATTTCTCACACTGGATCATGAGTCCTTCGTCCTTGTACATGCCACAGATGCAGCGAATCACATCATCGTCTTTGTCATGGCTGCCCCCTCCGTCATGGTGATGGTGGGCGTGGTCTCTCTCCAGCGAATCAGAGCTGTCGGCCTCACTAGCCGTCTCACCCACAATCTCATCAATCTGGACAGCAGCTTCATGACGCGCACCATAGTACGCCTTCCGCAGCCGGCACACGTCACGGCCTACAGCAGACTTCCGGCCATAATATTTCTGTTGAGATTAAGAATAATAAAGAGATGAAGAATAAGCCAGAAAAGAAAGTGTTTTCTACGTGCACAATCAACATGCATACATTCATCATCATCTTATACTATTTCTTTATTTTATTTTTTTATTTCTTTATTTAAAAAAAAAAAAAAAATGTATGAGTGCACCTTACAACTCATTTGTCCAAATAACTTATTTATTCATTATACTTGAATAGTACTTATAAAAATTACAATGATTTTATTAATTATAATTATTTGCATTATCATTCATTATAATTATATCAAAATTATTTACATTATAGATTACTATAATCATATTTGTGAGTAAGAGGAGAGCCTGAGAAGTGTGACTTACCTCAGCATTGCGAAACACTTTGAGCATGTCCGCATCAAATGCCTCAACGGTTTTGTAGTGTCCAGTGAGGATCTGCTTCTCTATGGTACTGAGATCTAGTGGATCGGTGACCTTCTCATAGTACTGTATGTTTCTGTAGACACACATGAACACAGTATAAAAAGTATTGCCATGAAAGATGATAACGTTATAGTGACCGTAACACACATCTTAAAACTGTTCTCACTGCAGTTATTAATGCATCAGACTGTCATAAGAACCATATCTGCAGGTCTCTGACAACCAAGGCTGTGTTCAGACAGTCCAAATCCGTTTTTTTGTGCATATCCTATTGGAATCCGATCATACTTAGCAAGTGTGAACGGCAAAAAACCCCAAAAACACTACATTCATATGTGGTTTGAAATTTCTGGAAATCTGTTTCAGTCTAACTGCTCTAATTGGATTTTGTATGTTTACGTAAAACGCAAACATGTCAGACGTTGTTATAGGAAACATGCTGAAAGTCGCTGCAGAAACAAGGTTGTGTTGTTACAAGCAGAAAATTGAGCAGAAAATTACAATATAATGGAGACATGTTTTGGACCGTTGGAGACTCCTACATTTCTGCCGTTGCCTCATAAGACGCAGTACTCCAGCGCGGTGGCTACATATTGTCATGCTGTAAATTAGACAACATCTGTATTGCAAACCCCTCCATGTTGCTGTTGTTGTTTTTGGAGTATGCCTACCAACTAGGGATGTCAAATTACACAAATTCCCATGATCGATCGCCGTATAAATTAAGGATCGATTAATCGTTAGCCTTAATACTGCAATAAAAGAATACTACAGCAGTGGCTTATGGCCAACAGCATGACAGGGTGTGCAAATGCTGCTCAAAACACCATGTTCCTCACCACATGAATGAGAAGGGTTTTTAATCTAAATAAAGGGCTAGTAGGATTGTAAAATGAGTCCATGTGATTGATCATTTAATTAAATTACTTATTTAATAATCAAATAGGCTATAACGACTAATACAACTTGACACCAACGCCGCCTCAGATCTGTTATTCAGAATGTGTGGACGCACTCTTCCTGGAACAATGCGCTGAACACCGCAACTAAACCCAATGAATTCACAACGATTTATTAAAATAGTGTTCTCATTGGTGTTATGTAATATGACAGTCCCAATCATAGTCATTAGTTGTGCATTGCTGTTGGAGCTGCATGCGCTGAAGTTGATCGCTGGCACGCTTTACTACTGCTCTAATTCTTAATATATATATATATATATATATATATATATATATATATATATATATATATATATATATATATATATATATATATATATATATATATATATGTGAGAAAACAGCAGTTAAGCAGGCATCTGATAAAAGCGATGAGGATGTTTGCACGAGCTCTGCAATTTGGCAGTTAAATCATGTCATATTTATTTATATACCACTTTATACAATTTATTGCTTTAAAGCAAGCAGATTTACCATTTTAAACATGAAAAACAGTGCAAGTGTCTCTTTCAAGTAGAATTACAACTTCAATTTCTACTATAAAAAGGCTTTCCAGTTTTCATGCTTTTACTTGTGACATCTGACCTCAACAAACTGAACAGAAGAAATGAACCGGAGCAGATTTCCACATCAAAGAAGGCGAAGCCTCAGAGCACACCTATTACACCATCGCCACGGACCAATGGTAGTACGAATGTGTTTACCAACCGAAGCAAACTTTTCCAAAAAGTTCACTTTGGCAAGCTGTTTCGAAGTTCATTTTGGCCTGATTTTGTTCGAAATGACGTCACACCAGTTTGTTCTTCGATTTCGCTTGAAGTATATCGGGGGCTTAGACCTCTATAGACCCTTTAACTGTACCAAATAGCTAAAAAGTACATATTTATGTTGTAAAAAAATTATCTGTACTAAGAACATAATATTAATCTCACCTCTTCCTAGAAGGCAGGTTAAGCAGCGGAGCAGCAAGGGTCTGACCAGATGAATCTTCAAAGTACAAAAAAGCAATTGATTATGTGAGAGTGTATGTCATAAGCAGTGTGTGTATTTGCAAACAAGTCTCATGACACTGAAGCAATAAAACAAAAATGCACTAAGATTAAACTGAAACTAGATTCAACATTCTAGATTAAATCAAAAGCAAAGCTTTTTGCAGAATCGCATACCTTACTAATTGAATTTTTCATAACTAAATCATTTAAAATGAGATTTCCATCACAACAAACTGAGAAACTACTGATGTGAAATGCATGTCGAACTCAAAGTATAACTCCATTATGCCACGATTTCTACTTTGGTTCATTAAAGGGACTGCCAACAGTTTATGTGTGAATGAATTAGTGTCTGTTTACCCTTGTAGCTTGTGATCATGTCACAGATCTCTTTGAAGATGTGCGCCAGGCGTGCAGTGCGTGTAACTTCCGTGTTCTCCTCGGCTGCTGCAAGTCTGCGTGTGCGCACAGAGCGTGACGTCTGCAGCGCTGAGAACTGAGTCAGAAATACATCTGTAAAGAAGGAAGGAACAATGATAATCATGCTAATCAACATCAAAGGAGTTAGTCATTTGATATGCATATTATTCACTTGTGCGCATGCCCACACACCTGACTTGATGTTGCCGTCATCGCGGATGACTCCTCCCCAGCGTGTGTAAAGAGACAGGCTGCTGTTCTCCCTCTCCCGCTCTCTCTCTCCCTCTCGCTTCAGAAGTTCCTGTTTATCCCGCATCTTCTCCCAATTCCGCAGCAGGAACACTCGATGTTTTAGCACAAAGTTCCTGAATTAAACAAGAAATCAGTGGAGGATGTCTGGGCCTTTACTATGAGAGATTAGGCAATTAAACTAAATAAATTAAAAACGAATAAAAATGACAAAAGCACATAACAAAATCACTAAAACAAACTAAACAGAAAATAAAAAAATAAAAGCTATATAAATAATTCTAAAATAACTAAATTACTGTTTTTGGTACAAAAACATCAATGCATTAGACTTGCAAAATACGACCCTTTAAAACCAGCCACCCAGAAATTAAAAAGTGTGTACCTCTCTCTGTTTGACATGGGCTTCATTAAAAGGTGCTGGTAAAACTTGCTGCTGTCACTGGACTCTTCCTCCTTAGGTCAAACAGAAAAAATATAGTTTTGTCTAAGGACTATACTGTACTAGTAGCTATTGCAGCCAATAGTAGTGCATCATTATTGAATGAACTCATACCCGCTTCTTCAGTGAGTGTTTGGACTTCCGTTTCTCTTTCAGTCTCCCAAGCCTTCGGACTCCACCCCCTGATCCGCCCCCTTTCGCAGGCAGCCCATTGATTCGCTGGCTCTTACCGCCAATGATGCCACGGCAACACTCTGAGCCACACATGCAGACTTGCTGCATAGCAACAAGAGCAGAGAAACATTATCATTCGGCAAGCAAGAAACAAATGTGGTTCAATTCACTAGCAAGCGCAAATACACATATCAAAATAAGTATATAAAAAATGTGAGATTTAAATAAATGAAAATAAGATTCTGCTTAAAAGTAAATAAATGTAAACAGTCTGAGGTGACATGTCCACAACACTGTTTTTCAACCTCATTAATGTGAAATAAATAAATACAAATTATAAAAGCTTGCAAAAAATAAAGGTAACACTTTACTTAAAGCCTATATATAGTACATTATAAAAGTATTTTTTATACATTAATTATGCCTTGTAATGCATTGTATGAATAACTGTAACCATAGTTATAATATATTATAATACTTGTTACGCCTTTAGACAGTATAATGCATTAAAACACATGACAAATTACCAATTTCATATGTAACAAGGAATCTGCAAATATTATAATGCATTTTAAATACATTATGAAGAATACCTTCATAATGCATCATATATATACACTATATTGCCAAAAGTATTAGGACACCCCCTTTAAATCATTGAATTCAGGTGTTCCATTCACTTCCATGGCCACAGGTGTATAAAATCTAGCACCTAGGCATGCAGACTGCTTCTACAAACATTTGTGAAAGAATGGGTCGCTCTCAGGAGCTCAGTGAATTCAAGTGTGGTACCGTGATAGGCTGCCACCTGTGCAATAAGTCCATTCATGAAATTTCCTCACTACTAAATATTCCACAGTCAACTGTTAGTGGTATTATAACAAAGTGGAAGCAATTGGGAACAACAGCAACTCAGCCACAAAGTGGTAGGCCACATAAAATCACAGAGCGGGGTCAGCGCACGCTGAGGCGCACAGTGCGCATAAGTCACCAACTTTCTGCAGAGTCAATAGCTACAGACCTCCAAACTTTGTGTGGCCTTCAGGATAGCTCAAGAACAGTGTGTAGAGAGCTTCATGGAATGGGTTTCCATGGCCAAGCAGCTGCATCCAAGCCTTACATCACCAAGTGCAATGCAAAGCGTCGGATGCAGTGGTGTACACGACACTGTGTATGTTAGGGATGGGAATTTTTGTCAATTTCTCATTTCGATCATCGATAGGTCTCAAAAAACGAGTACTCGAGTTTGGGGCAGATAGGACATTGTATGCCTGAGTTACAACAACTTCCTGTTTCGTGGCGTCAATCGCATACATTAGCACTTAGCCACGTGTTTAATGTGTTTCTAGCATGTTTGCTACTTCATGGCATATTTAAATGAGTTTCTGGGAGTGAATTATAGTGTAAAGCATGCCATTTCCTGTTTCCAGCAGGTGGCGCTATGACTAACTGAATATTTGCATGTAGATGTGTTCAGGACAGGACTCTTATCAAACATGTGAAGTTTGGGCCAGATCGGACATTGTATGCCTGAGTTAAAACAGATTCCTCTTTCATGGCGAAACATCAGATTTTGTCAGGCCGTGACGGACATGCCCTTCAGCAAAAACTAAAGATCTTCACAATTTAACATCACCAAGACCTTAAGATTAGACTGACCTAATATGATGTTGTTCTGGTTGAATCTCAATGAGGAGTTAATCACAGTGTAAAGCATGACATTTCCTGTTGCCTGCAGGTGGCGCTATGACTGTAACTGAATATTGGCGTGTAGATGCCTTCAGGTCCGCACTATTATCAAACATATGAAGTTTGGGGCAGATCGGACATTGTATGCCCGAGTTACAACAACTTCCTGTTTCATGGCGAAACATCGAACTTTGTCAGCCCGCCACGGACACGCCCTCCAGGGAAAACACAAGATCTTCGCAATTTAACGTCGCAAAGGCCTTTAGATTAGACTGTGCAAATATGATGATGTTCTGATTAAATCTCTAGGAGGAGTTAGTTAAAGTACGTCTGGAAAAGGCTAAATTTGCAACAATTTTGCAAAGAATATTAAAAATATATCACTTCCTGTTGGTTTTCAGATTTCGTACCAGGAGACTTTTTTGTAGGCATTGGGCTGTTACATGTGTGTACCGAATTTCAAACCTGTACGTGAAACGTAGCGGGAGGGGCACTTCGTTGAAATATTGTAGGTGGCGCTATCGAGCCATTTTGCCACACCTAATTCTGAAACCCATAACAGACGTAAATTTTCTCCACTTCTGACACGTGTGCAAAGTTTTGTGAGTTTTCGAGCGTGTTTAGGCCCCCAAAAAAGCGATTCATTTGGGAGAATAATAATAATAATAATAATAATAATAATAATAAACAGAGCAATTCCAATAGGGTCCTCACACCATCGGTGCTCGGGCCCTAATAATATCGGGCATTGTATTTGAGCTGAAACTATGAATAAACACCACCCTGCAGAGCTTTGCTAGCGGGTTAATAAACTCAACCAAACGCATCCTATATGAGATTAAGAATATATGTACTTATTACAACTTAGGTACATCAGCACAAAAGGACGTGAATGTGCACGTGAACTTGGCCGTGCTAGTTTTTACAGGCTATGGTTTAAAAGGGAAACTCACATTTTGAATGCGCTCTTCCTTTAACAATCGTGTTCTCATTATAATGCTATACGACAGACTGGCTCTGCACATCTTGCACTTAATTTTATTTTTCATGATCAAAGTGATTACAGACATCACTGCGCGTTTTCGAATACATAATGAGAAACAACTTTAAATAAAACATAGGTCTACTGTTAAAAAACACGAGAACAAAATACCACTGCTGCGTTATTAATATCATCAAAGATTTTGAAAAATAAATAATATAACCGTCTATAATATAAAGAATATAACCGTCTCAAATAACCCAGAGTCGATAATGTCGGGCATTGCATTTGAGCTGAAACTGAAGAGAATGAAAACTAGTCGGTAACGGCGGCGCTTTGCTAGCTGGTTAATAAACTCAACCAAACGCGTCCTATATGACATTAATCAGATATAGACAACATAAAAGTAATCTTACAACTTGCATCTGCACAAAAGGACGCGGATGCGCACATGAACTTCACCGCGCTAGTCTGATGTAACTCTCGTTGTGGATTTCCTTTAACAGCGCGCTGATACACAAGGAACTAAAGCACAGAGAATTTACAACATTCTATCACAATCTTGTTTTCATTATAATGCTATGTATATGACAGATTGGCGCTGCACATCTTGCACTTCATGATCACAATGATTCCAGGCTTCACTGCAGCGCGCGCTTCAGTTTTACTTTATTTCGCCGGTCTGGAAGGCGTGCTGTCTAACTAACCAATCAGACCTCAGTTACCGCCCAAAATGCCGAAATAACCAATCAGAAAAATAGACAAATGTTGCCCATCCCTAGTGTATGTGTATGTATATGTATATATATATATATATATATATATATATATATATATATATATATATATATATACATGTATATGTATGTATGTATGTATGTATGTATATATATATATATATATATATATACACACTCACCTAAAGGATTATTAGGAACACCATACTAATACTGTGTTTGACCCCCTTTCGCCTTCAGAACTGCCTTAATTCTACGTGGCATTGATTCAACAAGGTGCTGAAAGCATTCTTTAGAAATGTTGGCCCATATTGATAGGATAGCATCTTGCAGTTGATGGGAGATTTGTGGGATGCACATCCAGGGCACGAAGCTCCCGTTCCACCACATCCCAAAGATGCTCTATTGGGTTGAGATCTGGTGACTGTGGGGGCCATTTTAGTACAGTGAACTCATTGTCATGTTCAAGAAACCAATTTGAAATGATTCGAGCTTTGTGACATGGTGCATTATCCTGCTGGAAGTAGCCATCAGAGGATGGGTACATGGTGGTCATAAAGGGATGGACATGGTCAGAAACAATGCTCAGGTAGGCCGTGGCATTTAAACGATGCCCAATTGGCACTAAGGGGCCTAAAGTGTGCCAAGAAAACATCCCCCACACCATTACACCACCACCACCAGCCTGCACAGTGGTAACAAGGCATGATGGATCCATGTTCTCATTCTGTTTACACCAAATTCTGACTCTACCATCTGAATGTCTCAACAGAAATCGAGACTCATCAGACCAGGCAACATTTTTCCAGTCTTCAACTGTCCAATTTTGGTGAGCTCGTGCAAATTGTAGCCTCTTTTTCCTATTTGTAGTAGAGATGAGTGGTACCCGGTGGGGTCTTCTGCTGTTGTAGCCCATCCGCCTCAAGGTTGTGCGTGTTGTGGCTTCACAAATGCTTTGCTGCATACCTCGGTTGTAACGAGTGGTTATTTCAGTCAAAGTTGCTCTTCTATCAGTCGGCCCATTCTCCTCTGACCTCTAGCATCAACAAGGCATTTTCGCCCACAGGACTGCCGCATACTGGATGTTTTTCCCTTTTTACACCATTCTTTGTAAACTCTAGAAATGGTTGTGCGTGAAAATCCCAGTAACTGAGCAGATTGTGAAATACTCAGACCGGCCCGTCTGGCACCAACAACCATGCCACGCTCAAAATTGCTTAAATCATCTTTCTTTTCCATTCTGACATTCAGTTTGGAGTTCAGGAGATTGTCTTGACCAGGACCACACCCCTAAATGCATTGAAGCAACTGCCATGTGATTGGTTGATTAGATAATTGCATTAATGAGAAATTGAACAGGTGTTCCTAATAATCCTTTAGGTGAGTGTATATATATATAAATATATATATATATATAATATAATATAATATAAGGTTTTAAGTAAAACGTTATATATATACCAAAATGTGTAAAGTACTATATATAATGTTATTTGGAGTCCCAACCCTTCTAGATCCTGTGGCTGGAATAATCAGGTGGCTGTGAGTGACTGAATCAGCACCAGCGATCTGGATGAATTAAGTACAAGCATCCGCTACAAAACACAGCTGCGTGTTCATGTGTATGTACATGCTTCAGACAGGCATGTTCCTGACATGCGGGATCCGGGTGACTGCAACTCTTCTAACATACCTGTTCTTCCGTGTTGAAGGAGTGGAAGTTGTAGTCATATGTCAGTTCTGTTCCACTGTTGATGTCTTTCAGTGCAAAAAGACCAATACGGTATACTCCATTTACCGACCTAAGAGAAAGACAAACAGATTCATGATTTAAACTCAACGTTCAACCTAAGTCACGATTCTAAAGCAATTATGAAACGGATTGTTACAGCTCTAATAGTCTGATCGGACAAGCAATGTTCAGCTTTTTGAGATAATAATATTTTTTATATATACACTTTACAATTCAAAAGTTTGGGGTCAGTAAATTTTTTTTTTATGTTTTTGAAAAAAGTATCATATGCTCACAGAGGCTGTATTAAAAATACAGTCAAAATTGGAATATTATGGAATATTCTTTCAATTTAAAATAACCATTTACTATTATAATACATTTTAAGATGTAATTTATTCCTGTGATGGTAACGCTACATTTTCAGCATCATTACTCCAGAAATCATTCTAATATGCTGATTTGCTGCTTAAGAAACACTTCTTATTGTTATCAATGTTGAAAAAAGTTGTGCTGCTTAATATTTTTGGAAATTTTAATACACTTCTAATGAATATGAATTTCAAAAGAACAGCATTTATCTGATTACTTTTATCTTTACTTATCATTACTTTTGATCAATTTATTGCACTCTTGCTGAATAAAACTAATAATTTATTTCTAAACTTTTGAACATTGTTAAAAGCCTTCTTTGTCTTACTGCTTTAATATATTGTAGCTACATTGAGTCTGAGTGTCGATCTTTGAAATGAAATGAACTCAAGCCATCAGCATGTCAAGCAACATCAAGCATTGTGGACTTGATATTGAAAAACTAAGCTGAGTTGTACAGTATGCAATAAGGTAGAATGAGGCCATTTTGGCACAGATGTGGGTGTGTGTGCACTCTAACAGCTAACCACTGGGCAGCACAGCTGTGTCCCCCACCCTAAAACACAAGCTTCAGATAATCGTTCTTGTGTGACAAGATGGATGATCTGCCACCATTCAGCCTACAAGCACAGTTTTTAATGTGTGTATGTGTGCGTGAAAGAGAAAAAACATAGACAGAGCGAGAGATGGAAGAGATAACATTTTTCTATGGACCGACGTGTCTGTAATTGTGTTACGGTACCAAACAGATGTCGGCCACTGACCTGGATCTAGAGTTCACGATCACGTTGCTAATATATAATCCTTTAGATTTCAAGTAATTACACTAATTTATTATGAAACAACAGTTTCAACACCTTCTGTAAAAGAGAAAAATGTGACCTTTCGCTTTAATTTTTCAACATGACCACGGCTTGTTCATAATACAGCATTTTTTAGAGGGTAAAGTCACTGCTTACTCAGTACTTGTGGTTGTCCACGTCCCCACTGACTCACCGTTAAAAATGACCTTTCTGTTTCTGAACTCATCATAAGCTGATGGGATTTTATTGCCGTACTTCATCAGTGACTCATCAACGGTCTCGTTTCACTCACCATTTCTGCATCTCACAGTTGGGCTCGCAGCTGTGGTTGACAAAGCGAGCCTCGTTGCCCATGCGGTAGCTGTCGATGACCATGCCACTGTCCAAGTTCAGACAGTAGTGGCCGCTGTGGGAGAAGTACTGCTCCATCATGCGACTCCTAAACATGAAAGAGACTTGCTGAATGTATGATAAAATTACCCAAAACAGTAAACTGTAAAGTAAATAAAGTAGTGCTGTCAATCGATTAAAAAAATATCAACTGGATTAATCACACATTTTTAATTAATCGCAATTAAAAACACTTACGATTCTATACGTTTTTAATATATTTTAGAATGTAATAATTTCTACAATGTCTTCACGCTTGAATGGTTTAAAAGCATTTGAATGAAGATGAGTGTGATCATATAATGTAACGCAAGGATGACTGAAAAATGGATGCTGCGTTAATTGCGTAATATTTTTAACACGTTAAACTGGAAAAAATTTACGTTGACAGCACTTAAATAAAGTAAAACTACTAAAATAAATAAATAAAAATAACACAAAACATTTTTATTAGGACACCTGGTTAGGACACACATGGTTTTTAGATAGCATTTGAGCATTGCAAATTGTAGCATGTTCAAACTAGATGAGGTCTGTGTCTCGTTTTTATTGTTTAAAGCAAGAAATTTGGCTAACCTGAACTCATGTTCACTGACCACCTCTCCCAAGTATTCAATGATGAATTGGCCAGAACGTAGGGGCTGCTTGGTGCGGATCCCCCAGCCCTTCCCCTCAGCTCGGAAGCGCTCAAGGCACTGCACCCACTCATGCTTCTGGATATGCTGGTTATCACACTGATCACTACACGGACATGTACTTGGAGAACACTCAGCAAAGATCATCCTGAGACCGACAGAGATGAGAAACCAATGAGAACCACGTTATGAACTACAACTGTACTAATGAGTAAGCAGAGATAATGATGCAAGCCTTTAAGTATTACGTATTTAATTGCCCTGTTACCTGTTTAGACAGTCGTCCTGACAGCCCTTCTCGCAGTCTTCAGGCGCCCTGCAGTTGCAAGTAGTGGCTTCATAGCCAGAAAGAGGCTTCACATCCACATAGACATCTAATAGAAACAATATTAATGCGTTACTCTTAATCATCTGCAAACATGCATGCAAAACACAATACAAAAACGAGAGCAGTGCATCTCAGAAATGCAAGGTCAGAAATGCATGACCCAGTGATCAAAAAAATCAGAAAGTCCTTACTGGATCTGATCTTCTTATAGAGAGGCACATCAGGTCTCTTGTGGAGCTACAAAGAACAAAGATGCATATTTTATTAGAAAGATTTTTGCAAGCAAACTGCTAAAAAATCTATTTAAATATTAAAAAATATCCTGAATTAGGTTTATTTTTTTAACCCTGTTGGCAAATAATTTTTCATAGACCTCACTAAATTGTATTAGATTTATGCTTACAACAAGAAAATAAAAGATCTGCCAGTGGGGAAAGAAAAATTTAATTTTCTTTAATCTTACAAGTGAATGTATCTTGTTGTAAGGATGTTTATTGGAAGCCAAGACCAAAATACTGATTAATAAAATGTTTTTTGCAGCGAAAAACGTAAATGACAAATGCAGATGTCAACTCAGGGAAAGATGTGGTTTTAAGGAGCTACCTGATCATGTTTCCAAAGCCACAGGATGTCGTAAGGCAGCTGGAAATCAATGCGTTTCTGTCTCAAGTATTTCCCTGGACAAACACCAAAGAAAAATTGTAGTTATTAATTCAGTCGCTTTGTCCTTTAAATTTAGGTTGTCCCATTCTAATATTGAATCAACAAATCATCTCATAACCTCATAATCAGCCTGATTGCCCATGAGGCCATACATAAAAAACTGGTTAGGAATGACGATGAAAGCGGTATACCAATACAAGTCCACGAGCTTATTTGTTTAAATAATAGTTCTTTAAAATTGTTATGTCGAAACTCCAAAATCCAACTGTCAACTAAACTGCAATCAAATATTGAGCTAAACTAAGTGATGCATGTCAAAATGATGCATGCTAAGCAAAAAGGAAAAACTCACCAACATGAATGGGAGCAGGTAGAAGGCCATACTCATGTTCACCTGGAGTGTATTCGAACTTCTCCTTCTTTAGCTGTAGCAGCTGACTGCGAGGACTGATGGGGAAATGCAGAAAGGTTATGTTTATTTACCTGGGATATGAATGTTAGATAATAAAACGGGTTTGCTGAGCATGTTCACCCTTACTCATCAGTCTTGTACACATCAGAGTAAAGCCCCGCCTTTTGAAACTTCTTTTTGGGTGGTCTAGCAACTCTCTTCTCCCGTTGAGTGGTTACTGATGGGTTTGGGGCTTGTTCCACAGAAGTAGGGACTGTGCGCTCTGGGGAGGACTGGCTATCAGGTTTTCCCTCCAGTGCACTGCAGATAAAAACCAATCATTTATTATGAGATTAAGAAAATTTTGACCATGACATGGAGCCAGAGACATTTGTAATGAAAGTAGATAGGTAAATTTTTTATTTCATGCTGATTTTAAACACATTAAAGGGGTCATGAATTCAGAAATCAACTTTTCATTCAGCCTTTGATATATAAAAGTTCAGCATGATATAATAATATCCTGTAAGTTTCGGAGCTGAAAACATCCTTGTTAGTCAAATAAAAGCTTTTTTTGACAGCTGGCTCAGCAAACGCTCAATCTCAGAATGTGCCAAGCTGTGACTTCAGAGTGTGGTGAAACACCGCCTTAACCGAACAAGAACAACGCCTGATTCTATAGCCCCGCCTACCAATTTGTGCATGGCATGTTATAGATAAATAACATAGGCCTACGTGGAGCTAAACCGGATCGAACTTCCTAGCAATAAACATGCTGCATAAGCTTCATTCGGATTCCAATATTATGAATGCATGGATGAACTTTATTTTTAATGAATATCCAGCTCTCATGGGGAAGACATTGCGCGTTTGTTCCTTAATTTCACCACGGATTCATTTGTAAACAAGAGACTGGATTTGCAGACAGGATGAGATTTACATGAATGAATGAAGCAACACACTTATGTGAGTAAAACAATTTTTTATATGTGATAGTATTGCATTGTTACAGATCGTTTGATATCTATTGATTATGTGTACGTGTCTAACTGAACATAACTTAGCACGCTGTCACAGGCTGGAGAATCCTTTATTTGAGGTTAATTGTGCTGCGATTCGTGATCAGACTCGGACATGTATGGGCCACGGCTTGCAAAGCCCAACGTCCCGTCCTGTTGGCTATCACTGGCCTGCCGAGTAACATTCATTTCTTGGTGTGTGTTGTTCACTCTCTTGACTTGATATTTGAAGGAAAAATAAAATCGCAGAAGTTTTGATCATGCTGATTTGTCTGACTCTGCAGTGAGGCTTGTGCGTGCGTGTTAGTGATGCACGGTTCGCGGTTATATCCACCGAGTATATCTGGGCCAAGTAATAAAAAATAACATTTCAATTAATCTCAGGTGGATGAGAGATAAATCATTGTGTTTGTTTGATAAAGACATTTTGCGAGCCCTGTGGGCGAATCATTCCGGTTGCCATTTTCCCATACGCTTTCAAAACAATTCCTCACGTGTACTCACAGGGGAGCCGAAACTCATTATAATATGCAAAGCTTATCCAATCATAGCAGTGGGCGTTTCCTTTTTAAGTCTTCAGCGCGGCACACCCATAAAACCTGAGTGTTCCATGAGAGAGGCTCAAAACCAGGGTAGAAAATAGCCTATTACTTATTCATTATGATGTTTTTGAATGTAAAAACCACGCAAACGTCATAAGTTGACCTCAGACAACAGTATACATTTTTTTTAAAAGCCAGTTCATGACCCCTTTAAACAACTGAAATTCAGATATGGTAATGGCCGCTTTGCTTTCGACACGAGCTGCAAGCAGTAGACCAATCACAACAGACTGGTCCTCTGACCAATCAGAGCAGAGGAAACTCTTGGAAAGGAGGGGTTTAGCGAGACGGAATCTTTTATCAAGCCGTTTCAGACAGTGAGAAAAGAGATGATGTGCTTATCAATATTAAAAACAGTTGCACTACTTAATATTTTTGTGGAAACCATGATATATTTTTTTCCAATATTCTTTGATGAACAGAAAGTTGAAAAGAACAGCATTTATTTGAAAAAGAAATCTTTAGTAACATTAAATGTCTTTACTGTCACTTTTGATCAATTAATGCATCCTTGCTGAAAAAAAGTATTAATTTGTTTAAAACAAATTATACTGTCATTTGAATGGTTGTCTATATTGTACCACATACCTGCGAAAACAATGCATTTCTTCCTGCGTCAACCATTCCCTCCCTCCTTCTGTTCTTGCCCTCGCCATCACATCCTCCTGTCTAGCAGCTGACTGTTCTTCTTCTTCTTCTTCCACCTCTCTTTCCTCCTCTGGCTCCTCTTCTTCCTCATCGCCTCCTTCTGTCTCCCTCTCCCAGCGTTTCCGCTTGCGCCCTTTTCTGCGCTGGCTCTGCACTACAGACTCAATGACATCAACCACAGTATCTCCCTCCCAGAGCACACTTCCTCTGTGCCTTTCAGGTAACGGGTGGTTCTCCTGTTCTGATGCCTGTGGTTGTGGTGATGGGGGAGGCGACGGCAGTGGGTGCTTACGGGGACGGCCCGGACCCCGTTTTTTTACCACATTGTTTCCTGTGCGTGCTTGCCTCTGGAGCTTCTTTGCACGGAGGATCTTGTTGACATGGTGCAGGTTGTTTTTAGGAGGGGGCCGATGGGAGTGATGCGAAGGGGGGGAGTCAAGGCAGCATGCAGGTTGGGAGGAGCATGTGGAGGGACTAGCCTGGCGACTGGTGGGCCGGAGAGCTGCGGCACTTCCAGGCTGGTCAAGAGTGCAATGAGAAAGGCAAGAGGAAGAGTGCGAGAGGGATAGAGGAGGGTGGTGGTGATGGTGGTGCCGATGATGGGGACCCTCAGAAACCTCAGGAACACTGGATTGGCCACCTCGGTTCTGCATGCCAGATACATTCCCTATGAGATTAAACCAAAAGAAGAGTTGAGTGGCTGAAATTTTTTGAAAAAACAGTGTTGTAACAGAACTGATTGAATCACGCAAGGTCCCACAGCATGTATGTCAAGTAATCGAGCAGTTAAATGACTAAAAACGGAAATTCCCATTTCATAGTCAGCCAAGACAATTGTAAGAAAACAAAGGCTAAAGTAAAATAAATTCAATTCAGAAAACAGCATCTTGCCATTGACTAAGCTAAACTCTGAAATTCATGATTAGCTTATTATCTTTATTTAGAACAAGTTTATTAGCAGGCAAATAACAGAATGGGGACTTAAGCATCTTTTCTACACCATCTATAATCCAGTTTATCTCCTCATCTGCTAATGGCCAAATTCTGATGTAGAAGAAAAGAATTGTCTCAGATTCAGCAAAAAAGCAGCATCATCTATTCATGTGTGCAGGGCCTCATTAACTGTGTTCCCTCTATCCTCCATTATCCCTTTAATTAACTTACTCTCAGTCTAACTCACTTTCAACACAGTCTTGTCTATTATGTTCTATTCATCTTATCTTTCCATCAGTCAAACTCATCCTTCCACATCTCTCCATTTCATTGTGTGTTTTTTTTTCACAATTCCTCTGTGCAAGACGGGTTACAAGTCATAGTTTAATACTTATGGTTAGCTCTTTGCTCATATCAGATAATAATGACTGCCTTAGCAAGCACCACTAACTATAAATGGGCACTAATTCATCAACTAGCTCTTTCTTCCAATCACATCTTATTCACAGCCTTAGTCTTATTTTTTTTTATCAGTCCTATTCTCTAGCCTTTAATCCTCCTCTTTTACTCTTTCTCATCAGTTTCTTGCTCTCACTGCTACAGTGAATTAATGGTGCAGTCAATGACCGGTGGATGACCTCATGTTCTGAGCTCTAATCCTAGATTACATACTACACTTTGCCGTCTCACTAGGGACCCTCTATGCATTAACACATATACACAAACACACTGCCCGTCCATCCCAGCATGACTGAGAGGCTTTTTACCTGGTTCAGTACGGTAACATTTGAGCAGGTGTTTTTGAGTCAGTGTGAAGAAATGTAGCCATAAAAAGTCTGTATATGCATGTGGCCAATTTGGAATCCCACTGCTATTGGAGTGCAGAGGAAATTATGTTGCAACCAGCCATTTTGTAGTATATTTGGTAATATGTATTGTAGGACCTTTAACTACAAGCTGGAGTTCTGACTATTCTTGTAACAACCGCTTTAAACAGGTCATGCAAAATGCTTTTGATGTGATGGCCTGGCCTTGAAATCAATACAGAACACTGACAGGAAGTACTGAAAACTAATCATAAATTTGCTGCATCCACTGAAGCAAGTGACGTCCAATAAAATTTTAGCACAGAATTATGGAGGACGTCGAGGTAAAGCTATATTTGGAGAGTGACTACATTTCACTGCATTAATTCTGCAACCTTCACAATGTCAAACTAAATTTGGGTCACCTCAGGAGGCACATATTTGTATTCAGTCAGTTTAAGACAACATGTAAAAAAACTGCAAAGACATTACTGAACTGAACATGAATGTAATGTGTTACTTGTATGCTATGATTATGGTTTATAAGTTTAATAGGCTTATCAATATCAGCATTAGTTCATAAGATTTTTCACTTACCCAACTCTCTCCTCTCTGCAGATGTGGAACGATCCCTTCTCACCGTCCGGTCCACACGTGAAAGGCTGGGGCTCTCTGTCGTTCCACCTTTTTTGCTCCGACTCCCCTTGAGTGAGGTTCGAGATAGTGCAGATGCAAACAAGTTGGTGTGGTGGCTGGTCTCTGCCTCCTCAATGGGGGAAGCAACATCTTCCTCATCACTCTCTGAGCACTCCACTGTATTTTGTGCATGTCCTTCAGAGAATGCACCAGACCCAGAAAAGGACTGGTTTCTAGAGAGTTTGGAGTAGTCAGTATCAGAACTTCCTATTCTAAACCAGGAGTCAACAGGATGATGTACCCGGGTCGTGCTGCCCAAAGACAGTCGTGAAGGCCCAAGACAAGACAAAGAGGCCTCTTTACGCTTGTACCGTTCTGCAGACGATGAGGAGGAAGAGGAAGGAGAGTTGGCAGAAGCTGCCTGTTTGTTAGCACTGGAGTCAGCAGAGCCATCTCGCCCAAACCGGCAGCGCTGCAGGGACTCTACACTCCCTCGCTCCCCTCTTCCGACTCCCAACCCCTCACCTCCTCCACTTCTGCCACCTATGCTACCTACAACTCCACCACCATCATCACCCTCCTCTTCTCCACAGCGATCACGGTGCTTGTGTCTATGCTTGTGTTTGTGGTGCCAGCCAAATGACAGCTCAGACGACATGGCAGGATAGAGTACTGATGAACGACCACCACCTAGATACTCCTGCCTAAGCAGCTTATGTTTCTTCTTGTGAAATTTGGAGGGGTTAAGAAGCAGGTGGGATGGGTGATGATGATGGACATAAGAAGGGGGCGGAGGTGGAGGAAAAGAGGGGGAATGAACATGGTGGGATGGGCCAGAGTGGGGAGCCTGGTGATGTGGGTGGGGGTACAGGGCACTTGCTGGGGTATAACCACGATAGTAGCCAAGTCCCAGTGGGGCAGAAGAGTATGGGACACCATAAGAAGGGTGATAGAAGCCACCGCTGGAAAGGGGAAAGCCTAACCCAGGTACAAACGGTACTTCTGATATAGATTCTCTGAGCTTAGGTGGTCGCCCTCTTTTCTTTTTAAGATCTGGCTTACGGACATAATGAAGTGAATCACATGGGTAGGCTGGGTGGGGTGAATAATATCCGCTAAAATTTATCCTGAAGATGGTGGGCAAGAGGTCTCTATGCAGATAGTGATGGGGTGGAGGGTTAGTTCCACCTCCAAGGCTGCTGCTGGCTCTGGCACTTCCCAAGCCAGACCCACGGCCTGGGCCTGCTGCCCCAGCACCCAGACCCAAGCTGCTACCCAAACGAAGTGTAGGTGTGCGATGAGCAATACGTATTTCACTGAGCTGAACACAGATCTCATCCAAATCAGCCAAAAAGTCTGGGTCTTGTCGGCGTGTCCGCAGCTGCAGGTACTTCTTCTTGCGCTTGCGCTTTTGCCTTTTTAGTTTGTCATAGCTAGGGCAGCCATGTCCACGACGCTTGCACTTATGCTTGTGCTTCTCTTTATGTCCAACCAAAGCAGAAGATGGGGCAGCTGGGTGTGGTCTTCTTGGGTCAGGTGATGCCCTAGCTCCAAGTGGAGAGGGTGTAGGTGAGGGACGTTCCAAGAGAACTGAAGATGAGTGCCTCCTTCTACCTCTTGAAGAAAGTCCCATACCCACTCCCATGGCTGGACCTATGACACCAGGCATTAAGAGTCCACTTGCCATACCCTGCGAGACCCCTACACCAGCTAAGCCACTTGCACTACCAGCCTTTTCCCCACGGTCCGAGGTGCTGTTGTTGTCTGTTCCAATGCCACTGTCACTGGGTACCGTCTCTTCGCTGTGCGATTCACTGACTGGGGAAGGTGTGGCCTCCTTCAGCTCACTCAGAGGAGCAGGAGACGTGGGCAATAGCGGCCTTGGAGGAGAAAACTTTCGATAATGGTAGTGTTGCCTGTAGTGGTGGTGGTGATGGTGGTAACCCCGGCAAGAAGACTTCTTTTGAGATGGGTGTGCTGTGGATGATGTGGAGCTTCCTACAGTGCGAGCAGACGGGGCTGAAAAAGTAGGTGGGGGAAAGGAGAATGAGTGGTGGCCCTGATGGGAATGGCTGCAGTGTGGGTGGGAAGAGAAATGCACAGAGCCAGGCTCAACAAAGCTAGCATCGCTAATGGGACTTTGGCCTCCACTTGACTGCGAAAGTGATGGGGATGGGAACACCTCAGGCGTAGGCAACTGGTGCTGCTGGTTTTGTAAGGTCTGCGACTGGTGATGATGGAGTGGGGAAGAAGTGTTTGGTGACAAGAACGGTTCTGGAGGGGGTGTGGGGGCACCTGGGGAGAGATTAGCTGATGATTTTGGCTTACGACCTCTCCTTTTACCCATATATATTGTCCCCTTTTTGCTAACATTGATCTGGGGCCCTAATTTGCCCCCAAATGTAGCAGCAAGTGACGACAGAGACTGTGGTTTTGCAGCAGCCAGAGCTCCTGTTGTCCCACTGTTTCTGGTGCCTTCCTGCTCAGTCCCTGGTTTCGGCCCAAGCAGTATTTGGCTGAGGAGCCTCTTCCGTTTTACTGTCTTCATTTTATTGATTTTGCCTATGATCGTCTTCATGATGAGCTGCCCATTGCCCTTATTACGAAAAGGTTTTTCACCTACTGAAGCATCCCCTGACTCAGGAGCAAGTGTTGGGGGCTGGGTTTCTTGTGGAAGGGTTGGAGGCAAGCGCTTGGGACGCCCTCGCTTTCTTGCCATGGGTTTAGGTGGATTAAAGTCCACTTCAGGGTGCAAAACAGGGGGATCCTGCTCTTCTTTAGATTTGAGCAGACTGGAGTAGACTTTTGAGGGTGCCAGTTTGTTTGGGGTGCGGCCACGTGCTGGAGCATCTAACCGAGGCATTTTGTTCTTAGGCCGTCCCCTCTTCTTGGGTGAAGATTCAAACAGTTCTGAACCAACAGGGGGCATGAGATTAGAATTAGGAGGCCGCCCCACGGGACGCCGAACAGGGGATAGGGAGGAAAGCCCTGAGGGCATTGGTGTTGTGAGTTTCTGATGGTTAGAAGCAGCCTCAAGTAAAGACTTGTGGGTTCGATTCACTGCCTTCGTCCAGCGAGGTCGCCGTCCTCGCCGCTTCTTAAGAGGCTTTGAATCCTGCTCAGTTGGTGATGCAGGAGATACAGCCCTAGTATCATCGCATTGTGGTGTTGGGCTCCTGCTGGCACCAGAAGGGTATGAAGGTGAAATAGTGCATTTGGTGGACTCAGCAGGACTTGGTACCCCACTAACACGACTTTCCTGATTAGGACTACGTTTGACTGGGCTTGAGCTCTCACTGTGTTTACCCCTCTCACTTCGAGAGGCTAACAAAGAACACTTTTCTTTAGCATCTTGCTTACCTGCCATGGCTGGAGTGGAGCCCTTACTTAAATCTCTGGGACTGTCTGTGTCTTTGTCTCGGTCACGCTCTTTGTCTTTCTCAGTAAACTCTTCTATTCGGGAGGGGCTTGCTCTAGGGCGTGAGGTTAGGGAGCCTGGTAAACCTATGTGACATCCTGTACTTCCTATTCTCTCTAAGGAGCAGGATGAAGATGAAGAAGAGGAAAATGTTGGTGAAGAAAGAGAAGCCGTGGAGGAAGAATGAGATGGACAATGCCCAAAACGAGACTGAGATTTCATTCCATTGGTGGTACTGTTGTCAGTGCTATCATTTGTGGATGTTGTCATCAAACGACTACTATTTTGAGAAAGAGCAGTACTAGTGGTGGTGCTGGTGGTGGTTGTGCTGCTGTTGCTATTGGTGACACCTTTTGAAAGTCCATCTGATTCCTCTTTTCTAGAGGTGCCAGAAAATTTTTCCAGGATACTGTCTTTGTTTTTGGACCCATATGGGCGACCTGGGGGCCGTGAAACAGGTGGTGGTGGGGCAAGGTGCACCGCCCTGGAATAGGTGTTCCTATTGGCCATAGCCCGTTCAGGACGCTGCAGATTAGAAATTAAGGGAGGCGAGCTACTGTGTGCTGGAGCTGGCGACACCTTACGGGCTTTTGGCTTTGGGCACTTTGAAGGTGGGCATGTAGCTATGAGCTGAGCAAGCTTCTCGGTTACAGTAGGGGTACCCCAGGCAGAAATTCCTCTTTCTTGTTCCTTTTGCCCCTCAGAAAAATTGTACTGAGAAGATTTTAAGATCCCTTCTGTTTTGGGGTCCTGTTGCGATGTGGCAGCTGGGGGTATTGTTGGTGGCGATGGAGCAGGGGAGTTGGATTGTGGAACATGGTTTTTCTTTCCAGAGGAGTGTGATTTGCTTTCTGTCATGGGACGATGAAGGTTAAGGGGTCTCTCTGAAGAAGCAACAGATTTTACATCAGCTTTTCCCTCTGACTTACAGGCAAGTTTTGGAGGACCCTACATGTATATAAAGAAGAAAATATTGAGTCACAGAAAAACTGTTACATACATTTAATTCAATGGAAAATGGAAATTATGGAACACAAGAAATAATGATGCATTATTAACTTTGCTGGATTTTTCCTAGCTATTAACAAAATAACCAAATTTTATGTTTTTTTTTTTTTTTTATGTTTTATGCCACTAAAATTCCTGTTCATTAAATGAATATTGGACCATTATTACTTGTTTTTTTCTTACAAATCAATAATACAGCAGAAGGACAGGAGAGAGAGATGGGAGAAGGAAGTGTCTAAGACGCTTGCGAAATAGAGAAAGAGAAATAGGGTAAAAAAGACATTAGGACAAAGTTGAGGCAAAGAAAGATGGAGAAACAAAATCTAAGAGTGAACAACAAAGTACTCTGAGTCAGACAGAAAAGCATAGTTAACAGAGAAATGAGGAAAAGGAAAAAAACTGAAGGAAAAAGAAAGAAAGTTAAAGTGTTTGGGTGACTGAAAGAGAGAATAGTGAGAAAGAAAAAGTGGCAAGATGTGCAAAGCCTATTTATTTGATGAAACCACATTAGCTTAGTGAAAGGAAAGTGGAGTGAGAGGGATATTTGAGTGTGTCTATCCCTTATCCTTGTTGGTTTGCTGTACTGGATGCTTGTTATGTAATTTCATGTAGTCTTTTTATTTGTTTACAAATTCTTGGACATCTGAGAAATGCTGCGTGAGAAGTTAAACAACCTTACCCTTTTTGCTGGAGCACTCCCATTCACAGGAGTGACTGGGCTGGTGGAAACAGGAGGAGAAGGAAGAGATGGTGAGGGAGAAGTAGCAGCAGGAGCAGTAGATGATGGAGTTGCTCCTCGGTTGACAGAGGGGCTTTTCTCTCCTTCTTTTCTATGACTTGGACTAGAAGTGTGGCTGCTCCCATCACTGGCTCCGGCTCCACGATTAACACGCCCTCCGCCTCTGCCTCCACTATGCCTTCCTGTGGCTCGGAAGGCTGGCCGACAGACATAGTTCTCAAGGATTTTAGGAGGCTTCTTCATGCGTTTGGCCTGCAAGCCTATTTTGAGTTTGACGTTGCCCTCAGAGTAACTGGTTTCTTTGACTGAGAACTGTGTGGGTTGCTGCTGTTGTTGCTGGTCACCAGTCCCACTTTCAGCAACACACGTTTCACTCTGTGCTCCATCTCTTGGTTTCTCTCGTTTCTTCTTCTCCTCTTCATCGTCCTTCTTTCCTCCTACTCCTTCTTTCTCACGTTCTGCTGGGGGGGCATTGGCAGGAGGCGGAGGTGGCGTAGAGGGCCCCCCCTGTGTCCTCTGATCCATTGGTGATTTGGGGAACAAGGGGGGCTTGAGTGGGACAGTATGTTCTCACTCGCAGGTATAGGTAGGTACAGGAGGACTTTGCAGATGTCAGGTAGGGAGAAGGAAGTTGAATGGAGGGGAAGTGGAAGGGGATGAAGCAGAGGTCAGAAATAAATCCTTGTTGGGTTGAAGCAATGTCGTCCCTTGCCAAGTGCCCAGCCCTCTCACCTTCAAACTGTGGAGATAAAAACAAAAGGGGTATTACAACCAAAAGACAAATTAGCCACACTTCTAAGACAGCCTTAACCTTTAATTTAATTATTAACACAGAATGGCTTTGCAAGCATGGATCACTACCACCACAAATACGACTTCTAATGATCAAACTAAGGACATGGAAAGGCTAGACACCTGCAAGCCACTAATATCCAGAATCTGACTCATCTGACACTTTTGATTATGGATGGTTCTGAATGATAACCTAAGTGGCCAGACAGAAAGCTGACTTGCACAAATTTACTTTATAAACTAAACTAAACTTTCAGTAACATATTTATGAATCATTGAGGCTTTTGAAGAAAATGCATGTTTTTTTACAACTGCATTACTTAATATTCTAATAAATGACCACAATTTTACATGGATAATTTTTTTCCCACTTGTCAGTACTTTTATTAGTATCTGAGACTTATTAAATGTACCAATGCATCTGTTCACATATTCATTGATAAAGTGATTTTTGATAGTTTGTTGTACATGTAAACAATGTTTGTAACATTGCTTATTAACCTTTACTGAACCTTTTTTGCAAAACATCACCTTGTGTGCCATGGAACAAACAAGTCATAAGGACATCAAATTTCAGAATATACATTTTTGTGTGAACCAGCCTTTTTAATATACATGTAACTATTAACATATGGACATATAATAGTTATTGGAAATTCCAAGCTGTATATTTCACAAACAATTAGCAATCCTTTTTTACAACCCTGTGTAAAAGTGTTTCTAATAAATTGACCTGGATCATAAAAGACAGAAAAACTTTTGCCCCTTACACGCCTCCAAAACAAAAGGCCACTGAGTAATTTAGTACTGCACCAGCCACAGGTGCTTTCTGAGGGTCAAGTCATTGGGAGGCGAGCCCGAGCAGTGACCTCGGCATAAAAGGCCCTCTGGGAGACAGAGGATCCAGTCACCTTTTCGAGCCCTTTTTATGACTTCTAGTCAGAAAAGCACAGAGAGTGAATGAAACACCGGGAAAGAAAAGGAAAAAGAGAGGGAAGAGCAACAGAAGCGGACAGTTTCTTTATGGCCCACTGAGAGTGATGGTTTAAAGATTACACAAGTCTATTAAGAATGCCTAGGTCATTGGAACGCTACATGTACGGTCACGGCTGTTTAGAGCTCGGCACGAGAAAAAGCTCAGAAAGCCGTTTTACGAAGTGTTGTTTCATTAGTGGTGGTCTTTTATATTGAAAGAGTTGTTTTCTGTGAAATCACCACAACTATAAACTGGCTACAGAACTTGGAGTCCTGCCTTCCTTCTCTCTACTCCGACTTTTCTGTTTACTATAATTACTCACCCCATTTCACTTAAACACGCCCTTTCTCTTCCATTCGCCCCTTCTTGTTTCACACACGGCGATCCAAAAATCACACCTCTCTTGTTCTCTGTCCGACCTACCCTTTCACCCCATTCTGTCACTCTCTTCGTCCTCTCACTCATTCAGTCTCCCTCTAACACTCACTTGGAAATCTAACATTACAGCGGTCAAACTAGAGCCGTTGTGCTTCTGCTAATCGAAAACACATTTCCCTAGCACTCCCTCCCCTCCGTCTTTTTTCCTTGGTCCGTCCCTCCCTTAGTGACAATCATTCCCCTATTTCCTCAGAGCTCTGGGTCGTACTCCACTTCTCGTTACTGTGTTATTCGCTCTCCTGTCCCTCCTCTCTTTGCGGAGAAGATGCCAAAAATAAATGCTACCTTGTATTGTAAAATGGCTGCGGGAAAAGTCTTGAGGGAAAGCTGGAAAGAACTGCAGCAAGCTATCGTTTGCTAATAATCCAACACTTTTACATTTATGCATCTGATGCAATAGAAATCAAACCCATGCTCTTGCCGGTGCAAGCGTCATACTCCACCACTTGAACAAAATAAAACAAACCAACTAAAACACTTTATTTTACAGTAGTCATGTTACAAATACATGTTACTATAATGAATTACTATGCTAATAACAATGTGAACCATGTATAATGACAAGCACTAACAAAAATGACCAGATAAAGCTATATTGTCTCAGTGTAACAAAGCGAATAAACTCAACATACAAAAAATAAACTCTGAAGTCATCAATTCCTCTGCTTCCTCCTTCATCCACGCTCTTTCAGCACCTGTCATTCATAACTCTTTAATCTGTGCTTGTTTTGGCAGCATAGAGATATAATATACTAACTCAGTGTATTTAGACAGCCTTTTTTCAACTATGAAATTATGTGCCCTCGTTTATTCTATGAGCACCGAAAGCCACAATTTCCACTCAGCCAAAACACACTGCAGGACAAATTGGGAGACAGTGGAGCAGTTGAAGTTTGAGAGATTTAGTGAGCCTGAGGGTGACTAGATGGCAAGGAGAAAAAACACTGGCAAATTGCATCTAAAAACTATTAAAAATGTGGTGTAGAGAAATTACAGCAAACAATTTGCATCTCTCATTTTTCACTCTTCCTTTTGCATGCAGTTATACTTTGTCTTATTTTATTAAAATCCTGCTTGTAAGTACTTACTATAGAGTTACAGTTAGGGTTTGGTATAGTAGCTACATGTACTTACTATGTAGTTACGGTTAGGGTTTGGTTTAGTTACATTGTACTTACTCTGTACTTATTTGAGTAAGTACAATGTAACTACATCCCCTTAAAAAAGTTACACGTTATTACATCACCTTAAAATAGTTACACGTTACTACAAGTACTTACTATAGCAATAACAGTAAATTATTCATAATTACACGTAACTAACCTTAAACCCTAGAACTACATGTAGAACTACAAGTATTTACTATAGAGTTATGGTTAGGGTTTGGTTTAGGGCTAGTTACTTGTAATTATGAATAATATACTGGTATTACTATATTACTTAGTAACATGTAACTACGTAACCTAAAAATAAATTTTTACTGAACTTTTCTCATATTGTGACGTACATTTGAGGTAAAACAGATAATCGGGGGGGGAAATGTAGGACGGTGACTGAGCTCTATTCATCAGCAGATCTGAATGCAAGCTTGCAGTGGACTGTACAAAAGGGGCGGGGTTTAAGTGAATGACACTTAATGACAGCCAATGACACGTTTATAGAAGTCTGTCACCAGAAAGACGTCTGTCATTTCACTGGAAAATCTAATTGTGAGGTTGAATAAAAATTACGAGCTCAAAACTAATTTTAAAAAATGAAACACGCATGGAGATCAATAACACGCATTTAGAAAATAGGGTGAATTTTGTTTCATGCCGATCCAAAATGTAATGTATTCAGACACTTAAGCCACACTTGTATGAATGACATTGCGTAAGAAAACAATATCCAACCGAGTGGCATTTGAAAACAAATGATGTCTAGACTTTTTCCTAGAACTAAGTTAACAACTTATTTAGACATCTTTGCGATTATTTTTAACCAACTGGTCTCAAAGTGAATTTTAAGTGTAGTTCATCACATCAGCTATGAATGTTAACTAACATATGTTGCAATAATGTTTGACAACATAATTTAAATGTGCACTGTGACCCGCTGTGTATGTAGACAGAAATGGCTCATTCTAAGGTAGTAAAAACATAACGGTTCATTATGTAAGGTCTTTATACACCACTGAAAACATAGTTATGTATATCATATAGCATTTCTGTCAAATAGATCCTCATAAATATTACACACTGCACCTTGTGCATGAGCTCAGATTTTTATTTTAAATGCAACTTTTTGTTTTTTACTTTCTCATCTAATACAATGATATTCATTCACACATTTTTAAGTTTTAGAATATTTTGGTGCATCTGTAAGATTTATTTATCTACTACAACATGCTGCTCGCAAGCATCAGATGCAATAGGAAAGGACCACAAAACGAAACTAAACTTCTCTAACACAGACTAAGCATTGTTATTAATCTGCACTCATATTTCAAACAGAATGCGTTCAATCTTTTCCGCTCACGAACTAAATGCCTGAAATCACTGCTATCCACTCAAACAGCACTCAGTCAGCGGGAAGCTTAGCTTTGGTTTCCTTGACAGCGGAGTCAGAGGTCAAAGGTGGTTCAGAGGCTCCAGACACCACTTTCTACACTTTCCTATACTACTCAAGACATCTGCTCCAATGGGAAAAATATAACCAAGCAAAGGCGCGCGCAATTTGCACGTGCAATGAACCCTATTGTGAGCGAGGTTAACTGAGGATGATCTACTCGCAGGTGCTACTGGAGGTTCATTTCTATGAAGCTGGTCTCTTATTATAAACACGTAAAACCAGAAGTCATTCTAAACGAATACCGCAACACTTCCTAAACAGCATTACGTTCTGGCTACAACAAACAAACAAAGCTCGCGAGTTACGCACCAAAATACTGCATTTTCCATTTGACAGAAGATACCCTAATACACAAACCACCTGGATTAAACCATTTATTGATTATTTGCAGTTTAAATGCAGAATAAACGTACTCACCTTGATAGCGGTCCAAAACGGCGTTCACATAATTTGCGATCAAAATCCTCCCTTAGTACGCAACAGCATGGTCTCTTAGATATTTATCTTGAAATTGCTGATGTGCCCAGAAAAAGCAAAAGGAAAAACGGTCACATTTCTCGGGAGAACATTTCAACCAATGCATGGCATAACAATATATTCGTCTAGTCTGTACATCCAGTCACCCCGTAAAAATGAGCTGTTACGATATTTATCTACGTGAGGCGCACTGGTCACGGTTTATGATCCTAATATAGCTAGCATAGCTCGTTAGCAAAGAGCATATCTTGAGCATAACCTTACATTACTGTGTGTGTCAAAACTAGACTGTATGAAACAATATTAGCAAGTTATTAGACTGAGACTCTTACTACAACGGGATGTCAAAATACCTTGCTGCCATTGCAATTTTGTAAGACACATGTCTGAGCAATGTAAGTTCACCGCGGCTATAACCCCACGTATACAACGTCAACGGTCATTCAATTCACGTCTCTGTGTTGTTTACTACCTCTCGATTGAGTGAATTCACACCAGGTAATTGGTAGCACTAAACCCGCACTCTAATGAAACGGTTGATCTGTCCTGTCAGGCACATTTACTGGTATGGCTAGTAAAACCCCCGCGATCCGTCCACACGACTAGTAATGTAACGAAGCAGCCGCTGTTGGTGTGGATCAGATTAGTAAAGTGTTCCCTTCTCGCCCCGGACGTAAATAAAAATCCAACAATAGCGTATAAACATCCTCAGGAGGACCAAAAGAAGCGGAATACAAAAACCTAACCCTCTTCGGGATGAGCCTTGCACGGGTTATTAAAAACACGAACTGTCAACAAAATGGCGGCTGCTGCGTTGAATCAACAGAGGACCCGAAATGGATCTCTCGCTCAAATTCTTCGCCCTCTCCCTCGTCTTCTGTGCGGCGCTCGTTACCCGTGATAATCTGATATGTCGCCCGAATCCCTCTCCGGGTCCGCGTTAGTCGAGCTCAGGCGCGTCGGAATGGGCCTCTCTCGTTAATCGGGCCTCCATGTCTGCTAAGCCCGTATCGTTTCTGTCAGTACACCACGGGCATTCTCACAGTCAGAGCGGGAGGGGAGGGAGGAGAGCAGAGGAAAGGAGGGGGGACGGGGAGAAGGGAGGGGAGTCGAGGGCAGTTGTTGAGGGCTGTTCGACACTTTCTCCATGCTCAATTGTACGGGGCATATTCAATTACACACTTTTGAACAAAATACAGGACATATTTGTTTTCCTCATATGAAAATGTAGAGCAGTTACACGTCTAATGAAGCGCGAAAAGAAAATTCATTTCAAAACCATTTCTTACTCCTGAAAAGGAGGGTCGTGTCATACACTCGTGGCAGTGTTTACCCACAGTGAAATATCGAGACTCCCGTGGGAATCGTAGCCGTGACGGGTTGTGTAATAAATGAGCAGAATCCATCATTTGGAGACCAGCAACTAATCTTGTATTTTCAATGAATCTTTGGTAACACTTTATTTTTCAGTGTCCTTGCTACATGTACACTATATTGCCAAAAGTTTTGGGACACCTGTCTTTACATGCACATGAACTTTAATGACATTCCATTCTTAATCTGTAGGGTTTATTATGGAGTTGGCCCACCCTTTGCAGCTGTAACAGCTTCAACTCTTCTGGGAAGGCTTTCAACATGGTTTAGGAGTGTGTTTATGGGAATTTCTGACCATTCTTCAAGAAGCACATTTGTGAGGTAAGGCACTGATGCTGGACGAGGAGGCCTGGATCGCAGTCTCCACTCTAATTCATCCCAAAGGTGTTCTATCGGGTTGAGGTCAGGACTCTGTGCAGGCCAGTCAAGTTCCTCCACACCAAACTCGCTCATCCATGTCTTTATGGACCTTGCTTTGTGCACTGGTGTGCAGTCATGTTGGAACAGGAAGGGGCCATCCCCAAACTGTTCCCACAAAGTTGGGAGCATGAAATTGTCTTGTCTTGGTATGCTGAAGCATTAAGAGTTCCTTTCACTGGAGGTGGGGGCCAAGCCCAACCCCTGAAAAACAACCCCACACCATAATCCCCCCTCCACCAAACTTTACACTTGACACAGTGCAGTCAGGCAAGTACCGTTCTCTTGGCAACCGCCAAACCCAGACTCGTCCATCGGATTGTCAGACAGAGAAGTGTGATTCGTCACTCCAGAGAACACGTCTACACTGCTCTAGAGTCCAGTGGCGGTCTTTACACCACTGCATCCGACGCTTTGCATTGCACTTGGTGATGTAATGCTTGGATGCAGCTGCTCGGCCATGGAAACATTCCATTAAGCTCTCTACGCACTGTTATTGAGCTAATATGAAGGCCACACAAAGTTTGGAGGTCTGTAGCTATTGACTCTGCAGAAAGTTGGCGACTTCTGCGCACTGTGCGCCTCAGCATGCGCTGACCCCGCTCTGTGATTTTACGTGGCCTACCACTTTGTGGCTGAGTTGCTGTTGTTCCCAATTCTAATTGGCTGTCATTGCTTTGATTGTTTATCACCTGGAAAAAAAATTATTTAAGTGATGTTTACATGAATAAATAATAAGATTAAGTTATGTTTATACACAAATAAATAAGAAACAACTTTTTTTAACGGGTCAGTTCAGTAAGTTATTCAATGACTCACAAAACACACTCACTTGACGCCGCCTATTGGTGTAACAAGGTACTACAGAGAGGGCCAAGAAGGTCATATTCAAGGTCACTGAGATTAATCAAAATCCCAACCACTATTGCGAAAAGGGCATCAATTATAGCTATTACTGGATCCTGTTGTGTCATGCCAGCATGAAATATTTAGACTCTCATGGCTATTAGGGTTGTATAACTGCATAAGTGGGCATAATTCGCAATAATTAGAGCAACAATAACCACTGAAACCTGCTTTTTTTATTTGACCTTTTACTCCATCCACACAAACTCCCTTTAAACTTTTGGATCAAGCTTGGAGGAGGCGGCATGGTGAAATATACAGTTGCGCAAACCATATGGTTATTTTTTGACATTGATCTAAGTGAGCGGTCAATTTTGCATTTACACAAGTGCCAAGTGTCTTATTATAACATGTCAAGGGATTATCACACCATGAAAAAATATGAATAGTCACCTGTCTCATTTTCCTCTACTAATCCTGCAGAAATGACCTTGGTAAAACATGTAAATCAAACTTAATAGTCCATGTAGTGAAACTGTTGCTGTTTTGTAACTAATTTTTCAGAAAATGAGATGCATGGCATGAGGATGTGTTATTAATTAGGTTAATTAATTAGGTAGCTGCGTTCAGAAGCTTTCTCTTCATACAAAGTCTAAATGACAGATGTAATTGGAACCAATATGTTACTTGGTATCACGTTGAAAAAACATACCTCAATACGTCCACTCTGTTGAGGGAAATATGAAAAATCTAATAGAAAAAAACATTTCTATTCTCTTCATATTTCTATGCTCTGTTAGTGTCCACCCTGGTAAATCAGAAGACCTAACAGAGTGGACACAGTGTACATAGTGATTGTGAAAGTAATTTATGCTTAAAGTTTAAGTAATGCATTTAAAGTTCTTTGGTAATCTTTTACATATTGTTTCCCACAAAAATCCAGTTAAAACCAAAATCAATATTATAACTGGTTGTGAGGGATAGGAAATCATCCAGTCATCCATCCATTTATTATACTACTGGTTACATTTACATTTATTCATTTAGCAGATGCTTTTATCCAAAGCAACTTACAACTAAGGAATACAGGAAGCAATCCGTCATGAAGAGGCGAAAAATCACAAAAAGTGCCTGAAATACTAAGTTTTGGGCATTACCCAGAGCAGCACAAGCTAGAATAGGGAGGAAAAAAGAGAATTTTTTATTTATTTTTTTAAGATGAGGTTAAGTGCTCGCGGAAGAGATGAGTTTTCAGCTGTCTTTTGAATGTTGTCAATGATTCAGCATTCCGAATGGAGGGGGGAAGATCATTCCACCAGCAAGGAACGGTACTTGTTCACCCTGCTATTAATCAATCCACTCTGTTATTACTTAGTCCACCCTGTTAATATATTCTAAATTGTCTTTTTTTTTTTCCTGTGATGGCAAAGCTGAATTTTCAGCATCATTACAACAATCGTTAGTGTCACATGATCCTTCATAAATCATTTTATGTTGATTTGCTACTCAAAAAAACATTCATTATTATTATCAGTGTTGAAATTTTATATTTTCAGTATTAATAAAAAATAAATATTTTATAACATTATACAGTAAGTGTCTTACTGTCACTTTTAATCAATTTATTGCATCCTTGCTGAATAAAAGTATCCAAAAAATCTTACTGACCCCAAACCTTTGAAAAGTGTATGTAAAAACTACACAACTATTATGATTAAATTACAGAATTATGATTGGTTAATTAAATCCGATGCTAGGCTTAAATATTAAATATTTCAGATGATTAAATATTATGTAAAATAAATGTTTGTCTAATTAATAAAATGTCTCATTTTCCGTCATTAGGTTGAATTATTTATAATATAACACCCTAAACTCTAGCTATCAACAGTTGTAAAAACCCATAGTTCATACACTAAAACACACAAAACTCGTTGTAATAAAATATTTTATTTATTTACTTTGAGTGCGATATGTAATAGGTTGGCTTATGGTTACAAGTTATGTGCCTTTTTCTAGTTATTTATTGCAACATTAGTTTTCTTGTAAACATTCAAAATGTTCAAAGGCCATATTGTGAAGTGAACATTCTTATAAGTGGGACTTTATCTCAATATCAAAATATGGAGCAAACAGTCCAGAAAGTCAAGGAACCCTGAGAATGAGGACAAAAGCACCCAGAGGAACATCAAACAGCTTCAAAATATGTGAATACAATAAGTACTTTTTTAGATCTATCTACAAAAACAACCTTCAAAAAAAAACTATATGTAGCAATGTAAGTCAACATCAACCATAAAACAGAAGTGTAAACTATCAACCCAAAACATGTAAAGCAGACTAAACGTTTCAGTGCAAAAATAAAATATTTGTGTTTCTATGATACCTTTAAAAGAGTGAAGGCATGTGTGAAGCAGATGTCATCCATTGACAGGTAAGGGAAAGTGAAATGTGCGCAGACTACTTTGTGAGGTATTGAAACGAGAGCTCTGAAGAAGCTATAGGGTAAACGTGTGCCATTCCATTAAATATGCATATGCAACTTGAACTGTATCCCCTGAGACATCTGTATCATCTATCTCAGTGCATGTGAGCCCCAGTCCTGCGGCCCACCAAAGAGACTGTTTATTCCAACCTGGAATTATCAAAACTGAAGTCGAAGTTGAAATGTGTTTGCTCAGGTTGGACTGTAAACATCCTTGGCGGGATTTTAGATCACAAACATTATACAAACAAAATGAACAGATATTGATTTAAAGAGGGTTGTCTGAATTCAGCGCTTAGTTTGTAAATGAATAATTGCCGGAAGAAGGACAGCAATTAAAAGGCACCGTGACCGACACTGACCATACAACTTAAAGTCTTCCCGGAACATACAATGACGTCACTAAACGGAGATGGCACAACTGTAAGAGCATCGTTCACAAGTTTCTGCACGGTCCTAACAGCCTAGTGTACTATTATTCTGTAGAAGTATTGTTCATTCTTAGTTCATGTTAACTAAAGTACTTAATTAATGTTAACTAATGAAACCTTATTGTAAAGTGTTACAGAATAATTCATCAGGTATATACACTCTCTCCAAACTTTATGCTTTACTGCACGCAAAAGAATAAGCAGTAAGCACTAACCAATGAGAGTGTTTTTGAACTTAAGAAAGCTGATCTAAAATAGATACGCTGAGGGCCAATAGCAAAATATAACCTCCAAATACATCAGCATAAACCTGCAAAATCTGACATTTTCCAGAACAGGATCTGTCTCAAATTAAGCACTGTCTGAATTAAAATGTCTCTCGAAATAGAAGGCACTTGACTGGAAGGTCTTTTTAGGGGCTCCAAGAAGCACTGATGCACATGGCCGTGGTGCTTCTCTTTGTCCTGGATTGATCAAAATAATCAAGGAAGTAAAAGGAGGCTAAATAGTCTCAAAGGTGCTACGTTCCTCTACATTCGTTGGTGAGGGGATTGCCCCAGGAGGTCCTGTCTGTGGCTGGAAAGTCCAGTCTTCACCATCCAGACTTTTCCGGCAGACAGGGCAGGTGTCGTGCTATAACACAAAACAGCACAAAATGAGTACAGAAGTGTAATATCTTTTTCTTTTTTTTCATACACTACCGTTCAAAAGTTTGGGGTCACGATGATTCTTTTTAGAGAAAATTATACTTTTATTCAGCAAGGACACCTTAAATTGATCAAAAATGACTATTTCAAATAAATGCAGTTCAATCATGACAACTCTCGGAATAGATTTAAACATCATTCATTGGTAAGAATGCAATGTACATAGGCTTAGTCTTGGCAGGCTAGATCTGCTGTGCTACACATAAATATAGTGAATAGAATGCAAATTGCTTTAAGGAAAGTAGGGAGAACCCCTAGCAGATATGATGCCAGATTTACTAAACAGGGCAAATTAGTGTGAAAGCCCGATTGGAGTCTAATGTTCTGAGCGTGATCTACTGACGACTCGCAAATGAAAGAGCACAGACGCAGCCGGATCATTTCAATAATGACCAACGCAATCTACAAGAGCAGCGCAAAATTAAAGTCTGGTTTAAGACATGCTTTTTTGGGCGTTAAATAATGCCGCAAATACCGGTAAATTGACGACCTTAGTAAATCACTTTGCATGATTCATTTAAATACTCTCCTCCCATAAATTTGGTTTATTAAACAACCATTTCTTGTATTTCAATGAACCCAGAAAAAAATGGCCCTGTTTCCACAAAAATATTAAGCAGAACAACTGTTTTCAACATTAATAATAAGGCATGTTTCTTGAGCACCAAATAATTTCTGAAGAATCATGTGACACTGAAGACTGGAATGATGCTGAAAATTCAGCTTTGCATCACAGGAATAAATTACATTTTAAAAATACATTAAAATATAAAACAGTTCTTTTATATTGTAATGTTATTTCATAATATTCCAGTTTTTACCATGTTACGTTTTTTTTTTCAAATAAAAGCAGCCTTGGTGAGCATAACTGTGCGTTCACACCGCTGGCGGCGAGAGCGTCAAAGTGGCCGGAAGTCATTCAGTTTTTTTAAATGGGAGCCGGTGGCGAGCTCCAGCTCCAGCGGAGTGGCGCGTCTTGGACAATTTGGGCGTCGAGGAGAGTGGAAATCAGGTCAACTTTATGGTAATGAATTATGACGCGGTTCGGCAACCAATCGGAATGTAGAAGTGCTCCGCTTGAGAGGATTCCAGAGAGCGCAGGCCTGTAAACTTTGGTTCTGACCACATTAGTTCCCAAAAAAAAATAAGAAGGCGCGCAACACTATTTATAGGCAACATCTTCGCTCTAGAACGCTTGTTTTTCAGCGGGAATGCAATTAATTTGCTCAAAACAACACTGATTTGACCAGTTGCATTAATGCTGCACTTCAACCAGGACAGTTATTGTAATGTAGGCTGCACACAAATGAATGTTAATGTTAATTAAAGACCAAGGCTAGCAAACGTTTCCTATAAACTGCATGTTGAAATTAGACTAGCACTTATGAACACAAAAGCCACACCACACAAATGGCTTTTAATTGGTTTATTTCGTTAGCAAACATGTAACTATAATTGTTAAGTTCTTTCCATCTATCTGTTTTTTTTTTTTAACTTTCACATTTATTTGATTTCATGAGGTTAACTTGTATTGTTATACCCTACTTGTAGTCAGTCAGCACAAATTCCGATCAATATGATTGTTTGCTTTGGCCCCTTTAAATAAAGTTTAAAAAAAGACCAAGCATTCAACCTACATCAGAGCGTCAGTGCGTCCACGAATCTTTCTACAGCGTCGTTGGCAGGGCGGCCAGAGCGAATTTTGACGCTCTCGCCGGCGGCGGTGGTGTGAACGCACAGTAAGAGACTTCTTTCAAAATCAACCCCAAACTTTTGAATGGTAGCATAGGTTATTTTAGCACATAATTTAGTATTCCATAACCTAGTTTTCAAATATCATTAACATCTGAGCACATTTCAAACCTGTCACCTCAAAAATTCATGTTTTTGGTATGACTGTGTGTAATGTTGTAGAGAAAAAATGTGAAAGTCTCTTAAAGTAATGTTAACCACAATGTTTATTGTGCTCATAAATCGAAAACTGACATTTTAAAAACCCAGTGGAAATTCCCGAGGGTGAATTAGACTTTGGGTTGGTCTACATATTGACGTCATGACTGACCACCTCTACAGTCTTTGATTAGTCTATTAGAGTAAGGTTGTTTTTCCTCTGTCCACCACTAGAGGTCCTTCCAAACATTTTTGCTTGTTAGTCAAATATAACCAACGATTACACATGGCCACCACTATTTACGACAAGCTGCACTAAATTATGCTTATGTTTCGGTTTAATAAACATGGGTCTGATGACAGAAGATCCAGCACTATGGTCGTTTTATGAGACTCATACCAGTTGTAGCCAGGGCACAATACAGTTGCTGTGAAAGTAGTGCAGACAGGGCAGCTGTCGGACAGATTCCCCCACAGAGTATTCCTCTCTACACACAGGGCATTCCAGCCGGCATGCTGTGAGAGAGACGAGGAAAAATATGCATGGATGAACACACAAGAAAAATGGAGAAAGCAATTGTCAAGTGCTGCAACCCAGCTAACAAAAATATGTAAGTTCCATTAAATGAATTATCCTTTTTTTGAATATTACCTTTCATGCAGTGTGTAATATAGCTGTTTGTGAATGTAAAATGTCTGCAAAGTTTTAAAGATCAAAGTGCAGGTAGCACCTACCTGGGGTCCAAAACTTTCAGCATGTGAATAAACCCCGGCTATTCCACAATATATATGGGCACCATATCTTTTGCAATATACAATATACATATCAAAGGTTTATGAATTGATATGCAGGTAAAATTAACTTTTATTAACAACAGTAATGTGTTATAGGGGAAATTTAATTATTCTGCTCTAAATATAGGTTACCATTGTTCTTTTATTGTCTCACATTGAACTGACCAACATCGTCAGTGATTATTAAAGGAGCTCTTTACTTGCCATCTGGGTAATTTAGTCACAATTTGAAGAAAAGTTTTTGTTTTTCATGAGACTTTGTGACTTCCTACTTTTGTCTATATATTAAGGAGTGGAAATGGCTAATAAGTCAATAAGTGCTCCTATGCCACCACCTACTGGTTATAGTGGATTTTTAAAATAAAAGTGCTTGTTTGCCACAAAGTGATCTACACATAAAAAATAAAAATAAAAACATTTGACTATTTCTTCCACAATACCCCTTTAAACTTTCAGTTTTACAAATCATCACATTAAAATGGGATCATATTTACAGCACTGAAGTGCTGGAAAAAATGTGAGGCCTTGGAAAACCCTTGAAAAGTGCTTGAATTTCAATCTCAAAGGTTGTACGAACCCTGAGATGAATAATGACAACAACATTAAATCCATGTGGTGTTACTACAGTAAATCATGGTGAATGTTGTTGATTTGTGACTGAAACCCCTGAATGTTTCAATGTTTCTCCTGGTTTCCACATAAGCTCTGTTTGATCTGATATCTGTGGTTTATAACAGAGTTCTGCGCCAAAGGCTTCCACTAGATCTCACAGTATCAATGCTATTAATTCTGTGGTGAATTTAAACGCTTTCTCACTGGATCTTCCAGCGCTGTGTAGTAACGGTGTCACGAGATCGGCCCGTGTATGAGCTTGCACTGCGCTATCTATTATTGTTTCGAGCTGATAAACGGTCTGCGCAACTCAAACGAATAGCGTGGTTCCGTTCAGACTTCAAACACACTTTGCAGCGGGGTATTGTTTGTTATGCGACTGAAAAACCGAACCAATTACGAATGACACTGTATGTTGTAAGATGACACTGTCCTTGTGTATCTCTATGGCAAACGCGCGGGGGGAGGGCTGAGCCCATTCGGAACCACCGGAGCCCAGAGGGGAGCGTCAGCAGATGTTAAAGAGAAAACCGATTTTCATTCAAACAAGTCGACGTAAACTACACATTCGAGTTAATCGATAAAATCGATTTATCGCCCAGCACTACTTCAAAAGGATGAGAACTTGCGCTGGATTTGGAAAAACTGACACCATTGTTCATATCACTGTGTATCAAGCGCTGAAGAAGCCCCCCAGAGCTGAAATTCAGATATGGTAATATGTTTCGCTTCCGACACGCGATGTAAGCGGTAGACCAGGCCGTCTGACCAATCAGAGCAGAGTAGGGTATGTGGGAAGAAGAGCTTTAGAGTGACTGAATCTTCGAATGAACCGAGCTTTGTGAAATGAGACAATGTGCAATGTATATATATTTTTTTACTTTAGATACAATTAAACCTATTGTTTATTGTACTTGTTCTATTGTAAACCTCCAAAACAAAATTAGGAACCAATAAAATAGCATAAAAGGGGGACTTTAAGTTATGAAAATATCCAGTTTTTTTTTTCTTGGTTATACAAACGTTAAGGGGACATTACATTTTATTATTTAGCAAACATTATGGAAACGTTACTTATGTTCCCATTAAGTTATGAAAATGTTATTTCTGAATGTTCTCTGAAGAACGTTCAAAATGTCAACTTTTTTTAAATGTTTAAAAAAAAAATTTTTTTCTTGGCTATACAAACGTTAAGGGGACATTCCATTTCATCATTTTGCAAACATTATGGGAACATTAGGCTACTCATGTTCCCGTTAAGTTGTAAAAATGTTATTTCTGAACATTCTGAAACAAGGAGCAACATTTAAAATATGTTAGACAAAATAAAACGTTTCAGAAAAAAGTTTGATGAACAATGTATAAATACCCTTTTTGTGCTAATGTTTTGAGAACGTTATAAAAGACTACATAACTTTGAACAAACATTCTATTAATGTTACTGGAAGAACGTTTGTTTATAACTTTGAGAGAACCCCAAAGTTCTGAGAACATTCCCTGTTAGCTGGGACATCCTATGAAATGGAATGTTTTAAAAATTTGTGACTGAATGAATGAACTGATTTGTAGCTCAACAATCAATAATTTAAGGGGGAAAAATGTGAGTCGCTGGAAACATTGGATATGAATATGGCAAATACACAATGCACTGCTGTCAAAATCATAGAGATTCATCTTGTTTTAACACTTTCCAGTTCACCCTCTTATGTTTATCATATTCCATACAATAGACTGCCAGGAAAAGCAAGAAAAATGCTTCCTGGAGGTGACCAGAAGTATGTGAACAGCCCTGTTTTGCTTCACGGCACTTAAAATGAAGTGAGCATGGTGACTCAGAGGATTATGGGAACTTACCAGCCTGTTCTGTGGAGATGCTAACAGTGGGGAGAGATGAGATCATCTCCTTCTCCGCAGGAGGGGGGCCGGTATTTTCAGACTGACCAAGCAACTGGAAGAGAACAGAAAAACTGCAAAGGTTGAAGAGCAAGATATTTCTAATGCTTCTTTAATTTTGGCTTGACTTTAGCCTGGGGACAAATATAAGTGGCAACAGGCAAAATACTGCGAAGACTAATGAGGCTAAGTGCAAAAAGGTTGAGGACATGAGCCATATTATTAGATGATGTCACCCATGACAGTGTGACTAACCTGTGTGATGACCACATCTAAACCTCCTTGTCCCCAAGCATAATCTCCAGGGTTAGAGTGTAGCATGCTAGACCTGAGGAAAAGGTTATTGATAAATCATTGGATAGATCTGTAGATATTGTCTTCACATATACAAATGAATGAATTTGTAGGACCAAATGGACCATGAATAACTTTTGTTGGCCCTGGAACAACAGCCCTGTTAAACAAACAATGGCGATGGGTTGATAAGAATATTGGTTAAGCCCAGCCAAACCTGAAATCTGATGAACTGATTGATTTACAGGAATGTTATTTCAGGAACATAGAATCATGGTAAACCACAAAAACATACCATGAGGAGGCTTGGGAACCTGCACTGTCAGAATTGGAAAACAGACCAGCCAAGAACTGCCCGACAATCCTTAAAGAAACAAAAGACAGTTTTGTTCCATTTAAAGAGAAAGAGTTCAAGTTTGATATAAGAAAAAATAATAATTAAAAAAAATCCACAAAAGCAAAAATTGAATGGAGACATGGGTGTCTATTTAAAAGCACCAAATTAAAAACAAGAATTCTTTCCAAAAATTCCCATCTTGGTAGAATTCTAGATTAACGAATAGAAATTCTTTTTAATCATCACATTTTCCCATCATTGAAAACTTGGAAATATATATATTTTTTAAATGATTTCTGGCCTAGAAAAGTCATGGAAATAATGTTTTTGAAAAAAGTGTCTTATGATCTCTTACATCTTTTATGGCTGCATTTATTTGGTCAAAAATACAGTAAAAACAGTAATATTGTTAAATATTATTACAATTTAAATAACTGTTTTAATATATTTTAAAATGTAATTTATTCCTGTGATGGCAAAAGTGAATTTTCATCTTCAGAAATCATTCTAATATTGTCACATCCTATGGTGATCAAAACTCTCAAAGACGCTGGAGAACTGGAAATAGGAACTTTAATAACCAAATACTCAGGATACACGCAGGGAAACAAACACTGACGGAGAACTGAAGACTAAATACACAGGGCAAACAAGGTGATTGACTACACACAGGTGAATGACATCACTAATTAACAAGACACAGCTGGGACAAATGAACTCATAATGACGGTGACCATGGAAACAAACAAGTGCCGGGGAAACAGAACGAAGGAATATGTGACACATGCAAAAACACAACTGACACAGACTAAACATGTGACAAATATACTGATTTGGTGCTTAAGAAACATTTCTTTCCTATTATCAAAGCTGTTTCTTTCCTATTATAATTTCCTATTATCAATGTCCGTAAATGTTACTGTAAATGTTACTGGCCAAAAGCTTTGCTTATGAGATATGAGGTCGTCTTCCTCAAGGAGGCGTGCTTAAAATCTCAAAACTTTTTGTTTTATTAGAAACATTTGTGTAAAATGATTTATTTATTATTATTTATTAATTATTATTATTATATCTTTTAATGCCACAAATTGGTACCTGACGAATGGAAATCCTCTCCAGCAATCTATATAAAATGCATAAAATATCAGTAATGGTGAATTATTTTAAAAATGCTGGAATATTTTAAATTAATTTCTCATCAAATAGATGTTTAAAATAGCCATGGTACTTAAAAATGTATTGATTTTATATTTGTATATGCAGTAAAACATGCTAAATTTAATTATTAAACAATACTGCGGATTAGTCAAGCCAAATCCCATAGCCAAGTAAAATAAACATGGATATTCTAAATATATTATGAATGTCACAACTGCAAATCAAGCCGTCAACAGATCCTCTCTGTGCAAAAAAAAAAAAAACATGTTCAAACTGAATGTTAAGCTTGACCAAATACGGATCATTATATATTCCGTCTTGTATAACTCCTAGAAGACAGCAGCTGTAACAAGTGGCACTACACACCCCTCCACAGCCTGTCCCTGATCCAGTCTAGAGTTTCGCTGGCTGTTTTGTTGAGGGTCTAGCGCAGGCTCTGTACAGTCTGACAAAGTCTCCACGGAAGCTACAGGTCCCGCTGTCCCAGAGGCAGGATCACCAACTGCTGCCTCGACCCCAGAGCGGCTGCGGAGCGCGTCTGTGACGGTGGGGTCGGATAGGAGGGCAGAATGTTCCATGAAGAGCAGCTGCCACAGCTAATCAAAGGAAAAGACAAAAGACTCATAGAGAAACAAAACTATGACTGACCCCCCCCCCCCCCCCCCTTAAAGGGTTAGTTCACCCAAAAATGACATTTCTGTCATTAATTACTCACCCATAAGACCTTCGTTCATCTTCAGAACACAAATTAAGATATTTTTTATGAAATCCGAGAGCTTTTTGACCCCCCCCCCATTGACAGCAACATAATTGCCACTTTCAAGGCCCAGAAAGGTAGTAAACACATTGTTAGTCCATGTGACTCCAGTGGTTCAACCTTAATTTTATGAAGCGATGAAAATAATTTAAAAAAAAAATTTAATTTAAAAAAATGCATTCGCATCTCTCTCGCATCGTTGATAGTGTGCAAGAGCAGGTGAGACCTGAAACATATACACGTTGCTATCTGTGTTTAAACTAAACTAATTTAAGCCTTGCCAATTTAAACATTTGAGCGCAAGATGCAAAAGAGAACATGCACACGCCCTGTGAGAAGATTTGTGCACTCATCCAAAGCGCGCACAAGGAAACGCATATACAGCGTGCACATTGAGTTCTCTTCCAAGTCTTGCTCTTGAACGGACAAATTCACACAAAAATCATGTCAACATACCCGTCTTGGCAAGTATCCTAGCAAACGTCTCAGGTTACGTATGTAACCATGGTTCCCTGAGAGGGAACGCCTCTGCGTGATTGCATTATGAAGCACTCGTGAAATCAGCCCAATGGCGTGACGGGACGTCATAGGCAGGTGACGTCATTGACCAGGAAACTATAAAGCACCCCTGAACCAGACAATGTCAGCTTCTGATTGGTCGAACAAGTCGGTCACAGGCATGCCGGGAGTATGGCAAAGCAACGCAGCGTCTCGTTCCCTCTCAGGGAACCATGGTTACATACGTAACCTGACACGTTCCCTTTCAAGGGAACTCACGCTGCGTCAAGCGCTGCGGGAACCCAATACCAGCGCCGCCATAATCCCAAGTGCATGTATGTGTGAAATCGTAGTGCACACTATGTTACAAGCACTCGAGACCCTGGAGTGGAGGCCACATCCAGGTTATAAAATCTCACGAAGGTATGCGTTGAGGACCAGCCTGCTGCATCACATACCTCCTGAAGAGAAACTCCTGATAGCAAAGCTGTAGAAGCAGCCATACTCCGAGTAGAGTGGGTTCAGACCCTTAACGGTGAGGGCTGACTGGCCTAATCAACGTTTTTAAAGTAAGAAACTTCTCTGGCACCTCTTCAATAGGTTCAAAGGGAGCCAAAGCTAGGCCTTCTAACACCACGGCCAGATCCCAAGTCGGCACTTTCGAACGTGCCGCAGGCCTAAGCCTCAGAGTATCACAAAGGAAGCGAGTTACCCACAGGTGTCTACCCACTAATGCACCTTCTAGAGGAATGTGGTAAGCAGAAATGGCCGCCACATATACCTTCAAGGTAGAAGGGGATAACCCCGAAGAGAATTTATCCTGAAGAAACTCTAGTACTGAACCAACCTGGCAGTTAACTGGATTCAACGTACGGCTCGTACACCATGAGACAAAAACTCTACATTTAAGGGTATAAAGCCTCCTCGTAGAAGGAGCTCTGGAGTGCAGCATAGTCTCTACTACCTCAGTAAAAAGACCTGAATCTACCTGAATCCACAGTTTCCACTGCTCCGGACATGGGTGCAGAATTGACCCCGTCGCCTTGGAGGGCCCTTGAGGACAGACACAATGTCTGACAGCCATACTCGGCCCGGCCAGAACGGAGCTATTAACAACAGACGGACCCCGTCCCAGCGTACTCTCTCCAAAACTCCTGTTAACAGCGCCACAGGAGGAAAGGCGTACAGACGCAGCCTCTGCCACGTCTGCACCATGGCATCCAACCCCAGAGGGGCTGGATGTGTGAGGGAATAACACAGTGAACAGTGCGTAGTCTCTCGAGATGCGAACAGATCCACCTGAGCTCGCCCGAAGCGATTCCAGAGGAGCTCCACCACCTCGGGGTGGAGTCTACATTCCCCGGGCACCACTCCCTGCCTCGACAGGAAGTCTGCCCTCTTGTTCAGACGCCCTGGAATATATATTGCTCGAACTGACAACAACTTTCCTTGAGCCCATATCAGGACTCGATGTACCAGTTTCCATAATCGGTGTGAGCAATTATGTAGGAGACCACCGGCGAGTTGTCCGTGCGGACCAACACATGATGGCCCCTGAGGTCTGGGAGAAAATGCCTGAGTGCCAGGAAAGCTGATGGCCGCTTTACAGACCGGATGACAGACTGAACACTCTATATGATGCTGGTTTTTTCCATGATCTCGCCACCTCGGTGTGGAGATCTGGAAAAAACGGCAAGCCCCGCTTCGGAGGTTGTGATCTAGATGGAAGGAAGTGTTCGTCTAATTTGCTTGGCTGATGAACCTCCTGTTTCTCGGCTGGCCAGTCTTCTTTAAACCTGGCTACAGCGCGAGTCACAACCTCCATAAGCTCCTCATGTGTGTGTGTATGTGGTGGTGAAATGTCTTCATCAACAGTATCTAGGCTCACAACATCCAGCTCCTCGGAACTGGAGTGTTGATGCACCTGCACTTCAGCACGAGCAGAAGAAACCGCAGAGCGTGCTTCTGACTCGCGATCTGAAACGCCAGATCTAGCAGGTAAGGGCAGAGAAAGGGGTTCACCCGTCTCTAACCCCGCTACTAGATCCATTTGCGAACTCCAGGACGTGAGCTGTCGCTGTGCCTCGGCAGCAGCGGGACCCGAGCCCTGAGGAACGTGAGCCGAAGCGCCCTCCTCAAAGAGCGCTCGGCGGGACCGGAGAGTTCTCTCTTTTTTTTTTTTTTTTACAGAGAGACACACTTTCTTTTACAAACGATTTCAACACAGAGCACTTGTGAAGACACAGAAGCTGACATTGTCTGGTTCAGGGGTGCTTTATAGTTTCCTGGTCAATGACGTCACCCGCCTATGACGTCACGCCATTGGACTGATTTTTACGAGTGCTTCATGACGCAATCACGCAGAGGCGTTCCCGCAGTGCTTGACGCAGAGTGAGTTCCCTTGAAAGGGAACATATTAGGTTATGTCTTAATTGAACTTAAATAGTCGAGAAAGAACACATGTTCAGTATGTACTGGATCCGTGCATTATGTCTTAAAAGTGACAGCAGCCTGTTCCTGCTGTCTGTGTTTTTAATGTTGACAACAAAAAACAAGGAAACTACTCACTGCTCTTGACTGAATAGCTTTTAAAACTTAATTAATAATGATTAATATTTATTTAATTTATACAGTGAAGATTCTATGCAATGTTGTTTTTACATTTGATTAGCTACTTTATTCAATTTCTGTACCTGAAAACTACTGTTAGATACCTGAAAAACCTGAAAAACACTGTTTATTTTATTTGCGCTATTGCTTATAGTTTGATTATTTGTTCTTATTTTCTTTATTTTTATTTGACAGTACTCATTTGACAGGACTCATTCATCCTTCCTCTTCTCCTGCTGGGATGAGGTTCTTTTTCGTGGAGAAGGATGGTTCTCTGCGACCGTGTATTGATGACTACCAAGGGTTGAACAAGCCAGAGGCTGCTCGAGATGGGCTTTTTGTCAAGGAGGAGAAATGCAAGTTTCATGCACAGTCGGTTCCATCATCTTGTCCGAGGGACTGCGCATGGATCCCAACAAGATTAAGGCTGTGGTGGATTGGCCAAGCCCAGATTCCCGTAAGGCCCTACAGAGGTTTTTTGGGTTCACCAATTTCTACAATTTCAGCCAACTAGCTGCTTCTCTGACCGCCTTGACCTCCACCTGAGTTCAGGTGGTCTGGTGCAGTCGAAGCTGCATTTTCCAACCTCAAGAGGTGCTTTGTTTTGGCTCCCATTCTGATAGCCCCTGATCCGTCACGTCAGTTTGCGGTGGAGGTCGACGCATCAGAGGTAGGGGAAGGCGTGGTTCTTTCCCAGCGCTCTTCCACGGACGACAAGATGCACCCTTGCGTGTTTTTTCTCATCGCTTGTCATCCGCCGAACGTAACTATGACATTGGTAACAGAGAGCTGTTGGCAGTCAAGTTAGCATTGGAGGAATGGCGTCATTGGTTAGAGGGTCCGGGGGTACCTTTTATCGTTGGGACCGTTCATAAGAACCTTGAATATATCAGATCCGCTAAACGATTCAACTCCAGGCAGGCTTGGTGGGCACTTTTTTCGGTCGTTTTGAGTTTTCCATTTCAAACCGTCCGAATTTCAAAAACATCAAACCCGAAGCCTTGTCTCGCGTTCTTTGACCATTCCGAACGCCCATCCTCTCCCGAGTGTATTATACCTGAGAGGCTCATTGTCTCCACACTCACATGGAAGATCAAGTCGAAGATCCGCACGGCCTTAGAAGGGGTAATGCCTCCGCCCGGTTGCCTACCAGGTCCCTTTTTTGTGCTGGAGGGATTACGGATATTATTCGGTGGGGTCATTGTTCCAACGTGGCGTGTCATCCAGGAGTAAACCGTACCAGTTTTCTGGTTAAGCAATGATTCTGGTGGCCTGCCATGGCTCGTGACATTCAGGGTTTTGTTTTGGCCTGTTCGGTTTGTGCTTGTGATAAGACTTCCAATCGACCCCAATCGATCCTTCCTCCTGGAGCCAGCAACTCTCATGGGTTGAGTACGCACATAACTCATTACCAGTGTCGTCCACAGGCCTCTCTCCGTTTGAGTGTAGCTTAGGCTACCAGCCACCTATTTTTCAGAGTCTGGAATCCGAAGTTGCGGTCCCCTCTGCTCACGCCTTCGTCCAGAGGTGCCGCCACACGTGGAGCAGAGCCCCATATTAACCCCCCAACAACCCCCCCATGTCCTGGTCCTGTTCGTGCTTTGCTGATCCTGTGCTTCGTTCTTCGTTTTCATCCGCTGGTTCGTCACGGAGGACTTGGTTGCCCATTGCGTCCCTGCGCTGCCAAGAGAGACTGTTTACCGGCTCCTCTACGATTCTGAACCTCGCCATCTACTCTTGTTCAGAAGCTTTATAAATAAACATTGTGGTTTCACACTCGCTACTGAATCCTCTTCATTGATCCTGTCAGCTGCTGTCTGTCATTGATGTTAATCAAACAACAAAACACAGCTTTAAAAAAGATTAATCTATATTACATTTATACAGTGAACGTAGTGTTATTTTACATTTAAGTATTACATTTCTGTACTTGAAATGAATACTACAGTCAGACCTTACTTTATTTGTAACTTTGTTATTGTATTTATCTATGCTTGTAATTTTTTCTTGTAGTTTTTTTCACTGACTATTCACTTTAATAATGATTTAACTTTATTAGTTAGGCTAGTACTTTTTGCTGAGGTATCGGAGTACTTAACGTGAGCTTTAAGTAATAAATGGAAAGCATTTTGGAAAGCAGTCCCCTCCCCCATACACACCATTTTTTTGATCCAATAAATGGTAGTCACATGGGCTATTTTAACAATGTCTATACCCCGCTAGAAATTCAGGATGTTCTCAGAACGTTTAGGGGACCATATTTTATTTGGAAATTTGATGTTCCCAGAACATTCTCAGAACGTCCCCGCTGGTGTCAAGGACGTCGCCTGGTAACGTTCCTAGAACGTTCTGAGATGGTCATGATGTGGAGTTCTTTAAAGGGTTGGGGACGTTATTTGGCGTACCTTCAGGGAACATTCAGAACGTTCAGGGAATGTTTAGGGGACTATTACTATAGGATGTTCCCTCTACACTACTTTCCCATAACGTTTGCAGGACCTTCAGGGGACCAACCTAGAATGTTATTATTTGGTCCTATTTAGGTCCTTCCACCACAGAACATGTTTGTGTGAATCAGTGTTCACTGGGCTGCTTTGCAAATGAGGGTCAGTAAAACGCAGGATTTGCACAAAAGTTGCTTCTCAAAAGATAGATCAATACCAACCCTTCATGATCCATAATGTGTGCCTTTCTGAATGTGCTAATGTGGCTAAAGTTACCATTGTCTCTTACTGTGTTCACAGACACCAGAGCTTGTTATTTTTAGCCCAAAAAATGTTCACTGCCTGTACAATTTAGAAGCACACATTTATTGCTTCTTAAAAATAAAACTAATGATATAGCTCTGATCTCTGTGAGAGTCAGAGGCAATGGTAACTTTAGCCACATTAGCCGTCAGCGTGCTAACAAGCACATTCACAAAGGCGATTTGCGTACATTCACAAAATATAACTTTCATTACTTACATGTTCTGAATATGAAGTTGGACAAACAGTTGGTTTGGTTCCATCTTTGAGAAGCAACTTCCAAATCCTGTGTTTTACTGACCCTCATTTGCAAAGCAGCTCAGTGTACATTGATTCACACAAACATGTTTTGAAAACATTAAATAAATGTGATGGAAGGACCTAAATAGGACCAAAAAATAACATTCTAGGTTGGTCCCCTAAAGGTCCTGCAAACATTATGGGAATTTAGTGTAGAGCCCACTGGACTGAACAAGACATGTTGCAGTGCAGTCCCAAATTGAACATCCCCATCTGACTAACAGGGAACCATATGAAACCGTCCTGTTAACGTCCCAAATGACCTCTTTGTAACGCTGCTCTGTGACCATAGAGTAACCAAAACGGAACGTCCCCCTAAAGTCACATCAGAATCTTTATTATATGACCAACAGAGGACCATGTGTGAACGTTCTGTTAACATCTCAAAAGTCCTCTTTGTAACACTGTTGTGTGACCACAGAATAACCAAAATGGAACGTCCCCCTAAAGTCATATTAGGGACCGTTATTATATGACCAACAGAGGACCATGTGGGAACATTCTGTTAACATCCCAGACATCCTCTTTGTAACATTGCCGTGTGACCATAGAGTAACCAATATGGTTCATCCACTTAAAGTCATATCAGAAACGTTATAATATGACCAACAGAGGATCATGTGGGAACGTTCTGTTAACATCTCAAAAGTCATTTTTGTAACATTGCTCTGTGACCGTAGAATAACCAAAATGGAACGTCCCCCTAAAGTCATATCAGGAACGTTATTATGACCAACAGAGGACCATGTGTGAACTTTCTGTTAACATCTCAAAAGTCCTCTTTGTAACATTGCTCTGTGACCATAAAATAACCAATATGGGATGTCCACCTTAAGTCATATTGGGAACATTATTATATGACCAACAGAGGACCATGTGGGAACGTTCTGTTAATGTCCCAAATGTCTTCTTTGTAACGTTGCTCTGTGACCATAGAATAACCAATATGGGACGTCCCCCTAAAGTCACATCAGGAACCTTGAACTGCAGCACTTTCATAACCAAAAGAGGACGTTTTAGTAACGTCCCTAATGTTCTATAAAGGTTCGGGATTTTCGTCACCTTTAGAGAACCTTTCGGGAACGGTCATGAGGTCGTGAGAACATCCCCTTCTACGTGGGTACTACCTTTACTACCTGGGCCTTGAAAGTGGTAATTACATTGCAGTCTATGGGGAGTCAGAAAGCTCTCGGATTTCATCAAAAATATCTTAATTTGTGTTCCGAAGATGAACTCACATGAGGGAGACTAATTAATGACAGAACTTTCATTTTTGGGTGAACTAACCCTTTAAGTAATTATTTCCTCTGCACCTCATTCTGAGTCAAAGGAGGAATATACATACATATAATTTTATAGTATTATACCTCCGCAAACTGTGAGGCCATGTCATCACTGTCAGCCCCATCACGACTCTGAAGAAGACTAATAAAACAGTTTACTAATAAACTAATAAAGATTTACTAATTGAAAATTACAAACATCCTAATAACAAATAATAGGAAAGACAAATCATTCCTATTAGACATTACAACAGGATATTTTAAGTATAATAAACAGAGATACATGCAATAACAGTAATGAAAAACAATTAATCTTCATTATTACTTAGTGGCATGAATGCGAAAAACTCACCTGGAGTTCTCTGACACCTCTTCAATGAAGCCAGATTCACATCTGGGACAAACATATTCCTGTTCAAAGGATTAATAAACACAGGTACATTATTATGTACATCAGTCCCAATTTCCAAACAAATTACCTCTGAATTCGGATGTTGACATTTAGGGCCAGATTTACTAAACAGGGCAAATTAGTGTGAAAGCGGAATCTCATAAAAGCGCCGATGATTCTGTACATGATCTACTGACGACACAAATTAAAGAACACAGATGCAGCCGGATCATTTCAATAATGACCAATGCAATCTACAAGAGCAGCACAAATTAGTGTCTGGTTTAAGATATGCTTTTTTGGGCCATTATATAATGACGCAAATACCAGTAAATTGACTAGCGCAAACCTTAGTCAAACCTAAATCACCTCGCATGATTCATTTAAATACTCTCCTCCCATAAATTTTGCGTCTGAAAGGGAAACTTCTACAAATGCAATAAGGTCAGCCGCAAAAATAACTGCCCACGCCTGTCCACATGCTAAAACATGCTAGGATCATGCTAGCAAAATGTTAAATAATGTTAAAACATATTAGCAACATGCTACATCATGTTAAAAAAATGCTAAAACATTCAAGAAACATGCTAGCAAAATGCTAAATCATGCTAGCAATGTACTAAAACATGCTAGGATCATGCTAGCAAATTGTATAATAATGTTAAAACATGCTAGCAACAAGTTAAATCTAAAATTTAGTGTAAAAATTTAAAAAGAAGACTCTGTGGCTAGTTGTTTCAGGATTTCACTTTTTAATGGTGAAATGTATTTATTTATTTTACTATGGTCTTGACTTTAAAAAGCTATTGAACATTTCCATTGTTTTTGCCCATGATAAAAATACAGCTGATTGAACCGAACACACATTAAAGGATTAGTTCACTTCAAAATGAAAGTTTCCTGATAATTTACTCACCCCCATCTCATCCAAGATGTTCATGTCTTTCTTTCTTCAGTCGAAAAGAAATTACGTTTTTTGAGGAAAACATTCCAGGATTTTTCTCTACATAATGGACTTCAGTGGCAATCAACGGGTTAAAGGTCCAAATCAATGCAGTTTCAAAGGGCTTTGAAGGGCTTCAGAGGGCTCTGCATGATCCCAGCCGAGGGATTTAGTCTTTGCACGTTCGTTTTAACACTGGGTCGGTAATTCCACCTTTCCGACGTGATGATGTCATACGTCAAGAAGTCGAGCATTTGTGGTTAAAAAGTATATACTATTCCTCGGCTGGGATCATGCAGAGCCCAGTCTGAAGCCCTTTGAAACTGCATTGATTTGGACCTTCAACCCGTAGGTTGCCATTGAAGTCCATTATGTAGAGAAAAATCCTGGAATGTTTTCCTCAAAAAACGTAACTTGTTTTCGACTGAAGAAAGAAAGACATGAACATCTTGGATGAGATGGGGGTGAGTAAATTATCAGGAAATTTTCATTTTGAAGTGAACTAATCCTTTAACCTTCTGTGACAACATGCCCCAATAGCTGACAATACTGACAATAATGACTGAGGCAATTCATAATGTTTAACTTTTCAGTTTTAATCTAAATATAGTTGACCCTTGTATGAATGTATGCCAGGGTGATTTTATAGTGTCTCCACTATAAATATGATGATATTGCGTGATATTGGAATTTTAGATTTGAGGCTTAAATTATCTATTTTACTTATATTTATATGACATGCAATATGTAAATGTGGGTCAAACAACCTGTCAGTCAATATACTGCATGAGTGTGTTTGTACTTGAACAGTGTTGCAGACGGTCTCGAGGCTGTGCTAAATTTGGCAACAGAGTAACTCCCAAACTTGGATACCGAATCCCTCGCAACCATGGCACTCATCACACCATTCCTTATAACGTTTAGTCCGCAGTTACATGAAAGACATTCCCACAGTTCTATACTAATGCGCGTGAATTCATACAAACACTTCATGTATAAAAAATATATACAATACTGTATGTTAGTACTTATATTGTAAGTTATAAATGTAAGAAGGATAACTTCGATTGCGTTGAGGCTATTATGGGGTACGCATACCAAACGCAGATAAATGCTCGTTAATGAAGTGTTGCTGTGTACTCACCGGCAGCCTGGGGTCGATTTCACCTTTACAGCAATGACAGAAGAACCGGTGTCGTGGAGCAGCAGCAGCTTCCGCCATCTTCACTCAATAGCTTTTAGAATGACGTTACGCGCCACATTTGGAAAGGAGCGTCGGTTGTCAAGGAGACACGTCAGCCCGATTAATGGAATATTACGAGTTTCCAAATAGTAAACCTTGATTAATTCGACGACTTGTCGCACACCGGACGAGAAAGCTAACCTCCTGGGTGCCACTGTCCTCGTACGATGTCCTTGTATTATATTTTAGTGAATTTCTCTGACACCATACATGGCACAGCTTTAAGTCATAGATACCATTTGTTTTGAGGTTTCACCAAATGATCTTTAAAAATGATCAAATTTAGCAATCATAGAAATATGATAATATTTTGTAATTATCCAAATCTGACTAATTTTCAAATTGTTATAAATCAACTTCTCAGGAAAATGTTATGGGGTTTCTAATCAAAATATAACATTCTGTTACAAAACAGGGCATTGATTTCATGAAATGCTTTTCAGGCATTTTGGGAGACACAACATGTGAATACGAAAATTAACCATGGTTTTATTATAGTAAAAGTGTAGTAACCATGTTTTTTTGGCTAATTGATTACCATTTATATAACCACAGTTTTACCACAAATAACATGGTTAAACTATGGTTAGAGGTTAATTTGTGGTTACCATGGTTTAACTATAATAACCATGTTTTTTTTGGTTTTATTTGTAGTAAAACCATGGTTCATTTTCGTAAGGGTAGGGATAGAAATTACATATCAATGTTCCTATAAAATATTAGATATTATTATGAAAATGTTGCCAACTATTACTCCCATTATTACACTTCTTTTTCCATTACATGTTGCGCCAAGAACACATTAATATGCAAATTAGATACAGTAGATTCATTGCATTGAATGGAAAAACACATTTTACCCACATGGCCATTTTACCCACATATTGCATGTAAAGTAAAATGGTATATAAATTCATTCTGTTATATCTTCCATAACATAGTTGAGAATCATCTTTAAACAAAGTTTGGTAAAAAAAAAAAAAAAAAACTTGATTGGTGAATGAAAAAAAACAACATTATTTTTCCCGGTGTCCACATACGAGGACATAGCATAACATATGAATAAAATATCATTAAAAAAAATGGTCAAGATCTTTTACTGACAATGCAAGAGTCAAGCACTCTGTAAAGTCTACTCCAGCACATCCCTTTCTCATATCCCAGACTTTCAATGAATTTACGGTCTGAATGAATTTAAGTATTCTTCATGCTCCACCCAACCATTCTTTCACAGTTTGAGCCTGATGCTTCTTGACATTGTCATCCTGGAATATGGCCATGATGTGTCTTCCTACATGGTTGTTTAAGAAATGAAAAGCTACACACTCCATCAATTAGGGTTAGAAGAACTGTTGCCAAACATATAACATGCTAGAGACATAATAATCACTGCAATAATGATCCAATCATAGACTCTTGAGCATTTGCCCATTTATATCCAAACAGCAACTTTTTTTGGCCGTTCAGTGTATATATTTATTATGTGTTTGTGTGTGTGTTTATATATAAAATAGTGCTGTCAAATCGATGAATCGCGATTAATTGCATCTAAAAAAAAAGTTTGTTTACATAATATGTGTGTGTGTACTGTGTGTAATTATTATGTATATTTAAATACGGACACATACATTTATATATTTAAGAAATATTTACATGTATATACTGTACAGTAGGTCAAAGCAATCGCTTGGCATAAATGTGGGCTATTCGGAATTCTGTGATTGTGAACTGTTCTGAAACCGCATACCTGTAGAACGCACAACTGCGTAATTACTTTGAAACATGCAGTGCTCACAATTAAATCATCGCCTTTTCAAGTTTAATAATTACATAAAGCCGTATCGCGATTCCTGTTTTTGTTCCCAAATTTCAGACCTTCAAATGATAAAGATTTTTGTTATACCATTTAAGATATTTGACACTTTTTAGGGCCTTGAATTTGATATAACTAAATTCAAGACTTTTTAAGGAACCCAGTAAAATGCAAATACTAATAGCATAAGATACATATTCATGAACTTTTAATAAAACAAATAACACAATGACATACAGCAGCAACACAGTAACAGTAAAACCAAGTAATACTTTCATTTACGCATATACTATTGTGTTAGACAAAACATTAGGTTGAAATTACAAAAAGAAGAAGTTACAAATCACAAAAGCAACACAACTATGTTGGCCACAGATAACCACACCAATCTCTGCTACCACATTTTGATAAGAAAATTTGAGTTTTATGTCAAGGTATCAAGTTTGATTCTGTATTCCAAAGCTTTCCAAAGAACAAATCACCTGCCTTAACCCATGAAAATAAAGCATTAGTCGTGTATCAATGCAAAGAGGTACATACAGTAGTTTAAGCTGCATCAAAACATGCTTTTTTATAAATAATGGTCAAAGCAAGAAATCCATCCACCAACAGACTAATAAAGTGAATCATAAATCTCTAAAATAAGATGTGAGAATCCTCTCTTTCGTTAAAAAAAAAAAAATTTGGCAAGGTGAACTTCACAGGTTCTAAGTGACCTCAATTCTAGAGCAATGAAATGATCCTTTCCTGGCCGTTTACAGCTATTTACAAGGAAGTCAAGGAAAAAGCAAAGGCAGAACGTGGCACGTCTTACTTGAATCTGCAAGTCCGTTGTACCTTACACTTTGCAAGCTTTAGAGATGTACTGTAAATAGACAAGAATTGTAAGCCAAAACCTGGGGTCTTAGGTATTTGTATGATTACAGTGACTTTTTCTAGCATAATAAATGGAAATATGACAATTGTATTAGTTGATCATAGTGTAGATCCTCATAGAGAGCATAGACAAAAAGAAATCCAATGTTGCATTACTATTAATATGATATGCATGCAAGAGGGGTCAAGTGTGTTGGTTTGCAATTCAGCCATGTCTAGGGGTGCTAGAATAAGTCACTGTCTCAAGGCAGCGTAACCAATCAGGTTCTTCAACCTTATCAACCTTTTTTTATCCAGGTCTCTATCGAGGTGCAGTGAAGGCACCCTGTGCAGCAGAAACGGTGGCGTTGGTGGCTGCCTGGCGCACTGCCTGATTGGAAAGCACACCGGTAGCAAACTCGGCCTGGGCCTTCTCAAAGCTCGCTTCAGTCTGCCTGTACATAGAATGAACCTGATGGAAGAATATGTAAGAAATCGTCATTAAAAGATCAATATGTATTATGAATTCTACATACACTACTTATCAAAAGTTTGCGTTGGTTTTTGAAAGAAGTCACTTATGGTCACAAATGCTGCATTTATTTGATCAAAAATACAATAAAAACTGTGATATTGCGCAATATTTGTTCTATTTTAATATATTTCGAAATGTAATTTATTCCTTATTAAATAACAAGTCTTTACTGTCAATTAAATGTGTCCTTAATGTATAAAATTATTAATTTCGTTTTTTTTTTTTTTATCTTAGTGACCCTAAACTTTTGAACAGTGGTGTAATTTTAAACCAAAAAGATCAATAAGAAAGACACTACGGCAAAATTAAGATGTCTGCAAGAATCTGCATTTAATATAACATTAAGCATTATTTCAAGTTTAAAAGTACTAAAGAGCATGAACGGCGGACCGCCTTCCGTATTCAACTTATGAAGAAAGTGTAGTGCCTCTCGCAGTTCAAAACGCTTACGCTACGTCAGACGTTATCGTCGTGCCAGTTACGCTTTTTTTGCAAGCTGAATACGGAAGACGGTCCGCCTGAAGCTAGAATGTGTTAAATATGGATATTTTTCTTACACAGACCCATCAATTCACTTTAGAAGGTCTTTATTAACCCCCTTAAGCCGTGTGGATAACTTTTATAATGGATGGATACACTTTTTTGGGCTTCAAATTTTGGGCTGCCATTCACTGCCATTATAAAGCTTAGAAGAGCCAGGACATATTTTAATATAACTCCGATTGTATTCGTCTGAAAGAAGAATGTCATATACACCTAGGATGGCTTGGGGTAATTTTAATTTTTGGGTGAACTATCCCTTTAATACCAGGTGTAAACAGGGCCTAAGTCTGTTTTTTTATTATACAGTGAAAAAGCCCATTAAACCCTGAAGTAGCTGTGGAAAAGCTGCCGAAGAGGAATAGACAGCTTCACCATAGGATGAATATAAATTTCTAGTATAGTTTTCAACTTATATTTAGGATTATATCCCTAATTTGATTGCCAATGGATGTGTAAAGGTTTTGCTGTGTGATTTACCCTCTTGAGCAAAATCACTCCCATGGCCGCCTGAGCAGTGAAGAGCACAGCACTGATCATCATGATCGCACCCACTGCCTTGCCGTTTTTGTCACTAAAAGCGGCTAAACTCACGATCCACCCACTGAAACAAACGGGAGAGAGAGAGAAGTTTAAAGAGTAACAAGTCAGTGGCCAAATTTTAGAATGGAATAACACAATAAATAGGTTAGCAATACCATTTTTTGCACATATGTGGCTGTTTTGTCACGCTCACCTGAAGCCCCAGCCAGGGATACCGATAGCCATGATAACATAAAGCACCAGTTGGGCGAAGAAGATAAAGAAAAAGGCAAAGAAGTTGAAGGAACTGTCACTCCTGTTGAGAAACAGAGAACAGAATGCACAATGACTGATCCATGATGTTTGGATGAGACAATCAATTCTAAACGCTAAATCTGTGTACATACCGGAAGGCTTTGTACAAAGGCCTGTACCAACAGACGAAGGAGCAGGGGGTGAAGAGGAGAAACCAAAGGATGGCAAAACCGAAGCCAACCGGTGACGAAACATTACCGGGTAGCCCACAGAACATAGCCAAACAGGAGATGAGGTTAAAGAGCAAAGTGCATGCTGTGACTATAAGAAGAGAAATATAAGTACAAAGTAAGTAAAGTAACACAATGGAGTAGTGGTTGACCAATATTCCTTTACTAGGGATAACTAGAGAGCAACTGCTAATATGTGTGATACATAACACTATTTAATAGTTAAACATTTCTGAAATAAAAAATTTGTTCAACCAAAAATTGTACACCTACATGACTTCAAAAATCAGAGAGATCTGAGGCAGTATAAGGGTGTGTTGTGTGTATGTATGTATATGCAAGGCTCGAAATTGCAACTATTTTGGTCGCATATGCGCCCGAAATATATTTGGGAGCATTTGTGAGAGTGCAAATAATTGTTGAGGTGCGACCGGTTTCAGTGGCCGGTTCACCATTCTATCACATAACCAGTTAAACTTAATCTTTAAACTCTTAACTCTAAAGTAAACTTTAGGTTGGTTAATATTAGCCGTCAATCACTGCGCTCCGTTGCCACGTGACAGGGAGCTAACTAGCGCGCAAAATGTAAAGAGCTGAAGAAGAGAGAAAGACCTTTTGAAGGGGCAAGTGACAGGGCATTTTACTTGCCCGCCCGACCAGACAAGCAGCCTGATTAAAACGTCAACACCAAAAAAATAACTAGGGAATCACCAGAACGCGAAAATGATTCTGATTTTATTACATTTACATGGTGGATAATAATGTATGTACTATAACTTAATGTACTGACGCTAACGGTTGCGCTGTTGAGGCTGGCGCGAGGAGAAATCACAGCGCGTCTCAATACTCTTCCATTACTAAATGATTCAGTGTTTTGAACGAATCGGTTGAGTCAAAGATTCAATGACCCATTCGTAAAGAACCGCCTCAGTCTTGAATGAATCAGTCGTTTAAACGAATCGTTTGAAAAAATGACTCAATGACTCACTCATTAAGATGGTCACTTTCCGCCACCTACTGGTGGTTTAGTTTCATGTTTAAAAGTATTATTATTTCCAACATTTCTTATTTGTATATTGAAAATATATTTAAAACGATCTCATAACATTATTCAATGCCATTTTAATCTTTCAGTGTAAATTATTGAATTTAATTGGCAAAAGCCCTATAGTGTCTTATTATTCTAATTTAAATGATTGATCAAATGTAAGAATAAAAAAATAAAAAATAAAAAATTCATAAGATTAGGGGAAAAATGCCCTTTATAAAGGTAAAAATAAATGTCCTCAGGGTTAATAATACAAATATGCAGCTTTAAATATGCCATAGCTGATAGAACACTGGTGAGAATATTGTTTCAGAATCAATTATACTTACAACATAAAAATCTATTTTTTTCCCAGACAAGCAACCTTTTTATTCTGACAATTGAATGACCGGTTTATTTGCACGCACGCACACACACACATACACACACATTATATAATAATATATAAACATTTTAGTTGTGGTGATCCTAAATTTTTGCTGGTGCTCCTAAATTTTTGAAGTTGGGAGCACCAGTGCTACCAAGTAAAAAAGTTAATTTCGAGCCCTGTATATGTATTTATTTTTGTTTGTTTGTTTGCCATATCAGCATTATAATAATATTAATAATAAACTATTTACATATAGCACCTTTAAAAGCTTATCAAGGCACTTTACAAAATAAAAAAAAATCAAGTACAAATCATAAAATAAAAATATGGGCATACATATCAAAATATCAGACTAAAGCCTTCGATATTTGGGTTAAGAATAGGATCTGTACATTACAAGATGTTTATATAGATAACACTTTTGCATCTTTTGACGAGCTGGTGAATAGATTTAAGATTCCCAGGTCCCATTTCTTTAGATTTATGCAAGTACGAAATTTTTTGATCACTTAAAAAATGAATAGGAGAAAGATTTGAATGAACAAATTTCAGAGACAACTTGGCAGAAAATGATTAAACAGATCTATTCATCATCTATTTGTCAACGTCATGCGGTTGTGCAATTCAAGGTGGTACACCGACTCTATTGGTCGAAGGTTAGGTTACTAACGTACTAAACTGAGCAAACTCACACATCCAGTAGTAGTACATGGTGGTGACAGTGCGCTGGAAACTTTGGCTGATCTCCAGATTAATGTCCTGATAAAAACATGGCTTCACCGGGCAGAAGGAGGGCAATGGGGGCCAATTATTCTGACGAGCTGAGGGAGAAGGACACAGAAAAAGATTCATTTCCCCATTCATCAATCACATCCGCTAGCATCACTCCATTAATGTCTTGTTCATTACCGCAGAGGTCTAAATCTAACTCTTTTGAAAATATCATCCATCCATCACTGTCATCTTTTTAACCGTTCCGTTTCTTTGTCCCCTCCCCTCTCATTCAGGTCTCATCTATCTCTGCAACTTCAGCAAAACCCTCACTAACAATTTCAGAAGTCCATCTAAATAATCACTTCAGTACTTAAAATACACTGGTTTTATGCACAGCAAATGGAGCTGAGACTACTTCACTCTTTTTGGTACATTTATTCAAAACTGCATCTAGATAAGTACATTTTTAAAAAAGAAAATGTGACTGTAAAACCACTATGTTAGGATGTTGTGGATGGTTGCTAAGGTGTTACGATTCCTTTTTAGCATTAAAATTTGCCTCCAAAACCTTTTATATGCATGATGCCAGTAGCAAAACTGAAGACACTGTTGGTTCAGGATGTTTCATTTACATTTAATTTCCCTGGCAAACACATAAACTAAAATATATTCCTTCCAGGGATATCATCCTTCACTTACAGGCTCCAGACCCAAGTGCATGGGCATCCAGCTCTCTCTCTCTTTTCTCCAGCTCCTTTGCTTTTCTTTCTAGTTCCTCCTGCTTCCTCAACAGATCTGCTGTGGTGGCATTTACTGCAGACTGCAAGAGAGAGAGAGGGAGGGAGAGAGTTATTAATCAGTACAATATACAGTACACTACAATTCAAAAATTTGGGGTGGCCAAAGCTGCATATATTTCTTTAAAAATACAGTAATATTGTTAAATATTACTACAATTTAAAAATAACTTTTATATTTTAATATATTTTAAAATATTATTTATTATGTAATGGCAAAGCTGAATTTTCAGCATCATTACGCCAGTCTTCAGTGTCACATGATCCTTCAGAAATCATTCTAACATGAAACATTTCTTATTGTTATCAATGTTGAAAACAGTAGTTGCTCCTTAATATTTTATATAACTGTAATACATTTTTTTCAGGATTCTTTGTGAATTGAAAATTCAAAAGAATAGCATTTATTTGACATATAAATCTTTTTTTAACACTATAATAGTCTTTACTGTCACTTTTGATCAATTTAATGTATCCTTGTTGAGTATTAATTTCTTAAAAAATTAAAAAATCTTACTGAACCCAAATTTGTTTTACTTGCTATTCCCATAAACAGCACAATAATCCACAGTCAGCAGTCTTAAGATCATTAAGGTAAATCAATTTAATATTATATGTTGTGAAAAATACAGAAAATTCCACCATTCCCAAATATAGAAATATGAAATAATTTAAAGATCAAATTATACAACCATCATGCAATATAAAGTTTGATTGCTCAATAACCACTCTAGAATTGCATCATAGTAATAACAGAATGGTACAAAAATATTGCTTTATACATGAAATAAGAAGCATACACTGGCTTGACGAGCGGGTTGAAGTTGATGCAGTAAAATTATTTACTAGTAATAATATACCGATATACGATAAGAAGATACATCACAGTGATGAACTATCAAAATACCATATAATGAATAATTCCTTATTACGAATTATTTCGATTTTTAGCATGCATTTTAAGAACTTTTCAGTCAACTGGTTAAAACCGTATACTGTGTTAAAAGCTTCAGCAATAAGTGCTTGCAGGAATGAAGACTAATTCTCCACTGGTTCCCCCGAGATTTTCCTATCAGGATTTTTCAATTTATGAGTAAAATAAAGTCTGTGGTAAACATAACTTGACATTGCTTGAACATTTTGCTCTACAATGTAAACTGCACACACTCACATCCCAAAAATGCTCATCTAGTTACCAGTGGTGTGCGGTGGTGTTTTAAAATGAGGAGGCAACATTTTTTTATATACTGTTATATCAAATGTAAATGTATGTCTGGTTACATAAACATTACATAAAAAAGAGAGACCAAATACAATTTTATTTTGTATTTTTTGCTATAGATATGTACATTTCTATTTATTAAAGCCAATTATAAATTTCATCAAGTTCATTTATTCCAAAATAATAACTTAAGGCAGTAACAATTTAAACAATGCATATTATTTATTTTAGCTTTTCTTTTTAATAGTCAACTTATTTTCAGCAGTCATCAAGCTTGTACTCACTGGTCACAGACAGAAAGATGTATTAATTTCCTGTTATGTTATTAATATGCTGATTGCTCACTAAAACCCCCGCAGTCAGCCCATTTCAAGTTTGATTTTGATGTGAAATAAAGCGGTGAATGGCGGAGTTGTTTACTTGCTTTTTAATTAGTCTTCCCATTAACGCCATCATTATCTTCATTCAAGCCGATGAGAATGCGCACGAAAACAAGAGGCAGGATTTATCACACAAACCAATCATAACCGATCATATCCAATCATGGCCCGATGGAGCCTTTCATGTGGCTTTCCCCCATTCATTCTCAATTACCCCCCACTAAACCCACCACATGCTTTAGGGGGTCTGTTAAAAGTCAATTAGTCTCGCCCACGGACCGTTGGCTGAACGTCTGATGCATATGGCACACTTATCTGGAAAGTTCCAAAACTTCAAAGTTGTCATCTGATTGGTTGAATTCTACAGGATGTCCGTGAGACGAGTGTGTTGTGTTCTTTAATGTTCTGCCTGGAAACAAATGCTGTGACGCCAAACTCCCTCGTGGAAGAAGAACGCCATCGTGTTAACAGCTGTCACAATGAGCAGGATCAACTAAACGCTGGATTTTCAAAAGTATGTTAAGTTTGCGGCTTCACTGTTGCAGTAAACTTGCACAACATTCTTGAACCGCACGCCAGTCTGTTATTGCAGGGACATCGACTTTACATTTTCATGCCCCTAAACATGACGCGGAACAAAACGAACTGGGATTGGTTGCGTTACATGTCAGTCAAACGTCCTCTTGGGCAGTCCATGACCAATGAAAGCTGTGATGGAGTCCAGACCTTCTGCCTTCTGAAGGTCTGGCTACGCGAGACTAAGAGTCAATGGGCTCAGGGGAGGCAAGAAAGACACCGCGTCCCGCTGTAACTTCACCCGCGGGTGTCACTGTACTTCAGTGGTCACCAACCTTTTCAAGCCAAAGATCCCTGACCTCGGCCTTGATGAAAGGCAAGATCTACCTATAGATTTTTCATGGCCGATTCAGAGTTAGTCTGATACCAGCTGCCGATTTTTTTTCTTTAAGCTAATTTATTTGTTGTTAATTTGCTCTATAACAGGCCAAACTGCATGGCCTTAAAAAAATTAGCCATTTGAAATGAGAGGCAACCACTGCATTTTAATCATGATCCAAACAAAGATACACACATGTAGCATGAGCCGTTGTTTTTTAATTTAAATTTAAATTAAATTGCATAATTTCATATTTTCATCTTAGAGCAAATTTTCATCTTAGAGCAAATACAGAATGGTCTGACTTTAGCTTTGTGAAATTGTTACATAAGACACACCTGCACAAAACAAAAACCGATGGACTGAATAAAAATGCTAATTCACTCTCTGACAGTAGGTGGTGCACATGGAAGCGTTTATTTGGGTACCGCTGTAAAAATTCCATCAAAACTATACTGAAGACAGTCAGTTTCGTTCATAGATACATTCATGTAACTCCCCTCCCCAATTCAATATTTATATTTTTCTTCCTATAGCGGACTTTATAAAAACAAATTACTTTTACACTTTTTAATAACAGCTTCAAAATTCACGTTTTTTATTAGGGGTGTGTAATTTATATTGTAGAGCAAAATGTTCAAGTATCATCACGGTATGTTTACCACAGACCTTCTGTTACTCATACATTTTTTTAAAAAACCCATAGGAAAATATTGAGGGAACCAATGGCGAATTAGTCTTATGGGTTTTGACGTTATCCCTGCAGCACTATTATCATGATATACCTAACAAATATAGCTAATTTAGATTAAATTCTGTGTTGAGTAACAAAGTAATGGACTATTCTAAAACTAAGCAGCACCTGTGTTCCATTGGATCCATAATTCCTGGGCTCAGTGGGCGTGGTCCTGCTGGGAGGTGTTTGGACAGGAGGTGCAGCAGGAGATGTGGCTTCATAAGGAGGTGGAGGCTTCATTACCCAAAACCAAAAAGCAAAATAGTTAATATCAGCTTAACTTAATAAAAAAACTAATTATGCAAAAAATAAGCTATCATGATAATGCAGGCAAAAGATTCTGATACTAACTGAAGTAAATGCTGTTTTTTAATCCATTGTACTCCCATCATGTGATGTATTAATAATTAAAGGCTATGTTAACTATGTAACACAGCCTGCTCACCAACTGTCAGGATTAACATATTTACCGCTGTTGTGTTGTTGTCAAACGGGTTGTAGAGGTCCAGCGTGGCATAGCCAGTGTTGCTGCTGTGCCGAGTCACTGATGGATCCTGCAAACACAGGAAAAACAAACCTTTCAATTATAGAGAAGGTGTTAGATACAGATAGTGATAAAATATTTGGGCTGATACCACAAAAATATAACATTTTTAAAACAAGCTCAAGGTGGCCTAGAAACTGGCACTGTAAGCTCACAATCTTGCACTGATATCATTGTTTCTGAGGCAGAAACTTCATCTGCTAGGAGACTGACCTTCAAAACACAAAAAGACATGAGATCCTTCTGATAAACTGAAAGTAACTAAATCAGCAATAACTCAGACTACCAATAACTAGTTATGACACACATGGTTATATTTAAGTTTCTTGTGATCTTAAAACCTTATGACCTAAAGGTCTTAAGCTTAAATTTAGATACAAATATGAACTGCACCTATTCACAGACTTCAAACATTTGCCTTATTTGGCCACTAATGCTTGTAATATTTGTATCACAATATTTGTTTGTTTTTTTACTTAACTAGCCTAATATTTGAAAATGAGGAAATAAATAGTAACAATAAACTATGAGTACAGGTGCTGGTCATATAATTAGAATATCATCAAAAAGTTGATTTATTTCACTAATTCCATTCAAAAAGTGAAACTTGTATATTATATTCATTCATTACACACGGACTGATATATTTCAAATGTTTATTTCTTTTAATTTTGATGATTATAACTGACAACTAAGGAAAATCCCAAATTCAGTATCTCAGAAAATTAGAATATTGTGAAAAGGTTCAATATTGAAGACACCTGGTGCCACACTCTAATCAGCTAATTAACTCAAAACACCTGCAAAGGCCTTTAAATGGTCTCTCAGTCTAGTTCTGTAGGCTACACAATCATGGGGAAGACTGCTGGCTTGACAGTTGTCCAAAAGACGACCATTGACACCTTGCACAAGGAGGGCAAGACACAAAATGTCATTGCAAAAGAGGCTGGCTGTTCACAGAGCTCTGTGTCCAAGCACATTAATAGAGAGGCGAAGGGAAGGAAAAGATGTGGTAGAAAAAAAGTGTACAAGCAATAGGGATAACCGCACCCTGGAGAGGATTGTGAAACAAAACCCATTCAAAAATGTGGGGGAGATTCACAAAGAGTGGATTGCAGCTGGAGTTTAGAGCACTTAATGCTTCTTGCTGCTGACCAACTTTATGGAGATGCAGATTTCATTTTCCAACAGGACTTGACACCTGCACACAGTGCCAAAGCAACCAGTACCTGGTTTAAGGACCATGGTATCCCTGTTCTTAATTGGACAGCAAACTCGCCTGACCTTAACCCCATAGAAAATCTATGGGGTATTGTGAAGAGGAAGATGCGATATGCCAGACCCAACAATGCAGAACAGCTGAAGGCCACTATCAGAGCAACCTGGGCTCTCATAACACCTGAGCAGTGCCACAGACTGATCGACTCCATGCCACGCCGCATTGCTGCAGTAATTCAGACAAAATGAGCCCCAACTAAGTATTGAGTGCTGTACATGCTCATACTTTTCATGTTCATACTTTTCAGTTGGCCAAGATTTCTAAAAATCCTTTCTTTGTATTGGTCTTAAGTAATATTCTAATTTTCTGAGATACAGAATTTGGGATTTTCCTTAGTTGTCAGTTATAATCATCAAAATTAAAAGAAATAAACATTTGAAATATATAACAGTCTGTGTGTAATGAATGAATATAATATACAAGTCACTTTTTGAATGGAATTGGTGAAATAAATCAACTTTTTGATGATATTCTAATTATATGACCAGCACCTGTATGTGTTCATGACTGATTTATACATGCCATTTTAGGGTACGTTTACACGACAATGATGTGCTAAAAACAGAAAAGTGTTTTTTCCGACAATGTTGTCAAAGCATTCCCCATTCACACAGGTCCATGAAAACAACTTAAACTGCTGTATTATGCATGCCAGGCCAGTAGTTGGCAATGTCTCTTTGTAAAGAAATACTATGCGCCTATAGACTGAACACATAATATGTATTCGCATGAAGTCACAGTTTTCACAAATTCATGCTTTTGTAGTTTATACAGAGATGGTAGTATCATTTGCATTTTCCGGGCCCTCGTATAATAGTTAAAATAAATAAAGCTGCAAGCAGGAATTAAGGGGCCAAGCACAAAAAAGGCACAATAAGTAATGTAAGCATGACTGGGCATCAGAGCAACTGTAACAATGAGCAATTAAAGGCATTTTAAGATGATTTTAGGCAAAATGCCTGAAAAATCAAATCCATCCACTTGTAATGTGATTTAATGGCTTATCACTTTTGACAATAGGTGGCGCTGTTACGAAACTGATGTGGTGTGGTCAGAGTGAGGTGACAATGACACATGCAAAGTTTGGTGTCAATATGCCAAAGCATTGCAGAGATACAGCCTCAAGAGTCATTTTCGCATCATGCCTCAACTTTGTTGCAGCGCTATACGAAAATGGTTTCGTCTAACGTCGGCACGGTCTAAAGATGATACGATTTAAATTTGATGAAAATCAGACAAACGGTCTAGGAGGAGTTTGTTTTTAAGTAAAATCAAAATGGCAGATAGGAAGTTAGGCCAAGTATGGCAAAATTGGTATATATGTTCTCGGCATGACCCAAGGACTCTATTAACACAATGTTTCATTACAATAGGCAAGTTTAATCAAAAGTTATTAGCATTTTAAGGAATTTCATTACAAATTTTGACCACAAGGTGGCACTGCCCTGAAACTTTTTGAGTACTGTCAGGGCATGAGTTTCGTAACAATATGCCAATGCGTTCGTAAAATATATAGCATTTTTGACAAAATTCAAAATGGCCGATATGGGAAAATTGGGTATCGTTCAACTTGGCATGCTGCACCGAATCTAAAGAGTACACTTTTATGATTTTTAGCCAAAGCGTTAAGAAATTATACGCAAAAATAGCTTTTTGTATCCACTAGGTGGCACTGTGCCAAAACGCTGCAGGTTGCTTCAGGTCATGGTTGTCATAACACACACCAAGTTTGGTCAGAATACACTAAAGCGTTGCAGAGATATAGCTTCACGTTCATTTTGGCGGGCACTTCGTCAAATTCGTTTGCACGTTTTTCGAGAACTGTTTAATAAATCGATTTGAATTCCATAACTTTTTGTTGGCATGGTCTGAAGATGATCTGGTTCAATTTTCGTGAAAATCGGAGCAACGGCCTAGGAGGAGTTTCAAAATGGCAGAAGAAATCAGAGGAAAATCTGCACTCATTGTCTTCTGTCTTCCGGTTTGTATTTCCACAGCGTGAACGTAATCTTACAGATTTATGAATGAACTGCTCGTTTTAAAATCTTCCCGGCCTACTGACATTTATTATGATATCCGCTTCAATCATTTCAATGCTCATGATAACTTTCATTAACTTTACAATAAGTAAATCCGCTTCACCAGCTGATTACTCTTCAACAGCAATGCCATAGAAATATACAGAGCTATCGTTGAAACAGAAGTTACAAGACAAAATTTTAAAGATGTGCTGCGTTCCAGTTCGTTTTTATTATGCCCTTCATTTGCTAACTTCCCTCCGTCTCATTCACTCGGATGTACGTCATTGCTTACGTTGCATGAGTGCCCACTACTGGCGGAACCTTTGCAATGGACTGAACTGGAACGTCCTAAGCCCTTGATCATTTGGAATCCACTATGGAGTTGTTTAATGCAGCATTCTATGTGTATATAGGTGTGTTTGGGTTGTTTTAAATGTTTTTAAAAAATAATTAAAATATCAGAGTTGTTGTGGTGGGGTAAATTAAACACGATATGCGGTGACGTCACATTCATGTTGCATTGTGGTATATGAAGCTGCCTGAAGTGTACAAAATCGAGGGAGCAAGGGTCTGTCCATATAAACAGCACATGTCTATATAGGTGTGTAGTGTTTCTTTACAAAATGATGTCGCCAACTACTGGCCTGGCATGCATAACACAGTGTTTTTAGTCAATTTTCCAGTAGCGGTATTAACACTGAGTGTCATGGCATCTTACGCACAGAAGCTATTGGCATATCCGGTTTTCATTGGCATGTGCCATTAAAACATGTGATATGTACCAGTAGATAGTGGCATGTGCTGATGGATTGCGTCATGTGGCACTGACAATGTTGCGAAACGTCATCGTATGTTGTGGCACCTTCCGTAGTGACTGACAGATGAGTTGAGCAGCTATAGGCTACTGACATAATTGTGACATCATAAATAATCATATATAAATAAATCAGAAAACAATTTTTAAAAAATCTGTTAAACGTACTTGCAAATCGGTAATATTTTTCAAACATGTAATCAGTTTGGCACATGTGTATTTGAGTGGCATGTGCCACTGGATGTTATGTAATACCAGTGCTACTGTATGTTGTTGATCACGCAAACTGCCCATTCTAGGAAACACACAGAATAAATCAAAGGTCACTAAAACTACCGCATAAACTGTTGCATCCGTTACTGTAAACCTTTAGTTTTGCATGATTCTGCATGCACGCCAGTAGATGTGTTAATATAAGTAAGTGTAACATTGGCCAGTTCAAGATAAACCAAGAAAAACGTTTCTGTCTGGGCTTGCTGAAAAAGGTGTTTGCTACCATTGATTCACTTTGGGGATTAGTCTACAATAACTACAAATTCATTTAAAATATGGATATAATTTAATACATGGTAAATGGTTCTCATCTATGGCTTTAATATTTCACAATATGGCCTATATGAAACAGTGTCAGTTTGTGTTGGTACATGTTGGTACCACTTTAATTAGAACATTTCACTATTTTAGTTTCACTAAATAGTGTCTACACTGTTTTATGATTCCAAATGACACAACTGTCAACCCTATATGCAAATAGAAATAAAATGTGTTTAGTTATGCATTTAAACACATTGTATAAATGTGAAAAAAGAAACTTAAATATAAATACGTACAACTGGCCATGATATTACCAATATGGCGAAGCACATGCCACTATCCACTGGGCTGGCACATGGCACAATGGCTTCTGTACACCCAAAAAGTAAAATTTTGTCATCATTTACTCACCCTCATGTTGTTCCAAACCTGTATGAGCTAATTTCTTCTGTTGAACACAAAAGAAGATATTTTGAAGAATGCTGTAACCAGAGAGCTGACGGCACCCATTGACTTCCATAGTATTTTCTTTTCCTACTATAGAAGTAAATAGGTGCCGTCAACCGTGTGGTTACCAACATTCTTTAAATATCTTCTTTTGTGTTCAACAGAAGAAATAAATTCATACAGGTTTGGAACAACTTAAGCAATGACAAAATGTTTTTTGATGAACTATCCCTTTAATACCGCATCTCACTTTTTTCCATTTTTAGTACACCATTGTCCTGTAAATGTACTCTTAATTTATCTATATTTAAATCAACAAGTTCCCAACAACTAGCAGGTCAAATTAATGCTGCCTTCACGTGCAGTCGAAAATGTCGTACTTCCCACTTCTGAAGTCGTGATTACGAGCACATCGCATTCAAATTTTGACTTGAGAGGGCGTTCATGTCCAATTTTTTAAATAGGAAACTAGTATTTACGATAATTCCGATAGCACGTGAAGGCAGCATTAAACCAGAATGCAAAGACACAAATCGTGGACCAGTGGAAGGATCAACCATGCAAAAACATTATCATGTAATATGATTGGTCTGATGACCGTTAAGTCTGCATCACAAGACCATACAGTACTACACAAATAAGGCCACGAATGAGAACAACACCACCATCAGTTTTCTAATGTGTAGTTGCAAAAACGAAAAAAATATATTACCTGAAATGGATTATGATCATCGGCTGAATCAGGAAAAGTGGTGTATTTTGACATCCTGGTGATGGTTTGGCAGATTAGATATCGCCAAGATGTAAAAAGAGGTTAAACTCAACCGTGATGACCAAGTACAGACAAGAACAGTGTTGTGTAACGGATGGTTACAGGCAGAAGTTAATATAGTTCAGTAAATAGCTGATTATTATAACACAATTTAACCTAAACAAATCACGGTTAACACTAACCAGCTAACCAACAGACATTACAACGAGACGTCAGGTGTCCGTTTCAAATCAATAACACATATTGTACTCCTTATAAGTGGTTTATGGTCTTCTTCTTTTGTATTTTTATTTGTTTACTTATTTTCTTTTGTTGGATTTTAAGAGCGACACGATTTTGTTTCAATTTCACTCTGACATCACTGGTGTATAGCGCTAGTGTACAGGAAATGTGTTTATCACATGACAGGGGTGTTGCCAGGTTGCACAAGAGAAATAAGCCGTTTAATCTGAAAAACAAAGGAAAATGAGCGATACCTTTTCCGTTCCGGGAGCGTAAACGGCAAAATAATATATTTTTGAAAATAACTTAAATTCACACAAAAAACAATGAAAATATTTCACATTACTCCATTAAATAAACCATCGTTATGACCCTTTATATATATAAAAAAAAATCTGTATCTGTGGTACACAAATCGCTTATAATAAGAGGACATGGCAACACGGTAGAAGAGAGGCATTGAGGAAGTGGCTGCGTGACATGACGGTTAAAAGCCAATGAGAAAAAGTAATGATGTCACATGATGGGGGAGAATCTTTAGGGAACATTTTCAACAGGCATGGCCTACCATTTTTAATCTATCTATCTATCTATCTATCTATCTATCTATCTATCTGTCTATCTGTCTGTCTGTCTGTCTGTCTGTCTCTATCTATCTATCTATCTATCTATCTATCTATCTATCTATCTGTCTATCTGTCTGTCTGTCTGTCTCTATCTATCTATCTATCTGTCTATCTGTCTGTCTGTCTGTCTCTATCTATCTATCTATCTATCTATCTACCCATCTCATCTCATGCGGTTCCGGTTCCCGTTTCAACCACTGGGCGTCACTGTTGCCTCGAAAATTGAGTCAGCAACCTAATTTCCCTCTGTAAAATAGGTAGGGGCACGGGGGCAATTTGTCACATGGGGAAGATTGCTGAAGGCTTGCAATTTTCAAGTCATGTGACTTCACATGGGTGACAGGAGGGCAGAAAGTCAAGTCATATGATACCTCAAACACAAACAACCTCAAACACTGCGACGCGCACACACACACACACATTTTCATGTTTTATGGAGACTTTCCATAGACATAATGATTTTTATACTGTACAAACTGTATATTCTATCCATTTACACTAACTCTACCCATCACAGAAAACTTTCTGCATTTTAACATTTTCAAAAAAACATAATTTAGTCTGAATTATAAGCCAAAAATATTACCTCAAGGACAAGGATTTTGGATATTGCCATCTTTGTGTGGACATTTAGTCCCCATAATGTAGGGTTTACCAGGCCGGCCACACACACGCACACTTCTTTGTACTCTCTCATACAACTGTTTCTTCAATTCCATTTACTTACATTTACATACTCACTTTTAGAAGTTTGACCTCACTGACTGGAGAAGTTCAGGACACTTTTTCTGATCTTAGAGTTTCTGCTGCCGATTATAGTATATAAAATGTTCCAAAAACAATGCAGCACTTTGACTTCAGTCTAATTCACACATATTGAATGGAAACCAAACACTCCACCAATTGGCTTTGAGACAGCATCGTTCCTGGATCGCATTCTTTTTATGCTCTGATTTTGGTGTGCAAACTTCCAGTTAAGTTCAAATGCAATACATTAATCAATGAGCATGACAGAGCAATGGTAAACAGGAATTGGACCTTAAATGAACCATTCATGGAGAAACAACATGCTTTTTATCTTTGGGTTCAGAGGAAGGTTATACTTAAGTGACAAAGATGTGTCACTATTAATTCCCCAAACCATCTTTCTTTTAAAACCTAAGTGGGTGTGTCCGTGCTTCCTTTTGCTTTCCTTTGAAACCACAACATTCCTCAGCCAATCAAGCGATGCATGGCCCCATGACATCACCGCCTGTGGAATGAGCTGACATGAAGCCGGCACTGGTGAGTTGCCAAGGCAACCAGCAGGGATGGAAGGAGCTTTAGCAGACCGTGTGGGCTTGTGGATTTTGCCACTGATTCCCAGCAGTATGGTGTCAATTAAAGAAGGGTAGAAATCATGATCTGGGACTAATTTAGTGCATACCACCACAATGGGCTTAAACCACACAAGGCCAGAGTTAAATACACGTTGAAGACTTGAAGACCTTGTTTTAAAGTGCTTGTAAATGAATCTGGTTAACGAGGTGCGCAGTGGACATGCCAGGAGTTGCAGCGGATGTGAATCCGTGTCTGGAAAGAATTTTGCCATTCTCTTGAAATTGTAAACTGAGTCAAGAACTCCAGACAGACAGATGGAACAAATAGATTTTAATCCTGAATTCTGAAGAAAATGTTAGCGTTGCTTGTGTAAACTTGCTGTCACAATGATAGGGTGCTGTGGGGGGTTGCTAGGGTGTTGCTAGGTGGTTGTGAGGGTGTTCTGGGTGGTAGCAAAGGCATTGATAGGTGGTTACTAGGGAGTTCTGGGTGGTTGCTAAGGGTATTGTTATGGGGTTTCTATGAAGGGTTGCTATGGCATTGCTAGGTGGTTACTGGGAGTTCTGGGTGGTTGCTACAGCATTGCTAGCTGGTTGCTAGGTCAATGATAGATGGTTGTTACAAGGTTTTGGGTGGTTGCTAGGGGGTTCAAGGTGTTTCCTAGATCATTGGTTGCTGGTTGTTAGGGGGTTATGGATGGTTGCTGGGGCATTGCAAGTTGGTTTACATGGCATTCTGCATAGTTTCTAGGCATTGCTAGGTGGCTGCTAGGGGGTTGTTAGTGTATTGTTAGGTGGTTGCTGGACCATTGCTATATGGTTGTTAGAGTGTTCTGGGTTGTTGCTAGTATATTGTTAGTTGGTTGCTGGGTTGTTCCTAGTGTATTGTTAGGTTGCTGCTAGGGGGTTGTTGCTAGTGTATTATTAGGTGGTTGCTGAGTTGTTGCTAATGTACTGTTAGGTGGTTCGTGGTTGCTGGTGTATTGTTAGATGATTGCTGGGTTGTTGCTAGTATATTGTTAGGTAGTTGCTGGTGTATTGTTAGGTGGTTGCTGGATTATTGCTATATGGTTGTTAGAGTGTTCTGGGTTGTTGCTAGTATATTGTTAGGTGGTTGCTGGTGTATTGTTAGGTGGTTGCTGGGTTGTTCCTAGTGTATTGTTAGGTTGCTGCTAGGGGGTTGTTGCTAGTGTATTATTAGGTGGTTGCTGAGTTGTTGCTAGTGTACTGTTAGGTGGTTCGTGGTTGCTGGTGTATTGTTAGGTGGTTGCTGGGTTGTTGCTAGTGTATTGTTTGGTGGCTGCTAAGGGGTTGTTGCTAGTGTATTGTTAAATGGTTGCTGAGTTGTTGCTAGTGTATTGTTAGGTGGTTGCTAGTGTATTGTTAGGTAGTTGCTGGACCATTGCTATATGGTTGTTAGAGTGTTCTGGGTTGTTGCTAGTATATTGTTAGGTGGTTGCTGGTGTATTGTTAGGTGGTTGCTGGGTTGTTCCTAGTGTATTGTTAGGTTGCTGCTAGGGGGTTGTTGCTAGTGTATTATTAGGTGGTTGCTGAGTTGTTGCTAGTGTACTGTTAGGTGGTTCGTGGTTGCTGGTGTATTGTTAGGTGGTTGCTGGGTTGTTGCTAGTGTATTGTTTGGTGGCTGCTAGGGGGTTGTTGCTAGTGTATTTATAAGTGGTTGCTGAGTTGTTGCTAGTGTATTGTTAGGTGGTTGCTGGTGTATTGTTAGGTGATTGCTGGGTTGTTGCTAGTATATTGTTAGGTGGCTGCTAGGGGGTTGTTGCTAGTGTCTTATTAGGTGGTAGCTGAGTTGTTGCTAGTGTATTGTTAGGTGGTTGCTGGGATGTTGCTAGTGTATTGTTAGGTGGTTGCCGGGTTGTTGCTAGTGTATTATTAGGTGGTTGCTAGTGTATTGTTAGGTGGTTGCTGGGTTGTTGCTAGTGTATTGTTAGGCAGTTGCTGGGTTGTTGCTAATATATTGTTAGGAGGTTGCTGGGTTGTTGCTAGTGTATGGTTAGGTGGTTGCTGGGCCATTGCTATATGGTTGTTAGTGTTCTGGGTTGTTGCTAGTGTATTGTTAGGTGGTTGCTGGGCCATTGCTATATGGTTGCTAGGGGGTTCTAGGTTGTTGCTAGGCCCTTTGCTAGGTGGTTGTTAGGGTGTTTTGGATGGTTGCTAGAGGGTTCTAGGTGGTTGCTAGGTGGTAAGTATAAAAACTAGAATAGATTCACTAATACTAGTTTTCATTCTTACCGCCTAGCAAACTCTACAAAAATATAGTCACTGCATCTGATTTTGTTAAGAAGAGCTTTTAACCTTTCTCAACCTCTTCCAGAAAGTGTGTAAACTTAACGGCAACCTCTGTACACTGCAGCATAGATACACTTCATGGGTTATATGAGCTTAAAAATCTTAACAGGACCAGTGAGAATCGTAGAACACACATACTCAACACAGCAGAATGAGATTATGTGCAATCTTGAATAAGTTCACTGTGAGCTCTGTTGTCTGGGAACCTGGAAAATTCATCATTGGCAGCCGACTGGAAAAACACAGCAGTCTTTGAACACTGCTGAATAAATGTGTGTCTGTGGCAGAATGGAATTAAGAGTTTAAAAGTACATCAGCAACTTTTTGCATCATTTATTCATACATATTCTTTTATTGAACTTCCAGATGCATGTGCCCCAGATTTAGAGTAAAGCAACAGTTTGGATCATGGATCTGGCTGCAGAAAGACAAAAAAATAGAGGAATGACAGCCGTTCTCATTGACCTCATGCAGTAACTAGCTGCAGATGGGAGAAAGAGCAGAGGGAATATAACCTTCAAAATCTGAAATCATTTTTCTTTTCTAACGTTTACTCACTCTTTCCGTACCTCTCCCTCATTCCAACATTACTCTTTGCCAGGAAATAATTCGACAATTGATGTACACTTATGAAATACAAATTTATAGTGTTGTTTAAACCAGCGAGTGGTTGGATCAGGAGACAGAAAGCAAGAACAGACACAAAGGGCACTTTGAAGAGAAGGAATGAGGCAGAAAATAAGTGGAAAAGTGCAACCAAGGTCAGTGTCAAAAAGATTTATATATCCAGGCAAGATGATAATAATGAACTAGTCATGAGATTTTTTTGGGGGGTGGGGGGGGGGGGGGGTTATTAGTATAAAGGTTTATTGCCAAAAACGTTTTTTGATTGATAAGCCACATTGTGGCATATACATGAAACTGCAACATAAAATACACAAACAACAACAACAATAAATACACTTTTCAGATAATGCATCAAAAAGAACAATGCAAACTCACACCATTTTTATACAAGTACCGCTTTTGACCCTTCAAACATCTCTCCTTCTCTACACAAACTTAGCACATGTTAAACATATAAAAAGTGGAAGGAACAGGCTATTTGTACAATGCTAGTATTTTAGCACCCTGTGGGCATAGTTGAGATGGAATGGAATGAACTGAGGTCTAAGATTCCTTCAGTCTCGTTCATACACACGGGTGCAGACAACATCTCCGGCTCTCATGGTCTGAAAAATAAACATCACAAACCACCATTTAAGATTCATATCCGATGCATGGGCTTAAACATTTCAACACATGTTAAATATTCACATATCAAAACAGATCTTGTTCTCTGAATTCAAAGAATGGTCGTTTTAATTTCCAAACATGCAACACTGATTTAACTAAATGAAAGTTACAAAATATCAATTAGGAACAGAAAACACTGGCATCAAGGGGCCTGTTTACTGTAAGTGGCTTTAATGGGAGCTGTGTGACTTCTAATAATGTGAACATCTATGTGAACAACATCTATCATTTTAAGGTGTTGAGCATTTTAAGATGCTCATTAGAGTGGATGTAGTCTATGCTACTGGCATAATTCAGTTGAATATATATTTAAATAGCCTAAGTGGAGTACTTACGAGAATCATCTGGCCATCATTGGTCAGTTCCCGTGTCCATGATGTTTCAGGCCCCTCCCCCTTCTGGAGCGTCTGCTCACAAGTGATTTTACTGTCCGTCTCCCATTTTGGAAAACTCTTGAGGGGAAATTGAAATAGTTAGAAAAGAACTAAGAGCGGGGATATATAATTTATAATGTCTTTATAGTCACATAAAGGATTGTTTGCTGAAAACATACATCAAAATTTTGGTGTATATAGATAAAAGTGAACTTTCACCATCAAATAAAGTTATAGTTTATAATATTTATTGAATAGTAAACTAAATACATGATAATATATACTATAATATTACATTTAACATGATTATGTGTAGCAATTTACAGAGAGAAAAATACGAGATGTATGGAATGATGGATTGATAGAGAGATGATGGATGGATGGATGGATGGATGGATGGGTGGTATTACTGTGCATGGGCGTCCATCCACCGTAGTCTCGTTGAAGGACTCTCCCACTGTGAAGGACACATGAGTGGTCCGCACACTAGTGGAGGTCTGAATGGAGAGGCTTTCCCCTTGTTGTGTGATCTCAACAGCTGGTTTGGAGGCTGCTGCAACTGCAATCTTCCTCAGAAAGACATTCACGCCTGTAGAACACACCCACAAATGTGCTAAGAAATTAAAAGGCCATTTATCATTATCATAAATCAAAGCCATTTTTCCTACGCCCAATTTCCTGTCCTTAATGAGCGTGTCCAATTTCCACTGGAATGTTTTACAATTTAAACAGCAGTTGCATATTTATGCAATCAAAAGTAGGTGTCCCAGTCTTAATGTTTACACTAAGGAAATATATATTTTTTAATATTGAGTTACGACAGTGAATTCATTACATTTCCTTTAGGGGCAACAGCATACTTAGTCTAATTGAACTCCCCTTGACGTGAATAATTGGGGTCGAGGGACGGTGTGTCTGCAGAGCCAAACGGCTGGCCGAGGGGCCCCGTTTCAGGATTTGTGAGCCTAATCACAATCCCATGAGGAAGCGAAGCATACATTTTTTTTTTCCATGCAGATTTCCATTGATTGTGCTTATGCTCAAACTGAGTCTCGGTATGTTTTTTTTTTGGTAACACTTTATTTCGATGGTCCACTTTAAACATTCTACTAACCATAAGTAACTTTGCAACTGTCTGCTTAATATCTGCTAACACTTTATTTTGATGCTCCCCCAACAGACGTTCTACCGACTATAAGTAACTTTGCAAGTACATGTCAACTTATTCTACTAACACCTAACCGAACAGTCTACTAATAATCTAATAAGAGTTAGTTGACATGTAGTTGCAAAGTTACTTATATCATGTCTAAAATGGAACATCGAAATAAAGTGTAAAGTTTTTTTTATTTTTAAATGACTGACATGCAGTCATGCAAGTTTTTTTGGGGGGGGCCTTGGTTTATAGCAAACAACAAAAGGATAACAAAATGGCTCATTTTATAGCGTAAAACAAATTTAATTTTAATTTTTTTTAGTCATAATAACAACCACTTATTCCAGCACTTTTTCTGAGACTTTTTTTTCTTTTTCACAAGGCAGTTGCAACAAGACATTTTACTTTGAAGCCTCACAAATAAAAATCTAAATTTAAATGAAAGTAAAATAACCGGCACACAAAGATCACATATAGATTAAAAAACTTTGAATGATTTCTCATTTTAACCATCTTAGACATATTCTTGTATAATAATGACTAATCTTTAAAACTCACCGAGAGCTTTCAATAGCTCCTCGAAATTTTCGGAACTTTTAATTTTCCAGGATCCAGAAAAGTCAGAAAAAGTTCGCTCCATGTTTGATTCCATGTTTCTTCTTATCTTTTCTTTCAAACCGTTGTTTTGGACGGCTCTTCTCCTCTCATCTGCCGGCGTTCAGCTTCTTTCTCTTGCTCAGATCAGCCTGTAAATGTGCGCTGAGTTCTCGACCAATCCGGAGCGTTTGCGCCTGTGCGGCGTTTCATTGGGCGGCCGCTGCTCGCGCACAATGTGCTTCCAGTAAAGATCCAACTCAACCCCTATTTGCCCCATAATTTGCCTTGAGCGATCGGGTCATACTGTTAATACCTTCAATTACATCCTAATACGTGTTATTTGTCATTTAGCAGGCGCTTTTATCCAAAGAAACCGCTTACAAGACCAGACTCCTCCTTGCTCATGGATCACACACCTCCTCTTAATTTGGAGTTCTGCAGTAACTTGTTTTAAATAATATATTACATTTAACTTTAGTAACATTAGTTGTCATCTACTGCATTAGAAAGCATTCCTTTATGTCAAACAAGGTTGTTTTGTTTAAAAATTGAAATGATGTAAAATACATGGAAACACCCATATTATTCAGATCCCTTTCCCTCATATAAACATGCCAACAAAGACATCTCATGCTGGGCTTTGTTCGTATTCAAACCACAACAGTCAGCCATTGTCAGTCAATCATATCACAGCTTCAAATCTCGGCTCTCTTCTGTCTCTTGCTGAGACTCCTCTGTGTCTATGGCCTAACAAGACTCTGCCTCTGAATTTGCATTTAGACTTCCTCCAAAGTTTTGAGGGACTTTGTATTTCAAAATATATTTCAATAAATCACTGCTGGTTAAGACTACAACACTAAATAATGTAGAATAATATTCATAATAGTAAATTATAAAGTAACATTTCTGTTTGATTACATTACATTTTCTACAAGTTATGCAGTGGCAAAGCATGCGATTCTGTGACAGGCATGCACTAAAATTAATGTTATGATGTTCTTATATTTCTTATCTGGAAGCAAAGAGTATAGATATGTTGCAGGGTTTCTGCAGGTTTTATGAAAGTAAATTTAAGACCTTTTTAAGACCAATTAAAATTTTGTAATGAATAACCTGAAGGGAAGATAACACGTAAAAATGTTCTCTAAATGTAAATGTCTGAGCACACAATGAGTTGTATTAGTGACACTTCAAAGTTTAAAAAAGTTTGAGATAAGAAATCTTGTGTCAATGTGTTAGAAATCATAGAAATCAACTTAATTCAAATGTAAGTAATTTTCATACCCAATGACAGAGAGTTCTTGTTTTAAACATAAACTTATTTTCTTCATTTTGCATGTCAAGTAAATGCATCTTGATTTAAGGATGTTTAGAATTTGTACTGGAAGATACAAATCCTGAGGAAGAACATCATTTTTTGCAATGCATTCAATTTAATTTTGCAATTAAATTTAGCCACTTATTTATTTTTATTAAAATTTTTCTGGACTCTGCTTTAATGGTTCAATTAAATTTTACTGACTTTTATTCATCTTCGGAACACAATAGATATTTTTCATGAAATCGGAAATATTTCTGTCTCTCCATTGACAGTCTAAGCAACTACCACTTTGACACTTCAAAAAGTTCATAAAGAGATCCTAAAACTAATCCATACGAATCAAGCGATTAATTCCAAATTTTCTAAAGAGACTTGATCGCTTTATATGATGAATGAAAGTCTTACAGGTTTGGAATGACATTAGGGTGAGTAAATGATCACAGAATATAAATTTTAAGTGTACTGACCTACTTTTGACAAAAATCCAAAATGTTACAAATTCTGTGGCATTCTGTATTATACAGTAAATTCAATTTTTATGAATAGCCACGTTTTCTGCATCGGGCCCCAATTTAATGCCATAATATAGAACTTAAGACTTTCTCCTCCAATTTTTAAGGCCTTAAATTGTGGAAGTCAAATTAAGTCTTTTTAAGACTTTTTTAAAACCCGTGGAAACCCTGGTATACATAGATGCCTCATTAGTTGCTGTTTCTACGGGCCGCTATACGTAAGCCGCCCACCATATTGGAACAGTCAAAGCGTCAACCATAGTTAGACACGTGTATAAATATCTGTATCTGTAAAAGACTTAAGCAGATGATTTTGCTAAACTAACACAATACAAGACAAGGGGCGTCAGCTAACATGACATTAATAAATTACCATAGTTTAAACCCTGTAATATTGAGTTAATACATTTAAAAACACAAACCAACACATTTTCACTACTGAAAAGTTATCCAATTTTTACAACCAGAAGCTGTGTAATGTTGTGGCATCATTGGTTCTTACTGTCAGTAAAGACGTGCTGACCATTCCAAGATGGCAGATGCCAGCGCCAACGTGTCTGAAGCGGTCAAATGTGCCATCTACGGCTCTCTATGGTAAAGAGCTTCATCTTAAAATGTTTTTGTTTAATCATTCTAAACAAGGCCATGTTATGCCATGAATATTTCAATCAGAGCATCTTTTTTTAATTATTATTATTCATGTTTATCCACATGAATTTTGCCAATGGCTCAGTATGATGAAGTATCATCATTCGTTTTCTTTAATCAGTTCCATTCACTCTCTCATTCTCTTACTTTGCTCTAATCTGCTTCACTTCATTTTGTTTTTGTTCCTTTTGTGCACATCTCCACATTCCTCCTACAAATGGCGTGAAAGAAGCAGCGAGGAGACGAGAAGCAAATGGAGTGTTTGAGTGGCCAAAAGGGAGCCAGGAGGAGAGAAAGAATGAGGCCATGTAAACTGAAACCACATCCTCTTCTCCAAATGCTCGGAGGTAATTACCAGTCGATTCCTTAGTTGCTCCCCACCCGTCTCTTTTCTCTCCCTTTACCCCCTGATCCCACCCCCCTACCAAGAACATTTCAACAAGTCTGGATAAGAAATGATATCCCTGGAAATGGAACAGAGGAAAAGCGGAGGGGGAAAACGAGTGAGAGAGAGAAAGGAAGAAACTGTATATTTTCAGCCAGAATGGAGACAGTGGCAAAAGTTCAAGCTGTTTTCTTGCTCTCACTTTGAATGCTTCCCCTAAAAGTGCATCAGCAAGTCTTTCTTTGAAGTGGTCGAGTCAATAAAGCTACTTGAATTTGAATGAGAAAACAATCCTGATCCCACACTCACCTACTACTGACCTCATTATCCCGGAGACGATGAGGAATTCATGTATGAAAGAGAAAGACAGCGAAAGGAGGGGGAATTTTTCTACATAAAAAGTCAATTATTGGGAGACTAAGTGAGCAGTTTGTGATAATCACTGATGATTATGTGAAGTGCCATGTGAAGTGAAGAGCCTTTCGTTTCACAAAATGCTCAATGGGCCTAATGAATATAGTAGAGAAGGCTTAGTTAAAAAATACTGCATGTTATGTAGGCCTATTTAAAGATACTATATACATCTAACTTCTAGAATTAAAAAACATACATACTTCAGGTGTATCTTCATTTTTCTTCTAATCAACAAAAAAAGCATCCCTGACAATATTGTTGTAAAAGGTAATCATTTCATAGGTTTTTGCTGTGTGCTTAATTTAAATGTTCATCCTGTTAGTCATCCTCCAGATGAAAATTTACATAAAGTAAAAAAAAAAATTAACATGAAGTTTGTTCCTCATGTAATCTCTCACAGAGCAATGTTAACTTTATTTCCATCATGTTATGTTCCATTCTGTTTGTAGGTAGGCCTATATGAAGTATAGTAACAAAGTCCCTTTCAGGCATATGTATATCATATATATAAGTCTTTGGCTATAATCAATAAAGTTATAAAAGTCTACCAATCGAATTAATACATTTACCTGAATTAATTTCTCTTCTGTGTGACTGAGCCGTTGAAATACACTCTCGTCCATGAAGTGCAAACCTTGGTTTTTGAAATCCATTTGGCGCCACCTAGAGTTCGCGCGATCACGTCCAGGAACTGTCTGCTCAAACGGTCGCATTTCCAGAGGAGCACAATTGACGGTAACACGGAGGAAACATGGCGAACCACCTTCGCTTCATCGCAAGGACTGTCATGGTCCAGAACGGCAATGTCGATGCGGCATATGGCGCTCTGAGCAGGTATTTATCGGATGTCGAGTAATTTTGAGATCTATATATTTTAAGAAATGTCGTTATACACTCTTTAGTTATGCTCTAGTAACTGATGTGACCCCTTCACAACGAGTGATGTAAACCTACCGCTACTGATCTGTTCTCACTAGGTCATTTAGTTGATGCATGCACTGCCAAACTGCACTAAAGACTTTGAGCCAAACAATGGATGGACCCCCAGTATCTAATTGTTTTTAGTAGATTTTCGTAAATTCGTAATTGTAAATTAGTTTATGTAAAGTTCTATACGCCATGTTTATAAACCTTGTTGCATGTGGTGTTAATTTAGTATTTTTGTATGCTATTATAGTTTGTATTTTAATTTAGCTTTTATTTTTTATACACTTTCAGTTTATATTTCAGTTTCATTTTAGTAATTGTATGTGCCTTGTTTGTTTTTTGTTTTTTTAGTTCTTTTAGGTTTTTTCATCTAATATTTGTTTTTTTTCTGCTTTTTTTCAATTAACAAACATGTTTTTAATAGTTTCAGTTAAGTATAATAACCCTGGTTGCCTGACCTTGTATATAGCTAGAAAAATCACTTTAAATAATGTCTTTGATAATCTCAATTTCAATTTTAGTGCTTTATTAGCATGCCACAACTATATTTCAATTTCATTTTAGTAATTGTATGTGCTTTTTCTTTGTGCTTTTTTATTTATTTATTAGTTCTTTTATTTATTTATTTTATTTTTTTAAATATTACTATTTATGTTTAATATATTTCTTATTTCAGCTTTAGTTATCTTTAGTTAGTTAGTAATATTAGCACTTAAACTTACCCAAAATAAGTTTAAGTAAGATTTCACATTTTTGATTAGTGTAAGTTTTTTTTTCCATCTAATATTTGTTTTATTTCAATTAACAAAAATGTTTTTAATAGTTTTAGTTAAGGATAATAACCCTGGTTGCTTTACTGTGGGTGCTTCTCAATTCTTATTTGTGCATCCTCGTTTCCTTTCCTGGCTTCCTTTCCTTGCATCTTAGCTCCACACCTTCAGGATGCGAGGGAAGGACACGAGGACGGAGGAATTGAATCAAGTGAAATGATATATCCTCGCTCGGTCGCTGCCTTTAGCTTCATTTCAAAGCGTCGTCAATTAATGATGACTCTACACCGCTGGATTTAGCTTGAACGTTGGGATTCTTGAACATTACAGATAATTATTTATATTGTAATAGTTTCAACCTCCACAAAATACCACATTTGTCCATATTTTTTAATATTATCAGTTATTATTAACAATGAATTATTCCCAGTTATTAACTGCTTTTTATTTGCTGTATAGTATTGCAGTTTGTTTAATTTTCTTTCATTTGCTTTGATATAATTCTGCAACTGTCCTACTACAGTTGTTGTAATTTGACATACATTTGTGTCTTGTACATGTAAACAATAATGATAATTATAATAGTAATAATTAATAAACTGTGGCAAGATATGAAGGGGGAGGAGAATTTATATGTGCGTCACGTTTAGTCGATAAAACACTTCCGCAAAGGATACACCTGTGTATCCTCGCTCATGACGCCTCAGGAAGCCTCCTCACTCCTCCATCCTCGCGGTGCAATTAGAGAGCTGAGATGTCCTACAAGATGACTGAGCTCGATCGGTTTCCGGGTCACAGGATGGAGGACGGAGGAGCGAGGAAACAAGGAGGGATATTGAGAAGCACCCCTTCTATAGCTAGAAAAATCACTCTGAATAATGTCTTTAATAATCTAAATTTCAGTTTTAGCGTGCTTTCTTAGCATGAGTAGCATGAGCTCTGATGAGAAACTATGCAATGTCAAATATATGAAAATAATATAAAAAATATGAATTTTAGCTATAAAATATATATATAAAATGGTATAAAATAAAATAGTGATACTAAAATATCTGTAATGCACAAATTAAGTGAAACAATATAAAGTAACAGTCCTAGGTAAATGAAATAAAGTAGTCGTGTCAATGAAAAATTGTAAGGGAGATATGTCATTGCAGAAGTTTCAATAGAGGGTGCAGTTGAGCTGTAGTCTTGCAATCTGGGATTGATCATATGATCAAAACAAGATTATATCAAAACTCTTACCTTGGATAGGTTTTATAATCTTACTTTCGCAACACGTAATCTTGGATTTGGTATGTAAGGTTGCCTTGTTTTCAGCCATATAACCTAATAATCAATTAGGCTGTTTCATGTTTACAAATATTGTAGTTGTTACATGCTCTCTCTTTTTCTCTGCAGAGTGCTGTCCTCGGACGGAATCATTGAATCTGTGAAACGTAGAAGATACTATGAGAAACCCTGTCGTGAGCGACAAAGAAAGAGCTATGACAACTGTAAGAGAATCTACAATGCTGAGATGGCCCGAAAGATATCTTTCGTAGCAAGGACACAAAGACAAGACCCATGGCTTGGGTGTTAAGATGACATAAACTGACTCACGTTGACCAACAGATGAGTCATGCACCGTGATCTGCCTCAGAAGCACTTTTGGTGTTTTGCGAAGATGAAGATCCACTGGAACATTTGAACACATTGACCATCATTGCAGGACTGTGTTCTGTCATCACCTTATTTCCATTTTGAATGTTGTTATATTGTATGCTATTAACCATTGTATGTTGTTGTTAATAATAAAAAGTTGTTAAATCATAAGAATCATTTCATTTTTATTTGAAGTTTTATCATTTTTATCTAGCATCATTAACAATAAATATAAATCTGTTTTATCGATGTAAAGTTTAGTTTCAATGCTAGCAGTTAAAATGTGCACACTGTGCAATGCTTGAATTTTAAAGTAGCAAACCAGTTAAAACAAACACTAAATTAAGTGGGAACAGCATAGTCACACATTAATCTTTTCTCCATGCTAACATTTTGAAAATGCAAAAGGTCTGGTAAAAGACTGTTTAAATATTGGGGCATTATTGCTAAACTCTATTGTCTGTTAAAGTGGAATAACCAGGGGCTTTTAAAAAAGATTAAACCAGACTTTGTCAAAAATATACTATGTGACATATGAATGACATGCCCTTGAGCGAACAGTAAAATGTATGTCTCTAGTCTAGATGAATGCAGACTTGCTTTCACTGGAAGTCATTTAAAAAATGAATAGGCTTTAGTGCAACCTTTTAAAGATACATATTCTTCCACCAGGGAAAATTGGTTATACAGTCAAACCAACATTTATTCAGCGGTCAGCTGTTAAATTTAAGTACACAATTAGATACCAATTTAGGTGAACAAATTACCAAGCAATGCTTCATTTTGTTCAGTCTGTGGTGTTAAAGGTTGCATTAGCAATTAAAGAAAAAACATGGTCAAGTCAAAGTGTCTGAATAATTTTGGTCCCAAATTTTTATAAATTTTACTGGTAGTCCACTGTATAAAGAATTTTTGTGTATAATATGTCACAGTTTACTTTATTTTGCTTTTCTCACTTACATAAATGACCTATAGTCCTGAACCCTCTAGAAAATATATATATCTGGTGTCTGAATAGTTTTTGGTTTGACTGTATCTGTAAGGGATAATTTTAAAAACAATTTAATGCACCACCTGACGTGAAGCATTGCTGAGAAATATAATGTAGCGACTCAGTAGCGAAGCTATTTTATTATAAAAGTCATAGGGCAGTGTTAAAGGGATAGTTTAAGTTCACCCAAAAAACGAAGATTTCATCATCATTTACTCACCCTCGTGTTGTTCCAAACCTGTATGAGTTTCTTTCTTCTGCTGAACTCTAAAGAAAATATTTTAAAAAATGTTGGTCACCAGACTGTTGACGGCACCCATTGACTTCCATTGTATTTTTCCCCCTATAGAAGTCAATGGGTGCCATCTACTGTTTGATTACCAACATTCTTTAAAATACATTATTTTTACTTCAACAGAAGAAAAAAACTCATAAAGTTTTGGAACAACAAATGGGTGAGTAAATGATTTTCATTTTTGGGTGAACTATCCCTTTAAAACTGCCCCTTGACTTTTATAATAAAATAGCTTCGCTACTGAGTCGCTACATTATATTTCTCAGCAATGCTTCATGTCAGGTGTTTTTTTTCTTTGAACTATCCCTTCAATGCGTTTCTGTGTGTGCACAGTGCAATCTCTGATCTTTGTATGCGAACGATGTGTGTGTGCGCAATGAAAACAGCGCGTTAATATACACTCACCTAAAGGATTATTAGGAACACCTGTTCAATTTCTCATTAATGCAATTATCTAATCAACCAATCACATGGCAGTTGCTTCAATGCATTTAGGGGTGTGGTCCTGGTCAAGACAATCTCCTGAACTCCAAACTGAATGTCAGAATGGGAAAGAAAGGTGATTTAAGCAATTTTGAGCGTGGCATGGTTGTTGGTGCCAGACGGGCCGGTCTGAGTATTTCACAATCTGCTCAGTTACTGGGATTTTCACGCACAACCATTTCTAGAGTTTACAAAGAATAGTGTGAAAAGGGAAAAACATCCAGTATGCGGCAGTCCTGTGGGCGAAAATGCCTTGTTGATGCTAGAGGTCAGAGGAGAATGGGCCGACTGATTCAAGCTGATAGAAGAGCAACTTTGACTGAAATAACCACTCGTTACAACCGAGGTATGCAGCAAAGCATTTGTGAAGCCACAACACGCACAACCTTGAGGCGGATGGGCTACAACAGCAGAAGACCCCACCGGGTACCACTCATCTCCACTACAAATAGGAAAAAGAGGCTACAATTTGCACGAGCTCACCAAAATTGGACAGTTGAAGACTGGAAAAATGATGCCTGGTCTGATGAGTCTCGATTTCTGTTGAGACATTCAGATGGTAGAGTCAGAATTTGGCGTAAACAGAATGAGAACATGGATCCATCATGCCTTGTTACCACTGTGCAGGCTGGTGGTGGTGGTGTAATGGTGTGGGGGATGTTTTCTTGGCACACTTTAGGCCCCTTAGTGCCAATTGGGCATCGTTTAAATGCCACGGCCTACCTGAGCATTGTTTCTGACCATGTCCATCCCTTTATGACCACCATGTACCCATCCTCTGATGGCTACTTCCAGCAGGATAATGCACCATGTCACAAAGCTCGAATCATTTCAAATTGGTTTCTTGAACATGACAATGAGTTCACTGTACTAAAATGGCCCCCACAGTCACCAGATCTCAACCCAATAGAGCATCTTTGGGATGTGGTGGAACGGGAGCTTCGTGCCCTGGATGTGCATCCCACAAATCTCCATCAACTGCAAGATGCTATCCTATCAATATGGGCCAACATTTCTAAAGAATGCTTTCAGCACCTTGTTGAATCAATGCCACGTAGAATTAAGGCAGTTCTGAAGGCGAAAGGGGGTCAAACACAGTATTAGTATGGTGTTCCTATTAATCCTTTAGGTGAGTGTAGAACAGTGCTTAAACTGACTGTCACTAGAACTACCATTAAAACCGTTCAGCCAATCAGAATCGAGTATTCAGACAGCCCTAAGTATAAGGAGGTTTAAAGGTAAATTTTTTAACAAGTTTATTGTTAAATGTAGCAAAAATATTATTAAACAGCATTAAACGTTTCATTTTCACTTTTTTGACAATTGCTTTAAATAAATATATTCGCGGATAGGGCTGGGCAACAAACTCAAGCCCCTCTTCTCTTATATCGAAATCCTGCTCCCTTTCTCTTTAAAAATTGTCGTTTTAGACTTCTAATTCATGACCTTTGTTTTGCTCTATCCTCAGCGCATCCGCTTTCGTCAATACGCATGCGTCAATGGTTCAAGGGTCAAGGGTTTTTGTTTTGTAAGCTGTTTTGTAAGGCTGTAGTAACTAGTACTGACGGTAACTCATGATTGAGCGGGCAAACTGATGCGAATGTGTTCTAGTTATGATCGTGTTAGGGGAGGGGCCAGGCTCAGTGGCTCCAGTGCGTCATCGAGACACCGTTTTAGCCCCACCCAAAAAATCCTGAACACAGAAATGGTGAAAAACTGTTTAACGGTCTAACTCCACAATTCAGTACTACACAGTTTACAGTCTTTGTAACGTTTTTCAGCTATATATTTCTAACATTTATAATCTAGACTGATTTCTGTCATATAGTTCTTCAATTTGTAATTTCGTCATGCTTCAGTAACCAGAGTGAGAAAAGCTGAATTGCACAGTTGAACTGGAAGGAACTTATAGTAAGTGCTCTTCCACTGAGCTCAAGGTCTCTGTGATATTTCATGGGGGATGGGTTGCTCTCTAGAGGGTCATTAAGTTCAATATATAGCTGTGGATGGGGCCTCAGCACTAGTTGAAGGGTTGTGCTTTACATTAAGTCATGTTTGCATTTAAGTCTAACTAGCAAAAAAAAAAAAAAAAAATCAAGACATGCCACTCCTGTTGCTTTAGTTTCTTTAGGGCTAAACAATGTCATTCACAATTGCTATTTTTCACTACAGAGTTGTTTATTTACAGTCGACGTTTGAATTATTTCCTATTTTTAAACATAATTATTGTATCCAAAGCTCTGTTTGTTTGATTGGTCTAATTGTGCATGTTGAACTATGCACTGAAAAAGATCACAAGCTGTAGTCATGTGACATTCTGCCACAGGGTTCACAATATTCTTTCTATGCATGTAAACCAGTGGGATGGGCTGCTGGGTTAGTGAGTTTATATAGTTGTGGATGGAGCTTCTCTCTTATTCAAAAACACTGTGAAATCAACAACGAACTAGTAAATGAAAACAAGCATGAATTTAACTTATGCAGTAAAGAGGATATACAATTTTTGTATTTATTTAATTTCAGTTTATTTATTTTTTTGTATTCATACTATTTAAAGAAAACATTTATTATTCATTTAGATTTTAAGCAAAAATCTTAAGATTTTCTCTGAATGTAACTCTGATATGTTATTTGCTCTTTCATGAACCTATTACTTCCTCATTAGGTCAATGAAATGACGTATATAAATATGAATATAAAATGCTTTATGTATATATCCATCTTTATGAGGGACTCAAACACAACTAATAAAAAAGGTTCAAACATACACTGATGCTCCAGAAGGAAACACGATGCATTAAGAGCCTTTGGGGGTGGTGGTGAAAACTTTTGAACAGGATGAAGATTTTCACATTTTTCTTATTTTGTTTAAATCTCTTTTATTTATTTATTGAGTACTGCCCTTCGGAAGCAACAGAAGATACTTACATGTTTCCCGGAAGACAAATTATGTACAATTTACCTTGATCAAATTCAAAAAGTTTTCACCCCCCCCCCCCCCCCGTTTCTTAATGCGTCATGTTTCCTTCTGGAGCATCAATGAATGTTTGAACCTTTTTAATAGTTGTGTTTGAATCCCTCAATTGTCCTTAGTGTGAAAAGATGGATCTCAAAATCATACACTCACTGGAAAGGTTAAAATAAGCAAAAGATGCTGGAAAACTGAAGATTTTTCTGAAGAACTCTGGGAAGTTTAACTGTTCAGGACAAACAAGCGACTCAAGAACAGCCATCACAAATAAAAAAAAAACAGCCGTGGATCATCCAGGTAACGACACACAGTATTAAGAATCTGTGGTTCATAAACTTTTGAACGGGTCATTTGTATAAATTCAGCTTTTTTTTGTCTTGTGGACTATATGTAAACCTTTTTTATTTAAAATATCTTATTCAGGACAGTACTAAATAAAATAAAAAAATGTAATCCCTCTTATTTTGCTAAAATGATTCACATTTTCACAGATTATTCAAGGGGTTCACAAACTTTCAAGCAGCACTGTATGTGTGTGTATATATACACAATATTGCCAAAAGTTTTGGGATGCCTGCCTTTACATGCACATGAACTTTAATGACATCCCATTCTTAATCTGTAGGGTTTAATATGGAGGTGGCCCACCCTTTGCAACTATAACAGCTTCAACTCTACTGGGAAGGCTTTCCACAAGGTTTAGGAGTGTGTTTATGGGAATTTTTGACCATTCTTCTAGAAGCACATTTGTGAGGTCAGGCACTGATGTTGGACGAGAAGGCCTGGCTCACAGTCTCCGCTCTAATTCATCCCAAAGGTGTTCTATCGGGTTAGGGTCAGGGCTCTGTGCAGGCCAGTCAAGTTCCTCCACACCAATCTCGCTCATCCATGTCTTTATGGACCTTGCTTTGTGCACTGGTGCGCAGTCATGTTGGAACAGGAATGGGCCATCCCCAAACTGTTCCCACAAAGTTGGGAGCATGAAATTTTCCAAAATGTCTTGGTATGCTGAAGCATTAAGAGTTCCTTTCACTGGAACTAAGGGGCCAAGCCCAACCCCTGAAAAACAACCCCACACCATAATCCCCCCTCCACCAAACTTTACACTTGGCACAATGCCAATGCAGTCAGGCAAGTACCGTTCTCCTGGGAACCGCCAAACCCAGACTCGTCCATCAGATTGCCAGACAGAGAAGCGTGATTCATCACTCCAGAGAACACATCTCCACTGCTCTAGAGTCCATTGGAAGTGATTGGAACACCTGAATTCAATGATTTGGAGGGGTGTCCCAATACTTTTGGCAATATAGTGTATATACACTCACCTAAAGGATTATTAGGAACACCTGTTCAATTTCTCATTAATGCAATTATCTAATCAACCAATCACATGGCAGTTGCTTCAATGCATTTAGGGGTGTGGTCCTGGTCAAGACAATCTCCTGAACTCCAAACTGAATGTCAGAATGGGAAAGAAAGGTGATTTAAGCAATTTTGAGCGTGGCATGGTTGTTGGTGCCAGACGGGCTGGTCTGAGTATTTCACAATCTGCTCAGTTACTGGGATTTTCACGCACAACCATTTCTAGAGTTTACAAAGAATGGTGTGAAAAGGGAAAAACATCCAGTATGCGGCAGTCCTGTGGGTGTATAAATACCTTGTTGATGCTAGAGGTCAGAGGAGAATGGGCCGACTGATTCAAGCTGATAGAAGAGCAACTTTGACTGAAATAACCACTCGTTACAACCGAGGTATGCAGCAAAGCATTTGTGAAGCCACAACACGCACAACCTTGAGGCGGATGGCCTACAACAGCAGAAGACCCCACAGGGTACCACTCATCTCCACTACAAATAGGAAAAAGAGGCTACAATTTGCACGAGCTCACCAAAATTGGACAGTTGAAGACTGGAAAAATGTTGCCTGGTCTGATGAGTTTCGATTTCTGTTGAGACATTCAGATGGTAGAGTCAGAATTTGGCGTAAACAGAATGAGAACATGGATCCCTCATGCCTTGTTACCACTGTGCAGGCTGGTGGTGGTGGTGTAATGGTGTGGGGGATGTTTTCTTGGCACACTTTAGGCCCCTTAGTGCCAATTGGGCATCGTTTAAATGCCACGGCCTACCTGAGCATTGTTTCTGACCATGTCCATCCCTTTATGACCACCATGTACCCATCCTCTGATGGCTACTTCCAGCAGGATAATGCACCATGTCACAAAGCTCGAATCATTTCAAATTGGTTTCTTGAACATGACAATGAGTTCACTGTACTAAAATGGCCCCCACAGTCACCAGATCTCAACCCAATAGAGCATCTTTGGGATGTGGTGGAACGGGAGCTTCGTGCCCTGGATGTGTAAGACTTTTTGGTATTTAAAATAACATAAACATGAACTGAAATAAACTATTAAATAAAAATGTCAACATTCTATTTTAGCTAGTTTCTCATTTTTATTTAGTTTAACTTGATACAAACAAATAACTAAAACTAAAGGTGCATCCCATGACGTTTTGTAGTATAAATAGTATAAGTATAATAGGTATAATAGTATAAATACTCAACTGTTGCAGCTTTAATTATGTAGCGGAGGGGGAGGGGCTGTCAGACCCGGATGTTGAATGACAAAATAACCATATCAAATGAATACACTATATGGTCGAGTGCAGAAGGACATAAGTGTATAGTGTGTCATTTGGGACACAACTTAAAACTAAAATAAAAATTAACAGCAAAATAACTATAACTATAATTGAAATGAAGAAAAATATAAATAATAAAAACTATCCCAGTGATACTAAAATAACACTGATGTCAGCAAAAAAACAAAAAACATATGTTTGACTGATCAAGTGAACTGATCTGCTACAGATGAGTTTGTCTCTCCTGCTGTGAACATGGCAATAAGGGCCTTAATGTGCCCAGCCTCCCATAGAGTCGTGATTATCAGGTCGATATCCCATTGTTCTTCGTTTTAGTGCCAAAAATGGTGTTGCTTATGGTGTGACTGAGGGCAAGTTGATCTTGAGAATGTAGAGCATGGTTAACGTATGACCTATATTCTGTTGTGTGCATTGACTGCTGACCTACAGGTGGGCAACAACAGAGCTGGAGGAAGCTAGAGTCTGTGACCTTCAACGGGTTACAGATTGACCAAGTGGGTTTTCTGTGAATTTTGGATGCAGAATTCATCAACTAAGAAAAAATATGTACCTAATTTCATGTCACACAGTAGGTCTTCAGTAGGGACTGCACTTACTTGAAAATTGTTGTTGGCTCATAATCAATTTATCTGCCCTGAAAGACTTTTGATCATAATAACCATGAAACAAGCCACACCCAGAATACAGAGCAATGTAATGTATCATTGTGGATAATATTGCCTGGTAATTTCGCTGACCACAGGGAGCTCATAAGCTCATTTGTTTTGAATAAAACTGAGCCAATGGCACTTGTTGTCCTGAGCTGACCTTCTCTTTTTTTGTCAGATACTAACAATCATAGTTCTGCTATCAACTAAAAAAGGAAAGTTCACCAATTCAAACTGATAGTGATCCAAGTCAAATTTTTTTTTTTAAGTCGAAGTGATTGGATTATGTAATAACTTTTTTTTTTTTAAAGTCTTGCCAAATGCATTTTCATGTGACACCAGTGTTATTTGAGTATTAATGAGATACAATTATAGTTTTTGAATTAGTTTTTATTTTTTAAATTTCTATTTTTATTGTATTTAATTTTTTTTTTTAAATATGCCTATATGAATTTACTTTAAGTTTTAGTTATTTTAGTAGCTATATTAAGTTAAACTAAATGAAAATGAGAAATGTTGCCTTGGAAAAGCTTCTTTATATTTTAATAGATATTTTTTTTATATTCTATTTTATTTTAGTTAACATTTATTGTGGTTGCAGTAACAACCAAATGTTGCTCTGGTTACTTCTAAAATAATTTGAGGGTCATCTAAAATAAAGCGTTGTCAGTAAATGTATTATGTTCCAAGCAAACTGTCACGGGTACAAACTCTTCCCAATGTGGAACAACGAGCACCATCTGAATAACGTGATTCAATCCGTAGTATCTGCCTTTCCACTCGAATGCCACGTGCGAAGTGGGGGGGGTGCAAACAGATGAGGCCGACCAATCACGACTCAGGCATTAAGAGATTGGTTCTACTTTCTGTCCAATCAGCGACTCGCCTTTGATCTGTCAGCCAATGGGAGCGCAGTCTGCGTTGGCTTTTGTCCAGCACGTGTAGCGAATGCGATTCACATGTTGTCCCTCGCTGTACAGTGACGTGACGTCACGTGAGTGGAGAAAGGAAGAGGATAGAAGTCTAAAAAATCTTTCAGGACAATAGTGCGAACGACGAAGACGTCGACACAAAGTCTTATTAAGCAACAAAGTGTATGAAACTACTTTTAGGCGTACGAATAACGCGTCAGGTCGTGTCAGTGGCGCTAGGTTGTTGTGGTACCGACCCAGAAACGACCCAGTATTAAGGTAAGGGAATGTTTTGAATTTTTATATTTAAAAAATGATATCACATTTCTCTGTTATATTCCAGAAATGCTCCACGTGTTTGCCATCTCGCTTGGTTGTGTGTTTACGCCGCGCTTAGCTGAATAATCCCTTTGTTTAGCCAGTCTATGTCTGTCATCATCTGACAATGTCATAATTGCAATTAAAATAAATTTTAAAAGTAGGAAATTACGTTTTCATTACAAATTGATACTAGCGAACATGTGAATTTTATTAGTATTTTTTTTTCTGTTGTGTTTTTCCACATGTGGTCGATGTCTTATTACTTTTTAAATTATTTTCATTTTTATGTGAATAATAATTATTACTGATTATTGGCTTAAAAGCTAACATAAAATGTATGTATTGTTATGCGTCACACCCAACATATGGTCTAAGAGCGTAGTCAACACAGCATAAATAGTGTAATGTTTAATATTTACATGTATTCATTTAGAAAAAGCTTTTATCCAAAACGACTATATGTCTGTCTGTCTTCTATAAAGATATTTTTTTAAACCACCAAACCAGTCCATCTGGTGAAAGTTAATTTGTCTTAATGGCACCGCCTAGCTGTTTATTTTTTATGAGCCACATTCCCTCGAGAGTGTTTTCTTCAACTCAGTCTGAAATCCTACACCGTATTTATAGCTGTCCATCTAAATAACATTATAGGGTATAGGCATTATAAGCATGCACATATTGTATTCATGTGTTTTTCAAAACTCCTATGTTTTTCTTCTTCTCGAGATACAGAGACCATATGTGGTATTATGGCCTTTCACCTAGTGAAAGGAACATGGTGTGCTGTTCTTCATGGATATTGATATTTTTCTTTTTTTAAATGATGGTATCTCTTTCTGTTTTGGACTGTATCCTGTGTTCCTGCATTTGTTTTTTTTTTATCCACACTTTCTTTTCCCAATTGTTTGTTTGGTGCTTACACCTCTCTTGTTTCTTGACTTACAGAAAAGGGAAGTTTCTATAATTTTTTGGTCTGTCAGGAGACCTCAACAATAAGGATTATTTTCTTCAAGTCCAGTCAAGCCAGTAGTTCAGCTTATCCTGCCAACATATACATATACTCACACACTCACACACACACACACACACACACACACACACACACACACACACACACACACACACACACACTCACTCTCTATATATTTCAAAAAGATGGGGGTCAGTATTAAAATTCAGCAAAGAAGGATACATTAAATTGATCAAAAGTGATTGATCAAAATCTTTTGTAACATTATAAATATCTTTACTATTTAAAATAAATGCTGTTCTTTTACATTTTCTATTCATCAAATAATCTTGAAAAATTGTATACTGGATAAAGTTGTTGTAAAAGGATGTAAAATGTTTCCATAAAAATATTATGCAGCTGTTTTCAACATTGATTATAAGAAATGTTTCTTGAGCAGCAAATCAGCATATTAGAATGATTTCTGAAGGATCATGTGACACTGAAGACTGGAGTAATGAGTAATGAAATTCAGCTTTGAATCACAGAAATAAATTACATTTTAAAATGTCTTTTTTATTGTAATATTTTACAATATTAATGTTTTACTGTATTTTTGATCAAATAAATGCAGCCTTGGTCAGCAATAAGACACTTCTTTGAAAAATCTTAATGACTTCCAAGTCATTCTTGCAGTTTTAACAAGGATTTGCAACCACAGTGTCCAAGAAAGACATACCAGTGACAGTTCTGTCAAATGGCCCCTTCTCCTATTGTTGTGCTTTTTGTTTACATTTTCTCATATTTCACATTCCTTAATACTTTTCAGCTGCCATGTTCCCTTGAGAGAAATCGCTAGCTATGATCAGTTCAGTTCATTTCAGCCCATTGTTATTCAACTTTAAACAATCTGCCACCTCACACATATCTGTTTTCTCACATCTCAGTGATGCTGTCTCCGGGGAGTCCTTCCAAATGGCAAGTGCAAGATTCCCTCTCCTCGACCCCCAGTTCTCTCCTGTACAGTGAGAGTGAGCAGACGGAGGACGAATCGGAGGTCTTCTCTGAGAGTAAGGCTGCAGGAGTTGTGCCTGATCCAAAGCCATTCTCCTTCACCAGTGGGAGCTCTCAAAATTCCAAATCGACTGTCACCTTTGTGAACAAGAGGAGTGGCAGAGTTGAAAATGGTCAAACTGGATGTTCCTCAGCATCTCCAGCTTACACCGGCCAGACCTCAGCGACATATAAAAGGATTCCCACAGAGGGAGACCTGAGGTTTGCACGCAAAGTAAGTCTGAAAATCTCTTTACCCTGTAATGTTTGCATGCATTCTGCTTCTCTTGTATTTTGCATAAATGTCAGTCTATTCAAATATATTTTTTGATATGAAGGGGACATATTATGCCAAAATCAAAGTCTTGATTTTGTTTTCGGGGTCTACTAGAATAGGTTTTCATGCTTGAATGTTAAAAAAAACATTATTTTTCACATATTTTACAGTATTGCAGCACCTCTCTTCCCGGTATGTCAGTAACGCTCTCTGGTGTGTTTTCCAAAACCAGCAATGCAAGTTCTGTCATTACCAACATAGTTCAACGGAATTTGCGACCATAGTTGGATAACAATGTTTTTGGGAAACGCACCCCTGTTTATCTCCAGTGAGTTTCAACACACTACTAATGCAGCTCAACCAGGCCTTGCCCCCTTTTTTTGCATATGCCTTGGGCAGGAATTATTTATTTAAATGTGGAATATTGTGATGTCTACATTACCCGGAAGAAAACTCAAGACTACATTTGAGGTGTTTCAGGGAGTTAAGAAACAGTGCTTACTGATATACTCATTAAGATACTAATATTATTTTTTTCTCCCTGAGATCCACTTAAGTCAAGTCGTTTTTTTTATGACCATTTCTCTGTGCCTTACATGTAAGAAGTACTTTTTTTTTTTTTTTGCTGCTGTACCTTTAAGCGCCCCTTTCAAATGTGAAATGCACACCATTACTAAGCACATTCTCTCACACATCAGCTTGAGTTGCTGTCGTCAAATATAGTTTAGTAACTGGGCCATCCTTCAATAATATTATAAGCCTCTTTGCAAAGTCCTTGCATCCCATTGTGACAGATGCACGAACCAATATGTGCTGAAAACGAACAAACGATTAAGATCTGATTGAAACGATAAAGAACCTTGTTAAATATAAATGGCAGCTGCTCCTTTTACTATGGCTGTATCTGACCACCTAGTAGGTATCATTGACGTACATTTGTGGGTGGTCATGTTGATGCATTGATCTGTGTGCAACACAAAGCTTTTGGAAATTCAGAATGACAAATTTTGTGATGACACCTATTGTATCTGTTAGTTAGGGGCCAAGCGCTAAAGGTGCACAGTCACCTACTATATCCGTTAGTGTTCTTCTTCTTTTTCTTCCTCCGCTCTTGAAGTCTATGACAACCCATATAACCGTATGGTAAAAAGTTATGAAATTTGGCACACAGATGGAGGACATTAACGAATATTAATTACAGCAATTTTGGTGTCTCTAACTCAATTCTTCTATCACCAGCAACTGTCCAAAGTTGCACTTGTTTATGCTAATAACTTTTTAAACGTAAGGGCTAGATACAAAATACTTTTCTCCTCTGATTCCCTTAGTAAGACTATTTGATTTGCATCATGAAAATTTCTTTGAAAAACCTACGTTTTCAAACTACTTTTTTTCACCAAAATGAGCTCAGATCATCTTTAGACCATGTCGGCAAAAATGTATCTAATATAAAAATGTGTCGGTAAAAGGTTTTTGATATCGTTTTTGCAACATTTTGGCATATTGACCACCAACTAAAAACTGGTCTAAAGTCAATAACGCAGTATTTTTTGTGTTATTTAAAGGGCGCGTCAGTAAAATACGCCTATATGCGGATGCACAATGCGCGTACACTTTGCTTATTACACACACAGGGACGCGCAGCAGCACAAAAACATGTGGGATGGGAGATGAGACTCTGATTGGTTTATTGCACGTTTTACTCCCAAAACACACCCATGATTCATTAAGAGACAAGGTACAACCTATATGGACCATGCGCATGGTGCGCTGACCGTTTTTCCCTCGTTAAACTAGCAAAAGTGAATTTGGACTTGCCTGAGTGCACCTGCGGCATGCGCGTCAATAGGGCCCTGTATGTCATTGTCACACTTACCACATCATGATAACAGCACCAACTATTGGTCAAAAGTGATAAACCATTAAATCACATTACAAGTGATTTTGTATTTATGATTTTAGCCATTTTGCCAAAAATCTATTTGATATGTCTTTAATTGATCATTGTTGCAGTTGGTCTGATGATCCCAGCCATCTGGCATTACTTATCGTGACGCCTTTGTGCTTGGCCCCTTAATTGCTGCTTGCAGCTATAGTTGCAGCTTGTTTTTAATAAAGATTTTGACTAAATGTTACAGTGTGTTTTCATAGAACATCAAGCTCTTTTATTTCAAACGATCAAGGAAAGATTTATTTTTATATATATATATATATATATATATATATATATATATATATATATATATATATATATATATATATATATATATATTTTTTAGTAACTGTTTCTATGATGCTTTTATTGGTAAATACATGTCTTATTATAATTTCTTTTACAGTGTTCAGAGCTGCATGGGTACATCAGGCCCCTGTTGGAGCTGTTGAATGGGTTGAAAACAGGTCGATATGATAAAGGTAATGCATGATTTTTTTTATTTATATACACTGCCTTTCAATAGTGGGGCCAGCAGTAAGATAAAAAAAAGAATTAATACTTTTATTCATTAAGATTGCATTTAATTGATACAAAGTGACAGTAAAGATATGTATAATGTTACAAAAGATTTTAAGGCTTTTACATTTTCTATTCATCAAAAAATCCTGAGAAAATGTAGTAAGGTTTCCACCAAAATATTAAGCAGCACAGCTGGCTGTTTTCAACATGTATTAAAATATTATTACAACTTAAAATAATTGTTTTCTATTACTGTAGTTCTGATTTCAAATACAGCCTTGGTGAGCAAAAGAGACTTCTTTCAAAAACATTAAAAAATCTTTCCAACCCCAAACACGTGAATGTTAGTGCTTGTCCATGCCTTATGTAATTTTATATCTGTTTTATTTATTAATTTGTTTCTTTTTGGCAGGTTTGAGCACATTTCAGCAGACTGTTGCCATGGATAGACTGCGAAGGATTGTGGGTGTTCTACAAAAACCTGACCTTGGGTATTTTATTTTATTCTATTGAACTTGATGCATTTCTCTGCATCAACTTGAATGCAGAAATTCTGAATTCTGAAATGCTGAATGCAGATTGAACACGTTTTAATAAATCATATTTTTCTGTCCTACCTCCATAGAGAGAAGTATATGGGCACTCTTCTGCAGCTGGAGATGATGTTAAAGGCCTGGTTCCCTCAGGTGAGGCCTCAGCATTGCGATGGCACCACCTCACTCCACAATTTCATGGCTAGTTTGCCTCCACGCTGGAATCAAGACCAGTTACATATTCCTGTGAAGGTAAGCAGATAGAAGTGCTTTAACAAACAGTATTGAGACAAGCAACAAGATTCTTTTTGGTCCAAAAGTCTTTCCACTTAAAGGGTTAGTACACCCAAAAATTTGTGTCATTTACTCACCATCATGTCGTCATCATGACTTCAGAACACAAATGAAGATATTTGAATGAAATCTGAGAGATTTCTGTCCCTCCATTGACAGTCCACACAACTACCACTTTGACATTTCAAAAGTTCTTAAAAAATTGTAAAACTAATCCATATGAATTAAGTGGTTTAGTCCAAATTTTGTAAAGAGACACAATCGCTTTATATGATGAACAGATTTAATGTAGGCTTTTATTCACATATAAACATTGATCAACTCACACATCAGTTGTGGTAAACGAAAGCTCAAGTATGTTCGCTCAAGCGTGTGTCATGCAGCACGTTTGAGCTTCAGCAAGAACCAATGAGGTTCATTCTCGTGTTACGCAGCACGTTTGAGCTTCAGCAAGAACCAATGAGGTTCATTCTTGTGTTACGCAGCACGTTTGAGCTTCAGCAAGAACCAATGAGGTTCATTCTCGTGTTACGCAGCATGTTTGAGCTTCTGCAAGAACCAATGAGGTTCATTCTCGTGTTACGCAGCACGTTTGAGCTTCCGCAAGGACCAATGAGGTTCATTCTCGTGTTACTCAGCACGTTTAAGCTTCCGCAAGAACCAATGAGGTTCATTCTCGTGTGTTACTCAGCACGTTTGAGCTTCTGCAAGGACCAATAAGGTTCATTCTCGTGTGTTATGCAGCACGTTTGAGCTTCCGCAAGAACCAATGAGGTTCATTCTCATGTGTTACGAAGCACGTTTGAGCTTCCGCAAGAACCAATGAGGTTCATTCTCATGTGTTACGAAGCACGTTTGAGCTTCCGCACAAACCAATGAGGTCCTTTCTCACACATTCAGCAAGTACGATTTAGCTTCTGTTTATGTTCGCTGAGCAATGTTTTTATGTGAAATAAAAGCATAAATGAAATTGTTTTGTCATATTAAGCGATTGTGTTATAAGGATCTATATCAGCGCCTTTACAGTCTACAACAATCTTGAATGGTTTAACTGCCTCTTTCGTTAACATCAAAACCTTTTTCTTTCAGAAACGCAGATTAAGTTGGTCAGACTCTGACTCGCAAAGTTCCTCAAGTAGCAAACGCTTTCTACAGGACGATCGAGGACCGAGCCCCAACGATACTAGCTCATGGCTCAGCAGCTCTGAAACCACATCTAGCGAACTTGACGAAGACAGTGCAATCTGTACAAATCAAAATGTAATTACATCTGAACCCAAACACATCAGCCATCTTCTAGTTCAGCAAAAGACAAACTCCTTAATTAAAACCCCTGTGACTGCAACAGGAAGACCGCCTCCGCTTGTAATACCACCACCAGCCACAGATGGCAGCATCTTGGGCATGCAGGATTGTTCAGTCTCCTCCACAACTCCTACTTCTGTCCAACCAGCAGATTTGTTGATAAGTGGGAAAGATTTGGAATATGTAAAAGGAGAAGGGCCAGAAAAACAGGTTAATAGTAAACATTGCACAGAGATGTTAAACACATAACGTTTTTACGTTTCTCGTATTTAAAGGAATGGTTGAATTAGCTGTTTTTTTCCAGCCTGTTGATATTGGGAACTCGTTGTTTTTCACAAAGTGAAAAATGTTGTTCAGTTAGTCAGACTTTACATTCTGCCACATATATATATATATATATATATATATATATGTATATGTACAACACAGAAGTTATCATATGTACAATATGGCATAAGATTTTTTTATTATAAGATTATAGATTATACATTTCTAAAGTCCTAAGAGGTCAGAGATGTGTCTTAAAATACGTGCTTGAGCCATATAGTCAACCGTTGAAACATGCACAGCCTTTCATGATAACACAGGCTTCCAACAATATTTATGAACATGGCAACAGGAAGCTAGATATTTGCAGACGAATAGTTCTGATAAAACGTCCAGAAAATCTACCTTAATGTCCTTTGACTTGAATTGAAAACCACTTTGAGCAATGAATGGAATAGAAATGCATGTGGAGGATATTTTGAGGCAGTTTTATTTATTACTTCATTACTTGAACATATAATTCTTATAAGCAGCCTTAAAATGACCCTTAAGAGTCCATACATGTGGGCCATGGGTCATTATCATAGCTCAGTGTTGTATTTTTATTAAGATACAGAAAGCGAAACAACGGATGGGATGCATCATGAAGTGTTATTCTATAATCTGGTGAGCAAATGGTCATTTATTGGAAATGTTCTTGCCAAACACAGTTTGCACATTTATGTTGTTCTGCTTCCATGTTGTAATGGTTAATTTTGTCACAGAAATCTAGGTTGTTTCCTTTTACTCACCTGAAAAGTCTTTTTCCTTTTTAGAATTTGTTTTTTTTAGTATCAACGTTGTAATTATTAACCATTCTCTAAAACATATGTTCAAGTTAATTACGAGTATGTGGAGTGTCCCATACTGTAAAGATCACACTGAGGAAGACAAGACTTTTATTTAGCTGTTTGTAGAATATATTCTGAAATGATAGATGCAGTATTTGGTAGTAGCTTCATGAACTTTTGTTGACTGAAACGCATGTTGTCACGTCCTTGTGCAGCTGTACAAGTATCGTGAAAATATATGAGTATATTGTTGCCATCATAAGGGAAAAGTGCATATGAAAATGTATTGATTAACATTCAATGGCACTTAACAGCTTCATGTGATTGTGGAGGTGTAGCATTTTGAGGAAGTTTTTTTTATTTTAAATTTGTTCAGAAAAGTCATCAATTGTAGCACTGTTCTTTTTTTCTATTCGTTGTTCAAACCCATTTTCTTTTGTAAGTCTGTTATTGTATCAAAGTTTGTCAAGGTTGCTGAAAAGTTTTTCAACATGTTCCACTTTTTGATATCATTAAATGTTTCAAAGTTTCTTATATTGTTATTTGCAGTCTCTCTCTCTCTTTTTTTATTTAATTTTTTATAAAATGTCTGTCTTTTTTAAACCTCAATTATGGTATAGCCTATACAGCAAAAAAAACAAAATTTTTTTTTTTATATATATACACGCACACAAATGGAAATATATTTTAAATATACACTATAACATTAAAAAGTCTGGGGCCAGGAAGATTTAAAAAAAAATGTTTTACACTGAAATCTTTTATGCTCACCAAAGCCACTTTTTTTTTTTTTTTTTTTTTTACAGTTAAAAAAGTAATATTGTGAAATATTACAATTTAAAATGTATATTTTTTTATTAGAATTTGAATATATTTTACATTGTTATTCCTGTGATGACAAAGCTGAATTTTCAGCATCATTACTCCAGTCTTCAGTGTCACACGATCCTTCAGAAATCATTCTAATATGATGATTTGGTGTTCAAGAAACATTTATATTAATGTTGAAATCCTGCTGGTTAATATTTTTGTGGAAACATACATTGTTTTCAGGGTTCTTTGATTTTTATTCATTTAAAGTTCAAAAGAACAGCATTTATTTCAAAGGTATTTAAAAAAAAAAAAAAAGGATGATAATAATAATGATATAATTTTTAAATATATATATTTTAAATATTCTCTACCCCGACCCTGGATAAGCGGTTGAAGATGGATGGATATTTATTTATTTAAATTATATTTGAATACGTAATGATATATTTGTATAATTATTATACATTACTAATGTATATTAATACAAATATATTTTGTATAATAATTGTATAATTATTAGTAATGTATAATAATTATACAAATATATTATTACGTATTCAAATATATTTAAATAAATATATACGTATATATTAGTATCGTATATTAGTAACATAGTAACATGTCAGTAGGATAACGGATACACCAACAGCTCTACATTTCTCGATTGTTCTATCTGAACATGACTGACCCCTGCTGGATGTCTGCTTGTTTTATATTTGAGCAATATGAAAGATTCATATTTATGCTTCAAGGTGATTCCACGAGGCTAACGTTTTTTATTTCGACACCGTGTGATGTATAAAGACATTCTCCTTGTAATTGTGATTTCAGACCGTGAACAAGGAGGAAAAGGTTTTGAAAGAGAAAGAAAGAAAGCGCGAGAAAAGTACGAGTATCAGCCGGTATCAACTGTACATGTCAATTGTCAAGTACTGTTATTGTAATATATTGGTGATAATGGAGTCCATGCAGTATCCACACATGAACCTGTAAGCGGCAGCACCGCGAGTCCGCGACCAGAAGACCTGGAAAATGGCGGCTGGAAGTGCTGGCGTTAGCGGCCACAATAGTGGCTCATCGCCGCGCTTAGAGTCCACTTTGGACCGTCGCTTTCAGACTGTATCCAACACCATGGAATCCATTCAGGGACTATCCTCCTGGTGCATCGAGAACAAGAAATATCACAGCGTGATCGTGAGATACTGGACAAAGTGGCTGCGCAAATGTGAGTATTTAGCACGTTAGCCGGCTAATCTGAGCCTAGCTGTAATACAACACCTGTTTACGGGCTCATATTTGTTTAACCTGGGGGTCCAAAGTGGACGTGCGTGGTGTTTGTGCGAAAAAGTATCACATAAGTTATTGTGACTGGCTAGTTTCTCTTCTTCACCCCACTAGACAACTGTTGTGGCTTATTAGCAAACTGCTAATCTGTCCCCCATCAGGTCAGGACAGGTCGTGTTTCAAAAGCTGATGAGGTGCCTTCATAGACAGCGCTTTCCGAGGCAGCAGATCTTTTAGGCATCATCATCTTTCAGAATAGCGGAGTTCTGGGTCAGCTGCATTTTAGGTGTCATAGCACGATTCGAGCCAGCAACTTTTTGGCCGATAAAAGGGTGCATTTCGGGGCAGAAGGAGGTATCCGGGCCAGTTACATTTTAGGTGTCATAGGCACGTGTCGAAAGATTTGGAGTGATAAAGAGGTGTTTGGTGCCAGCAGCGTTTTTTGGCAGAATAGGGCACTTTGGCACAGCTACATTTTAAGAGTGTTAAAAAAGGGATGTTTATTGTCAGCTGCACTATTGGGCAGGATGGGGCGATTGGATGTCATAGACGTGTTTTGAATCTGCAATGCATGTTTTTGGCCAGAATGAGGGTGTTCAGCTTCAGCTGCATTTTGTTTCCAATTCAGCAGCATTTTTTGGACATCAGTAGCACTTAAGAGTCAGCAATCTGTAACAAAATGGTGTGTAATGAAATTCCATTGATCATTAACCATTTCAGTCATATCAGACTTGGTGATTCTTTGGTCATCTCTTGCCATAAGCGAGAGACTGATTATGAATTTTCCTGTCAATGATTTTTCCGGGGTAGATTGCCAGGTCTTTCCCCAACCCTCCCCATTATATATACAGTGTCTTGTGAAAGTATTCGTAGCCCTTATGCTAAACTATTTGAAATGACTTTTCTCTCACATCACTCTATACACACCATAATGGCAAAGCAAAAAAACAGATTTGCGACAAATCTGCAAATGTATTAAAAAGGAAAAACTTAAATGAGTTAATTGAAGTATTCAAACCCTTAACTCAGTATAAAGCACCTTTACAGCCTCAAGTCTTTTTGTGTATGTGACAAGATTTGCACATCTGCATGTGTATAGAATACTTATTTTCTGCAGGATCGACACACGATACCAGCTGCGTGTTCTCACTTTCTCTCTTCTCTCCGATGGTGACATGTATCCGTCTGCTCTCACTCGTTTGTTCCGGTTGAATAGTGTTGGTCTGAATTTCGGTGCGGGTTGCGTGTATTGTGCATAATTTTACTCATTCCTGCAGGTTTCGCGCTCACACAAAAGCGCACGTCCCAGTAATCTATGCAAGTGGCGCTCACATAAAGCCACCTCTCAAACAGCTACCAAATTGACGTCTTTTTCTAAAATATTACATTTAGTCAAAATGTCCTTTTTGCTGAGTATTCAGATAAATACAGTCAGTTTTGGAATGTAAATACTTTAGAGAATTGGATCTGTGCCTTAGCTCTTTAAGTGACAGCAGTCTAATCTGTTGCTGTTGGTCATGTTATCAAAGAACAAAAGACAAAGAAAATCACTCTCTGCTCTTACTAAATAACTTTTATAACTTTGATTGTAAGCATTAATCTATATTAAATTTTTACAATGAAATGACTATCCAGTGTTATTTTACTGTAGTATGCCTATTTCTTACCTGAATACTACTGTTAGACCAACCTGAAAAACTTAGTCATGTTTATTTCATGTCTCTTTATTGTATTTATTTGAGATATTTGTATTATTTTATTACTGACTAGTGGTCTGTTTGTTTTTTGAAGTTGGAAATTCAAGTATCATAACAACACTAGTGCGGACATGCCTTTGCAAGTCACACAGGGCATGAATGACTTAGAGATGGGCAATATATCCAAAATCTTATATCATGGTTTAAGTCATTTAATATCACCATAACTGTATGTATGTATGTATGTAGGGTGATCATACATACTCTTTTTATCCTGGACATGGCTGTAAAAAAAATGGTCTGGTCGGGATTTCTCAAATGTCTTGGCACACATGAACAGAAGCCACATCTTCAACAAATCTGATAACAGACAATTTGACAGGGAAGCATGCACACCAGCTCAGAACGCGAACCAGCGCACATTTCACTGAAGTCTACGCAAGCATATTGATCGATGCGTTTGAAACGCGACTGCAAATTCAGTTTACGTTCGCGTTTCCTAATTTTGCATGCACAACATGTGACAGTTCAAATGCTTAAAAAAATATAACATATTTAAAAGATGCTGCTTTTGGATACCGATTAATCACATGTTTTAGGCAAAACCATAAATTGGAATTATTTGGGATTAAATCAAACAAAAGGGGTCCATGTATACGCAGTTAGTGAAACTAATACATACACGGCATTGTAGGTATACACCGATGCATCATGCCGTTCAAACAGTACCTGTCGTGCCCCCTCAGATTTTTTTAGGCAACTGCATTTTTAATGTAACTTCCAAAAACAACATTGACACCGACAGAAACAAACTTTTCCATTAAGGGGTGATGCTTGTGATATCTGCAGATGTGGGATGTACAGAAGCTGACTCTGAAGTGGCATTAGGTATATTTACACAGACTGTTTAATGGTTTAATTTTAAAGTTTAACTGTTTTGTATAAATCCAAACGTCAGAACCGCCGCGTTTCTGAGCAACACATAATGGTGTTTCCTTACTGAAACAATCAGTGTATTTAAACGAATTGGCTGAATGAATGATTAAACTCCTTAAGACAGTGACTTGTCGCCACCTACTGGCTGTTTTAGCTTCATATTTAAAAGTATAATTTCATTGTTTCCATCATTTCATATTTCTATATTCAAAATGTTAAACATTTATCTCATAACATAATTTATGCAATTGTAATTGCAGTGTAAATGCATTCATGCCTCCTCTGCATTAAACAGTGTCCCACATCTGCAGTGCAAAGATAAAATCAGTATCAACTTTTGCCCTATTGTGTCTTATTATTCAAACGGAATTTATCGATTGAAATTAGGAACTTGACACATATGATAATGCATATGGTTTGAAAAAAATATTGCCTCTGGAAATCAATAGCTATATAGGGGAAATATCACTTCTTAATGGAAAAGTTTGTTTCTGTTGCTGTCAACATTGTTTTTTGACCTTACATTGAAAATGCAGTTAGCTTCTGTGTAAGTAACTACAATGTATGGCGTGAGATGTGTGTCTCACTAGGTGCGTTTACATATACACCTTTTGTTTGATTTAATTCTGAATAATTCCAATTTTTTCTGTATCTAAGAGCAGCATCTTTAAAGGGTAACTCAACCCCTGGTCAAAGCCTAACTCCACCCACTGGCAATATTTGAAAAATGCTGGAAAAGTGGGCAGAGCCCAGCAGAGACAGAGGGGACGAACCAAGGGCGGGTCTGAGCGGGGGGTGTGCACCTGAGACCCACAGTGACGGATTGATTGACAACTGTCAGACTCGCAAAACTGCGGTCTTAACTCCCGATGCCGACGATGCTAGCGAAGCAGCAGCGCAAGAAAGAAAGGGACCACGGACCTAATCTATGAACAGTCAAATCCTTATACTGAATGCCACTAAAAATAGATCAGATACATGCCATGTATTTTTATGCAAATGAACTGAATCAATTGGCAGCGCAGGACCAATAAGTTCAAACCTAATAGCCTATTATAAACAGATTTCCTTAAATAAAAGTTAGACTATATACGGCAGCACGTTACGGTATTGTTCGTTACCACGGCAACCACTTGCATGTCAAGGTTTGAAAGCGTGTCTCATGTATGAAAAGTATCTGTACACATGACGGGCGGCAAAAATATTGCAAGAAAAGCCTGACAACTGCATTATTTAACCGTATTTTCTTCATTAGAATGTTGATAGCAAGTGTCAAATAAGTTTCATTCATAATGTTTGTACTTCATGTAACATTAGAGTTCATACTGGAGTGAAGCCATGTTATCATGTGATCAATGCGGAAAACATTAGGGCGTGGTGAGCTCGTGCCAGGGGCGTGGATAGTGAGCCGTTGGAAGAGCCAACATACGTCACGTTGACCAACAACGTCCAATAGGAAAATTCAACTGCAGTAGCCACCGTTCAACCTTAAGAGGGCAGCACTCAGACGTTTTTACACCATATATTGTAGAATTAAAACACTTTATACCCAAATGTCAAAACATTTACTCGAATCAATGAACAGCACTAATAAAGCCCCAGTCTTGCAGATCATTAACTAAAAAAAATTGTTTTAGGGTTTAGTTACCCTTTAAAAAATGTTATATTTTAAAGGGGTCCTATTATGCCCCTTTTTTACAAGATGTAAAATAAGTCTCTGATGTCCCCAGAGTGTGTATGTGAGTGTGTATCAAAATACCCCACAGATAATTTTTTAGCATGTTAAAATCGTCACTTTTTGAGGGTGAGCAAAAACGCGCAAATGAGCTGATGCTCCTGGAACCCTTTCAGGAAGAGAGCGGCGCTTCAAGAGCTCATGTTAACAGCTCTGATTACCTCACACAGACATGCAATGAAAATGTCCGAAACTGTTTAGCCTTGTATGTTCAAACCGGAGTCTGACAATGATAGAGACTCACGAAGAAGTGACAACATGTAGAATGCAACAGGAAATTTCTTTCCTTCCTTTCATATAGAAAACAAACGATTTAGCCTTTCTGTGAGACATATTACACTAAGGTCAAAACATCACATACAGCATCACAACAAGGGTAAAAAGAGAGATGCATATATGGAAAGTAAAAGTTAACAACTGCTGTGGGCCAATAAAGAAGTATAAGCAAAACTGTCCGTCTGGGTTGCAGTTAAAGTAATGGCTATAGTGTCACTGGGAGTTCCGAAAAAGCTATTGTAGGGTGCTATGCTAACATTTGTGCTCCTAATAAAAAAAATTTAGGAGCACTTTCTGATTAATAACACACATTCCAATTATAACTTTCCCATTACAGGATTATATTTGCCCCTTTAAATTAATGTCCAGGGGCATTTTTACCATTATAAGAGCAATGTTTTCTTATTAAATGTATGCATCATCTTTTGTCACTTTCTTCAATTAAAATAGAAAAGTTGTTTTTTAAAATGTTAATTTAAACCAATAAATTCAGTTAGAACAATTAACCTAGACACAATCAGACTGTTACCAATTAGTAGTGGGAAGTTCGGATCATTTTACTGACTTGGATCTTTGAATCCCGTTCAGCAAAATGAACGAATCTTTTTTCAAGTCATTTCGTTCCTTTCAGCAGAATATAATTAAAATGTTACATATAAAATTTTCCAACACATTTAGTACTTTTGGAATAAAAAATTAACTATAAGTTAATGCAGCCATGGCCAAACTTTGAGAAAGAAATTATTAATTAGTTGCTTAGCTGGGTCTTCAGGCTATGTATGCAGTCTGTTAGTTCACCTCACCTCCCGATCCAAATCGTTCTTTCTTTTGTCACTTCACATTTAATCACGTCTGTTCCCTGGAAAGATTAGTTCACCTCTCATGCCGTTAGTTCCGCCATCATGTCTGATCTGGGCTGTTACAGCCTCATATGCAAGGCATGCAGTCCGGAAACAGAAAAGATTAGTTCATCTATCGAGTCTTCGGGTTCAAGTCGTTCGTTCAAGTCCCCATAGGCCGAATGCAGAAACAGAAATGATTAGTTCATCTCTCGAGTCTTCGGGTACGAGTCTCGTTCTTTTGTCACATGACCGCATCCCGGTTCAATGTTTCGCATTACATTCGTATTATTGACTGCATTTTGTAATACATTTATTATTATAAAATTATCAGAAGATATGTGCAATAAACATGTATGTTATGCCTATCCATTATAACCAACCCAATGTGTCCAGTCTTCATAGGAAAATCTATTATTATACTAGCTAAAAAACTGAACTAAACAAACAAAAAAAACTACGCACTTGCTTGTAAGGAAGGTTGTGAATTAACTCATTTCAGTATCCAACACAGCTGTCACGAGACAAAAGAATGAACGACTCGAACCCGAAGACTCGATAGATGAACTAATCTTTTCTGGTTCCGGTACAGACTGCATAGCCTTGCCTATGGGGCTGGGACTTGATGAACAAATGACTCGAACCCGAAGACTCGAGAGATTAACTAATCAGTTCTGTTTCCTGTACAGAACATATGGGATGTTGGGCATGCGCGGTCAACACAAAATGAACGAATCGCTCTCTGAGACAACTCGTTGTTCTCGAGTCATATTAAAGATTCGTTCATGAACGACACATCGCTATTACCAATCAAATGAAATCATCTTTGCACTGCAGAAGTGGCACAGAAGCTCTATATGAAGTGGGATTTAGACACATTTACATAGACTGTTCGATGCAGCTCATGGGTAAATAATGTTGTATGAATGTTTTAAATATGTTTTTGATTGTTTGAAGTTTGATATTTTAAATAAAAAGTCCATTCAAAGTATAAATATGAAAATAAAACTGGCAGTTGGTGGCGGCAAGTCTTTATATGCGAGTCATTCATTCAATCGTTCAAAATGCAGATTAATTTTGAAGAGAATCGTTTGGAATTGTGCAACAGTTCTGGGGTCGTATTCACAAAATATTTTATCCTAGAACTAAGAGTTCTCCTAAATAGCAGTAAAAGTTCTTAGTTAAGAGTTTTCTTTTAAAACCTAGGGTAAACGTACCTATTAAGCTCAAGTATCCATTAAGCACACTACTATCTTTGAGCTCAGATTATAAAAAAAAAAAAAAAAAAGTATCATCCTACTTGATGTCTTAACCAATTGATGTGTTTGTTACTATATACCTCCTGTAATTTCAAGCTAATCAGACCATTGCACACTGAGTTATGGGTATTCATGTGTTCACACTGTCTGGTGGCCATTTTGAAAGCTGTCTGAAAACTTTCACCAGCAGAGCCCCTTAAATGTGCATTTTTTTGATTTTTAAGCCTTTATTTTGGATAAGTATAACTTCTAATTGCAAAATTTAGAGATTAATGTTTAGACTTTTGCATATTATAACCTGGAACCTGGATGTGGGAAATAATTCCAGTTAGATCCAAAAGATAGTTTTAGCAACATAGCGCAGGTGCTGCAGAACACTGTTAGCTTACTAGCTGTATAAGATTGTGTGCTACACCTAATATATTACTTCACAGGCATTACTGGCTTGTACTTTTAAATCCATTATATTATAAATTTACAGTTTATTGATGTTCTGTGGTTTTACAATGCTGCAATTTTTAAAGACTTCATATTATTTTAAGGTGAGCTTAAAGGGTGCAGTACTATGAAAATCACAGCTTCAGTGTGATATAAATAAGAAAAAGTATAATTTCATAGATATTATTCATAGAATAATAGTGGTCCATATTAAAATATGTATGAATTTAATACGTAACCCTCGTTGACCTAGATTATTTATTTAGCAAAATTGTCCTTTTAAATTTAATTTAATAATATTTTTAAAGCTCAGTGTGCTCCCTTTAAGCTCATCCAAATTGAACGTCTATGTAAATACTTCATAAACAGACTTTAAATATTAACTGATGATTGTCACTTCAAGTTAATCTTTATAAAATGATTCTTTAAAAATGTTGTTTAGAATAAACAAGAATTTAAAAAAAAAAATTGTGAGCTTAATGGCAATAGGGGTGTGCTTAAAGGGAACAAACATGTACCCATTAAGCACAGCCAGACTTTTTGCATTAATGATGTACATCTTAATTGAAATGCCTTTGTGAGAGATTAATCTTTTGTTTTATTTATAGTCTTCTTGTACTGAAACCAGTACCCTGTGCAATGTCTCAATGTAGACTTTGGTGAACTTAATAGGTACATTTACCCTATTCCCAAAGCTGCTGAGACCAACTTTTACTAAAGAATAGAGAGAAGTCTTAAGCTAAGAGTAAGGGCGGGGTTGACCCCGTTGCTATAGATGATGTCATCACGCTTCCGAATTATGATCACAGTGATTGGCTGATAGGGGAGGGGTTTCTGTCAATTATTTAATCATAGAAATATTGTAGAATGAGGTATCATGCTACCATATTCAAATACATTTTTTAAAATAAGATATTCAAATAAAGATTTTAAAAAGTAGGCTAAGTGTCACTAATTAAAGTATATGTTCAGCTAATTGTCAGCCTCTTACATGTCTTCATCTCGAGAGATTGCAGAATTCAATGACAAATGATGTTTTATAATTAAAGTTCGGGAGGAGCACTATCTAATCAGCTCGAGTATACATTATACACAGCCGACTCACCTAGTTACCTCGACAGCTTTCTGCATCCCTCCGCCACCCCGACTCCTCACTCTCGGCCTAGCCGGGGATTCGGGGGAGAACTCTGGGTTTGGGCATAGCTCGGAGTGCTGAGCTCGGAGCCCTCAATTCCCTCGAACAGCACGCCAAATAGACTTATTTTACTCTTTTACTCTATCCGATAATTTGTAAGTGTGAACTCGTGAAACAACTGCCACAGGTAATCAGACATTTATTTCCTTTTTTATTTATTTATTTATTTATTGACTTATTTAATATAAATATTATTTTTGGCATTTTTGTCTTTTTATTATGATAGGACCTGTGTGTGTGAGTGTGTGTTTATGATAGGACAGTGAGTAGACAGGAGCCGAAGTGGAAGAGAGAAAGTGTACAAAGGTCCGCAACAGCCATTAGGATTGTTTGTGATTTGGTCTTAGTGACTTAGGAGTCCTCTTGACTACTCCTAATGTTTCACAGATTTAGGCGCTAGTTTTAGCGCTAAAATGCGTTGTGAAATACTCTTAGAGCAAAAATTTAGGAGTCCTAAAATTAGGACTGACATGCCCATTATTTTGAAGATTTCTCCTAAATTGGCAAGTTAGGAGCTACTTTTAGCCTTAAGATGTTTTGTGTATATGGCCCCTGGTGTGGCTTTGATTTTCACGAAATAGACAGTATTGTGGCTAAAACGTTGTTTCTTAATATCAACTTGTCTATTGGACTTTTGTACAAGATAAGTATCACATTTGCAATCCTGCCGATACTCGGAGCAATAGCAATCCGTAACTTTTGGCGCTCTGGCGCTTAATAAACAGAACTGCATGCGTCTTGCGGAAGAACATTGTAGCCAGAGCTACTTCTCTCTGTTTATGTCTATGGCGAGTCACGCAGGTACTGTGCTACTCCGAATACACTTATTATATGTGTACTGTAGTGATTCAGGATAAGAAAAAACACGGTTAGGAAAATGGATTCATGATATACTCGCTCATTATATACATTTAGTAATCTTTAAACACAAGAAAAGTTACGGACTGCAGCTTTAACTATAGGCCTATGTCATGTGGGATAAAGATTACAATTAAGAACTCATACAGGGGCTTATTATTATTATTAATTAATTAATTTTTGGTGGCATTTTTGCCCCAAGCCCCCGTTAATTTCTGAGCTTGTTTATGATCATCCAAATGTGGTATTTCCAATTCATTTGGCTGCAAAGAAACATCAGCGCGAGGTGTCTGGTAAGTGCGCATGGCTGCGTCACACGTCTGTTTTACCTTGTAAACAATTTTTCAAGTGTAGTCCGTCGCACTGACTGAAGGCATGAAAAGCAGTTGATCGCAGTATGAAACATAACTGTTGCTCAGTGTTGATGCACTTTGGGAGTTGTAGTTTTTATTCTGATTGTATTATACATCTATTCATGAGAATCGATCGGGTTACTCGCACCAGTGCGCCTAAGTATTTTTTCACAGTTGCATGCAGTAATTTTCAGGCGCAATTGCGTAGAGTGCGTAAACAGTGTCGAGCCCTGTATTGATAAACAGGGCAGCAGTGACACCCCAAGGGTTTCACTGATAGTTTTAAAAACCACTGCCCAGTAGTTATTTAGAGAGGTGCAAGACCAAAACGTGCGTGTCAGACTGTCTGGAGAGAAAGAGCATCAACACAGGTTGCATCTAACCCAGGATATATTACAGCTAACCAGGCCTTGCTCAAGTGAACCCTGTGTATCACTTTGAATTGTATGAGCCCTAACCTAACAGAGAATGATGAGTGGACCTTTTTAAGTGCCTCCCTCCAAAAAGCCTCTGAAAAGTTTATGCCCAGTTCATCTTCCCATCTGGATTTAATTTTATTCAGATTCTACCCTTTCAAAGACATGAGCTGGGAGTATAATATGGAAATCAATCCTTTATTATTAAAATTGAGAGTAAGACTATCGAAGGGCGAGGTAGGAGGAAGGTCAGGGAAGAGTGGAAATTTGTTCTTAAAGGAACACGCCATTATTTTTGAAAATAGGCTCGCTTACAAATAGGCTCGCCTACAGTTAAACAGTTGACTTTTACCGTTTTCTGATCCATTCAGCCGATCTCCGGGTCTGGCGGCATAACTTTTAGCATAGCTTAGCATAGATCATTGAATCTGATTAGACCGTTAGCTAGGGCTGCACGATTATGTCGATTATTCCTGTGAGAGTGTAATTGTGATTTTATTAATTACGATTTATCACAATTTTCATTGAATGACATTTTGAAATGCTTTATACCATTGTTTGAAGCGACTGCATGCCATATTGTTATATCAAAATAAACAAGCTGAAAACACGCTTCCTGAAAAACTTTTATTGCTTTTCTATAGCATTAAAGGAACACGCCACTCCCCTAGAGTTAAACGTTAAGTTGAGTTTTACCGGTTTCGAATCCATTCAGCCTATCTCCGGATCTGGCGGTAGAACTTTTAGCATATCTTGATGATATCGCATGAGATTGCAATGATATTATGCAGCGCTTGAAAATAATCCCCAGCACGCTCCTTGTGCAAGCAGGTTGTCACGTTGGTTATGTTGACGGAAGTTAGCCTATTTTCAGGCACTGCGTAATATCATTGGGCCTCATACACCCATGGTACGGCAGCAAAGTTCCTTGATTATTATGCAGGATTGAGAGTTTAGTTCCTAGCCATATCGGTCTAGAAAATCGCACATTTTCATTTTCTGTTGGTCTTAGTACACGATGTAACTACAGAAGAGTCAAGTTTTAAATAGGAAAAATATCGAAAGTCTTTGGTCATTTTTGAGCGAGATGCTAACCGTTTAATCAGATTCGATGATCTATGCTAAGCTATGCTAAAAGTTCTACTGCCAGATCCGGATATCGGCTGAATGGATTCGAAAACGGTAAAACGCAACTGTAACTCTAGGGGAGTTGGAAAATTAGCCTATTTTCAAAAAAAGTGCCGCATTCCTTTAACAAAATTGCGAATCTGAAGATATCTAAAAAATTGTTTTGTGGGAGGTCATACAATCTGCAGAGGTTCTCATAGTTGTTAAATAAACCTTCAGTATATAAATCTCTGATGCATATCAACCCGGAAGCTATCCACTGTCTTAAATAATGAGTCCAGTGTAGAGGGGGGAATAAATTATTTTTGTAAATGGGACCCAAAACTGATGCTGATGTGAATTTATAGTGACAACGAAACTGATTAAAGATCTTGAGAGTAGAAAGTACCACAGGGTTGAATGTGAATCGAGACGCTTCCAAAGGTAAGGAAGGATAGACTAAAGCAGGGAGAGAAGAAGAGTGACAGGTTTGTGCTTCAATTAATCACCAATTTGTTTCTGGGCAATGAAGCCAAAATAATATCTTCTGAATATTTGATGCCCAGTAATAATGAGTAAAACTTGAGAGGCCTAAACCACCTGCATCATGGGTCCTCTGAAGAATATGTTTGTTAACCCTGGGAATCTTATTTTCCCAAATGAAAGAGGATATAGATTGATTGATTGAACGGAAAAAGGATTTGGGCAAAAAATACCGGCAAGGACTGAAACAAATAAAGAAACTTGGGAAGAATTTATTCTTCCAGCTAAAGTAAGGGGAAGACTACGCCACCTTTCCAACTCTGCCTTTACTTCTTATAACTGAGCTTTATAATTGGCTTAAAAAAAGAAGAATAGGAGCGTGTATAATATTATAATTAAAGGACAACTAGATATGTAGTCACTGATGTAAAGCAAAAGGTCATCGCCGTATAAAGGCACACGTTGTTCAATACCCCCTCTCTTAATTCCCTGAAACGCTGTGGTTGTTTTCAAAGCTATTGAAAGAGGCTCAATCACAATGGCAAAAAGGAGTGGGGGCAGTGGGCATCCCTGATGAGTCCCTCGTGTTAATAGGAAATAGTCTGATCGAGAATAATTAGTCCGGATGGACGCCGAAGGGGAATGATATATAAATTTAACCCAAGACAAGAAATTATTGCCGAAACCAAGCCTTTTTAAGACTGCCAACAAATATGGCCATTCAATTTGATCAAACGCCGGGTGTGGAGAAGGATCAGAAGGATCAGAAGGATCAGAAATATACATTATGTTAGCAAGTCTACAAATATTAGAGAAAGATTGCTGATCTTTATTAAATCCAGTTTGATCGTCTAAAATTATTGTTTGAAATTTAATGCTAACATTTTAGCTAAAATTTTAATGTCAGTGTTAAAAAAAGATATAGGACGATATGATTCACACAGAGTAGGGTCTTTATCTTTTTTTAGGAAGGAGTGAAATGGATGCTTGCAAAAAAGTTGGAGGAAGGGAGACTACGACCAAACATTCTTTAAAAACTTCAAGAAGAATTGGCGCAAGTTTCTCCTTAAATTTCTTATAAAAATCAATAGGATACCCATCAAGGCCCGGAGACTTGCCACTTTTCATTGCCATAATGGCCCTACTAATTTCCTCAATCTCAAGGTCATGTTCTAAATCTGTATCTGATTGCAATGTAGGAATATCTAAATTAAGAATTTTTCCATATCTGTTGGATCTGGAGGGAATTCGGAAGTATATAATAGTAAAAGGTTTTGAAAATATTATTAATTTCTTTTGTTAAAATTTGATTAGAGTCCTTTATCTGAGAAATAAGACGGGAGGCAGTTTGGCATTTCAACTGGTGAGCCAAGAGCCGACTTGATTTGTCTCCGTACTCATAGTAAAGACCACGTGTCCTCATTATTAATTGTTCTGCATGAGTAGTGGATAAAAAATTAAACTTTTATGTAATTCAGCTGTGGGCGATTCAGAATATTGTCTGACTACGTCTAATATAGATTGTGAGAGTGCTTGTAGTTCCTTCTTACATTCTTTATTAGCATATGATGTATAAGATAATATTTGACCCCTCAAGTAAGCCTTTAAAGTCTCCCAGAGTAATGAGTAAGACACTGTATTCGTTTTATTGGATTCCAGAAAATTGTCTATATTAGTTGAGACAAAGTTTCAGAATTAGATAGCAGTAGTGGATTAAATGACCAGAGTGGTTGTTCCCTGATGTTCAAAGGGAAATGCAGGTCCAGAACCACAGGGGCATGATCGGATACAACTATAGCTGAGTAGTCAACTTTCTTAACCATTGATATAAACAAGTTATATCTAGTCTAGAAAAGGAATGATGGACATGAGAATAAAAGGAAAATAGTCTAGTCAATGGGTTTAAGAATCTCCAAGGATCCACACAGCCATTCTGTTGCATAAATTGAGAAAAGGCCATTGCCATATCAGAAACATTACTACTAGTGCTGGATCAAGCTGAGGATCGAAAACACAATTAAAATCACCAGCGAATAACAAATGATGCGTATTAAGCTTAGGAATTAACGATAGGAGGCTATTTGCAAAATGAACATCGTCTCAATTGGGAACATAAACGTTAACTGTAACCACCGGGACTTGAAAGGGAGATCCAGAGACAAAATCTGTGACCCTAATGGTCGTTACATTAGTGTCAGAAAGTATAAACTGTACCCTCTTATAAATTAAAATGGCCCTCTTGATCTGCTATTAAATTTGGAATGAAAAATGTGACTAACCCATATCTTACGAATTCTATTGTGATCATCCAGTCTTAAATGTGTTTCTTTTAAAAACAATATATCTGGTTTTAAGATGGGAGAAAACTTTAGCTCTTTTAACAGGACCATCACAGGATGACCTCTACCATCATCACCTATATTACCTGTATAATACAAAAATTAGAAGCATGCAGGGGTTTCGATCTAAAATAAATTGTAGCCATGAAAATAAAAAAGCCATAAAAAAGAACATTACAATTCCTAGATCTAATTCCCCAACGGAGGATGATCGCAGATAAATCATAACGACGAACTTCCACAGTATGCAAACTAATATCAAAAGGAGTCATATACGATGTGGGTGTAGCCCCCTTAACAAAAAAATAGTATCAAAAACTGTGTACATTATCTGGCTTAAGAAAATTGAGTGTACGAATATAGCCAAAAGTCCTGCGCATAGTTACGATATGACTCTAACAAAGTTTTTTATTTCTTACCCGAGGGGGCAAAGAGACGTCCTTGCACATTATTCTTCACTCCAGTTAGAATGGTAGAACTCGGTGGCTTCCTCTGGTGTGCCAAAAAAGTGTTTTCGCTTCGTGAGTAACACGGAGCCTTGCAGGGTACAAGAGGCCGAATCTGACTCCCTTTTCGTAGAGCCGAGACTTAACATATTTAAGCGGCACTCGCTTTTTCCCCATCTCAGCGCTGAAATCCTTGTGGAAAAACACCCTGTGCCTGCGAAAGGACAATTCCTGCTGTTGCCTGCTCAATCTGAGGATGCGATGCTTGTCCTGGAAGAAGTAAAAAAGGACCAAAAACATTCCGGGTTTGGTCTGCTTGGCCCTTGCATCAGTTGGGTTGGGTCCGACTCTGTGGGCACAAGAAAGAACAAGAGGACTCGTGAAGAATTCCTTCCCCAGTACTTCCTCAAAAAATTCTGTCATAAATTTAATCAGGTCTGATCCTTCCAACTTTTCAGGGATGCCCACCACTCTCAGATTAGATCTCCGTGAGCGATTTATGAGGTCATCCAGCTTTTCCTTCAGATACACATTCTCTTTCCGTAGCGCATAAATTAAAGCTTCGACTTTCACCAACCTATCACTGTAGTCATTTAGTCTATCTTCAACCTCGCCAAGTCGTTCGTCATGAGCTTTGTAATAGGATTTCACTTGTTCCAATGTCGCGTTCACTGGTGACAGTGCGCCGGCCAGTTCTGTTTTCTAAAAGAGAGTGAACTACATGCATCATGTCAAAAAAGAAGCGCTGACCAGAGTCTTTCGAGATCTTCAGGTAAAGCCGTTAAGCCCTCAGGGAATGGCGCCATGTTGTCGGCCTTGCTTGAAGCTTCGCCGTCTCTGTCGCCAGTTGCTTTCTACTCGCCATTTTTTGTTCCACCGTGATTTCAAGTAATAACGGCTGCCAAATAATCGATTGTAGTGAGCATATAATGGAAAAAATAATACCAAATAAACGAAAGAGGTCAGGAGCTACACTCGCGTGCTGGCTCCTTTCCGCGTTCTGAGCTGGTGTGAGTTTCATTGACAATAGAAGCAAGCTCTTATCAGCCCGATCCAGCACATTTATATTAAATGTGATTAATAGTGGATCATTTCACACGCTTTTTCAAAGCATCTGTTATCAGTAGGGATGTAACGATACATTGAACACTCACCTAAAGGATTATTAGGAACACCATACTAATACTGTGTTTGACCCCCTTTCGCCTTCAGAACTGCCTTAATTCTATGTGGCATTGATTCAACAAGGTGCTGAAAGCATTCTTTAGAAATGTTGGCCCATATTGATAGGATGGCATCTTGCAGTTGATGGAGATTTGTGGGATGCACATCCAGGGCACGAAGCTCCCGTTCCACCACATCCCAAAGATGCTCTGTTGGGTTGAGATCTGGTGACTGTGGGGGCCATTTTAGTACAGTGAACTCATTGTCATGTTCAAGAAACCAATTTGAAATGATTCGAGCTTTGGGACATGGTGCATTATCCTGCTGGAAGTAGCCATCAGAGGATGGGTACATGGTGGTCATAAAGGGATGGACATGGTCAGAAACAATGCTCAGGTAGGCAGTGGCATTTAAACGATGCCCAATTGGCACTAAGGGGCCTAAAGTGTGCCAAGAAAACATCCCCCACACCATTAAACCACCACCACCACCAGCCTGCACAGTGGTAACAAGGCATGATGGATCCATGTTCTCATTCTGTTTACGCCAAATTCTGACTCTACCATCTGAATGTCTCAACAGAAATCGAGACTCATCAGACCAGGCAACATTTTTCTTTCTTTCAGTCTTCAACTGTCCAATTTTGGTGAGCTCGTGCAAATTGTAGCCTCTTTTTCCTATTTGTAGTGGAGATGAGTGGTACCCGGTGGGGTCTTCTGCTGTTGTAGCCCATCCGCCTCAAGGTTGTGCGTGTTGTGGCTTCACAAATGCTTTGCTGCATACCTCGGTTGTAACGAGTGGTTATTTCAGTCAAAGTTGCTCTTCTATCAGCTTGAATCAGTCGGCCCATTCTCCTCTGACCTCTAGCATCAACAAGGCATTTTCGCCCACAGGACTGCCGCATACTGGATGTTTTTCCCTTTTCACACCATTCTTTGTAAACTCTAGAAATGGTTGTGCGTGAAAATCCCAGTAACTGAGCAGATTGTGAAATACTCAGACCGGCCCGTCTGGCACCAACAACCATGCCACGCTCAAAATTGCTTATCACCTTTCTTTCCCATTCTGACATTCAGTTTGGAGTTCAGGAGATTGTCTTGACCAGGACCACACCCCTAAATGCATTGAAACAACTGCCATGTGATTGGTTGATTAGATAATTGCATTAATGAGAAATTGAACAGGTGTTCCTAATAATCCTTTAGGTGAGTGTATATCGAGATATCGCAATATAAAAATGTGACGATATGTGTTGCTGATGTAAACTATATGATTTGCGATATAAAGTTAGTTTTATCCAAGGCTCAGCTTGCTGTATTTTATAAGGTATAATTCCCTCAAAAATTTTGATTGTCATCATCTTCATGTTGTTTCAAACCTATAAGATTTTCATTTAACTTCAAAACACAAAGTTATTTTTCAGAAACCAGAGAAAGATTTCTGTAGGCCTACATCCATTTAAAATCCATTTCTCTGAAACTTAAGATCCCAAAAATGTCATTAAGGCATCATAAAAATAATCAATCGAGTGGTCTAATCCAAATACAAGTCTTCTGAAGAGACACATAATGGCTTTATATGATGAACAGATTAACGACGACGCGCATACTGTAGTAAACCCAGACGTTCAAAATGCTTGCGTGACTCGTGAAAACAACATGAGAGTAAGTAAATGCAGAACAGTTTACAGTGTAGGAAACTTTTTTTCCTCGTCGAAGCAGAGACCAGGAGACGTTGGGATATCTTTCAAGCAGACGTTACTCTTTATTGAGACACGCGCTGTTTGGTCGCTGTAGTCATCCAACAAGTCTAACTCAAACAGTGTAAACACTGTAATTTATCCACATTTAAGGGGGAGGGATTCACACAGTAGAGGAGGAGACAATCTAAACAAAAGAATGCAAATGTTGTATAGGTAAAGGTACCTGATAAAGGGACCCGCCCCAAACATTAGAGTGTCCAATCAATAGAACAGTGTCATTCAAATGCATAGATGCTAACCCAATCACTCTGACAGTATTCACACTATCATAGAGACAAAAGCACAACTGTGCTCTGATCCTGTCATACCAAATGGTCAGGAAGTGCATAAAGACAAAAGACTAATGTCTCAAACACCTGGGCTGATTAACTTGATCTTCATAGAATGTCGTCAATCTTTATCTCAAAATGTTAAATACAATGTTCTTAAATTTGTAATCCCACAACAGTTTGGGAATAGTCATTTTGACATGCTTTCTTGCCATTAGAACTGTGACGGATTGCATTGATCATCTGAAGCGCACGAGCTGCCGGAATGGCACTGCTCAAAGTGAAAATGCAAAAATCATTTAAATCACCATATCACATTTAGTTTTAGTAGTATGAATATTCAAAGCGTTTTAGATGGTTTATTCTTATATGTATAGTGCATTAATAGCAGGCGAGGCGGAACATAGCGAGCACCGGGAGAGTCTGTGTGCGCGTGGCGCGAGGAACGTTTCAGTGACATTACTACATTAAACTACTATATATAATGTTGAATATAATGTATAGTAATGCAATGGGGGAATATTTGTGTGTCCTGATAATAATATAATAACAATAATATTATTTCAATAATAGTAATAAAAAAAGTAATAATAAAAAAACTCTTCTTTATTTTGACTTAAAATATTGCGATAATTATCGTATCGAGAGATTAGTATCGAATCGTGACACGAGTGTATCATTACACCCCTAGTTATCAGATCTGTTGAAGATGTGGTTTCTGTTCATGTGTGCCAAGACATTTTAGAATGTTTTACGGCCATATCCGGAATAAACTGTATGAATGGTAACCGTATATATAATTAGTATGATATTAAAAGGGTCATGAATTGAGAAATCAACTTTCCCTTGAGCTTTTGATATATAAAAGGTCATGGTAATATAAGAATATCCTGTAAGTTTCAGAGGTGAAAACTTCCTTGTTAGTCAAAGAAAAGATTTTATTGACAGCTGGCTCAGCAAATGCTTGATCTGGGAATGTGCCAAGCTGTGACTTCAGAGTGTGGTGAAACACCATCTTAACCAAAGATGAAGAACGCCTGATTCTGTAGCCCCGCCCACCGATTTGTGCATGGCATGTTATAGATAAATAACATAGGCCTACGTGGAGCTAAAACCGGATCGAACTTCCAAGCAATAAACATGCTGCATAAGCTTCATTCGGATTCCAGTATTATGAATGCATGGATGAACTTTTATTTTTAATGAATATCCAGCTCACGTGGGGAAGACATTGCGCGTTTGTTCCTTCATTTCACCACGGATTCATTTGTAAACAAGAGACTGGATTTGCAGACAGGATGAGATTTACATGAATGAATGAAGCAACACACTTATGTGAGTAAAACATTTTTTTTAATATGTGATAGTATTGCATTGTTACAGATCGTTTAATATCTATTGATTATGTGTACGTGTCTAACTAAACATAACTTAGCACGCTGTCACAGGCTGGAGAATCCTTTATTTGAGGTGTTGTTGGTTAATTGTGCTGTGATTCGTGATCAGACTCGGACATGTATGGGCCATGGCTTGCAAAGCCCAACGTCCCAGGGCTCTGTGTTTTCCAGATGGGCTACCAAAACGTATCACCGGCCTACCGACGGGCTATTTTATATAGTGAAAAGACATTCCTTTCTTGATGTGTGTTGTTCACTCTCTTGACTTGATATTTAAAGGAAAAATACAATCGTGGAAGTTTTGATCATGCTGATTCGTCTAACTCTGCAGTGAGGCTTGTGCGTGTGTTAGTGATGCACGGTTCGCGGTTATATCCACCGATCGGGCGGGCCAAGTAATAAAAAAATTACATTCCCGTTAATTGCTGGTGGATGAGAGATAAATCATCGTGTTTGTTTGATAAAGACATTTTGTGAGCCCTGTGGGCGAATCATTCCAGTTGCCGTTTTCCCATACGCTTTCAAAACAATTCCTCACGTGTACTCACGGGGGAGCCGAAGCTCATTATAATATGCAAAGCTTATCCAATCATAGCAGTGGCCGTTTACTTCCAAGTCTTCAGTGCGGCACACCCATAAAACCTGAGCGTTCCATGAAAGAGGCTCAAAACCAGGGTAGAAAATAGCCTATTAATTATTCATTATGATTTTTTTTGAATGTAAAAACCACGCAAACGTCATAAGTTTTATATATAAGCCAGTTCATGACCCCTTTAAATTACTTAAACCCTGATATAAGATTTTGGATATATTGCCCATCTCTAAGTCATTCATTTCCTGTGTGTCTTGCAAAAGCATGCCTGCACACCTCTTGCATTTCGTTTGGTCACACCACAAGGTGTCACCATGGCCCTTACTGCCACTCTGAGTTTGACTGCAATGTCTGAGGTAAAACACGCTCCTCTTATTATCATACAGAAAAAGAAAAGTAGAAATAAATAAATGTAGACATAGATGCATATATACATAAATGTGGAAAATACAATTCAACATAAGGAAATAAAAGTATAAATACTCATTTATTTATTTACATTTCTTTGTATATTTATTTATTATTTTGGCAGCTATGGAATTCCATACATTTTGTGATTTTTCTGCCATTTTTACTGTACCAGACTTTTTTTTTTTATGAACGAATTTCCCATGTGGGCCAATACATATAGAGCCGTCTGTTGCACAATAAGCTCATTTTGTGGTGCTGTTTCTCATCCACCATAGAGGGTGTGTTAAAGTTAACATGCAGGCTTTAAATGGACTAAAGAAATCCAAATTTTTAACAGTTTTTACCATACCAATGTTTTTTTTATGGACCCTTGAAATTTGCACATTATTACTGTTGAATTCATTTCACAGTGACATTTGTTGTCCACTTAAAGGATGCTTTAAAACAAAATTTTGTGCTTCGTACTGGAGGTAATGGTATAACAAAATCCAAATTTTAAACAGCTTTTTAAATGACACTTTAAATTTACATAGCTATATAAATCATTTAAAAAGTAATTGCAGTTTAAGTTTTTTTTTTTTTTTTTTTATAAACAAATGGGTGGTACAGTAAAAAAAAAAAAATCCAAAATGTGGATTTTGTTAGACCATTACCTCTAGTATAAAGTCAATAGCTTTAACACACCCTCTATAGTGGCCATAAAAGGAGCAGAAGCATTTCCAATATTTTGTGGTGATTTTGTTGTGTTGTGTTGCTTGATTCCGGTGTGAACTTAGCCTATATTTGCTTTTTTAATTTTCGTGTTGTCCACTACTGGGACACCTTAATTGGGATTGCCACTTGTTTAATATTTGGATTTTAAATGGTACACTATGTAACTTTTGGCCCTATGTAACTTCTAGTGGTTAAAAAACAAAACTGCATGCATTTTGCGGAAGAACCTTGTTTTGGTTGTGCTGACTATGCGGATGAATATGGTCATCCTACTGGTCATTAACTCTTTCCCTGCCAGCGTTAAAAAAAAAAAAGTTGCCAGCCACCGCCAGGGTTTTTGATAATTTTCACAAAAATGTAATGGCCCAAAGAATATTTTGTTGAATATCTGAGCATGCAATATATCAAAAGAAAGACCCTCTGCTTTTAAACTATTTTTTTTATTTTTATTCTAGCTTCATTCCTTTTTTTATCAACACTTAAATATGTGTAAGTTTCATAAAAAGACAACACTTTGAACAAAAAGCTGAGAAAATCACGTCTTTGTCAAAGACTACATCTAGATCAGATTCAGAACGATGATCAAACACAGATGGAGTAGATCAAGTCCATCAACACCCCTACTGTTTGCACAGTCCTATAGCTCGTCCTGGGTCAACATTTCATTCAGTAACATTAGGGAGTTTTGATTTTATATGATGTTTAATGTTGATGATCACATTATTTTACATATGCATCGCTTGTTTTTTTGCGTCTTCTTCGCATCTTTTGATCAGGAGATTCTGTACTTGTTCAGAAGATGTGTAATAGCATGAAAACACAGAAACCTGGAAAATTCTGTTTGGTGGGGAAAGAGTTAAGGTTGGGTATTGTTTGTTTTTTAATGATTCCTAATTTTGATTCCAATAAACCCCCCCCCCCAATATTGTTACATTTAATGTGAATAAAGTCTTATTGCAAAACATTTCATTGTAGCTGAATACCATGAACAAAAATCAACAGGCTAAAGAACGTCTCAGGTTACTGGTGTAACCTATGTTCTCTGAATAGGGAACGAGACGCTGCGTAGCTATGACGCAATGGGAACGCCCTCTGGGTGTGCCGATTGTCTGAAGCCCTTATAGAATCACGCCAATTCATTGGCTGATGGCGCGGGCGCCGCCCCGACGCTCTTACGTCGTCATATTATACTGGCGCGCGCCCCATCCGCTCCTCAGATTTCTCTGCCGAAAAGGGGGGCCTGTCGGCAGTGCGAAAAGCTTGCCAGCGAACGCAGCGTCTCATTCCCTATTCAGAGAACATAGGGTCTCATTCCCTATTCAGAGAACATAGGTTACACCAGTAACCTGAGACGTTCTCTTTCATAGGTTCACTCAACGCTGCGTAGCTATGATGCAATGGGAACGATATACCACACACGCCAAGCTAAGCGCTGCCATATCTGGCTCAAAGAACACCAGATAACATGCATGGCCGGATCAAGCAGATAGAACATGCGAACCCGGAGCCATGTCGAGATCCAAACTATAGAATCTGACAAAAGTGTGCGGGGAGGACCAGCCTGCCGCTACACAAATGTCCTCCAGAAGAGCCCCTCTAAAAAGCGCTTGAGAGGAAGCCACACTTCTGGTAGAATGTGCCCGAATGCTAAGAGGTGAAGGTAGACCACGCACCTCATATGCCAGCGAAATAGCCTCCGTCACCCAATGGGAAATCCTCTGTTTTGATGCGGCAAGCCCGCGGCGGCCAACACCAAAACATACCAAGAGCTGGCTTGATTTCCTCCAACCACCAGACCGATCTACATAAAACTTCAATGCTCAGACAGGGCAGAGCAAATTAAGCTTTTCATCCTCCTCTGATGCGAAAGGAGGAGGGTGGAAAGAGTGAAGGGTGATAACTTGAGAACGAAATGATGTGGACAGAACTTTGGGCACATACCCTGGCCTGGTTTTTAGGGTTACCTTAACTAGACCAGGAGCAAAATCCATACATGTCTCGTTAACAGAGAGAGCTTGTAGGTCGCCCACTCGCTTCAAAGAGGTTAAGGCTAACAAAAGAGCAACCTTGAGAGACAGAATCCACTCTGGAGCTGACTCTAAGGGCTCAAAGGGAGCCTTCGTTAGCCCCTCCAGGACAACTGAAAGGTCCCAAGAGGGAATACCAGGGGAGCGTGCCGGTCTCAGGCGCTTAACCCCTCGCATAAAAGACGAAACTAACCTATGTTTGCCCAGAGGGACTTCATCCAACTCCCTGCGAGCAGCAATGGCAGCGATGTAAACCATAAGGGTGGTAGCTGCTGCTCCAGCGGCAAACTTCTCCTGCAGGAATTCCAGTACTGAACCCACCAGGCAGCTAACTGGGTCCACCGCATGGAATGAGCACCATGACTCGAAAACCTTCCACTTGGAAGAGTAGAGTCTCCTAGTGGAAGGAGCTCTCGCACTTGCAGTGGTCTCCTGAACATCGGCAGGAAGACCAGCACTTAGAGCTAATGGCCCTCGATGGGCCATACCCACAGCTTCCAAATCTCGGGATGAGGATGCCAAATCCTGCCCTGAAGCTGAGACAGTAGGTCCTCTCTGACTGGAATCTCCCAAGGGGGGGGGGGGGAGTCCAGAAGAAGAACCATCTCCGAGAACCAGGTCTGGGACGGCCAGAATGGGGCTACAAGTAGGAGACTGACTCCGCTCTCCCTCACCCTGCACAGAACCGCCGGAATCAGTTTGATGGGCGGGAATGCATAGAGCTTTAGTCTGGGCCACGGATGCGCGAACGCATCTATCCCCAACGGCGCTGGAGAGCTCAAAGAGAACCAGAGCTGGCACTGGGACGACTCTTTCGAGGCAAAGAGGTCCACCTCCGCTCTGCCAAACACTTCCCAAATCTGGGATACTGTTTGAGGGTTCAACATCCATTCCCCTGACCTGAGTTTCTGCTTCGAGAAAATCTGCTGCGAGGTTCAAAATCCCGGGTACATGGACTGCTCTCAGGGACAGGAGTTTGTCCTGAGCCCACAGGAGGAGACGGCGAGCATGCCTGTCCAGGGTGCGTGACCGTGAACCCTCTTGGCGATTCACATGAGACACCGACCGCCATGTTGTCCGTCCTGACGATGACGTGGTGTCCCTTGAGAGAGGGGAGAAAGTACCGAAGGGCCAGGGAGACAGCCCTCAGCTCCAGGCAGTTTATGTGCCAAGAGAGAACCTCCCCCTCCCAGACTCCGAATGCTGGTCTGCCCTCGAAAACCGCCCGCCTCAAAGAGGCGTCCGTCGTAATCATTTGGCGACGGAAAACAGCCCCCATGTTGACCCCCCTCTGAAGAAAGAGAGGGTCCCGCCATACTGATAGGGTGCGGGAACAACCGCCTGACACCTTCAGTAGGCGAAGAGCCGATCCTGTTGATCGGGCGCCTAAGAGCTTCATCCACCAAGGGCCTTATATGAAGCAGCCCCAGGGGAAGCACCGGGGAAGCTGCGGCCATGAGACCCAGGAGCCTGCGACAAGTACCCACAGAAACATGATGGCCGAGCCTGAAGCGGGCCAAACATGAAGCGAGACTGGAAATCTGGGCAGGAGCCAGACGGGCCTGCATCAGAACGGAATCCAGACGAACTCCTAAGAAGGTGGTCTGCTGAGCTGGGGTGAGAACACTCTTGTCGGTGTTCACTCTCAAGCCAAGAGACTGAATGTGCTGAAGAGCAATGTCTCTGTGACAAGTCACCAACTCCCTGGAGTGGGCCAGGATGAGCCAATCGTCCAGGTAATTGAGTATATAGATGCCCTGGAGCCTCAATGGGGCCAGAGCAGCGTCCATACACTTTGTGAAAGTCCTCGGCGCCAGGGCGAGGCCGAAGGGAAGGACTTTGTATTGATAAGCCCTTCCCCCGAAGGCGAATCTGAGGAACTTCCTGTGTCGTCGGACGACCTGAATATGGAAGTAGGCATCTTTCATGTCTACCGTCACGAACCAGTCCCCCGCACGTATCTGAGATAAAATAGCCTTCAGCGTTAACATCTTGAACTTCCCTTTGTAAAGGGCGAAGTTCAGACGGCGAAGGTCTAGAATGGGTCGCAGTCCACCGTCCTTTTTCGGAAACCAGGAAGTAACGGCTGAAGAAGCCACATTCCATTTCCGTTGAAGAGACCTCTTCTATCGCTCCTTTGAGGAGGAGAGAAGCAAGTTCCTGTTGTAGTACAGAAGCCTCTGAGGCGCTGTTCACTACAGTTGGAATAACCCCGTCGAAGCGGGGGGGGTTGCGACCGAACTGGAGTGTGTAACCGGACTGAACTGTGCGGAGGATCCAAGGTGATGCCCCCGGCAGACGTTTCCACTTGTGAGAGAAATGAGACAGAGGAAGTGGAGTGCTGAGGTGCAGTGGACATACCTGAGATAGGGTGTTGAGCTGATCCTTGAGAGGAGGTGTGGTCAGCCACGAAGGAGAGCGCTTGGCGTCCTGATGCGGAGTGGGAGATGTCACGGTCTGAGTGGAAAAAGTAGGTTCTACCAGCTCCTGGAGAAAACCGAACGTGTCTCCGTCTAAGCGAGCGGCGGATAGCAAGCCAATCGGACGTGAGGGGAGAGAGCAAGACGCGTCTCCTTCCTTCAGCGCCGGAGGAGGCGTGGGTCGAGCCAGCTCTGCACTTCGAGACGCGCTGGGCGGCGAAAGTGACGGGGCTGGATAAGGAGAACTGTTGAAGGTGGGCAGAAACGCTTGTGCGGTCTGACCCAACCTCGAACGTAAGGCGGGGCTCTCCTTTTTCTGACCTGAGGGTCAGGAGCGATTTGAAGGAACCATAGCGGAGGGTTTGCCAGGCCGCTTTGGGTCAATGCGCCTATGAGGTCATTGGCGAGGAAATGGGCGACCACAAGCTCCCCAGATCGTGGTGGGTGGGGGATGACCCTGGTCGCTCCTCCTACCAGGAAACTCCTTCCTGTGAACGGGATGCTCTCTGGACTGAGAGGGGGAGGGGTTGGGGGAGTCCCTAGCCCTCCTAGACATAAACTGCTTGAAAGCAGCCGACTGGGACTTGGCGCCTCGAAATTTCTCAACCACCGTGTTGACCGCCTCCCCAAACAATCCAGACTGAGAGACTGGGGCATCCAGTAGGAAGACCTTCTCCTTATCACGGATTTCCGTGAGATTGAGCCACAGGTGGCGCTCTGCCGCCACCACGCCCGCCATGGAACGTCCTATGGCACGAGCAGTGTGTTTAGTGGCTCTTAGGGCCAAATCTGTGGCTGTGTGCAGCTCTTTGACCACTTCCGGTGTCAAGCCACCGCCCTCGTCCATTTCTTTTAAAACGTCCGCCTGGTAGGCTTGGAGGATGGCCATGGTGTGGAGGGCCATGCCTGCCTGACCAGCTGCCTTGTAGGACTTCCCGTTAAGGGCGGAAGTAGTCCTACACGGTTTAGTGGGAAGGAGAGGGCGAGACTTCCATGAAGGAGCCAAAGAAGGAGAGAGATGAGTGGCTAGCGTGTCTTCAACCGCAGGGATGGCGGAATAGCCCTGCTCCACAGAACCAACGAGGTTGGTGAAGTCAGCGGCTGCCGCATTAGTCAAGCGGGCTGAGAAAGGCTGTTTCTAGGATCTGGAGATTTCACTATGCAGATCGCTGAAAAAGGGCAGCTTTCTCCGCGCTGGCCTAGAATTAGGACCACTCAAAAATCTCTCGTCGGGTCTAGATGAACGTGACTCGCAGGGCTCGTCCGGCCAATCAATAGCGAGCTTTTCGGTAGCGTGCGAAAGCATTTGCATTTAGAAGAGCCCTGAACCGCCTCGCGTGCGTGTGAAAACCCCCAAGCATTTAACACACTTACTGTGAGGGTCGTCATTCGCAATAAAGCGAGTGCACGGCGGCAGGCAGTGACGAAACTCCATGACACTTCACCGCAAGGAGAACAAAGTTCCACTATCCGCAGTCGCTGAAGTGCTGGTGATGAAAGTTGTACGAATTCCAATGTATTTGGGCCAGAAAAACCGAAACCGAAGAGCTAGAATGGCCGCTTCGTGAAGGTAAAGAAATCTGAGGAGCGGATGGCGCGCGCGCCAGTATAATATGACGACGTAAGAGCATCGGGGCGGCGCCCGCGCCATCAGCCAATGAATTGCCGTGATTCTATAAGGGCTTCGGACAATCGGCACACCCAGAGGGCGTTCCCATTGCATCATAGCTACGCAGCGTTGAGTGAACCTATGAAAGAGAACATTTTACACAAGGAACTATTGCCTGTGGTTTAAAAATAAATACCATAGGTTCATTCCACGTCAAATCAACCAAATTTCGTAAACTTCCCTGGCTCAAATGTTTGATTTTGTTATTATTTTGACATGAATAGTGATGAAAGCCAAAATATTATTTAATATTAATAATATTATCATATTAATAGTCATGAACCCACTATTTTGTCGAGGGGGTCAAATGACAATTTTCACCTGAGATTTGGAGCCAAATTACAGGGGAGTAAAAATTTATAGAGATGGCAGCAGCATTATTTTATTTTTACACAAAGGTTGGTAGGTCTATTAGTTAAATCTGTTTACTTTGGCAAACTTTGTTGCATTTATATGCCAATGGTTCAGTTAAAAAAAACTACAGTTCAAAAATGGGAAAAAGCACCACTTGTTTTTTTGCCCCAAGTTTGCCCCAATGTCTGTAACTCAAAAGGTATTAAAGATATCTTTAATGTGCCATAGAATGGAAAACTGTATTTATCTTGGCATAGTTGAATAATAAGAGTTATGAACATGGAGCTGACATAATATGAGCCTCAAACACCATTGTTTCCTCCTTCATATGTAAATCTTGTGCGTGGAAAAAGACAACTAAAAAATGACAGAATCCCAACATACCACTGACTGTGACGTAACAGTCTGGCTCATTATTATTTACGCCCCCAAAATTTGCATATACAAGCCCATGTTTTAGGCAAGGCAGTATTAACGTGGACCTGCACAGCCGAATCATTAGAAGTTCTGCAGGTATTGTGAAGATGAGGACAATATAGCGAAAATGGCAGATCATGGATATAAATGTTATGTTCCAGTGTTCAAGCGTTCATTCTTACGGTTGCCAGATTTCAATAATTTAAATCCCCAAACAGAGCTTTTTTGTTAAAAGTACACATATTCTATCCGGTGTTTTACTTAAAGGGATAGTTCACCCAAAAATGAAAATTTGACGTTTATCTGCTTATCCCCAGGGCATCCAAGATGTAGGTGTCTTTGTTTCTTCAGTAGAACACAAATTAAGATTTTTAACTCCAAACGCAGTCTGCAGTCATATAATGCATGTGAATGGGGTCAAATTCTATGAGAGAAAAAAACATGCACAGACAACTTCAAATTAAACCCTGCGACTCGTTACGACACATTGATGTCTTAAGACACGAAACAATCGGTTTGTGCGAGAAACCGAACAGTATTTATATCATTTTTTTACCTCAAATACAACACTGTCAACAGCCTTGAACACGCATCACTTCCGGTAAGGGAGGTCAATGTACACGATCTGGCGTCGTTTACGTGTATAGACATCACTTCCGGTATGTGAGGTAGTTTACGCCAGATTGTGTACATCAGTGAAGACATCAATGTGTCGTCACGAGCCGCAGGGATTAATATGGATTCGTATATGTATGTTTTTTTTTTTTACTCTCATAGCTCTCATACTCTAAAATGTTGCCATTGACATGCATTATACAACTGGCAGACCGCAGCGGTTGGAGTTAAAAATCTTCATTTGTGTTTTACTGAAGAAACAAAGACACCTACATCTTGGATGCCCTGGGGGTAAGTAGATGATAAAAGTCAAATTTTCATTTTTGGGTGAACTATCTCTTTAAACTTAAATAAATCCGCACACGGATAATCTGAAAACATCAATAAACAAGTAAGCTGCATTTCAGCAATCTCCATTTGAGATTTTCTGCTTAAAGTTTCGTTCAGGTGGTCTGTGTTCTGTCACGACTCACGAGCCGCTTGTGCTGTTTGTGTGACAAAATCTGATGTCAAACCGTGATGAACTGTAATAAATCCAAGCATGGATCTTTCGACTATTTGCGATTTTGTGTTTGCTGAATAACTGCACTTGTGTGAGCTACTGAAATGAGCCTTGCTGTGAAACAGCCAATCAGAGCAGAGCTCAACATTATTATTCATGACCCTTCCAGATAAGGTAATAACAGGCCATTTCATTCTAGGGACAAATCCTAGGGCTGTAAATGTACATGTGAAACCGTATCTGGAGTATTTTTACCCTTACCTAAGCCACATACCTTTATATGTAGATATCAGAGAACAATTTAAAATATTATATCAATGCATTCTATGGCACCTTTAATATCCTTTTATATTTTGCTTTTTAATAAACATTTCTTTTGGTATCTTCATTTTTAAAGAACCTATATGGTTCAAACCCAGAGATCTTAATGCAGCTCCATGAGTAAATTCAAAAATGAGTCCATGAATTAAAAACAAAATGTGGGTCACTATGCATACAACTGATTTTTTTTTTTTTAAAGAGGAATATCTGAACAACAAATAATGTTGGATCTCATTTTTTTTCTATCAACACAATTGCAAGGAATATACCAGAGTGCCATAAATATTGTTTAAGGTTTGCATGCCTGGCACTCAAAAAGTATTTAAGATGCCTCTATATATATATAGTTAATATTCTGGTTCTTAACAAACTTTTCTTTTGAAATCTTCATTTTCAAGGCCCTATATGGTTCAGTCCCATAGATATGGGGGTCTCAATACGACTTTGTTCAATTGGTTGAATTTTACCCATTTTCATTTTCAAATGTGGTTCACTTTGCACACAGCTGATACTTATTGTATTCAAGTTGAGGCACATTAACTTGCTCTCAAAGGAGGTGTATTTATAAGAATCTATATTTTAATCAGTTTCAGGGGTATTTGGAAAAAGGGATTTTGTTCATGAAGCTTCTGAAGCTAGTTCATACAGGGAGTGCAGAATTATTAGGCAAATGAGTATTTTGACCACATCATCCTCGTTATGCATGTTGTCTTACTCCAAGCGGTATAGGCTGGAAAGCCTACTACCAATTAAGCATATTAGGTGATGTGCATCTCTGTAATGAGAAGGGGTGTGGTCTAATGACATCAACACCCTATATCAGGTGTGCATAATTATTAGGCAACTTCCTTTCCTTTGGCAAAATGGGTCAAAAGAAGGACTTGACAGGCTCAGAAAAGTCAAAAATAGTGAGATATATTGCAGAGGGATGCAGCAGTCTTAAAATAGCCAAGCTTCTGAAGCGTGATCATCGAACAATCAAGCGTTTCATTCAAAATAGTCAACAGGGTCGCAAGAAGCGTGTGGAAAAACCAAGGCGCAAAATAACTGCCCGTGAACTGAGAAAAGTCAAGCGTGCAGCTGCCAAGATGCCACTTGCCACCAGTTTGGCCATATTTCAGAGCTGCAACATCACTGGAGTGCCCAAAAGCACAAGGTGTGCAATACTCAGAGACATGGCCAAGGTAAGAAAGGCAGAAAGTCGACCACCACTGAACAAGACACACAAGCTGAAACGTCAAGACTGGGCCAAGAAATATCTCAAGACTGATTTTTCTAAGGTTTTATGGACTGATGAAATGAGAGTGAGTCTTGATGGGCCAGATGGATGGGCCCGTGGCTGGATTGGTAAAGGGCAGAGAGCTCCAGTCCGACTCAGACGCCAGCAAGGTGGAGGTGGAGTACTGGTTTGGGCTGGTATCATCAAAGATGAGCTTGTGGGGCCTTTTCGGGTTGAGGATGGAGTCAAGCTCAACTCCCAGTCCTACTGCCAGTTTCTGGAAGACACCTTCTTCAGGCAGTGGTACAGGAAGAAGTCTGCATCCTTCAAGAAAAACATGATTTTCATGCAGGACAATGCTCCATCACACGCGTCCAAGTACTCCACAGCGTGGCTGGCAAGAAAGGGTATAAAAGAAGAAAATCTAATGATATGGCCTCCTTGTTCACCTGATCTGAACCCCATTGAGAACCTGTGGTCCATCATCAAATGTGCGATTTACAAGGAGGGAAAACAGTACACCTCTCTGAACAGTGTCTGGGAGGCTGTGGTTGCTGCTGCACGCAATGTTGATGGTGAACAGATCAAAACACTGACAGAATCCATGGATGGCAGGCTTTTGAGTGTCCTTGCAAAGAAAGGTGGCTATATTGGTCACTGATTTGTTTTTGTTTGGTTTTTGAATGTCAGAAATGTATATTTGTGAATGTTGAGATGTTATATTGGTTTCACTGGTAAAAATAAATAATTGAAATGGGTATAAATTTGTTTTTTGTTAAGTTGCCTAATAATTATGCACAGTAATAGTCACCTGCACACACAGATATCCCCCTAAAATAGCTAAAACTAAAAACTACTTAAAATATTGATACAAAAATATTCAGCTTTGATATTAATGAGTTTTTTGTGTTCATTGAGAACATGGTTGTTGTTCAATAATAAAATTAATCCTCAAAAATACAACTTGCCTAATAATTCTGCACTCCCTGTATATACAGTATCATAACTACATGTTACCGCATTGACATCTCCATATCTCTGGGATTGAACCATATAGGGCCTTAAAAATTAAGATTCCAAAAAAGTTTCATAGGAAAAGAACCTAAAATTATATTAAGATATCATTAATACTTTTTGAGTTAGAGATATGTAAGCTTTAGAAAAAAATATATTTTTGGCACTCAGAGAGGTATGTTGTATGCAACTATTTTGATAAAGGGAAACGATACATTTCTAGTTTCAGTATTATTTGTTCTTCAGATATTCCTCTTTAAACAATAAGTATCAGCTGTTTGAAGTTACCCACATTTGGCGCTTGACCATTGAAAAATTTTTGAACATGCAGAACCATTGGGATCCCCATATCTATGCGATTGAACCATATATGACCTCAAAAATGAAGATTTCAAAAGAAAAGTTTAAGAACCAGAATATAAAATCGTATTTAGATATCTTTAATACTTAGTTACAGGCATGCAAACTTGGGGCAAAAAAACACGTGCCTTTTCCTATTTTTTTTTTTTAACTGTCACCATTGGCACATAATGCAACAAAGATTGCTGAAGTAAACCAATTTAACTAATAGACCTACCAATCTCTGAGTAAAAGTAAAATAATGATGATGCCATCTTCTAAAGTCATTTTTACCCCCCTGTAATTTAGCCAAATCTCTGGTAAAAATTGTCCACTAAATAGTGGATTACTCAGTCAGTATACATTCATGACATTTAATATGTTGGCTTTCTTCTTCAGTTATGTATTTCTTTAACCAGAAATTACTTTTTTAATCAAAATATTTAGCCAGGGACCTCTGGTTGAGTTGACTCAGAATGACCCATTACTTTTGTGGTGGGGCTAGTGAAAATTTTGGCTGGGTAAGTAAAAATTTGAACCGGGTCAGTAGAATGCCCGGTATAACCAGTTAGATGGAAAAGATTTCAAACTGACAAGCTGAAGATGTTACTGTAGTTATACCCATTAATTGACATGGTAGTTCCTTTAATTCCAGTACAACGCTAAAACGACCATAATGGAAATGACCCTTCACAATAGACAATGCTTTATAATAAACTCTGTTAGAGAGCTACATATGGCAATTTATCTGTTCAATAAAATACCTTACTGACCTGCTGAGTAATAAAAACGGCATCTCCACATTACTTTTACAATATTTTAAATCCCTCAGTTTTCATCATCTCCAAAAAGCCAAGCCTCTGTTGATTCTCGTTTTACTACGTGCTCTGCCGTGTTCTCTTTTTGCCAGCAGACTCTCCTCTGTTCAGCATTTTTAAAACGAGTGATTCCTGGAGGTTGGAGATTTAGCATGGTCTGTCAACCTTTCTTGCTCGTTGTGACAACTAACCTATGCCACTCCCACAATACGCATGCGACAAAGTAGCCGGAGCAACTTTTCCCTATTTATATGACAAGACACGCGCGGGCGAGTGACCTATGTACACAATTTTCTACGAAAACCATACAGTTTGTCTAAAATAGAAACATTTATAATAGATGCTATGTAGTTTTTATATTTTGAATTCAATTTAATTCTGCTTTTTATGTTAATTTTAGTTAAAAGTTTTAGTAATTCTGTTTTGTTGTTTTTTTAGTTATGACTTTTTTATATTTAATTTTATGTCAGTTGACAGTAAAGATATTTTTTTTTATGGTTTTTGTTAACTATAATAACACTGATACTAATAAAATCTATATATTTATTTTATTTGTGTCAAATAATGTTCTTAGTCTTTCCTTCCTGTGACAGGGCATCCCAGACAGAAGCTAAAATAGTTTACTTTAAATTAAATGGAAATTAAATTAAATTACATACAGTTTGTGTAACCAAATAATAACCGGGTGGAAATTGGACACACTGCGTGACTTTTATTTAATAAACAAGCCCAAAATATACCCGGACTCTTATTTTGAAATGTCTGTGCTTTATTATTGCAGGATGCTCATTCAAATTCAGATGAGGGAGATCAAATATGCATTCTTACAACTGTATGTACATATTACAATAGAAACACTGTAAAGTAATCATTGTCGTAATTGATCAGCTTTAGTTAATAAGCAATTGCTTGGCATAAATGTGCACTATTCATTGTTTGCGAACTGCTCTGAAGCACTGTTGCGCAAGCCTGTAGAATGCACAACAGCGCCACATTCAGGCTTTGAAACTAGGGCTGCACGATATTTTGTTTTAGCATCGATATAGCGGTGTGCGAATTCGCGATAGTCACATCACAGGATGTGCGATGTCAAGTGATTGTAGTTGATCTGTATGGGCCAGCTGCACCCCGGTTCAGAACGCATGTGATTCGCAGGTTAATTGCAAAGTTTAACCATCATAGAGTGAAAGTTTATCATTTACATGTGTTAAGTCGAGTCAGGAATCAAGCGCAAATCAGACTGTAACTTGTGTGCACCCAGAGCCGCGCGCAGACAGCACGTGAACACCAAATTCAGGTCTGTTTGTCTTTCTTTTGAGCTTACGCACATGTAAAATGAAGTCAAAATGTTAGTCCAAACAGATGCTTTTCATTTATATTAGGTCTGTGCATTCCTCCTAAAGGGACAGCAGTCTAATTTAACCGCAGCTGTCTGTGTCACCAATGTGATCAAATAACAAAAGAGAAAGAGATAATGGCTTTTGTAGCTTTAACAAAGATAAATTGTATTTATTGAATTATTTTTTAATTAATTATATTAGTTATATTTAATTTATACGGTGAAGTGGTATTTTACATTTGATTATTCAATTTCTGTACCTGAATACTGTTAGATTTACCTGAAAAACATAAAGCACTGCTTATTTCGATTATCTTTCTTCTGTTGTATTTTTCTATGCTTGTAATGTGTTTATTATTTTCAATGCAGATTCACAAAATCACCCCAATTATTCTAGAATGATTTATTCTTTTCAAATAGAGCTATTCAAATCATCTGGTGAAATTGTTTTTATATCGCAATATACATGTGCTGGTCATATAATTAGAATATTTTATGACCTTCGCCTCTCTATTAATGTGCTTGGACACAGAGCTCTGTGAACAGCCAGCCTCTTTTGCAATGACCTTTTGTGTCTTGCCCTCCTTGTGCAAGGTGTCAATGGTCGTCTTTTGGACAACTGTCAAGTCAGCGTCTTCCCCATGATTGTGTAGCCTACAGAACTAGACTGAGAGACCATTTAAAGGCCTTTGCAGGTGTTTTGAGTTAATTAGCTGATTAGAGTGTGGCACCAGGTGTCTTCAATATTGAACCTTTTCACAATATTCTAATTTTCTGAGATACTGAATTTGGGATTTTCCTTAGTTGTCAGTTATAATCATCAAAATTAAAAGAAATAAACATTTGAAATATATCAGTCTGTGTGTAATGAATGAATATAATATACAAGTTTCACTTTTTGAATGGAATTAGCGAAATAAATCAACTTTATATGAAAATTATATGACCAGCACCTGTATATCGCAGAAAAACTATAGTGCAATGTACGCATTTGAAACGTGAAACGCTCAACATTTATTTAATGAAATCATAGCCTTTTGAAGTTTAATCATCACATTAGGCAGTATCAGGGCTTGACATTAACTGTTTTGCTCACCAGCCACTGTGGCTAGTGATTTTCCAAAGTTACTAGCCACTCAGCATTTTCACTGGCCAAAATTTTGTTGTTAGGAAATTTGATGTTGGCTATACGTAAATGGCCACTGTACACACCCAAATCAAGTCTACATGAAAATGTATAACATGACAGGTCATCAAATATGCCTATTTAGCTCTTATAAGGTTGTGTGTAAAGCTCCTTAAGACAGAGAAACACTAACAGTTGCTTGTCTGAATTTTTTTTTTTGGTGTAAATATAATTTATTCTTAAGCAATATTCTCACCAGTGTTCTATCAGCTTTGACATTTAAATCTAGCATATTTTGTGTATGAGCCCATACAGTCTAGTGAAATACATATACATATTTTCAAGCGATTTAAGTTTATTTGATTAAATGACAAAAAATCTATACGGTGTGCATCATACCTGACAAATAGGTGAACACTTTACAGTTGGTTTTATGACTGTAAGTCATTCTCCTCAAATGCTACTGAAGTTAGAAACGTATATACCGATGGCGTATGTTACTTTAGAGACGGTCCCTAAATTCACGAATATCGAATGTCCAACATCAAGACAACTTTATGCCAGTCACATCAGATGGGCTATGGTTCTGCTGTTGATCTTTGTTTGAAACTGCTGAAATAGAACAAAAACAGTCAATCACTGTATGATGAATGAATCTCCTACATAGGTACATTGCACACAACTCTGCTTTGTTTATGAGGAGAGTGCAGATTTCAGTGAGTGAGAGCGTGCTCGGAACAGAACTCCGGCGCTCCAGCGATGGCTAATCCGAATGCTTCTGATTATTAGACATTGCATTCATAAACTCAACAGAGTCGCATGTGATTGGTTATAATGCGCTTTTTGGCTGTCTTGGAGTTTGAAGTTATTTTGAGCTTGCATGATGTGGTCAGTGGTTGTACACAATGTACTGGAAAAGAAAGGGTCTGTTGAATTAGGTGAAATTTGGCATGATGTGAAAATATTGTGGCATGTTATGCTGCCTTTTTAGATCACCGAACCAACATTTATGAAATTTTGTTCTTGAATATGATGACAGACAAGCTGCATAAATATAGTATGGTACCACTAGCTGTCAATGTGTAATATCATCTTTATATTTTATTAATAAAGTCTTGTATTTTGCACTATTTTGTCATTATTAGTATATATTTAGATGGGAAATACATTGCATGAATCAGTCAAACCTAATTGTGCTTTGAACAGTGGAGTTTCTAATCAAGTCTAATAAATCTATTTACTGACTGGTTGTTTTTAGGACAATATGTAATTAAAGAGATGCATAATAAATGGCATTTTAATAGTAGGGAAACTACAAAAATATGTTGAAAAATAGTATTGTTTATGGTTTAGAATGTTATTGTGGTTTGGATGCCAGGAATGTAATTGTAGAGGCATCAAGATAAATTGCATTTTTCGATCTCTTTAGATGGCTTGGTGTGTTATTGTTTTGTAATTATCGATCCAGATAAGTGTCTTGTTTTCTGAACATAATTTTTCAGATTTTTTTCTAAGGATGTGCTCAAAGGGATTTTTTTTTTAGTGCTGCAACAACTAATCAATTATGAAAATAGTTATTGTTATAATGCAATTATATACAGTCTTTGTGTTTATAGCATATAGTTTCATGTGGCCAGGTTGCTGTCACATGCGACTGTGCTGTTAGTTGCTGCTGAGATGCTTTCATCATACTGTTATATTCTGTACATTTCAAAATTAGGTCATAAATGGGATCATATTACGTTAAAGTTACTGTTTGTATGAATATACCTTTGATTGTCTTGCATATAGGATTTAAATGGTACATAACACACAAAGTTTCTGCCAATCTCATGTTAATCTTGAGTACATATAGAGTAGTATTGCATCCTTCATATCTCTGAAGAGTCTTTAGTTTTATCATATTTATAAAAGACAGATACGCTGTACCGATTCTTTACGAAAACAGTCGAGCTTGTGGAGGCGTGCAGTGGGCGGAGCTAAAGAGTCACAAGCACACACTTTCCGAAACTTGTTCGAATTCTGAAGGAGCGTATTTGGCACAGAAATACTGTCATGCGTCCAACCAGTAAAAAAAAAAAAAAAAAAAAAAAAAAGTGCCATGTTTAGCTTGAGAATCCAACTCTTTAACAATGTAAATAAGGGCTGGGTGATAAAACGATAACGATAATTATCGCAATGTAATTTTTCTCGATAAAATGATATCAAGAGTTCGATTAATGTTTATGCGCCAAAAGCCAAATGAAAATGATTTGAACCACCACACGGCTATTTATCTGCTCAGTCAAACGACATCGCAGCACAAGATCGGTCTCAGTCACGTAACCACTAAACAGCGCTGTGTGATCAAGTGAGAGAACACAAATGTCTTGCTGATTTAAACTAGTTTGAAGACCGATGAAGCAGCGCTGACAAACAGGTGTAACGCTGTGTGCAACTATACAGTCAGAAAGCTTTTCAATCTACAAATCACCATCATTTACGCGTACGCGAGTGTACAGTCGAACTCACAGCCTTGCAAAGTATACTTCTTTTGACTTGTATGCGTACACAGCTGTACGATGGATGCTCGACCCGTGTGTACAAAGTACAAAAATCTGGCGGTGCGTATACAGTAAGTGCGTACACTTCTGATGACGAAATTCGTGCTACAAGCACTGTACGCTGACCCTCGTTTTTGTGTAAAAAGTCAAGTATACTTTGGCCTTAACTGCACCATGGTATTTTTTTTTGTGATTTACGCTATAGAGTTTGTGCATTTATACTAAATGTATTTAGACTTCTGTTTTTCATACAAATACCATAGAAACCATATAGTTACATTTTACCACGGTATTGAGGTGCTGTATGCATGGTTTTAACTGTGGTTATCATGATCTAAATGTATGATACTATGGATGACCAATGGTTCATTTTAATAAAACTCAAAACAGTCCAAATATTTACATTATTTACCTTTTTTTTTTTTTTTTTTTTTTTTACAGATTTTACCATTTTTGTTAATAAACATACATTTATATTTGATCCTAACTCAAGCTACTACTACCGTCAACTCGCTGTCAAATGTGCATTTCTAAGAGACAAGACATGTAATATTATTAATATTCCAGCCTGTACTGCAAACTATGCTGAAGATACGTGCCATCAAAGTCAGGCAACACAAACCTGTTTCATGACTTGAAACAATATCACCCGTTAGCACATGCAAAAACTAAGAAATTCATTTTTCTATTAAGATATTTATTTTAAGAGAAAAATTGGAAAAGTAAAGAATTCAAAAATGTTTTGAATGTTCTACCTCAGATTTGTGAAATGTTCACTTGTTTGGCAAGTGTTTGTCATGTTCTGACAGTAAAGAGTAGTTTAAAACCACAATTTCCGGTCTGATTTCTACAACTTTCACTTCGGAGCAAACATCTGCCTTTAAACTTGAAAGAAATAAAGATTTGACATTTATTGTGATAATTATTGATATTGACTGACATGAACATTTTTTATTTTGATAATTTTTTTGGTCATATCACCCAGCCCTACTACTAGGTAGAATGAAGGAAAGTTGTTTTAGATGTAGAATAACTAATGGTGTTGATTTATAAGTGCAATAATTCTAACGAATGTCCAAAAAAATAAAAAAAAAAAATAAATAAAAAAAATCTCACTCATTCATGCACTCACTGGCTGTGCTGCCACTCTAGGCGGCTGCCTAGTTCTCGTATAGGCACATGCCAGATAGATGCTGTTATTCTTAAAGTGCCCCTATTATGGATTTTTAAAAATTACCTTTCATGTAGTGTGCACTGATAAAAATTATTTTGTGGTGAAGTAAATACTACAGAAAAAACTAATGTAATTTCTACATGAAAAAGTTAGTTCAGGCAAGAATTAAAAAAAGTAAGTAAATTCTATATTAATACTCAATTCAAGCTTGTAGAAATTAAAGCGTAATATAAACATTATAAAATTAAGTAAAACTACTCAACTTTTCTGACTCTGGTGTTCCCATCATGCACTGGGCTTTGAATAATTAATAAGGTTGATTTCACCGTTTTCCAGCTCTATTTACACTGTTTTATCATTGCTTTTGTTGTTAGGTTTAGTAACTTGCCATTTTGTGACATTTGGAGTTCATTTTCTACTCAAAATGACACATTCATACTCAAAAACGATCCATCGAATGTTACAGTCACCGTGTATCGTGTACCAAGTATTGAGGTCTTTGTGTTCAGGTGCTGCGTTACTTCTATTATGTAGATATGGTGTCTACACAATATCTATTGTGTTATTTACTTATTTCGAAGTAAAGCATACACTTTAAAAGTGTGGTTTAATTCAATGTTATATTTTTTTAGTAAAATGTATTGCAAAGGAAACTTCAACTAAGTAGAAATTACTCAACCTTTTACTGGCCAAGTTAAAATTACTTATTTTCTTTATTTTACTTAACTTAGTTAAGTAGAGTTTACTTAATTACATATGTGAAATTTACTTAAATATGCGTGCAAAAACTTGCCAAAGAAAAATTAAGTAAATCTTACTTATTGTTTTTTTCAGTGTGTAACATAGCTCTAAGTGACTGAAAACATCCTGCAAAGTATTAAATCTGAAAGTGCATCGTATATAAAGTTATTGTCTCTCAAAAGTAAGAGTCGACTGAGTCAATTAAACAAATCGTTTTTAAAACGAATCAAAAGCCGTTTCGTTGTGACGTCAAGACGAAACATTAGCATATTGTCCGTCCACTTATTGCGCGCGCAGACACCAGGGAAAACTTGAACCCCCTCAAACACTGCAGCGGATATTAGATAGCATCATGACAAGAAGACGCTGTGCTCTACAATGTGTTTGTGTTTCATATTGTGTAGGTATCTGGCTAACCGGCTAACTCACGTTATTACTGTCTTACTGAAATACTACTGTAAATCAGCTGTGGGCAGTATTACCTAAAACTATTACCTAGTCTATTAACACGCGCTTGGATTGATGTCTTTATAGTGTGTACTATCGCTGAGCTTCAGGAAGCCTCCGGACTGAGCTGGAGTTCAGTTATGGTAATGGCCGTTTGTTTCCGATGTGCGCTGTAAGCAGTAGACAAATCACAACAGACTGGGCCATCTGCCCAATCAGAGCAGAGTAGGCTCACGGAAAGGAGGGATTTAGAGAGACTGATTCATCCTTCAAGACGTTTGAGAATCACTGAACAATGTGGTGATGTGCAATGTATATTATGAGAAAATGAAACTGTTTTTTGACCTTTGATGCATGTAAACCTGTTGTAGGAGACCACCAAAACTAAATTAGGAAACTTTAAAATAGCAAAATAGGGGCAATTTAAAGGGATAGTTCACCCAAAAATGAAAATGATGATGATGATGTTTATCTGCTTACCCCCAGGGCATCCAAGATGTAGGTGTCTTTGTTTATTCAATAGAACACAAATGAAGATCTTTAAGTCCAACCGCTGCGGTCTGCCAGTCGTATAATGCATGTCAATGGCAACATTTTAGAGTATGAGAGCTAAAAAAACACACATACAGGGCTCACAAAATTTCAAAATCCCTGGTAGCCCTTCGGGCAGGCACTTATGAGATTTTGGTAGCCCGAAAAGAATTTAACTAGCTAGAATAAAAAAGACAATTTTTATGTAGAAAATTGGACTCGAGTCGAAATATCAATCAAAAACACATGTATTTGGTTCTACCTGAACAGAAATTTCTATGAATTTATATCCTGACCTGTCTTTTTTGGAAAAGCAGAACTGAAATACCGGTGTAAATCCATGCGCCTCTTAACGTTTTCACACACACACACACACACACGCGCGTCATCGATTTTCACAATTTTCTCCACTGCGCATGCAACCTCTTGCATTCAGCAACAAAAAAATAAACGTTCATTGAATTTTATCATGAAATGAGAGTTGTGTCTTTATCAAACAAACACACTGATTTATCTCTTGTCCATCCACAATTAATTTGAATGTTTTTTTTTTTTTTTGTACTTGGCCTGCCCAATCGGTGAATATAGAACCGTGCATTACTATCTCTCACACACACACATACACACACACACACACACCCCACACGCGTTAGCAGAGCATAAGCAGCGCTTAATTTTTCCTGCGCCCATATTAACAGATTAGAGAACAGCGGAAAAGGTGACAGAATGGACGATACTCGTCTGTATTTGCATTACACAAGCGCAGCTCCTGCTCTCCATACGCACAGCTTCTGTGCTGCCTCCACACTAGCCTACTTGTGCGTGCGGTGTGAAACCGATCAGCTAAACTTCATTGCGGTCAAATCAGCATGATCAAAACTTCCGTGATCGTATTTTTCCTTCAAATAACAAGTCAAGAGAGTAAACAACGCACATCAAGAAAGGAATGTTATTTCACTATTTAAGATGGCAGGGCGGTAATACATTTTGGTAGCCCGACTGGAAAACACATTAGCCCCTGGACGTCGGGCTAGCTGATATACGAATCCATATTAAACCCTACGGCTCGTGATGACACATTGATGTCTTAAGACACGAAACGATCGTTTTGTGTGAGAAACCGAACAGTATTTATATATATATTTTTTTTTACCTCGAATGCAATCTATGTACAACAGCCTTCACTGCGTGCCATCACTTCCAGTGGGTGAGGTCAAATGTACATGATATGGCTTATCTCTATTCGTTACATACGGCGGAAGTGATCTCTCGCACGTATCTCTACGCCATACCGTGTATTTTGACCTCATCTACCGGAAGTGATGGCACGCTGAAAACTGATGTACATAGTGTTGTATTTGAGGTAAAAATGATATAAATACTGTTCGGTTTCTCGCACAAACCGATCGTTTCGTGTCTTAAGACATCAATGTGTCATCACAAGTTTCAGGTATTAATATGGATTCGTATATGTATGTTTTTTTTTACACTCATAGCTCTCATACTCTAAAATGTTGCCATTGACATGCATTATACGACTGGCAGATCGCAGCGGTTGGAGTTAAAAATCTTCATTTGTGTTCTACTGAAGAAACAAAGACACCTACATCTTGGATACCCTGGGGGTAAGCAGATAAACATCAAATTTTCATTTTTTCTTTTTTCAAACTATCCCTTTAAAGACCATAGAACTAACAAGGGTAGAAATTGTCAAAGTTTCACCAAACTGTGTGCTCTACCTTTTTGCGTGTAACACGTTGTGAAGTTAACCTGTAGTTAAAGTGCCTTTTAACTTTCGTGTATGTGTAATCTAGCTGTTTGTGAACGTAAAAGGTCTGCAAAGATCAAGGTGCATGATAAATGTAAAGTTATCGTCTCAAAAGGAAGAACTGATTTGGAGCTGCCTGAAACAAGTCGTCAGTAATTACACTTCCTGCGTGAACCTACTTAGGCTGCTGTTTTGAGTGCACATCCTGTCATGCCAGTGACTATGCTGGGGCTGTATATCGAGTTTGTACGATATGTCGATATATTTTTAATAAACGATATGGAACGAGGCAATACCGTTTATACTGTTCTAGATACTTGTGCTGGTTAATGTGTTTGAGAGGTAGGCTAGTGCTTTCCTCAGTGCATAACTTACATTTCACATCTGTAAATGTTAGAAAGTCATGCAGGTATTTTTTCATTTTGGGCTAATGAATGGGTCAATGACATGACATGCATATTTTATGTGTGCATTATTTCCTTTTAAAATAATTTGATAAATCATGACATTCATCATTTATTCTGAAAAACCTATTTAGTTTGAATCCTTTTTAGTACATTTCAAATAATAAATATTAAAAGGGATAGTTCACCCAAAAATGATTGATGAAAATGACCCCATGATTTACTCACTCTCGAGCCATCCTAGGTGTATATGACATTCTTCTTTCAGACGAATACAGTCAGAGTTATATTATATATATATTATAAATGTCCTGGCTCTTCCAAGCTTTATAATGGCAGTGAATGGCAGCCCAAAATTTGAAGCCCAAAAAAGTGTATCCATCCATTATAAAAGTAATCCACCCGGCTCCAGGGGGTTAATAAAGGCCTTCTGAAGCGAATCGATGGGTTTGTGTAAGAAAAATATCCCTATCCCTAAAACTTTATAAAGTAAAATATCTAGTTTCCGGCGGACTGCCTTCCGTATTCAACTTACGAAGAAAGTGTAACACTTCTCGAAATTCAAAATGCTTACGCTATGTCCGACATCATACATCATGCCAGTTTTGTTTTTTTCGTAAGTTGAATACGGAAGGCAGTCTAGTGATAGCTTGATAGATATTTTACCTTATAATGGCAAAATACTGTTAACGCTGTTCACGCTTTGCTGACGCTTGAGATGTGAAACAGGCATAAAAGACATAGCAGAATCGTGCTCATTTAAGAATAAGATTGCGTGGGTGTTTGAATCGAGATTGTGATCTTTTAACAATTAATCGTGCAGCTCTACTTCAATACACAGTGACGTTAATAAAACTTTAATACATTAGCACACATCCATGAACATGGTTTCTGATTTCCATCAGCTGTGAAGACAACAACTCCCATGATTTCATGGTCATTCATGGCGTCATACGCCTGTTATTGTTTTGAATAAGCGAACTCTTGCGGCGAAACTTACATACTGTGCCTATAAAGATACTAAATATCTGGTCGCTAGAATGCAATAATTATAAATTAATATGAATAAAATACACAACCACAAAATAATAATGTTGGGCACTGTAGACACTCTAATGCCAAGTTCACACTGCATGACTTTAGCCACAAATTTGACTCGCCATCAGGTTTTTAAAAAAATTAGCGACAAATGCCTGAAATCATAGGCAAATCGGTGCTCGGTCACGTGAGTGACATTCAAGCAGTGTGAATTATCAAAGACGCGATCTGAGAGAATCGCAAATAAGTTGTTGACCCCCGTGAGATATTTGGCATGCTAAATATCTGGACCTGTCAGCGATTAAAAATCCTGTTGTGTGAAATGTGTTCTGACGGAAAAAAACATCGGCGATAACCTACAGCCAATGAGAGCGAAAGATACAGGGCAGCGGGAAGTTCGGGGGGCGAGTTATAGACCAGAATATCAGTATAGTTATATTTACAATTATATCAAACAGAAACCAAGCACAAATATTTGCTTGACCAGCCACAACAGCAGCACATTGCAAAATTGATTTACCTCCAACTCTCTTTGCAGAACACAATCCTTGCTCTCCACGTCTCCCCAACCATTTCCTCTTCTAAAATTTTTTTTTTTTTTTTTTTTTTCCGCTGCAAATCAGCACACATACAATTCGGATCGCAAGCTTCTTGCGGGCTATCATTTTTAATAACAATTCCAGTCTCACATGAGAACTCCTGTCTCACGCACGCGTTATTTCCTTCTTCTCGCTTGTGTTTGGTTGTGAAACGTAGTTTATGGACCAGACAGAGTTGTCAGCAATTCTCTATTGTAAAGTCATGCAATGTGAAACCCTATCAGCGATCCATTGTGCAGTGTGAACACAGCAGCAACTGAATGCTACCCCAGATAGTCGTGCAGTGTGAAAAGAACAGTGATCTGACTACTTTTAAAACCGTGCAGTGTGAACTCGGCATAAGGGTTTACTTTGCTGAGGTTTCACAATAAAATTAGAAATATTAGGAAAAGTGTTTAACAATTGAAACTTTTTTTGGCTCAGTGCTGGGTAGCACTGTCGCCTCATAGCAAGAATGTCCCTGGTGTGAATGCGTGTTGTGTGTGAGTCCCAAGCCTTGCAATGGGGAGGGTTGAGGAAAGACCTGGCAACCTACCCTGGAAAAAATCATTGGCAAGAAAATTCTTGGACAGCCTTTCGCATATGACAAGAAATGGCCATAGAATCACCAAGAGTTGGATACGACTGAAATGGTAATACAGACAGACAGATAGATAGATAGACAGATAGATAGATAGATAGATAGATAGATAGATAGATAGATAGATAGATAGATAGATAGATAGATAGATATGTATTACTTTTTTTATTATCTTCTGTAGTGGAAATGATAGTGATAGAAGTCACCTTTTAAAAATTTTGAATAAAATGACAGCTTTAACTTTTGTAAGAATGTTATTAAATTTCACTGTGAAGGAAATCATAGTTTTAACTTGAGACCAGGGTACAACAAAATCTGAACATAAAAGAGATTTAAAAATATATGTACACATAGTAAAAACTTTACAAGACAGTTTTACTGTGGATTTTATGACAAAATTCTATTTATTTTAGGGTGTATATATACTTTTATACATTTTTAGCTTTTTTGAGTTAATAAAATACTAACCCTGGGCCATAAGTAGTTGAAACACCCATATCTTGTTGGTCTGATATATTTTTGATAATAGTTGCTTGTGATTTTTGATTGTTTTAAAGATTTTTTTCAGCTTAAATGTGACTCTTTTTAAAAAATAAATTATTAAATGTACATTTTAACACTTCATTATGGTTTGTCCATCTTTACTTAGACAAAGGTCTTGCCATTGTAAGTGGACCATTAAAATAATACAACTTTCTTTATTCTTTTCCCAGCGGATGCATCACACAGGCTCAATCTCTTCTATCTGGCGAATGATGTCATTCAGAACTGTAAAAGGAAAAATGCCATAGTCTACCGCACCACCTTCACTGATGTGCTGCCAGAAGCTATGAACCTCATCAGGTGAGACTGTGAGAACATGAAACTAACCAGGGGTGGGTTTCCCAAAAGCATCATTAGCCAGCTATGGTCGCAAACAGCATTGCACATTTACGTGGTTTGAACTACAACTCTTGACCTGTGGTTAGAAGCATAATGTGGACTTTAATAGATCATGATCTTGGGCATAATAAGCAAGCTAACATGCTGTGCATTCTATATCCTTAATTCAATTTGAATATATCTTTCAATCTATATAATCTGCCTTACCTTATGAATCTTTGTAAATGTCTGTGATTTTCCTTTCAGTGCCACAAAGGATTCTAAGGTGAACAAGTCAGTGGTGAGGATACTGTCCATTTGGGAAGAGAGAAATGTCTATACAGAGGAGTTCATCAGTCAGTTGAGGAACAGTTTGGTCCAGAAAGAAGAACCAGTGAAAGGTCTGAATTGCACATTAAAAATGAATGGGATCATATGATGCTTATTTTGGTTTTCCTTTTCCTTTTAGTGTATAATGTATCTGTTTGTGCATGTATAGCTTTCCTGTTGCTCAAACAATAGAGCGTGGCGCTAGCAGCGCTAAAGGTCATGGGTTTGATTCCCAGGGAAAGCAAGAACAGAAAAAATGTAAAATGCGTAAAATAAATGTAAAAATGTAAAATACCTTGAATGCAATGTAAGATGCTTTGGATAAAAGCGTCTGCCAAACGCATAAATGTATACGATCTGCAAAGTTACAAAGCTCAGTCTCCCACAAAGGGATATATTCTATATCTAAGGGTGTTTTTTACACTGGGTATTATGATAAGGAGCGTTACATTTCCGACACGTGCTTGAGGTGTTTGGCCAATAACAAATGCACAGGGTCAGCTGGCTAATCAGAGCACTCAGCTTTTCGAAATGAGGGGCTTTGTAGAAATCGGAGCGTTTCAGACAGACTGGGAATAGAGGAGCTACAGTAATGCAAAAAAAAAAAAACTAAAATAGCATCATATGACCCCTTAAAGGATGTTAACTTAATGTTGCTCTTGAGTATTTTATGTGTTTGTCAGTGTGTTTTTGAGTTGGAAAATAGGCTCATTTTCCAACTCCCCTAGAGTTAAACAGTTGAGTTTTACTGTTTTCGAATCCATTCAGCCGATCTCCGGATCTGGCGGTAGAACTTTTAACATAGCTTAGCATAGATCATTGAATCTGATTAGACCATTTGCATCTCGCTCAAAAATGACCAAAGACTTTCGATATTTTTCCTATTTAAAACTTGACTCTTCTGTAGTTACATCGTGTACTATGACCGACGGAAAATGAAAAGTTGCTATTTTCTAGGCCGCCTGCGTCTAGTAATATCATTGCGCCTGCTGCACCCATGGTACGGCAGCAAAGTTCCTTGATTATTACACAGGATTGAGAGTTTAGTTCCTAGCCATATTGGTCTAGAAAATCGCAACTTTTTATTTTCCGTCTGTCTTAGTACACGATGTAACTACAGAAGAGTCAAGTTTTAAATAGGAAAAATATCGAAAGTCTTTTGTCATTTTTGAGCGAGATGCTAACAGTCTAATCAGATTCAATGATCTATGCTAAGCTATGCTAAAAGTTCTACCGCCAGACCCGGAGATCGGCTGAATGGATACGAAAACGGTAAAACTGTTAAACTCTAGGGGAGTTGGAAAATTTCCTATTTTCAAAAAAAGTGGAGTGTTCCTTTAACATTGATAGTCTTTAGTGTTTTAATATATTATACAGTGTGGTTTAATGTAATAAAATGTAAAAACTTACATACAACTTGCAAACATTTTTTTTTCTTTCTGATGTGCCTTAGTTTTATCTTCAGCTCCAGTCAACACCAGATCAGCCCTGAAATCCAAGATCGTCGCTGAGTTTGTGGTAAATAGTCAATATTCACACTTGACTTGAATGTCTCTTTGGTTGGGCAAACTTAAAAAATGATTATAGTTTTCAATTATTTAACTTCTAACCTACTTGTTTTTATTATTACCTGTCAGCCCTCAGCGTTTATCGAACATCTGTCCAAGTACAGGAAGTCAATGGATGAGATTGAGCTCAAAGAGAAACAGTTAGCTGCAATGAGAGTGGATGTGTGCAGCACAGAGGCTCTGAAGAAACTGAAAGGTTGGGATAAAGTATTTTTTAATATTCTAAATTTGTAATAAATGGATCTGCATGAATTATTATATCAGTATTTTTCACATGTTCATGTTTTCGTTCTTTCTGCATCTCACACTATAGACAAGGCAGGAGGTAAAAGGTTTTCTAAAGACTTTGAAGATGGGAGCACAAAGCTACAGGAGTTTGTTTCCTTTCTGGATGGAGAGGTCAAAAAAGGCCCTCCTTTGGTGGAAGCTCTGGAGAGTGCAGACATATTCTATGAGATGCAATATAAAGAGGTCAAGATTGTGGCTAAAGTGAGTATTGCAGATGAGTTTAATGATATTTTTGGGTGCAATTTGAAATGATATTCTTAGTAAACATACATTAGCTACACTCCTGTACAAAATAATTTACACCGCAATTTGCTGTGTTTGATGTCAAATATTACTAAATTTATGAATTCTCCACACTGGTAGACTAGAATAGTAGAGCCATCAGGTCATTTTAAAATGAAATGGCTGCATAGGAAATAAGTAAAACGTCGTTTTATTTATATTTCCAAAAAGCACTTTATGAAATCTAATTATTTCCGTTTGCTTCAACAAGAGCTCTTAATCTCCTCACTCACAGCAGCCTCGGGCCTTCCAGCGGACTCATTATTTCAGTGCACATATAAAAAAAAACTCTTTATATTTGAAAGCAGCAAATAGCCCTTTCAGAAGTAATGACCAAATGCTCATTTAATACTTTTAGTGGTTTCAGCTGCATTGTGCCGCAATTGAATTTGTACAAAAACAAAGACATCTTGACCATTGTGTAGCAATGTTGTTTTATTTAGCCTGTCTGTGACAGCCACATTTGACATTTCATAAAAAGATGTGTATCGTTTATAATTAAGCCTTTTACAAATAATTGTTGGAATTTCCACATTTCTGGGATAATTTAATTTGTGGTTAATGGTTTTGCAAAGTTAAACATGCCTTTGGTAATGGTAATATATGATAATATAATTAGGCCTGGGCGATAAAAAATATACTTGTGAAATATAATATATATACACTCACCTAAAGGATTATTAGGAACACCTGTTCAATTTCTCATTAATGCAATTATCTAATCAACCAATCACATGGCAGTTGCTTCAATGCATTAAGGGGTGTGGTCCTGGTCAAGACAATCTCCTGAACTCCAAACTGAATGTCAGAATGGAAAAGAAAGGTGATTTAAGCAATTTTGAGCGTGGCATGGTTGTTGGTGCCAGACGGGCCGGTCTGAGTATTTCACAATCTGCTCAGTTACTGGGATTTTCACGCACAACCATTTCTAGAGTTTACAAAGAATGGTGTGAAAAGGGAAAAACATCCAGTATGCGGCAGTCCTGTGGGCGAAAATGCCTTGTTGATGCTACAGGTCAGAGGAGAATGGGCTGACTGATTCAAGCTGATAGAAGAGCAACTTTGACTGAAATAACCACTCATTACAACCGAGGTATGCAGCAAAGCATTTGTGAAGCCACAACACGCACAACCTTGAGGCGGATGGGCTACAACAGCAGAAGACCCCACCGGGTACCACTCATCTCCACTACAAATAGGAAAAAGAGGCTACAATTTGCACAAGCTCACCAAAATTGGACAGTTGAAGACTGGAAAAATGTTGCCTGGTCTGATGAGTCTCGATTTCTGTTGAGACATTCAGATGGTAGAGTCAGAATTTGGCGTAAACAGAATGAGAACATGGATCCATCATGCCTTGTTACCACTGTGCAGGCTGGTGGTGGTGGTGTAATGGTGTGGGGGATGTTTTCTTGGCACACTTTAGGCCCCTTAGTGCCAATTGGGCATCGTTTAAATGCCACGGCCTACCTGAGCATTGTTTCTGACCATGTCCATCCCTTTATGACCACCATGTACCCATCCTCTGATGGCTACTTCCAGCAGGATAATGCACCATGTCACAAAGCTCGAATCATTTCAAATTGGTTTCTTGAACATGACAATGAGTTCACTGTACTAAAATGGCCCCCACAGTCACCAGATCTCAACCCAATAGAGCATCTTTGGGATGTGGTGGAACGGGAGCTTCGTGCCCTGGATGCGCATCCCACAAATCTCCATCAACTGCAAGATGCTATCCTATCAATATGGGCCAACATTTCTAAAGAATGCTTTCAGCACCTTGTTGAATCAATGCCACGTAGAATTAAGGCAGTTCTGAAGGCGAAAGGGGGTCAAACACAGTATTAGTATGGTGTTCCTAATAATCCTTTAGGTGAGTGTATATATATAATATAATATATAAGGATTTTTTTAAGGAGAAACATAAGGATTTGAGCAAGTTTGACCTGGGCCAAATTGTGATGACTAGACGACTGGGTCAGAGCATCTCAAAAACTGCAGCTCTTGTGGGGTGTTCCCGGTCTGCAGTGGTCAGTATCTATCAAAAGTGGTCCAAGAAAGGAACAGTGGTGAACCGACGACAGGGTTATGGGTGGCCAAGGCTTATTGATGCATGTGGGGAGCGAAGGTTGGCCCAAGAGCTACTGTAGCTCAAATAGCTCAAGAAGTTAATGCTGGTTCTGATTGAAAGGTGTCAGAATACACAGTGCATTGCAGTTTGTTGCATATGGGACCAGTTCAGGGTGCCCATGCTGACCCCTCTCCACCTCTGAAAGCGCCAACAGTGGGCACGTGAGCATTAGAACTGGACCACGGAGCAATGGAAGAAAGTGACCTGGTCTGACGAATTACGATTTCTTGTACATCACGTGGATGGCCGGGTGCGTGTGCGTCACTTTCCTGGGGAACACATGCCATGAGGATGGGAAGAAGGCAAGCTGGTGGAGGCAGTGTGATGCTTTGGGCAATGTTCTGCTGGGAAACCTTGGGTCCTGCCATCCATGTGGCTGTTACTTTAACACATACCACCTATCTAAGCATTGCTGCAGACCATGTACACCCTTTCATGGAAATGGTATTCTCTGGTGGCTGTGGCCTCTTTCAGCAGGATAATGCGCCCTACCACAAAGCAAAAATGGTTCAGGAATGGTTTGAGGAGCTCAACGAGTTTGAGGTGTTGGCTTGGCCTCCAAATTCCCCAGATTTCAATCCAATCGAGCATCTGTGGGATGTGCTGATCAAACAAGTCCGATCCATGGAGGCCCCACCTCGCAATTTACAGGACTTAAAGGATCTGCTGCTAACATCTTGGTGCCAGATACCACAGTACACCTTCAGGGGTCTAGTGGAGTCCATGCCTCGATGGGTCAGGGCTGTTTTGGCAGCAAAAGGGGGACCAACACAATATTAGGAAGGTTGTCATAATGTTATGCCTGATCGGTGTATATGTATATGTATATATGTGTGTGTTTGTTATTTTATATTTTATTTTAATGGGTAAACCATTAAAATATGTTTGTCTTAATGTTTTATGCTTGTTGTGGGTGGACAATCTTTTGGGAACTTCATGGCGAAAATCATGTTAACTAACATCAATTCAATATTCAAATATTGGTTTAAACAAAATAATATAAAATATACACATATATGATAAGGTTTTAATTTTAAGTCTCTTATGCTCACCAAGGCTGCATTTATTTGATATTATGATTTATATTATTGCAATTTAAAATGACTATTTTCTATTTTAATATATTTTAAAATTTAATTTATTGCTGTTATGACAAAGCTAAATTTTCACCAGCCATTCTTTTCTTATTCTCATCAATATCAATATTGAAAATTGCTTTTTATTTTTGTGGAAAATTAGTTTTTTTTTCTCTCCAGGATTTATTGATGAAAAGAAATGTCAAAATAACAGTATTTATTTAAACTAGAAATCTTTTGTCAAATATCTTTACTGACACTTTTGATCAATGTAATGCATCCTTGCTGAAATAAATCATGAATTTGTTTAATAAGAAGATTACAGTAATGTTCAATGTTCGTATTGCTTGTATTGTTGATAATGCAAATATTGTGAAACTAACAGTGGAACATCTCTTCAATTCATGCATTTCCAGGCCTACGAGACATTTGCAAACCGGGTGTCGCACCTTAAGCGCAAACTCGATGCACTGAAGGCTATGTTGCCTGATCCAAATGACTCCCCCGTCCCCTCTCCCATTGAAGATGCCCCTTCACCCACGGGCTCCGAGTCACCCTTCCATGCTCTGGAAAGGATTGGTACCCCGGACCCAGATCTGGATGGACAGGCGATGGAGGAGGACCTTATTGCTTTGGCTGATGCTCCCAGCCCCCTCTCATCTGATGGGGGTTCCCCACCACGAAGTCTCTCTGTGGGAGACAAAGACAATCGTGACATAGAGGACATGGAGCTCTCGGATGTAGAGGAAACAGAAACTCCTGCCATCATAGGTACTATAGGACCTTATATTTGGCATTCAGCATGTTTCTCACATGTAATACATTCAATAAAAACTGATGGTTAAGCTGTTAGGGTGCAGGTTTTTTTAATAATTATTTTCTTCATTTTGCTTCCTCCTTTCAGTAGAGGAATGTGTGGCCCCTGCTGTTGTGTCCAAACAGTCCTCTGTCACTCCAAATGCCACAGAATCTTTACAAACAAATGAAGGCACACAAACAAAGCAGATCGAGACCCCAGCAGTGGCAGTTCCCTCAACAGTAACAACATCAACAACCACAACCACACCAACTACACAGTCACTGCCAGTCAACCTTGCTGGCGTTGATCTAGGCAAGATCAGCTCCATCCTCAGCACAATCACAAATGCTATGAAGAACTCAGGTGAGATACTGTAGTTTGATTTGTACAGCATGTTATACACCGGTTGATATAGCCTATCAAAAGTGCATACTGGTGAGATCCATGGCCCAGTGGTAAGTTGTGGTGTTCATTTGAGAAATGCAGGTTTGAATGTGGCCTGTGTTTTGTCTCACTCATATTCCCCTACTTTCCTGTCTCCACTCTGCTGTCTGTCAGTAAAAAGTGGCAAAAAAGCCCATTAGTAAAATAATTTGAATGATAGAATGAGATGTGAAATGTTAACAAATTAAAATTTTATGTAACATCATGCATTCAAACATTCCTTTTTCCTTTGCAGCTGTAGGAGTTAGTCCTGTATCTCGGTCTTCCCCAAGCGTACCTTCCACTCCAAGCTCAACTCAGAAGACTCCTACTACTACTGCGCCTCCAGCCAATCCGCTGGCCAGCATCCTTTCTAGGGTGGACATCAACCCCAACACTTTGCTCAGCGCTTTATCCAAAACACAAACCCATGGGGGGTTTCAGGGTGAGAAATGGAAAAGCAAGATGATATAAGAATCCAAAGAGTTGGGATAAGAAATTCAAGTTTCTTATGTTCTTAAAATGTTTGCAGACTTACTGAGTGTGACTTCATTAGGGTATGTTATTCAGGAGAAAACTTGTTTTACTTTGTAATCTTTTATCAAAATGTAAAAACTTCTCAGAAGATGTCACCTAGGCCAGTAATCATGTTAATCAAAAGCCAAAAAGCTAAATAACATTTAAATAACAAATAAACAGCTAAATGACATTTTTAGCGGTAGTTTAAGGTAATATCTTTTCGATAATGTTGCTCCATAGGTAATGCGGTTAATTAATGCAGGTTAACATTACTAAACTCAGCAAAAAAAGAAACGTCCTCTCATTTTCAACTGCTTTTTTTTTTTCAAGCAAATTTCTTAACATGTAAATATTTGTATGAACAAAGTAGGTCCTTAAAAGTCTTAAGTCTTAAATTTAATTTTATCAAATTTACGGCCATAAAAAGTTTCTTAAATGGTGTAAGAAAAGTCTTAGAAAGGTGAGAACGGTCTAAAATTTTGGGAATCATCAGGAATCATGATATGGCTTATTGTGATTTTGATTGTTAAACTTCAAAAGGCTATTTAATTAAATGTGCACACTGAATGTTTCAAATGAAATACACGGTGCTGCTGCACGTTCTACAGGCTCATGGTTTCAGCGCAGTTCACAATCAACTTATACCACAGGTTTATGCAAAGCGATTGCCGATTGCTTCTAATTTACTTTTATAAAAATGTTTACCTTATGGCATTTCACCTGCATACTTGTCACCTTTTGGAGATGTTCACTGTTCATGTAAGCTTAGCTGTTCGATGTTCCATAAGCACCACCTACTGTTAGAGGGTCAATTTGCAAAAATTGCAAATAATTGCAGTTTATTGCTCTGGCCATATCTGCAGTTCCCATGCCTCCCTGCAGCATGACTATGGCATGTTAAAGGGATAGTTCATCCAAAAATGACAATTTTGTAATGTAACATGTAAAAATGTCTTTGTTCTGATGTACACACAGGAAGATTTTTGGAAGAATGGCTATAACTAAGCAGATCTAGGCCCCCATTAAATACCATAGTAGGAAAATAAAGACAGAATTTTTGGTTGAACTATCCCTTTAACACAGGTGATAAAAGGGACCTGGTGTTTTTTAGAGACTTTAGAAAGGTCTCTTTAGTTTCTGTTATTGGAACTGTGACCTTAATTGTCTACCGCCTGTAAACTGTTAGTGTCTTAAGGCCTTCCACAGGTACATGTGCAATAATTGTTTATGGTTCATTGAACAAGCATTTTTTTTTAACCCTTTCCAATCAAGATACAGTATTCTGTAAAAGGGACGTTTCTTTTATGTTGAGTTATGATGAAGGTTATTACAAATAACAATGGGGATAAAATAAAAAATTGGGATATCATGTATAGGCAATGGCATTGGGATACATTAGGTTCCTTTCAAGAATAAACTTGACCTTCAGCCTCCATGTGCCAAAAAATAGTGCCAGACAGGCAGTGTTTCAGGAACAAAGTAGCCCTCAACAGTCGAATGCGAACTCCCGTTCAGTTGTGTCTTTATTCTGGTACTTTTGCCCACAATTGGTAATGGATGCAATCCCACCTTACTTTTTCTTGTTGAATATATTGTTTACTTAGAAATGTCACATAAGTTAAATGAGTTGAGAATGTTGTGTCATGTTGATATATAACTTTATAGACCTTTTGCCTAGTTTTGGCAGAAACGGCAGATGATTAGAAAAGACTTGGTATAGTTACTTTAGAAAATGTGGTTTGTTTTTAAATTAATCTGCTGACCCTTGCGTCCCTACCCCTATTTTTCTCTTTCTTTAATTTTTCCTCCCAGGTCTGTCCTCTTTGCTAAACAACCCGGCTGCAAAGACCACCACAACTTCAATTTCTGACAAGCAATCTCTGACCACTGTTCTAACAGCTGAGACTCATACAACTCCTAAAGTGTTACCTACTCCATCTAGTGTCCCATTGGCCAGGGATACTGCCTCTCAAGGATGTGTGGCTCCAACTCCTTTGCAGTCCAATATTGAGAATGAAAAAGTAGATCCTTGTTCTTCTCTCAACTCTTCCTTGGACTGCAAGATCGATAACTTACTCCAAGGGAACACAGGACTGAAAGGCTTTAATTTGGGTTTTCCATCTGTTTTGCCATGGCCTAAGGCAACTGTTGATAGCCCTTCAGCAAGTGCAGAGAACCTTGGTGGAACCCCTGTAAGGGATGAGGCTGGTGCTACACCAACGCAAGACGAAATTATGGATGATCCTCAAACAGAACCATTCCTGTATCAGCAGGGGCAAACAGCGTCTACGTCCTCAGCTTTAGATGCTAAATCAACTCATCCACTTCCATCTTGGCAGGTACAAAATGCTCACACTGATCCACAAGCTCATCCGGAAATGCACCAGATGATTGAACCAAAAAAAGACTTTCGAACCTCTGTTCCCTCTCTTGCCGAGGCAGAAGCTAAGCGGCATCAACGCATTGAAGCTATGCGTTGTTCTTCTTTGTCCAGCAACCAGCAACCTTTGAGAGACAGTGTAGAGGCCACCGAGAGATCTGGTGTGATGCATCAAGAGCTGAGACAAAACCCTGTAATCCATGATGTGGGACCAAATCCTAAACTGGTAGAAGGTAGCTACGCATATCGAGATAATCAAGAGAAGCAAGTGTTGGCCAGCTCTGACACATATGGTGCAGAAACATACCTTGCCAAAGAACCAAGACAGGATCTCACTGCGCCTAATTTCTTTACCACACCTCTCCCACCTATCCCAAATCTTCCCCCTCCACCTCAAGACTTCATGCCTCCAGCATCTTCTTTGAGGCCAAGTGGTCCTTGTGCTCCCAGGGATTTGCATGAACCTTTCGGTGAAGCAGAACGAGGTGGTGTTAATAGCTTGTCTGCCCCAGCAAACTTCGATTATGAACGCTTGTCTCATGAGGTTCCAAACAAGGAGCCTTTCTATCCACATGGGGATGGGGCTTCTCACTCTGCTCATGCACCACACCATGCTCCTAAAATCCCAACGAATGGTCCAGTGGACTACAACCATCAACATCCACCAAGAGTACCTCTGCAGAATCCTCAGAGTATACCCCATCACCGCATTGGGTCTCCTCCTCCAGTAAGGGGTTACAATGAAGCCCCAAGTCCTTCTCAACCTTTGCCTGAAGATCCGTACTTTGACCCATACTACGACCATCCACCACATAGCCCCTCTCCCCCTCAATACGACATGCACCCGATTTCGCCTCACGCACAAGAGTATTATCCTGAAGAAATACCACCTCACTATCCAGAGCGCAGGGTTCCTCCTCACCTGGAGCACAGGCCAATACTGCCACACCATGTTCGTCCACCTCACCCTGGGCACTATCCACCTCCTAGGCCCCTTCGTGGGCCGCCACCGGGCCACCATGAGCTACCCTTTCAAAGAGGCAAGCGACCTGGCCCACCCTTTGGTGGACCTCCCAGAGTCAGGGGCCCCTTTTATCCCCCTAAAAGACCTTTCATGCCTCCGCATTACTGAAGTGTCTATTGTGATTCTTATGCTCAGGTGTTTAGTGCATGTCACAGTGAGCAAGTAAAGTCCAATTGCTGTTGGGTTATCAGCAAGTCAAAGATTCCTGTGGACAATGACGCGAAGGGGATGGTGTTGAACTCCTTCATGAGATCACAATAGAGAAGTGCAAATTTATTCAAGTAACCAGGGGGATGCAACCAGATCACCAAAAACTCTTGAGCAAGATCTGTTCTGTTCCATGATCAAGACATGCAAACCATGAGCAGTTGTGCGGCAAGATGTCAAGGAGCACTGGAGCTGAGAAATGGAAAGAATATCTGGCAAGGAATGCTGGTGGAATGAGATGGAATCTGAAGGCAGACAAAACAAGAGGTGGTTATTCTATTTTATTTCATTAATTCTTTAATTTCTATAGTTTTTGTGTCTAGTTCTATAAAAATTCAAATTTAAAAGTTAATTCAAAATGTCCTTTCCCTTAGTAAAAATGTTTGCGCATGTATCTTGCAAATATCTTTGGGAAAGAACTCAATGTTTTTTTTTTTGGATCAACGTTTAATTAAGGTTGATATGTAATATTTTTTTACTTCTAAAGTTAAGTTCTACTGATGATCAAGCTATATTGTTATGCAAAGCTGGTAGTTTTGATTCACCGCATCTTATTTTGTACGTGTAATTAAATTAAACGTAGCCCTAACAGGTAGTTAAGCTTCATTATTATCTGTCATGGACAAACAGCAGTGTAGAGAAAAAGTAATCTTTACAATTTTGAGGTAAGGTGCTGAGGTGTACAGAGACAAGCCGTTTTTGCCAACAGTGGCAGAAGATACAGAAGAAAAGAAGTTGTCGGGCAGAATCATCATGGCCTCCCTCAGTTCCCAGAGGCTTTTACTGTACTGATTTAAATAAAGATGTGTTTGAAAAAAAGACAAAACACTGTGGGGAAGTGCGGTCTCAACCATGATTTCTTTGAGTCTTTTCATCTCAGTTGCTGCAGTGACTGATTTCTTTGCTCTTCACATTTTCGCGAAAACATTTATCAATAAAATATGATCAACACATATGCAGAAATATATATTGTAGCTAAATGGCTGCAACTCATGTTGATTATAAATGACTGAGATTTGTCCAACACCATGTTTAATTCTAGAACCAAAACCAAAGGCATTTAAAGCAAGTTTCTTAATTAGTGTTTATATGAGTTGATGTATGCCATTTTTATCATAGCATTTTAGCAAACCATTTCTAAAAGGCAATGAAATACAAAAATATACAGTTTATGCTAACTAAATTTTCACCTCACTCAAAGCGTAATATAATCGATCCGTTTCAGTTCCACTTCGGGTTTCCTGCTTCCTGCTTAGTGATCCTGGACCAAATGTTCCTCTCACATACTTTAGTCTGGTTTGCAGAGTATTTACCTCTTAATTTCTTGCATTTTTACTTCACTTTAAGCTTACATTTGCACAATTTTAACTGTTGAAGTTGTCAAATCATATGCAGACACAGTTAAATTAAGATGCAAGCTTTTTTTTTCAGATCAAATAAGGACTTTATTAAGAGATCATTCTGGTCACACTTCAGTTATGTCTCTGAATTAAGTAGCATATACGACAGAGAATTTACACACAAACTCCTGCCTCTAAGATGAGGCCCATCATAAGCGTCATGGTTCCACTTCATTTAATATCACTCATTCTCAAGGATCAGCTGTGGCTGACTGCATTAAGCACAGATGGATATTAATAGAGTCAGCTCCTTGAATCAGATCAGGGTAACAACTTCCTGAGTTTTAAAAAAAATCATATAGTAATAAAATAAAAAAATGTTGCCTTGTCCTTTAGCCTGCAAATCGGTTACAGTCAGATGTTTGCTGGCTAAAGCCATTTTGTGTAATTCAGCTGATCCCGGCGTTATTTCAGAATATTTCGGAAATCTTTAAAAAGGTCTGGAGCACAAAAGTAAAATATTCCAGTACATTTTGAAATAGGCTTTTTTTGGGTACCTCAATATATCACGTCTTTCATTCTTCAAATTTCTTTCATTAAAGAGAAAAGTAAGCAAAATAATTGGATATCTAATTTATTGTAAAATGTGAAATAATGAAAATAGCTAAACTAAAGTGATGCAGTTGGGTTAGTTCACCCAAAAATGAAAATTCTGTCATTAATTACCCTCATGTCCAAACCCTTTTTGGAAAAAAATACTTTTGTTCATCTTCACAAAAGAACACAAAAGAAGATATTTTTGAACTACCACGTTGACCCTTCAAGAAATTCATAAAGAGATCGTAAAACTAATCCATATGAATTGAGCGGTTTAGTCTGCTTTAAATGATGAACATATTTAATTTAGCCTTTTATTCACATTTATTTATAAACGTTGATCAGCGAACATAAACAGAAGCTCAACCGAACCTAATTTACAAACCTCATTGGTTCTTGCTGAAGCTCAAACGTGCTGCGTAACAAACGAGAATTAACCTCACTGGTTTTTGCTGAAGCTCAAATGTGCTGCGTAACACGAGAATAAATCTCATTGGTTCTTGCGGAAGCTCAAACGTGCTGCGTAACAAACGAGAATTAACCTCACTGGTTTTTGCTGAAGCTCAAATGTGCTGCGTAACACGAGAATAAATCTCATTGGTTCTTGCGGAAGCTCAAACGTGCTGCGTAACATGCGAGAACGAACCTCACTGGTTTTTGCTGAAGCTCAAACGTGCTGCGTAACACGGGAATAAATCTTCTTGCGGAAGATCCAATGCGCTGCAGAACACGAGAATGAATTTCATTGGTTTTTGCTGAAGCTCAAACGTGCTGCGTAACACACGAGAATGAACCTCATTGGTCCTCACACGTCAAGCGAACATGCTTGAGCTTCCGTTTACCATAACTGATCCGCGAGTTAATGTTTAATTGTGCATAAAAGCCTAAATGAAATCTGTTCATCATATAAAGCGATCGTGTCTCTTCAGAAAATTTGGAATAAACCGCTCAATTTATATGAATTAGTTTTTCCAATCTCTTTATGAACTTTTTGAAGCGTCAAAGTGGAAGTTATGTAGCTGTCAATGGAGGGACAGAAAACTCTAGGATTTCATCAAACACACTTCATTTGTGTTCCGAAGATGAACGAAAGTCTTTCAGGTTTGGAACGACATGAGTAAGTAATTAATGACAACTATAAATTGTCCTTTATATTAAACAATTTTTTTTAAGATTATAAAATCTTTTAAATCGCTAAAGACACATTCAAGCTGAACAGTTCACTAATTGCTTTAAACTTAAATGTCCGTCTACATTCTAAAAACAACAGATGTAGAAATATGAGTGTGTAACCACTATTAGCTTTGATGCAAGTTGCAAAACCAATATATTTACACATGGTCGTCACCAGGGGGAGACAACCCTGAATGTTGGGCCCTGTGCTGAGGGGAGCCCAATCATGTCCTGGTATATACTCATTGGATTTTGTAACCTACAAAAAAGTCCTCATCAAAACTAGCACATGCATTTTGCTGTTCATTTTAGTGAATGTGCCACCAGATCAAAAGTTTAATTTTCTTCAGAAAAGAACGCACTCATGGCAAGAAAACATCTGGTGTTGAGCAAAACTCTTTACAGTTTCACACCAGGGGTTTTCAAACTCCCTTTTGCCCTCTGAGGTTCCTGCTTTAGAGGTGTCATACGGCTGATCTCCTCTTTCATGGGAAAAACTCAGATGTGCATGAAGAGAAGAGTTTTGAAATACCAGTCAGTAAAACATAACCTAAATTCTTACACTGTTCTTTAAGATCATGAATCGTTTCCAACAATACAGTCATAACATATTATTGTGTTGAGATTTGGTGAAAAAAAATTGAATTATCAAGCACCTAAATCACATTTTTTGCATAAATTAAAGAAATATTGGCCTGGTTTCACAGACTAAGCCAGGTAGGCCTTAGTTAATTAAGGACATTTAAGTAGTTTTTATAAACGTACAATAGAGAAGGAAAAAAAACTGGTGTGCATCTTGAGACAAAACAATGGCACTGATATATTTTAAGATATGTCACTGCACGTTGCTTTCAGTTAAAAGGGTTAGTTCACCCAAAGATTTTCTTAAAAAATTTTGTCAACATTTACTCACCCTCAAGTTGTTCCAAACTCGTATGAGTTATGTTGAACATATTTTGAAGAACGTTTGTAACCAGACAGTTGATAGTAGCCATTGACTTCCATAGTAGGAAAAAAATATGGCTACTGTCAATTGTCTGGTTACCAACATCAACATTCTTCAAAATATCTTCTTTTGTGTTCAACAAAACAAAGATACTCATACAGGTTTGGAACAACTTGAGGGTGAGTAAATTATGACAGAATTTTCATTTTTTGGTGAACTATCTCTTTAAGACAGCTCAAACATGCATATTAGTCAGGGACTAGGTTTAAGCCTTGTGTGTAAAATTGAGTTTTAAATTCATGTTTAGCCTAAACTAAACTTTATCTAATCCACTGGTATTATTAATTTTTACATTCTTAATGTAATTTGCACACGAATACACGTGAGAGAACATATAATGGTAATTAAAGTTATAGAGTATCCCTTAATGGTTTTGAATGACATTTCATAAACGGACTTATTTACAGAATTTCAAAAAGGCCAGAGCTCACCGGTTATAGTTTTATTTGCATTCCATTGCCATTTAAAAACAGGTTGTCGCCTTTCTCATATGAATATGCAAAGTTTTTTTCTTTTGAATTTCTAACGTAGGTGTATTGACAAAACACAGTAAGGGTTTACCGTGAACCACTCCAGTTTCAATAAGACCGATTATGATGCCTATTTGAATTTCTTAGCGGGTGAAAAAATACTCGTAGCTATAACACACACACGCACACAAAATCTCTGGATGTTATTTTCAAGTTGCTGAACTGGAAATAAGAGATGCAACCTTTTAAATATATAATTATTATATATTATAGGCCTTATTAGTTAATATGCAATTATTAGATTTAAAGCCTTGTCATTATAATACATAATTATTATATATTAAATTAAACTATTATATTAATAGATAATATAGTTGGTGTAATCAATATTATAAGTAAATATAAAACATAATTTGGCTACACCATTACTTTTTACAATCTTAATAATGCTGAGGTTTTACAGTGATGTTCTGCAGTTCATCAGCTCGCATGTTTATTTTGCGTAGCATAGTTAGTATTCAATTGGTTGTGAGGGACACGCCCCCCATCGCGAAGCGCGCGTGCACGTTTCAAGTGACGCGTCGTGCAAAACTTTCCACAGCTGCATGTGCTGCGTGGGATGCGATCCATGAAATTACCCGCCCTCGTCATACACAGTTAGCTCGAAATTAACTCTATTCAAATAGCCTATTAAAATAAACGCTTTGCTCAAGTAACAAGTGCTTTTGTTCTTTTGTGCATGATCATGCATTGACAAATAGGCTATAACTAATGCGATTTTAATAGAATTTCATACTTTCTCTTTAAGTTACATGTGTTTGAAGCTGAACTGAAACTGTACAACTATGCAACTGATACTGGATACATACAGTACATGCTAGCTTTATATTATATATAATAAGGTTAGTTTATATTAATGTTTTATCATTTCTTCCCCTCCCCCTCCTGACTGACTGTCATTTCTTTCCCTTTGTCTTTTAACCCAATCAACCTTTTGTTTTATTTTTCTCCCCCTTGTCCCTCCTCAATGTATGCAGATCTTCTGGTGAAGGACTTTGTCTGCCCAGCAACAGGGTGCTTGAGGGGACATTCAATGCCCTTGTATCCCATCCACTTGCAAATCAAGGTAAATGATATGCTGTTGCACAGAGCACACTCAGTACGTCTTAATTATCCTTTTATATTTGCAAGAACTGTAAATTGTCTCAGGCTGCAAGTCCACAGCACTTTAAAGTGCGTGGTAAAATGCACAAACTAATGTTGTCTTAAAGTTATTGGTTATTGCAATGGATGATGTACACATGGTCAAATGTTAAAGTTGTTTTCCCACTCAGGCCTTCTGTACAAATGCATTAAACACAGTGGAAAGTTAGAGCTCTAACTCCCTCTACTGGTACAACGTGATCTCAATGAGCTGCTACTTTATTGCTAAAGACAACTATCATTGGCCTCCTGGGTTAGCTTGTTCTCTTGTTAGAGGTACACTATATTGCCATTGGGACATTCCTGTATAAAATCGAGCACCTAGGCATGCAGACTGCTTCTACAAACATTTGTGAAAGAATGGGTCGCTCTCAGGAGCTCAGTGAATTCAAGCGTGGTTCCGTGATAGGTTGCCACCTGTGCAGTAAGTCCATTCGTGAAATTTCCTCACTACTAAATATTCCACGGTCAACTGTTAGTGGTATTATAACAATGTGGAATCAATTGGGAACAACAGCAACTCAGCCATGAAGTAGTAGGGCACGTAAAATCACAGAGCGGGGTCAGCACATGCTGAGGTGCACAGTGCGCAGAAGTCACCAACTTTCTGCAGAGTCAATAGCTACAGACCTCCAAACTTCGTGTGCCCTTCAGATTAGCTCAAGAACAGTGCGTAGAGAGCTTCATGGAATTGGTTTCCATGGCCCAGCAGCTGCATCCAAGCCTTATATCACCAATAAAATGCAAAGCGTCGGATGCAGTGGTGTAAAGCATGCCGCCACTGGACTCTAGAGCAGTGGAGACGTGTTCTCTGGAGTGATGAATCACGCTTCTCTGTCTGGTTATCCGATGGACGAGTCTGGGTTTGGCGGTTGCCAGGAGAATGGTACTTGTCTGACTGCATTGTGCCAAGTGTAAAGTTTGGTTGAGGGGGGATTATGGTGTGGGATTGTTTTTCAGGGGTTGGGCTTGGCCCCTTAGTTCCAGTCAAAGGAACTCTTAATGCTTCTGCATACCAAGACATTTTGGACAATTGCATGGCCCCTTCCTGTTCCAACATGAAATGCACAAAGCAAGGTCCATAAAGACATGGATGAGTGAGTTTGGTGTGGAGGAACTTGACTGGCCTGCACAGAGTCCTGACCTCAACCCGATAGAACACTTTTGGGATGAATTAGAGCGGAGACTGTGAGCCAGGCCTTCTCGTCCAACATCAGTGCCTGACCTCACAAATGCGTTTCTAGAAGAATGGTAAAAAGTTCCCATAAACACACTCCTAAACCTTGTGGAAAGCCTTCCCAGAAGAGTTGAAGCTGTTACAGCTGCAAAGGGTGGGCCAACTCCATATTAAACCCTACGGATTAAGAATGGGATGTCATTAAAGTTCAAGTGCATGTAAAGGCAGATGTCCCAAAACTTTTGGCAATATAGTGTATTTATTGGGGCGTATTTATTTTTTTCTGTACTTGCAATGAAGATGCAGACAATATTGTGCCTAAATATTTTTAGACAAAACAAATATGCCAGTATTTGTGAATGAATACATAGGAAACTTAGTTATAGTCTCTAACCCAGAACTGACAAATCAGGTTATTGCTCGAAAGAGTGCACAACGTAAAGGTCAGGGTATATCAGTAGGTGACCTTTATGCCAGTTCACTTGAAGCGAGTGGATGCAGCTGATATAATATCACGTTTCATACCTCACAAACATACAGGCCTTAAGCAGCTTGATATCAATTTATATGAAGGAGGCTAATGATGAGAGCAGTTTGTTTATCATCCAGATTTCTTGGCTGTTGGTTGAAAAAGCCATGGGACATTACATTGAATTTAATTGATCTTCCTGCATAATTGACACAGACCATTGATAAGCTCTCAGTGCTGCAGTACTGGAATAACCAGCAGATGTCGTCGTTAATTCAACTGTCTGGTATAATCAGTTGAGTCATCTGTGATTGTAAGTGCCTACTCTTGTGTGCGTGAATGAGTCGTGCTTTGAGTCATAGTATAGAGTATTTTTTTGTCTTAAAGAGAGGTTATCAGGAAGATGCGTTTTTAATTAATATGGTTAATATGGTTTTTGGGTCAAGGGTAAAAACAGCATTGGCGGATTTAGGGGCTCTTGGCAGATGGTTGCCAATCCCAGTAAATGAACTCAAGTACACTAGTCCTTAATTTAGTTTACCCTAAAAGCCAGACAGCCTGATATATAGGCTACTGACCATTAAACAATTACAGATGCACTTGATGCCTTGGAGGATGTAAAGCGAACACACTGTGTGTGTGGTGGTCTATATCACTTCCTAAAGGGTAATTTGATTCTGTTTGTTTGTTTTTGTATTAATCGAGAAAGAAAATAAAATGAACTCCCTGATAGAACGCGCACTGAGATAGAGAAATTGCTCGACCACAGAGTGAGGAAAGCACGTAGTTTATGTGGGCGTTCATTTGCAAGAAAACATGATTTGGCTCAATGTAGTTTCAGCACCGTGGTCAGAGCTCGACGAGAACAAAAGGCGGATTAGCGTCCTTGATATCAGGGGCCGTCCAAATGTTACATGCACACGCAAAAAGCGAACACTAGAATAAAGCAGTAGCGAAACGTAGATCTATTTATTTCACTGTAAATTTCTATTAAATAATACGTAGTTCATTTTTTGGATCCTTGTTCTTGATAGACAAAGAACGTTCTAAAAGTTTCATTAATATGACTATTCCTATTGTTCTTTATAATTAATAGAAAGAGATGCTATCGCCCTTTTCTCTTTTCTTTATGCTTGTTTTAATTGTACTGATTTCTTGTATGCATATGGTAAAAATGTCCCTTGTACTTAACTCATTCTCCAAGAAACCAAGAACGTGCCTGTAAAATGTAATTATAGTACTGTACTGCATTTATTCAAAGGTATTTTACTACGATTAGCATTAATTGTGAGAAAGTATAAAATGAACGGTATCCCTTTTTATATATAACGTTACAGTTACAATATTTCAAGTCATAAACGTGAGGTATGCATTATGAAAAACAAAACTAATTGTGAAACCGTTGCAATTGTAAGATATAATAGTGCAAATGCAAAAAATTAGGTCTTAACTGTGAGGTGTATATATAGGCGCGATTAGGAGAAATAAAGTTTTCTTTTTACTTCCATAGTATATCACAGTGAAATGAAAAGGACAGCTGTTCGTATTTGACAGCACCCAATGGTTTGTGAGAGGAAAATATAGACGCTCCCTTAAGCCGAGTAAGCATCACGGTTTCCACACCCCGAGGGAGGACAGGAGATGGACAGGAGGGGGACACCGGCTTTCGACGTCAAAAGCTACGGGTTATACGGAGTGTCAACACCGTGAATATAGGCTACAGCATTACAGTGCGTCTTCTTCACTGCCTCTGCATTAAAACGTGAGTGAAATACATTTTATTTGCATTTATACGTGTATTGATTCATGCATGTATTCTAGTCAACAGGAGATATTTGAGAGGGCACAGAGAGACAAAAACCAAAACGATTCAAGGGTGACAGATGCACGGATTTAGTTGAATGTCCAGTGGTTTGCGTTTAAGCCATCCGCTCTCCATCAGCTCTCTTTATCTGTGCACGTATAATATCAGACCATATTCTACAACCAGGCAGAAAGACAGCAAATAAACAAACATCCCCTTGGGATTAACAAAAGAGAGAGAGGGAAGGAAACGAGAGCAAATTTCGCCGTTGCACACACACCAGAGAGCTCGTAAGATTTGAATAAACTTATTTCAGTCTTTATTGATTTGAAGGCGTGAAGTTGCATGGATAGTCGCGTGTTTTTGTTCTCTGTCATGTATGTGCGTATGTGCAGTTGGTGTCGTGACAAAGAGCCACATACGCCTGAGCCTCCAGTGTGGATTAAACAAAGAAGCAACGGGGATATCCGTCAGTATTTATAAGCATTTTTATTTTATTGCATTCGATTTTAATGTGCTCTGTTGCCAGAGCTCGCACCATAAGTTTCTTTGTTCTACTATAACATTTTATTCTCTTAAAATTCCTTTGTATAGGTAGATCACTCTTATTCTATGTTTTGGTAACACGTTGTAATAGCTTAAATTATTGATGCATTCATTTAAACATATCATTAGTGTATATTCAAATAGCTAGAAATTGTATTCATAGCTTATTTACACCACAAATCTACTAAGCATTGTATGATGTTTGACATCTCAGTGCTTCCAGCACTATTGAAATCCTTATTATCCTCCATAATATTATGCAGTTAATTCAGCTCAAACCAATCAACGCACTAAACTTTGTTTTGTAGATAATTTCAGCTTTGGTGAGCTATCTTGTCTATAAACGTGAAAACTTCAAAGACATGTAAGATCTCCCATTGTGTTTGAATGTTCACCATTCGACCGACGTGGAAGATTTCAATTCTGGCAAGTTGAATGGAGATTGGTGGTCTTTCTTTCATTCATTTGCATATTGAATTATGATTGGTCTTTCGTTCTTATATCTCGCTTACTGCCTTCATATTGCAACATGGACGATGCCGGGAAGTCTTAATAGTTGATGTTTTACATTTAATAACATATATAGTGCGTATTTAATTATTTTAAAACGTTTCCACAGGTTGCAAATTAGTCAGTGCCCATCACGAACAGGAACGGTTTGAAGAGGTAACCATAGCAACAGAAGACCGCTCCAGCGCTTTATTATTATCGCTCGTTACAATGGCTAAACTTAAACACACGTTATTCATAATATATTTGACAGATATGTGATAAAATCTTTAGTGTTTTGTTTAAAGGTCTTTCAGATACTTAACTGGTGATGTAAAACGAATTCCTTTTGAAAATGCCCTTCCTGACGGTCTTTAACGCTTTTCTTTGGCTACATTACAAACATCACGTGTCTTTTACAAATCTAAATTTTGTCACTGGGAGTTATTATAAAGTGTTAGCGAGTATTTTAGCGTTATCTGTTTTTTTTTTGTTTTTTTTGACGCAGAGCTGTCACGGTTCAAACCTTTCCACCGGGACTCGTGTTCAACAGCGCGACTCTTCCTCCGCCGCTGAGCCGCTCTCCAGTGCTGAAACCCCGGGCGCAGCTGTCGCTCCGTCCCCTTAGGAAACTGTCCTAATGAAGGAGGCCGACGCCATCAAGCTCTTCATTGGCCAGATCCCGCGGAATCTGGAGGAGAAGGACTTGAAGCCCATCTTTGAGCAGTTTGGGAAGATCTATGAGCTTACGGTGATCAAGGACAAGTACACGGGAATGCACAAAGGTAATTAAACGAGATTGACGCGGCTCTATTGAACGGACAGTCTCAAGGGGAGATGGGAGACTAATGGTGCTAGATGAGTTTCCTTTTCATATCTGAAGAGAAACGTCGTCTTCTTTGACAGTTGGACATTTACTGTGTTTTAATGTGTAGAAACTTTAACCTTTAGTTTGACATATGGGACCCTGGACCACAAAACCTGTCATAAGGGTCAATTTTTTAAAATTGAGATTTATACATCATCTGAACGCTGAATAAATAAGCTTTCCATTGATGTATGGTTGGCATTAATTTGGCTGAGATACAACTATATACAACTACATCTGGAATCTGATGGTGCAAAAAAATCTAAATATTGAGAAAATCGCCTTTAAAGTTGTCCAAATTAAGTCCTTAGCAATGCATATTACTAATAATAATACATTTTTGATATATTTATGGTAGGAAATAGGAAATTTACAAAATATCTTAATGGAACATGATCTTTACTTAATATCCTAATGATTTTTGGCATAAAAGAAAAATTTATCATTTTGACCCATACAATGTATTGTTGGCTATTGCCACAAATAAACCCGTGTGACTTATGACTGGTTTTGTGGTCCAGGGTCACATATATAGCATTCATTTCCTTCTACTTCATTTTGAGTTTGCTTCCAATGGTCCAACTTTCTGAGATAAAGAAATCTATTCTTAGAAAATGCATCTGTTCAATGTTTTTCCATTTCTTAGTCACAGTTGTCATATCCTTTTATGCCCGCATAACACTGCTTGATATTCATGGACTGTCTAGGTTTGCTACATTTTTATTTTTTCATCCCACGTCGTATTCTTGTTCCCTCTTCAGGATGTGCGTTCTTGACGTACTGTGCAAGGGAGTCAGCCTTGAAGGCCCAGAATGCACTGCACGAGCAGAAGACATTGCCGGGGGTGAGTTGTCGCTGGTAATGACGTGAACGTATAAAAAATGTATTTATTTAAATCAGACAAACATTTCCAATTGTCTATATATAGCCGACTGCATATAGAATAAATCTTTTATCATAAAGCTCTTCTAGCAGGACCGGGTACATGAAGTTGATTCTAAAAGTGGAAATAACACATTATGTGGTTCAGGAAACAGGATCTGTGGAAATCTGTGTTGACTGAACAGACTTTAATTAGGTATGTAGGAGGGCACAATCCTTGAAGGCATCCGCGATCATGTCGCTCTCTGAAGTCGTTGATTAGCTGTTAGGCCATCTGCCGTGCCAGAGCCGTGACGGGCAACCTGTAAATTCAGAAACCTCCAATCTCTTCATCTTTTTTAATGCCTTTTTATGTTTTCATCCATGAATCACCCACTTTTTAGATTTTCCAGATGTCATTATGAGCGGTGTAGCGAGTCGAATGTACTTGACGTCAATGTATAGAATTTGAGGATGAGATTATATGGTCTGTTTTGAGATTTAATGAGGAATTAATACAACTATACGCTCGGTGCTCGCATGATGTTTTTTTTCCTGTTGATTAGACTTGAAGCAAGCAGACCCACAGGGAATCTTTTGCTTCCTCTCAAATTCTATTTAAGCGAGTTTAATTTGCACTAGAGGAAGCTGCATGCGAAAATGTTGTAAAAGCAGAGATACGATGTGGACTGAACGGCCAAACAAGCTTCTGGTGCATCTGAACAGACTCTAAGCCAACTGTGGTCCCACCAGACATCGGCTAATGAAGGGATATATGGCTTTATTATTCCGTATGTCACATCACATAATATCAAAGGCTGGTTGAGTAGTGTTAGAAGCGACGAAATTAAAAAATTAAAGTGCAAGCGAAGTAAACCACATTCTGCCTTAGTTTCAGAGAACCGATGTTTGTGAGCATCTGTTTAGATTGTTTTTCCTTATGGTGCGTAACGTTATGTGCATGTGTGCTCAAGAGTAACTCCAGAACAAATCCCATTATTAGCATGACAGTAGTCTGACCTTTGCGACCTCTCCAGGCGTAGATCAGCGGGTTCCCTCAGCTTTAAATCCTCTCTCCTCCTTCTCTGTCCCTCCATCCTTCTATTAGTCTACCCCCCTCACCTAAGCCTGGTAAGACGGTGTTCAAACCTCCCCCATGAGGTACGAAAGGGAACCATGTTATTAAGAACTATACTACAGCCCCCCCCCCCCCTCTCCTAAAGAGAAATCTCTCTTCCTCTTTCTCTGTCTCTCTCTTTCATTCTTTTTTCTTTTTTCACGCACACGCAGACAGCCCAGCTGTGTGGCATTATTACCAGCTCATGGCACCTGCCATTCAGAGCAGGCCCCGCCCCCAACCTGTCAATCATAGCGAATCGCTCCGGCAACGCTGCGTGATGTGTGTTTAGAGTGCGTGTGTGGGCAAGATAGGAATTGTTACCACAATGAGGGGAGAAAGACAGATAAGATAAGACAGAAATTGGCTTGGAACCTTCATTTCTCTCCTTTTCTCCTTTTCTCTCAGGCTGTGTTCACACTAGACTGAATTCAGATTTGTTTTTCAGATTTGATCTTTAAGACTCGCTGTTTGCATTGTCAATTTGCGAGTGATGAAAACGTATCTGCTTGTTCAAATAGTGTAAGTAAAGGGATAATTCAACCAAAAATGATAATTTTTGTCATCATTTACTCACCCTCCTGAAACTTTCTTCTGCAAAACACAAAAAGTTTTTTTTTTTGGATCCCATTGGGTTTCATTACAGTTTTATTTTAGTATAATTTATTATAGTATTTAATAATATTTTTTATTAGATTTTGTTTTTTATATTTTTAGTTTTCATTTTAGTTTTAGTAAAAAAAAAAAAAAAAAAGGCAACATTTCTAATTTTCTATAAGGTTTTTATAAGTTTAAAATTTTCATCTCATTTATATTTTTTTTATTTTAGCTTAATTTCAATTCATGAAAACAATCTTTAATATTTAGTTTTAGTTACTTTGGACAAAAACGTTTAAACATTCTTCAAAACATCTTCTTTTGTGTTCTGTATCGAGTAAATAATGCCAGAATTGTAATATTTTGGGTGAATTTTCTACATAAATTGCTATAGTAATGATTTAGTGTTCACTTTCTCTACAACAACTGAGAGTAGCTGTCATTGTAGAATAAGAAGCAGAAAAATATACCTCTGCTTATGTACATCATGACATCTTACCATGCACCCACAGAGTTCACTATATAGGGAAAGAGTGATGAGTTAATTTAGATACTATAGATACCACTGCATGTCATTACATATATATTGTGTCCTGAATGACAAAAAAACAATCTTAAAAATGTTTAATTGAAATTCTAATGGTTTGTAATAATATTTTATGCATTTTAGACTGCTGTTTAGGCAAACAAAAAATGTGTAACAGAATAAATGTCTAATATTCTAGTTTCGCTAATATTGAAACTCTGAGTAAAAGATCAGCTGAGAGCAATGTATTGAAGGGAGAGCTAAAGGAAGACAAGGGAGGAGGGGTTGAACAGATGGCATGGCTGGAGTGGCACCTGGCCTTATGTTTAATTTCAGGTGAGAGGCTCGCAGTGATTGTAGACAGAGGAGGAGAATGCAGACCTGGAGTCCTCTTTCTGGTTTTCAATCCCATGGTCTCCTCCTCCCCCTCTTATCTTTCCCAATCTCTCCTATCTCTCGCCTCTTTGCCTATTGTTGCCATCCCAACATGTTTGCTTAGCTCTGTTTATCACATGGCCCCACTTGCACGGACACAACAAAGCGGTGGGCGTCATCCAAGACACTTAAATCGCGCACGCGTTCGTTCGAGCTTTTTTAACATACCTTCGGCCGCTCGTTTCCTCTATTTTAGAATTGGCCACATCTCAAATCATACTCTTTTTGGCCTCCTCTTCACATTTAAAAAAAACTGCAGTAGTGCACTACAGCGCTAAAAAAATAGATGAATTTGGAACACAGTTGTTGTGTTGGCGATTTATGGTAAAATGTGACTCAGCTGGATCCTATCTGACTTCAGTTAAGATAAATATCAGCTTTCACATTGAGTTTTTTGTGGTTTGTTTTATTTGCTGTTTCAGGAACAGCTTTACTCTTACTCCTACCTCAGCCACAAAAATTGTGACAAGAAAGCAAGACGTAGTAGATCAGCAGGACAGACCAGATAGCTTCTGTTTGCACTGTTAATGTTGTTTTTACTATTATAATTTTGATTCAAAGTATCATATTACGCCTGATCTCTATCGAACTAGCGCTCCAATTGGTTATTGATAGCAAAATGGCAGTTAAATGTCTGCCTATGATGTGCGTGCACACATTTTGGCATTTTCACGTTTGGGACGAGTTGTTGTGCATCTAAACGCATGTGTTTAAAAGAGCGTCTGTTGTGCCTTTGTTGTGGGGGAAGGGAGGGCAGGTGTTATTAGAGAGGGGGATGGAGTGTGTGAGAGTGAATGTCTGGATGTTTGTTTGTAGTTTAGTACAATGTGCTCATTCTGATTTCCGTCGTAGTATGTTTAGGGCACCCGGAAAGTCAAATAAGACAAGATTGGTGGTTGTATACCTTCAAATGTGTCATGTTTTGTTCAGTGCATGCTTTTTTACAAATACAGTGCACTGCACTTAAATGATGTGTACATGTGAAATGTACTTCTATGAAAATCCAATTGGATTATGTGTAAGAAAGCGTATTCAAACTCTGTACTATATTACTGTACTTTTTACACAAATAAAAGACAACCAATCATATCAGACTAACACGATCCGACAGTTTTAATGCGAAATTGCATTTGCTCGCGTTTCCTTTCCAGAAATGCGCGATTAAGTATTTTTGACTTGGTGTCAGTGTCTATACTCACATCCAGGCAGGATGAGTCCATTGTTCAGATGAATTGAAGGGTTACAGGGTTCGAGAGCGTGAAAGAGGGAGAGAGGTGAAAGTAGGTCTAATTAAAGAGAAATTGGACGGATATGTGAAAAGGGGGAAGATTGAGGGGTGAATTGGGGGAAGGGGGGAAATGAAAGAAAATTTGACATAATGAGCCGGGGGTGGTGGTGGGGGGAGGCATCGGACGTCCATGAGCTTAAAGACAGACATCTGCTAGCAAGTGTGTGTGTGCGCGCATGTGTGTGGCCTTTGATGATTACACACTCTGTGAGAGCAGAACTTAATCTGATGGACATGTATCCACTGTCCACAGCAGATTTTTTCACACCATTGAGACATAAAATAAACTAGCTAATGGGCATTTTCTACTTTTCAAAGCGTAGTTAACTGCAAATACTGCCCTTTTCATTCACCCTTTTTGTGGTAGGGTTCAGATGCTCAGACATTTATTATAATAAAGTCACAAACAACAGATCCTCTTGGGTCCATCCTACTTCCTCTCTTGATTTGGTTGGTTTTCGTCGTCTGCAACAAATCATGCAATCTTAAGAGCTTGTTTGCTGGCTGTAATCTATCTTCTTTCTGAATGTGTCCCAGATCAATATCGTTGCTCAGGAAAAGCCATGAAGGCACTAAATGATGAATATGGCATTTGCAGATTTCCTGATGAGTAATAAGGACATATCAAATTTTCAATTTGAAGTGTCAATGATCATTTTTTAAAACATATTTGCCTGGTTTCACAGATCAGGCTTAGACTAAGCCAGGACTTAGTGTAATTAGGACATTTAAGTAGCTTTCATAAATGCTCCTTAAAAGAAAACTTTAGTCTGGGACTAGGCTCAAGCCTTGTCTGTGAAACCGGGCAAAATATTCTATACCTGTTTTTACCAGGTACAGTTGTTTCAAATGAAGAATATTCATTATGAAAGTGTTAAAGGTGCTGTATGTAAGTTTTTCACTTTACTAAAGCATAAAAATACCATAATATGTTTGCAGATATTTAGGAAACCTACTTGTTTCTCAGAAAAACAATGCTACAGCCAGTTATTCTACTTTGAAATGTGCGTTCTGTGTTGGAACGTCTGTTTTTGTTTTGGTCTGTGTGAAACCGCACGTTGCCAGTTTACCCAATAGTATTTCGAAACCACAGGTTGCCAATTGGCGGAAAACACAGCGTATTACTGCCATGGAAGCCAACAAACAAACTGGGTCAGAGATTGCAGATTCTACCCGACCTAAAAAGCCTCGGCAACCATCTAAAAATCTCTATGAACGAGAGCATATTAAAACGCGGATAAATCAACTCATCAACTTACAGAGTGGCTTTCATTGTCAATTGCGCTCGCTCCTGTTGCGTGTCCTCAAGCCGGCAAGTCAAGTCTGAGGAGCATGGGGCCGGGAAAACAACAATCTCCAATATTTAGAATTTGGACTGCAGTACCTATTTTGACCACTAGCTGTCAATCCTACACACCGCACCTTTAAATGCAAACATATACTGACAATTACCATAGACAGTACTTGCAGTGGAAGCCAGTGGGTAAAACACACAATGATTTTAAGTGCATCTACTATAACTTTTTTATTTATTCGTTTTTACAAACTGAGAGCCAAGTCGATCTAATCTGTAAAGAGTAGCAAACAAATATGCATATTTACTTTGAAAAAAGAGTGTTGAAATCTATTTCTTTCCTCTTCCACTTGGCATTTGGTTCCCATAGAAAAAAATTAAGTAGCAACCCCGTCTCAATCAACAGGACAGTTTCTCTGATGTTGACTGCGTGTTCACTGTGTTAGACATCAGCGCTATTGCAAGCATTGCTCATCTGAGGTCTGTTTGCCTGGCAAAAACGAGTTTGTTTGAATGTGCTACATTCAGAATTTGATATGTATATTGAGTTAGCAAGCTCAACCAATGCACATCTCCATTTCCCAAGCAGTGCCATTTTCACACATGCCCCCCCCCCCCCCCTCTCTGTCCATCTTTTTTCTATTTAAGCAGGCGTTAACGCTGACAGTTTAAAGTCTGTGTTCCTATTGTAATTGCTTAAGGTCTAGTGATTGGCACATTTGAAACAGGCAAACTGATTAAAGCTTATTGATTTTTTTTCAAGAATGAAGATTTTAGGTACTTTAATCGTCTAGCCAAGATGGTGTTTCATTGTCTAAGAGTAATTGATGTGACTTTTCAAGCAGCAACAGCAGTATGACATGCTATTTCTAATTCTTATAGGATTATCATACATGCAGTTTCGATGACCTCATAATTAATAATAATGGAATATATGTATTCAGTGTTTCAGGACTATTTTATGCAAAAAGGTGAATAAAAATGACAAAATTAAAATAAATTGTGGCCATATGCATTTTCCCTTATACATTTATATAAATTTAAGCTACAATCTTATGTTGAATTGGTCAAGTTTTCTTTAAACTGAATGTGTTTATATTAAATGTAGAATTTTGTGTTTGAGTATAAGAAACAGAAGTATTGTTTTATCTGTGGCATGTTTAATGGGCATGAAATGGCATATTTGAATGTCTTTCTGTTGTTATAAAATGGGAAATGATAGAGTGGCTGAAAGAATAAGCCAGAAAAGGAGATTGAAAAGAAAGAGAGTGGAATATATTGGGGGTGGGGTGGCGCGCAGGTTGATTACGGTCGCAGGTCCTGTTGCCAGGAGACGGCTGGGACAAGGGATGCTGGGTTGCTAGGGAACCAGCTCAATGCAATGGCCAGCATTGCATGATGGGTACAGAGGCAAGATTGAGAATAGTCTTTGTGTGGATACACACCTAATTTAACATCTGCCACACACATACACACACACCGACAAGTCGCAAGAGAGCTCCTCTTGAGCTAGCTTGAGTGCAAAACACACACAGATACACACACACACACAGTCATTCTTTCCATGCACAGAGAAACTTGGGGAGTATGAACAAACAGCATGCCTTGCAGGCATATATCGTGTGCGTGAATGAGTGAACGTGAATTGTGATCTGATTTTTGTGCTCTTATGAGTCACCAGCATTCTGAATTTTGCTCATATCGTGCATTAGTTTGTGAATGGAAAAGTCAAATTTGGGTGTGTCTTCACATTTTGTTTCGGGTGCATAAGCATATAGGTATTTTACAGGTCAGACACTGTGATTTGTTTGTATGTGTTCGAGGCACATGGAGGGTGGCGGCAGAGTAAATGTCAGTTGATTGAATAATCTATGGATTTAATATCCCATAATCCCACTGAAATCCCTGGCCTCAGATCAAGGCGGAGATTAAGTGTGTGTGCTCATCATGTCAATGGAGTTTTTTTGCCAGCAGACGAACCAAGCAACGGTTATGACATGTGTTTCTAATGGCTTGTTCAGAAAGATATTACATGAATATATTTGTTTGGTATTTTCTATTCTTGTAAGCAGACAATTGCACATATTTTAGCATACACGTACACATTCTCATTTTTATTTTATTTTTTTTATTTTTCATTCTACAGTTGAAATAAATTAACCTTTAAAATATTTAATAATTTACTTTAATAAATTGTTGTACTTTTGGTTTCATGTTCATACGTTTTTTTTTGTCTGTTGTTGTTGTGGGAAATACCTGAAGGGCTGTTATGAATGGTTAGTGGTATCACCATTCTTTTTTTTTTTGTTTTACATACATAAATTATTTTATTCAACAATGATGCATTAAACTGATCAAAAGTGACAGTAAAGACTTTTACATTGTTACAAAAGATTTTATTTCAAATAAATGCTGTTGAACTGTTTTCAACATTAATAATAATAAGTTGATTATGTTTCTTGAGCACTAAATCAGCATATTAGAATGATTTCTGAAGGATCATGTGACACTAAAGACTGGAGTAATAAAGCTGAAAATTCAGCTTTGACATCACAGGAATAAATTACATTTTTAAATATATTCAAATAGAAAACAGTTGCTTGAAGTTTTACTGTATTTTTGTGTTTAAATATTTAACTGTATTTAAAAATAATATTACCGACCACAAACATTTGAATGGTAGTGTATAAAGCATAGTAGAGTTAATAAATGTAAACGCAATTGTAGAATAACGTCTGTAATTATTAGTGTGGTTATGATGAGTTTTGTCTTTGATTTTCATTGTCGAGGAGCGTTTGTGGAAGCCAACAGGTTTCTTTCGGCTAGATGATGGAGAGTCTTCACTGCCTCTGTTGCTTTGGCAACCATAGCAGTTACACCCGCTACTTTTATCTGTCTATCTCTGTCTCTCTCTATTTTCCTTTCACATAAATAAATTCACTTTTCATCAATTTTGATACCTCCATCGCCCTATTTTTCCCCCGTCTCTCTTGTTCTTTTTTTCCCATCACTACCTTCCCCTCCCTTCGTCGTCCGGGGCAACCTTGTTTACCTGCTGGGTAGCTCGCCTCGCCGTTGTCATGGTGACAGAGGGTTGGTTGCCGTGCCGACCTGAAGTGGCAGTGCCACGACTCTCTCTCTCTCTCTCTCTCTCTCTCTCTCTCTCTCTCTGTCTCTCTGTCTCTCTCTCCCACTCTTTCTTGTCTCTTCCCGTCTCTCGTCCTTTTGTACCCTTTTCTTTCCTTTTTGTTCTCGGCCACTGTCTCTGTTTTTCCTTTCTGTAATCCTTGAAGCACAGTGACTCATCATAGTGCAAGGAAAGACATGAATAAAGGTCGTCAAGGATTTTCTCGTACCTCATAGTGCATCTGTAGTCTGTACCACCCTGTGTATCAGAACAGAAATTATGCTTTTGAGTATTGTTTTGATTTGATGTGCCATCTTCCTGTTGATTCATGCATGCTAAATGAGTGAGCTGTTCCCTTGTCTCAACCTTGATATGAGTTGGCTCCTTTCCGAAAATGAATCTAAAATGGCACAGTCATTAACCTAATCCATTTTGCTGACCATTTCAAAGTGCTCATGCAGTCAACAGTTGGCCAGCTACCTGACGTGTGTGTTATACTCTTGAAAACAAAGGTCTAAAAAAGGGTTTACAGCCTAATGTCAAAAGAGAACTTATGAAAACCTCTCCAAAGAACCCAGGAGGTCTTCAGTTTTCCCTCTTTCGATTGATCACATTGAATACATTGAACTGTTAAAGGAACAGTTCACCTAAAAATGGAAAATTCTGTCATCATTTACTCAGTCATGTTTTGCAGATGTTTTCCTGGTGAATCTTTTACCATGCAGTGGAAGTGAATGAGTACAGGTGCTGTTGAGCTCAACAAATGATAAAAGTGGTTCATGCTACTTGTTTGCTGTATTCCAAGTCTTCTGAAGCATATAATAATTTTGTATGAAAAATTAGTTGCTTTTGCTCTATCGCTATAGACCTTATGTAGCCACACCCCTTTTCAGCGCTGTGCTTGTTGTCTTCTGGTTTGTATTTTCACAGCACGAAAGTAAGATCTACGGATTTATGAATGAACCGCTCGTTTTCAAATCTTCTTGGTCTGCTGACATTTGTTATAATATCCGCTTCAAACATGACAAAAGAAGGAAGTCTCTTATGCTCACCAAGGCTGAATTTATTTGATCATAAATACAGTAAAACAGTAGTATTGTAAAAAAGTATTATAATTTAAATTAACCATTTTCTAATTTAATTTATTCCTGTGATGCAAAGCTGAATTTTCAGCATCATTACTCCAGTCTTCAGTGTCACATGATCCTTCAGAAATCATTCTAATATGCTGATTTGCTGCTCAGGAGACATTTCTTATTATTATCAATGTTGAAAACAGTTTGTGCTCATTTTTGTGGAAATCGTGTTTTTTATTTTTTAAATTTGAAATAAAAATCTTTTGTAACATTATAAATGTCTTTACTGTCACTTTTGATTACCTGTATTTTTACGAATATAAGACGACCCTGATTTTCAAGGTGTACCTTTTGGAAAAAGGCTTTTTGAACCAAATCTTGTGTTTTATAAAGAAATTACATTTTTTGAAAATAATTTTCATATTGAATGTTTTTCATATTTTAATTTTTATATTGAAATTATGGTAAAAACTGGTAAAACGATCACATTTAAAAAATAAACACTTTTTGGCATACCATGAAAATAACCTTTAGCCCATCTGAATTATATAACAATTCGGCTATCCATCTCATAGCGAAAACCATGTACCAAAATGTTATTAAAGGAACACGCCGACTTTTTGGGACTTTAGCTTATTCACCGTATCCCCCAGAGTTAGATGAGTCCATACATACCATTCTCATCTCCGTACATGCCATAACTCTGTCTGACGCACCCACCGCTAGCCTAGCTTAGCACAAAGACTGGAGGTAAACTGTCAGTAAGTGACAAAATAACGGCAACATTTTCCTATTTACATGTTGTGATGTGTATAGTTACATTGTGTACTAAGACCGACGGAAAATTAAAAGTTGCGATTTTCTAGGCCGATATGGCTAGGGACTATACTCTCATTCCTGCGTAATAATCAAGGAACTTTGCTGCCTTACCATGGGTGCAGCAGGTGCAATGATATTACGCAACGCCTGAAAATGCGTGCTGGGACTATTTTCAGGCGCTGCGTAATATCATTGCGCCTGCTGCACCCATGGTGTAACTGTACACATCACAACATGTAAGTAGGAAAATGTTGGCGTTATTTTGTCACTTATTGAGCAGTAGACTAGATGGAACCATTTACCTCCAGTCTTTGTGCTAAGCTAGGCTAGCGGTGGGTGCGTCAGACAGAGTTATGGCACGCACAGAGATGAGAATGATATGTATGGACTTATCTAACTCTGGGGGATACGGTGAATTAATACGGTGTATTTGGCGCCACCTATTGTTGCGGGTGTATTATTGTCATTTAAAAGTCTAGACCCTGAATATAAGACAAACCCGTTTTTTCAGATGTTTTTATAAGAAAAAAAAACGTATATTGTCTTATATTCGGAACAATAGGGTAATATGATGTGCCCTTGCTGAATAAATGTATTCATTTCTTTCTTTCAAAAAAAACTAAAACGATTACTGACAGCAAACTTTTGAACGGTATTCTTCAAATATGGCACACTAGCACCATTGTTTTCGTCGATCGATGTTGAATCTGGTGCCACACAACATGGCTCCTCGTGTAAATGTATGTGAACTTATGAATTTAAGATGATTTGAATTTGGGGGGTTCAAGAAAAGAGTTCTTGGCTGAAAGTGATGGAAGAACCATTAAAGAACCTTGTGTATGAACTAAATTGGGAGCAGCTGCCCCCAATACAATGATAAAACGCCCTCAAAAGTTATTTTTCCCTTGTATGCCGGTGTTTTCTGAAGATAAACAAAGCAATTTGGGCAAATCAGATTTAAGCGCTGCAAAACAAGCTCTTACACTGAGATCAGATTAGTAATCACCAGAGGGAGTTACACTAGGAAAGCAAAAGAACTGATCCAGAACAGACGTATAGTAGGTGTTGGAGATCTTTACAGTGCTTTACATTACTGCAGCAATCAATGAGACCTGCTTCATTAGTCATCCTGATAAATGCCCTTCTGTTTGCGTCCTTCTCCGCGAGTCGTGTAATATATTTTTGCCGTGCTGTGAAATAGTGAAAGTCATTATGTATGGTTTATATGGCTCTGTGTGTGTGTGAGTGATTGCAAGCGAATGGCTGATCAATACGGACCCCAAATGAGCGATCGCGGCTGGTCGGATAAAACCAAGCGATCTGAATTGGGCCGAAATGTCACCTGCTGCATAATTAACGCCCTTTATGTTGATTTGGGTAATTTAGCTCACAGCGTCTCTCCTTGCCTCTCATCCACTCCTTTTACTAATTGTATTTATTTAAATTAGAGCTGCAGTGATTGAACAATTTCACGTAGAACTGCGTTGTCATTTGAATTACAATACGAATACTATCTTCTGTTCATGCTAATTTATATTTTTCATTCATTTTGCTGTAAAAAATAATTTAGCCCTAATAATCATTTAATGGTTGTTTCTAGAGAATAATATGGTTTTATAACCATAGGTTGTAAGGTGTTGTCACATTTCTTTTACAGTTATACGTATTCTTACGGTTATACTTATAACTGTCATTTTATATATACATGTACAATTTTTCATGTTTTTAAAAGTCTCTTACGCTCACCATGACTGCATTTATTCTGCATTTGTTTTCCAATTTATATGCATTTTAAAATATATTTTATTCCTGTGATGGCAAAGCTGAATTTTCAGCAGCTGGACGTGTGTATGCGTGTGTGTGTGTACATTCCTTTCATTTGTGTTTACATTTTCTGGATTCAATGGCTTCAGTGTTTTCTATATTAAAATCTATTAGGTGTATGCTGAAAACAAGAGAAAAATCTGTATTCACAAGAAGACAGAATACACTTAAAAAAAAAAAAAAAAAAAAATTCTGTATTTTATGTAATTTTGCTGCTCGTGTATTTTGTTTTAAAGATGCTTGGATATTTTGACTGAAAGCAAGACAAAGATATTAATGAAGAATTGTGGATCCAAATATAATACTATAAATGAATACTATCAAATGAGGTTTTTGTTTGTTTTTTTCCACCTAACCTTGGTTATATTTGATTATTTATACACACATTTTTCTTTATTTTTTTCCCTTTCTGTTCTCATTTTCTCTCTCCCTCTTTCTATTTTTGTGTTTTTTCCTCTTATATCACCACCCCTCCCTTGTTCCCCTGGTGCCTCTTTCTCTCTTCTGTTTCACAAGCCTAGAATCTCTCACTGTTTTAATCTGCCGTGCGTCTGTAATCCAGATTAGCCAGCGAGCGTGCTTAATCCCATCACTTCTCCAATCTCGTGTGGGTGTGTGCTTTTCCTGGTGCCTGAGAAAAAGAGAGAGAGGGGCAGGATTAGGTGTGATGGAGAGAGAAAGAGCATAAAACGGATTCTTGATGAGAGATAAAAGTGAACGCGAGAGATGGCGATTAGGCCTCAAATGGAGGCAAACAAGTACAAAGGCTACATGGAGAGAGCAGAGAGCAGAGATAAAGGGACACAAACACAACAGAAGCAGGACCAGTGTGGAGATTTTTCTTTTAACTCTGGAATATTGAGGCAGATGGGCAGGTCCTGAGATCTACATCACGCACATCCATTCAGCCAGTGCTCTCAATAAACGCACACACAAACACAAGAGGAAATGAAAGAGCTGGATTATGAAGTACAGTTTATCATGTGATCATGTGCTCTGTGTTTCAGATGAACCGGCCCATTCAAGTGAAGCCAGCGGACAGTGAGGGCCGAGGAGGTAGAACACACACACACATGTACAACACATGTACTGTACAAACTGTATATATTGTATATATTTATTTATATACTGTCTATCTATTTATCGATCTATCGATCTATTATCGATCTATCAATCTATTATCAATCTATCTACCATTTGGACAAACCATAGAATTCTATTGTCTTTTTTTTAATGAATAATTTTTACCCTGAATTATGAATAATTTTTACCTTTGAGCATGTCTTCAAAGGAAAGTTTTGTCACATTTAACTCACTTATGGGGATAGTTTTGTCTTCAAAGTATTTTCAAGTAGACACAACAAAATGTATTAATAATTCAAGAATTCAACCATTTAAACCCATTAAATGGATGTGGAATGAGTACAGACTGATTTAATACTCTCTTATTGGATGTAAACGTCAACACAATCCAAAATACAATGCAAATGGTTCTTTCATTTTAATCCTGCATTAATACACACACAAAACATGAGCTAGTGCCATTGTGTTGGTCAGCAAGTGACAGTTCTCTAGGGCCCTCTAGTGGCCAATAAAGTTATCGCAACACTCAAAACTCATACTAGCATGGAGTGACAAATATTGCCTGCGATCATTTGATGGTTATTACCACTTTAAAATGATACATGATCTTACACAGCCATTTGTCTAGTATATGTATACTCATCATGATCTGTCTTTCTGTATGTAGACAGGAAGCTGTTTGTGGGGATGTTGGGGAAACAGCTGTCAGACACCGATGTCAGAAAAATGTTTGAGCCTTTCGGGAGTATAGAGGAGTGCACAGTGCTCAGAGGGCCTGACGGAGCCAGCAAAGGTGCGCAAACCACATTTAAATACATGCACTGCTTCCTTCCCCTGCAAGGAATAGGGTTAACCAGGTGTATCGTGAGGCTTAAATTCTGACAAATATTTATTTTATTTATTAATTATTATAATATATATATACAGCTCTGGAAAAAATTAAGAGACCACTGCAAATTTTTCTTAAATCAGCATCTCTACATGTATGGCAGACATTCCATTCCAGTGTCTTTTGAATTGTAACACAGGCACACCTCATTCTACTGAATATATATATATCCTACTGAATGAGGTGCTGATTAGGTTATCACCTGAACCAAATCTTATTTAATGAGGAAAAGTATAAAAACCACTGCTGCGGTCATCACTATCCTCTTGCAATAGGTCCAGCTGGATGGCAGTGCTAGTAGTACCTCAAAAGTAATTGGAATAAAAAAAATAACTATTGACCATGCCAAAAGAGTTAAAAAAAAGAAAAGTTGCTCCATGCCACACAGCCAAGTCAATCAAGGTGTGGATGGAGGACCACCAGATCAAGACCCTGTCATGGTCAGCCCAATCTCCAGACCTGAACCCCATTGAAAACCTCTGGAATGTGATCAAGAGGAAGATGGATGGTCACAAGCCATCAAACAAAGCCGAGCTGCGTGAATTGTTGTGTTGTTTAAAAATGAATATGAACTTATTTTCTTTCCATTATTCGAGGTCTGATAACACTGCATCTTTTTTTGTTATTTTGACCAGTGACAATGACAGTGGTCTCTTATTTTTTTCCAGAGCTGTGTGTGTGTATATATATGTATATATATATATATATGTATATGTATATATATATATATATGTATATATATATATATATATATATATATATATATATATATATATATATATAATATAATATATATATTAATACAATACTATTAATAATAACAATAATTACTATTATTATTATATTTTATTCATTATTTTATTGAATAATGTAATAATCATTAAATAATAAATTAATTGAAATTAATTTCATAATTATTTACTATTGATTAAACTATTATTATTATTATTATTAAGATGATGATGATTATTATTGTTGTTGTTTTTATTTCTTCATTTATTAGCATTTCTTGTTTGTAAGAGATGGCTTAAGTCTTCTGTCTGTTCTATTACATTCTCTTACAAACATATTCTTTTAGTAAACCCCATTTTTCACAGACTCACATTTTGGAAATTGATTGCACATTTACCACACATTATAAATACAAGTTGTTACAAATCAATTGTTCTAGCAAGCCTTGCCAGTTGTCTTTGACTTGAAGGCTCTTTCAGTAAGATTGCAGACAGTAAAGCACATCTGTACCAGCGTTGTAGCAATACAAGTCAAGTCACCTTTATTTATGTAGCGCTTTATACAATACAGATTGTTTCAAAGCAGCTTGAAAAAATGATGATTTCTGTTGTTGTTCAGCTGAAGTCAGTTCAGTGTTGATTCAGTTCCGTTGTAAAGATCATCAGTTATTAAATTAGTTCATTTCATCTATAAAGCAGTTCTGCGAAAAATGATGCCATTGTCCAACTTACTTCAGTTCTCATACAACAGCGTCAATGCAGTCAGATAAAATAGTTGAATATGACGTGTCCTCAACTAAGCAAGCCAGAGGTGACAGTGGCAAGGAACCCAAAGTCCATCATGTGACAGAATGGAGGGAAAAAAAACCTTGAGAGAAACCAGGCTCAGTCGGGGCCAGTTCTCCTCTGACTAACAAACAAACACGGTGTGATTATGATTCAGGCTGCATCACAAGTCAGAAATCATATCGGTATCGGTAGCATTCAAATATTCATCCAGTTCCTTTTGCTTGAAGATCGGAATTCATCAAGCTGGTATGGAGCCAAAGCTGGCCATAGGGTCTGTGTGGATGACCTGTCTGGTTCTTGTGGTCTTTGCTGAGGATCTGTGCCCACGGCTGTCGTGTCGACGAGGCCTTCACAGGGGATTGTCTAGTTGACAGGATCTCTGCTGACATTCAGGGCTGCGTTGTGGTCGTGTCTAGGTGCAGGTTCACCATCTGATCTGGATATGGACCGGATCCGGCTGACTACGGTAACCTCGGGATAAGGATGAGACAGACAGACTAATATTAGTGTAGATGCCATTCTTCTTACGATGTAACAAGTACATCGGGTGTTATAGGAAGTGTTCCCAGTTGACCTAATTTATCCAGCCTAACAATAATTTAACTGATTTGAATAATAGAAATTGATAATGTGTTATGTGTATGACAGGTTGAAGAGATGTGTTTTTAGTCTAGATTTAAACTGACAGAGTGTGTCTTCTTCCAGAAAAGGCTAGGAAGATTATTCCAGAGTTTGAGTGCTAAAAAGGAAAAGGATCTATTGCCTGCAGTTGATATTCTAGGTACTATCAACTGGCCAGAATTTTGAGATCGCAATAGACGTGAAGCACTATAATGCGTTAAGAGCTCACTCAAGTTCTGGGAAGCTAAACCATTTAGTGCTTTGTAAGTAATTAGCAAGATTTTAAAATGTTTTCGATATTTAATAGGGAGACAATGCAGTGTTTACAGAACCATGCTAATATTGTCATACTTCCTGGTTCTTGTAAGAACTCTAGCGGCTGCATTTTTGGACCAGCTGGAGCATTTGTTTATTAAGCGTGCGGGGCAACCACCCAGTAGAGCATTACAATAATCTAACCTTGAGGTCATGAATGATGGAATGAATGAATCCTCGCAGATACCATTTCTTTCCTAAAAAAAAAAAAGGAACACAGTGGCCAAGATACTGTCTTTTCTAATATTTTTGACAGAAAATGTAGGTTTGAGATCGGTCTGCAGTTAACTAATTCTTTAGGATCAAGTTGTGTTTTTTTAATAAGAGGTTTAATAACAGCCAGTTTAAAAGTTTTTGGTACGTATCCTAATGACAATGAAGAATTAATAATATTAGGAAGAGGATCTATAACTTATATCTTAGTCGTTATAGGGTCTAACATACACTACCAGTCAAAAGTTTGGACACACTTTCCCAGTCTCTTTGATGGTTACTGCTTATATATACACTGCTGTGCTGTGCTGTTTTTTGAAGCTTTATTTCTCGTTAATTTAGCCACTATATCAAATAAATATCTAGGGTTGTGTTTGTTGTCTTCTAAGAGAGTCAAAAAGTAGATCTAGCAGTTTTTAAGGGCTTTCTGTGTGCAATAATACTTTCCTTCCACAAAATGCGAAATACCTCTAGTTTTGATGTGCTCCATTTTTCGGGCTGCTTTCTTGAGGGCCCAAGTGTGCTCGTTATACCATGGATTCGGACTATTTTCCTTAATCCTCTTTAAGTGCAAAGGAGCAACCGTGTCTAAAGTGCTGGAAAAGAGAGAGTCAATAGTTTCTGTTGCAACATTGAGTTCTTCTAAGCTATCTGGTATACCGAGGAATAGGAACTGATTGGGAAGATTATTTATAAAGCAATCTTTAGTGGTAGAAGAGATAGTTTTACCATATTTGAAACAGGGAGTTTGTTTGGCTAAATGGAGTCTACACGAAACTGGGTAATGATCTGAGGTGTCATCGCTCTGCTGCAGAATTTCAACGCCATCAACAGCGATTTCATGTGACAATATTATATCTAAAGTATGATTGACAATGAGTGGGTCCTGACACGTGTTGTCTAACTTCAATAGAGTTTAGAATGTCTGTAAATACCAATCCCGTTGCCAATCCCTAATACAACATTACTAGGGTTGGACCAGTGAGTGTTCGGTCATGCATGCATATGTTGGCTAATGAATGATAGTCCAATCGGCACAGGCTGTGATTTATAAAGTGATGGATGTGTGTGTTCTGGGTAATTACGTGTGAGTGTGAATGGAACAGATGCACCTGCTGTAGTAAATCATTAACAGTTTCACTTTTGCTCTTCCATATGTACAGATGTAGGCTTTGGGAAATATTGTGGGCATTGGTACCAACCTCATCTTATTGTATTTGATTTCATTTGTTTAATTGGATGTTTAAATACTCCCACTTGATGACTTATAAAATGTCTGCCTAATGCATTTTTCCAGCTTTGTCTAATGATGTGTTGTGTGTTGCAGGTTGTGCATTTGTAAAATATCAGAGTAATGCAGAAGCACAGGCGGCCATTAGCGCTCTACACGGCAGCCGCACTCTCCCGGTTAGTGTTTCGTTCATGGTCACATTCAGGATTCCTCCTACTATCACACCTACAAGCATAACACAAACACAGTATGCCATTGTTCATACACTTATACTCGCTCACTACAGAGCCTTGTGCTTTGTTTTAACATCACCCACTGCATATTTCACCTCAGAACTTCTCAGTTTCTTTTATTTGATGTTGTTGGAGAATGAGAATTTTCTTTATCTTCTCAGGGTGCATCTTCTAGTCTGGTGGTAAAGTTTGCAGACACAGAGAAGGAGAGAGGAATCAGGCGTATGCAGCAAGTGGCCTCCCAGCTGGGTGTTATTAGTCCCATGAGCCTACACCTGGGCGCCTACAACGCCTACACACAGGCAGTAAGCACTAACACCACAATTTATTGAGCAGCAAATCAGCATATTAGAATGATTTCTGAAGGATCATGTGACACTGAAGACTGGAGTAATGGCTGCTGAAAATTCAGCTTTGCCATCACTGGAATAAATTACATTTTAAAATATATAAAAAAGAAAACAATTATTTTAAAATGTAATAATATTTCACAGTCTTTATTGCATTTTAGATCAAATAAATGTAGCCTTAGTGAGCATAAGAGACTTGAAAAACATTTTTAAAAATCTTTCCAAACTTACCCAAACTTTTGAACAGTAGTGCATATAAAGGCTGGAATACACTACACAACTTTTGTTTAGAATTTTGCCCCGATTTGCAGTTTAGATGAGCCGACATTAGTTGCCGAAAGTCTGCGCCAGTCTGCAGATCTTGGGCAGTCGGAGTTGACAGATCATCAAAACACGTCTGATGTTTTGAGGCGATTTTAGAACAGCAGCAGCAGAATACGGTTGTCAGTACCGTATTTGAGTCCTTAACACCGTTACATTCACAACTTCACACACAGTTCAGTTATTTATTTGAGTGACAACCGCATTCTATAACCAAACTCGCACTGTAAATATTCAGATTCGCAACCGCATTCTTGGAAAACACGCGCTGTGTGAACAGAACCAAAGTGCGAGAGAGCCACTCTACGCAGCACAAATGTGTGTCTACTGTGTGTTGCGAGTTTTCATGTGTGGTTTTGGTAACTAACAGTGACAGAGATATAAGGGTTTTAGATCCAGTCACTGTTCTCCACCGGGGCTGCTCCCGTCGGTGTTGTGTGCTCCGCTCTCCACCAGATAAAAACTCTGCTGTCGGTTAATAAAGATTTGACAGATGAACTCGCGGCTATGACGTGTCGCTACTGAAACCGAAGCTGCCCTCTGTCTACCAGTGTTGCAATAAAATACAGTACAACTACCATAACAAAACAAAAGTAAATTAACAGAACAAGTGTAACATATTATTGCGTATATGTTACATAAGACAATACGTATGTTACATCCAATATATATAACGTAAATATATTGCGCAGCTTCTGGTTGTGAAACCGCCACAATTTAAATTCCTGAAGAAATGGGATAAACTTTCACAGGTGAGAATGTGTTGGTTTGTGTTTTTATATGTATTAACATATAAAAATGACTGTTTTTATACTATGATATCTTTTTAATGTTGTGTTAGCTGACGCCTTTGTCTTTTTGTATTGTGTTAGTTTAGCAATATCTTCTGCTGAAGTCTATTACAGATATAGATGTTCACACATGTGTCTAACTACGGTTGCAGACGCACAATCAACTTGCTCTCGAATATTCACGGACCGGTGTTTTGACCGTTCCAATATGGCAGACGGCTAACGTATGGCGGCCCATAGAAACAGCCACTAATGAGGCATCTATGTTTATATATCTATGCATGTTTCTTTGTGAGTTTGTTGTGTTTGGAACAATTTAAAAAGTCTGTTAGTGTATGATCCACAGTCGTTTAGTGTATGATATTTTTTTCTGTAACCAAGTGTTAAGCCTAGTGTTTTAACATCTGTTTAGATTTTAAAAGTCATGTAGTGTATTCCAGCCTTTACATAAGCTGAATAAGAGTCATACCAACAGCTTAATGTCCACTGAAGAACCAAATATTTTTGTCAGTTTATTTATTTAAAATCTAAAAAACTTTTTGAGCAGTTTCTGTGTTTAAACTAAATTCTACTTGATTTGATATCTTCTTGTCTAATGCAATGACTTTCATGCATAAAATGTGGCTTAAGTGCCAAATATTTTTTGGGCCACCGTATGACCAGGATTTAGTTCACAGAAAACACATTGGGATTAAAGCAATAACTGGAGGTTGTATTAGGTTTGGTACCAGAAATACTTCCATTATTACTTTCTGTTCTACACACAGTAAGTTCTAATTGGAATGGCATTGACCTAATAACCCTAGTACAACCCCTGCACAGGACTCTGCTAAAGGTTTTACGTGTCATAGTCCTGGATTCACTTTTTTTGTTGTTGTCCTAACCAGCTCGTCCAACAGCAGGCCTTGGTGGCTCAGTCCGCATATCTGTCTCCCGTGGCGACGGTTGCCGCGGTGCAGATGCAGCAGTTGGCTGCTCTCAATCCCAGCAGCATCATAGCCACACCCATCGCCTCAATCACACCCTCCTCAGGTAAATGAAAGTCTGACTGCTGCAACATCAATACGCTCCTTTATATCTAGCATTCCACGTTATTTCCAAGTGTTCTTGTATTTAATTAAATTTGTGTATTTGTGATTGGTCATTCTGCTCTAGGTACGAACACTCCTCCAACCATTGCCACACCTGTGCCTGCTCTGCCTCCAATCGCAGTCAACAGTTACCCACCAGTCCCTGCACCACCCAATGGCCAGTCTGCCTCTGAAACCCTCTACACCAATGGAGTCCACCCATATCAGGGTGAGGACACAATAATTTATGAGTATGGTGTAGGGCCTCCTTTTGCAGCCAATACAGCATCAATTCATCTTGGGAATGACGTATACAAGTCTTCCACAGTGGCCAGAGGGATTTTGAGCCATTCCTCTTCCAGAACAGTGGCCAGGTCACTATGTGATGCTGGTGGAGGAAAACATTTTCTGACTTGCTCCTCCAAAATACCCCAAAGTGGCTCAATAATATTTAGATCTGGTGACTCTGCAGGCCATGGGAGATGTTCAACTTCACTTTCATGTTCATCAAACCATTCTTTCACAAGTCTTGCTGTGTGTATTGGTGCATCATCATGCTGATACACAGCACCCCCTTCAGGGTACAATGTTTGAACCATTAGGTGCACATGGTCTACAGAATAGTTTGGTAGTCCTTGGCAGTGACGTACCCATCAAGCACAGTAGGGAAGGCCATGATATTGCATCCCAAATCATCAGTGATCCACCCCTGTGCTTCATGCAACAGTCCAGGTGTTAAGCCTCTTTAGGGATTCTCCACACTGTAACTCCCAGGATGTGGGAAAGACAGTGAAGGTTGACTCATCAGAAAACAATGCATGTTTCACATTGTCCACAGTCCAAGATTTGCACTGTTGGCACCAATTAAACCAACATTTGGCATTGGCATGACCAAAGGTTTGGCTATAGCAGCCCGACCATGAATATTGACTCTGTGGAGCTTCCGATGAACAGTTTTGGTGGAAACAGAAGAGTCGAGTTGCACATTTAATTATGCAGTGAGTTGGGCAGCTGTGGTTTAATGTTTTTTGGATTCAATCTGGGTTAGTGCCTGGACATCCCTTTTAGACAGCTTCTACTTGCATCAACAGTTACTCCTGTTGGATGTGGTTCGTCCTACGTGGTGGTATGCCGGAATTACGCTGGATACCATAGCTCTCGATACACCACAAAGACACTCTGATATTTCTCCCATTATGTTATGTGTTATCAAACCAACACATTGCTCTTACTGATGTATGTATAAATATTTGTATTTTATACCAATTGTCTCATCCTATTCTTCTGTTTGTTTTCAATATTTATGTATCCTTCAGCTCAGAGCCCTGCATTGGATCCTCTCCAGCAGGCATATACAGGCATGCAACACTACACGGGTGAGGCTTCTCAACTCCTAAAACTCCATTTGAAATTTGTCAACACTGAAGAATGTGAAATATAGTACTCCCCTTTTCAGGAAAAAAAAGCCAGCTTAGACCAGTTCAAATTTCAAAATCAAAAGCAAGAAGTAAAGTAAAAACTGAATGTAACACCAATCTAACAATAATTATTCATAAATAGCAGTATTTAACTACATACTGTACATTTTCACTATGTAACATTTTAAACTATATAAACTGCTACATGTGGACTTCTGTGAATGACAATGACGTAAATGAATTGCTAAATTAATGAATTAATTGACGTGTATAGTCGAAAGAACTGATTCACAGAAATGAAGTGGTTATTTTTGCAACTGAGATACAATGCAGGACTGCTCATTTTTAACTGTTTATTTAAGGCTAAGCTATTTTTTATAGCAAGCAGTTTGTCTTTCTCAAGTTCTTATCTGCTCAAGATAACAAATACAGACTGCAGAATGGCACTTGAAAAGATGACTTTACCCTGGTCTCATTTCTAACCTCATTACTCCACCTACAGCTACATATCCTGCTGCTTATGGATTGGTCGGTCAACCATTTCCACATCAGCCCACCTTGGTTGCCCAGCAACCCCAGCAGCCGCAGCAGCTGCAACAACGAGAAGGTAACAATGTCATTTCCTGTTCCATTGGGTTCTATGACCACTGACATCCTGTTTTGATTATTCCCAAGTCTATTATTGAACATATTTCTCAATCATTGTTCTTCTAATCTCTTGCTGTGCCGCCAAAAGATTCAAAGCACCATGTTTCTTCAAGGAATCAACATGGTTGCTTCGTTTTATGATAAAAAACATGTGGTCTCATGTATTGCATTCCCCCCTCTCTTTTGGCTCATTCCTTCTCTCTTCAGGACCAGAAGGCTGCAATATCTTTATTTATCATCTGCCTCAGGAGTTCACAGACTCGGAGATGCTGCAGATGTTTCTGCCCTTCGGTAACGTCATCTCAGCTAAGGTGTTCGTTGACCGTGCCACCAATCAGAGCAAATGCTTTGGTGAGTGATTTCCAAAGAGCGATTTAGATGCAATAAATTAAATTAAACTCAATTACATTAAACGTGTCATGAAATGTTGCAATGAAATACATGCAATGAAATACAATTCATGTAACATTAAAGGTGCAATAAGTGATTTCAATGAAACGCTGTTGAAAATGGATGAGACCGAGCACCACAACAAACTTGTAGCCAATCAGCAGTAGGGGGCGTGTCCACTCATGATGGGGAGGAGAGAAAGTGAGCAAGAGAGGGAGATTTGAAGAAAGACTGTAGAAAGGGAGATGGCTGAGAGACATTACAAAAGAGAAAAGGTCAGGGGAATATCACTGGAAAAAGAAGAGTTATAATCAGGCAAGAGCTTTAGGACCCGTGTTAATATTAGATAAGCTTTCCAGCACTGGAGAGACATAAGCGGGAAGGCCTGAAAACGGATGCAGAGGTTGCGTTGTCTCTGCTTCATATGTGAGTAACACTGGTTTCACAGAACCAAGATATGCAGTTGTTTTAAAGGTGCAGTGTGTAGTATTAATGAGGATCTATTGACAGAAATGTCAAATGTTCAAACCTTACATAATGAACCGTTATGTTTTTATTACCTTAGAATGAGCCATTTCTATCTCCATACACCGCGGGTCCCCTTACAGTGAAATCGCCATTCTGCGCCATCATATTTCTACAGTAGCCCTAAACTGACAAACTTCTCTACAGAGCGCTAGTCACTCTCTGCTCTCTCCGACGACGACATTTTTGTCCTGTGTCGGCCACCGTAGCTTCTCTATATGCTTCGAAAGGGAGGGGTGAGCAATGTGCGATTGCAATTCACAACCTCACCCCTAGATGCCGCCAATATTCACACACTGCACCTTTAATGTTAGCTATAATAACAGGACAGTTTTGAGTGTCATTGTTTGTCTGGAGCTGGTGAATAACAACCAACTCTCACTTGTATATAATCATGTACTATGTGTTAATTTTTTTGTTCTTCCTTGTCGTTCGTTCACATCTTCGCTTTATTTTTTTCCTAGGATTATTTTGCTTCACTTCTTCTATGATAAAGAGACATCCAATCTTGCTTTGCATGTTTGTTCATTTTGGGGGTGGAGTAATGAAAGGAGGGGTGTGTTTGTTTGGGTTGATGACAAATATCAACAGTGTTTAACAATGATTCTTAGAAATCACTTCCTGCACCTTTAAAAAGGACATTAAATGCCACCAGAAAAACATCATTAAATTTAATACATAATTAAATGTTGCAGTCAAAAAGCATAATGAAAATTGAGTACAAATAAATAAATTGGGAAATGTGAATTGTATTTACTAGTGTAACATGAAAAGTCACCGGAAATATAACATAAGATACGCCTTGAAATAAAAAACGTTGTGACAATTATCAAAGTTTTGAGGGTGGGGAACAAATTAAATATGTATTTCACGCCTTATTTATACATCTATGCTTACATTTCATTGTACTTTTATTTATTGCAACATTCCATGACATATTTAATAATTTCATTATCTATTTATTTATTTAAATCTCTCTGCAGCTATAAGCAGAATTTTGCTGTTAAAACGTTTTAAATGACAAGCAGATCATCAGTGACTCACCGAGGCACTTCCTCCACAGCATGTTCATCTTCTGTTTCTTTCTTGTTGCTGGTCACGTCCTTCATGTCGTAGGTTTCGTAAGCTTCGACAACCCGGCGAGCGCTCAGGCTGCCATCCAGGCCATGAACGGCTTTCAGATCGGCATGAAGAGGCTTAAAGTTCAGCTCAAGAGGCCTAAAGACGCCAACCGCCCATACTGAGACGAACAGGTGAGGAAAACCAGAAAAGACAACAAGCGCCTCTTCACTAAATCTCTCAGTATTATGCTTTATAATGTGTGACCAGTTCTAAACTAACCAGTCTAGCCAGTATATTATTTTGATTGATTAAAAGAATTGTAACCTAAATAAAAGCATAACTCATCAGCATTAGATCTTAAAAAACGTAGTCATAAAGGAAAAAACACTCATTAATTTTTACTTTCATTTATTGTTTTTGTGCTGTGTCATTGTTCACTCTCCTGCAACAAAAAAACAATCAAAACAAACAAACACAACCTCATCCACACCAAGGCTGCCCCGTCCAATCATAACTCGTGCGGAGACCACGTCGCTATGGCTACGGTGGCCTAGCAACCAATAAAGCTCCCCCTTCCTCCCACAGCGTTGGTTTGTAAGTTGATTGGCCTGTGTTGGTTGCTGTGGCGATATTCCTGCCTGTGATGGTTGCCATTAGCAGTTTTGTTTTTTGGCCCTTTGTCATGTATCCTCCATGCTGAGAGTGCATGGCGGGTTACCGTGGTGACTATGGACTGTGTTTGGTGCGTTGTGACTCTCTCTTTTTGTTTTATAAATACTGATCAATAACTGACACTACATCTTTGATTTACTCTTAACGTAACTCGTAGCTAATGGAGTTACTCAAACTAAATTGATCTATTGAACTCTAATCAACCAGCTCAATGTGCTACTTTTGGGTGGATTTTGTTTTTGATCAGTCTCCTCTGTGTTTTGTTTGGTCATGACTCTATTTCTTCTACAAAATGCTCCCATATGTAGTCTGGTGGTGTTATAGTTACTGTGAATGTGGGGTGGGGGGGTCTCAGTGTGGTTGTATTTGATTCCAAGAGAGTTTGTGCTAGTGGATATGCTGTTTCGTGCCAACGAGTGAGCTTGTGTACGTGCTTGCGTGAATGATGCGAACGAATCGTGCGTTTGAGCGTGAGAGCGAGAGGTAGGGAACTTCATTCATTATACCTCTCAAACCTCTCACGCTGAGGTTTGAGGTGACACTTTGTGGTTGTTTTGGTGAAATAAGTGACGCATTGTGCCGACCCAAGAACAGCATTCCTCTGTAGGAATTCTGGGTTATTTTACAGTCAAACTCTTTTCTAGCTTATTTACATCCAGTCATTTGTTTGAGCACTCAAAAAGACGCAGTTAAGCCACCATGTGAACACGATACAGCCCAGAATTCCTATGGTGCATGTTGGAAATTTGTTTGCCTGCCAGAAATGTTTCCCCACTTTAAACGATCACTAACACAGAAAAACACACACTTGCATAAAAAACCCCATTCACTGACTCACAACATAGGTTGCATGGAAGTATAGAATGGTAAGCATTAGATAACCTTCCCTAATGCACAATAACTTTGTGATACAACTTGGAGTGTTTTTTTGTTTTTTTTTGTGGATCGATGCTCCTAACTGCTGTTTTCATTTTCTTTCTCTCTCACAGGGAAGAAAGGAGAGGACTAAAGGAGTCACTTTTCCTCTGCTGCAAATTACGGGACCAACAACTTTCGCAAAACTACAGTATAAGACCTACCGAGATTATGTAAACAAAAAATATACATTTAATAATTATAAAGACAGACTTATCGCAGGAAGTGCAGGTTAAATAGAATGATTTACTACCTTAACAGTATACGATATAGGACCAATCAGCAACGCAACGCCACTCACTCTTCTGCTTCACAAGCTGTTGTGCCGTGTGCTTGTGGGTCGTGACCTTTCTACCCTCGACCCACACATCTACGCCCTGCGCACACACACACAAATGGGACCAATGCAAATATGTCAGTACTACACGAGTTTCACTTCTGGGTTCAAACGAACTACCGACTATTAAAGTCTTTCTGCAGCAATCTAAAATATGTATATAGAAATTCCAGGGGACCATGTGTAGACATATCGAAACAGTTGGGAGGGTGGGACTGGGTCAATGCGATCAGAGCAAAGAATCATGGGTGGTATGGTAGCTAGAGAAGTTTTGGGAGTTTTGAAGGATTTGCTCTTGGTCTCTAATTGGAGTCCAGTTATACATAGTTCTTCATCTTTAATTCTTACAGAAACGAATGACCTGTGGTATAGGATGCTGGTCCTATATTGCAATCCTCCCTAAAATGACTGAATATAGTTTATCACAGAGAGGCTGTAGTTAGAGTTTTTTTTGTTTTTTTTAGTTTTGTTAGTTTTTCTTTCTTTTTAAGAAAAAAAATTGTGGATGATTCATGAACGGTAAAAACATTTAAAAATGTATTTCATTGTATATATCATGCTTTTAAAATGAAGGTCAAGATTTAAACATTTGGGATATTATTATTATTATTATTATTATTATTTAGGGAAAGTGATTTCTATCTTTTTTTGCAATTAATTTATCAATTTCTTGGAGGGCATTTTTTAAATTATTTATGAAGATAGAGGATCATTGGCACATGTTCCGATGAATCCATGTATTTTTAGACATTTTATTTACAGATTTACCAGTAATGAACAATCATTATTATTATTATTATTATTATTATTATTCTATTTATTTTCTTCAACTGTTGTTTCACAAACTGTCAAAAAAAATTTGAATAAAATTTTAAACAATATTTTTTGTTTGTGTCTTGTGTGTGATTACTGGAATAAATGTATGTGTAGCTATTTGTGATGGTTGTAGATGCATGAAAATTCAGATTAAAATGCTAATATGATCTTTCAAATATGTGACTCTGGACCACAAAACAGTCATAAGTCGCATGGATATATTTGTGGCAATAGCCAACAATACATTGTATGGGTCAAAATTATCGATTTTTCTTTTATGCCAAAAACCATTAGGATATTAAGTAAAGATCATGTTCCATGAAGATATTTTGTGAATGTCCTACCATAAATATATAAAAAATTTTAGTATTATTATTATTAGTAGTAATATGTGTTGGTAAGGACTTCATTTGGACAACTTTAAAGGCGATTTTCTCAATATTTAGACTTTTTTGCACCCTCATATTCCAGATTTTCAAATAGTTGTATCTCAGCCAAATATTGTCCTATCCTAACAAACCAAACATCAATGGATATTTATTCAGCTTTCAGATGATGTATACATTTCAATTTTAAAAAATTGGCCTTTATGAGGTTTTGTGGTCCAGGGTCACATATATATTGTTACCAACTTGTTGCAGAACATTTAAACTCATTTATGTATGCTAAATTCGTCATAGCATTGGCTTTAGAAAAGGCAGTGCTGCATATTTATAGTAGCTGTATGAACTTTATGATTTGAATAGACTCTACTGTATTTAGTGTTTATCCTGCTAATTTCAACAACTGTAAGATGTACTAAACTAAATTTGCTTTTAGACATGCACATTGAAGACTATAAATACTAAGTGCTTACCTCATTGCACTTTTTACAACAGAAAAAAAATGTGTAAGAACTGACAAATATTAACTTTTAATATTGAACTAAAAACCAATTATTAAAACAAATGCATAACTGTAATATTAATAGCAACCCGTTATTACTCTTTTTTTAATGGTGCATATAACAAATGCATCATGTTTTAAATAAAATTAGGCTACTCTAATCCATATATATATAAATCTGAAATCTGGTTCTTCAGTTATGTACTTCCAATTAAATGAGAAATTGAGACCCACAATTAATCACCCCTAGCAATTTACAGTTGTCATTTACAGTCAGTAATAGCTTCCTCAAAGGTTTCGTCATTTTAAAACGTCATAACTCACATGCAGTTAAACGTCACCTTAAATAGCTCCTGCCCCGCCCTTCAGATTTAGTGTCGCGCACTCCTCGTTTTTTTTGGCCCTCCTCTTCTGTCTTTCATTCGCCTGCTTCGATTCGGCTCTCAACAACACCCGGCAAAAGTACGTCGACACTTTCAACTCGGACATGTGAAGAGAAAAGTTTATAATTCGAGATACCAACAGTGAACGAAGCGGGGAAAACACCAAAAAGTGGAAGAGTTTGAACGTCACTTTTAACGCCTGACTTCCCTTAGCGGTTTTTTTTCTTATTACGGGGATTTAAGAAAACTATGCAGACCGACTGGACTATGGATTATGAAGAACGATCACAATTGTACACGTTTCCTTGAATAACTGCGAGATTACACCCTTTTTCATGCACCTTTCCTAAATCCATCTCATCTCATCTACTCACATCCTTGTTTCGCTGAAAGTAAGTACCGTAATACGCAGTTATGCTCATTCCTGCATCGCTCTTTGTAGTCGAACTGTCCTTTTCTTACATTTATTTTCAAACATTCTTATTCGTTGGGTTTTTAACCTAATGTTTGGTTTTGGCTCAATCGCCTATTGAAGTCAGTTGTTTGATGTACACGGCCTACACTTGGAACGGCGCAATCGAAGTACACACTAAAATTTAGTAGCGCGTGATGTTGAGTATGCACTGTAGTGATTACATCACGACTACGAACAAATACCCGTCGTAACTTATATATCCGACGCTGTTTGTGGAACAATACGTCGAATAACTTAGTGTTTTTGGTTTTAAGTAGCGGGTTTCATGTTTGAAAGCTGCTCGGATAATGCATTGTGAGTCATTGCAAAACTGAGGATTGGTTTTTACGTACGTTAGATCGTTTTTTGCAGACTATCAGGAGCGAATCTTGTTGTTAGACACGAATGTTTTCACGCTAAGGGACGTCGTCTGTTCACAAACAGGTATTAATGTATGCAAACCGTTATAATGGAAGGCTAACTGAGCACTCCTCATGAACGTATCAACTTGTGATTGTCGTCTCGTGTTGCACTAGAGCCTCGAGGGCTTTGAAGTGGACGCTCATGCCTATGTATGACGTCATGGCGTACGTGGAGTATAAGGATAAGCATAAGTGCCCGGTTTCACAGTCAAGGCTGAAGATTAGTCCCAAACTAAAATGCGTGTTTGAGCTGAAAGCAGCTTGCACTGACATATCTTAAAATACTTTGTTTTGTCTCAAGATGCACACAAGTAAGGCACGTTTATAAAAGCTACTTAAATGTTCTAATTTAACTAAGGCCTAACCCTGGCTTAATCTGTGAAACCAGCTTAAGGTGTTCCAATATTTTTGTAGTTTTACTGTAAAAAAAAAAAAAAAAAATGTATTTTACTGTTATGCCCTACTCATTTTTAAACGCAAAAGAACAAACTATGTCCTTAGATACGTTTTAAAGGTGCAGTGTGTAATATTTATGAGAATCTATTGACAGAAATGCAATATAATATACATAACTATGTTTTCAGTGATGTATAAAGACCTGGCATAATGAACCGTTATGTTTTTATTACCTTAGAATGAGCCATTTCTATCTTCATACACCGCGGGTCCCCTTACAGTGAAATCGCCATTCTGCGTCGCCATGTTTCTACAGTAGATGGACAAACTGCTCTACAGAGTGCTAGCTACTCTCTGCTGTCTCAGACGACATCTTTGTCCTGTGTCAGCCACCGTAGCTTCTCTATGTGCTTCGAAAGGGAGGGGTGAGCGGTTGCAATTTGCAACCTCACTGCTAGATGCCGCTAAAATTTACACTGCACATTATTCATTAATGACAAATATGTCGTCTTAAAGTCGGCAAGAAATGAAAATTCGAAATGCATGTTATAAATCTTATTGTGCACGTTTAATTTTTCTCAAATCATTTAGTCCGTTTAAACCCCGCCCCTGCAAACTCACACCCACATCTCAAAATCCAATCAAAAACTGCTGCATAGAACCAATCCCTGCCGTACTTTTTTTCTTTTCCCGTAATTCACTACACTTGAATGTATGTCGCAATACAGAATAAAAGATCTTACTTCCCCTACATCGTAATTTTAAGCATCAAATGCATTTTTTTTCACACACAAAACAGCAAAGGTGATTTTTTTTTTTTTTTTTTTTTTTTCTCCAGGTTGTCAAAAACATGAGTCACTGATTCATTCACAAACAAAAACACAACTAGAGCTCTCCAGCTGCTTTTAATAGTTTGGGTATTTGCTAACCAAACAATTCTTCAAAGCCGAGTTTGAATGCAAACAAAACCTGTCTTTTCCAGTTCAAAGTCCAGTTTTCTTATTTCATGCTTGGCAATTAAGGCCTTTTGAGAGGCATTTTGCAATTTCAAACTCACCAAAGTTTCCATTAATAGCTGTGGTGATTTCTAATAAACAATGTTTTGGATTGCCGCTCAAGAAAAAAAGATAATATTAAATAGGAAAGCTTCTGAATTATGAAGAAATTATGACATTGCTGATATATTCAAGCCTTGCTCAGATAACATTCTAACAGTCTGTATTATCGCTGTGCTTTTAGCTCTTCATTCACACAGAGTGGCCCAGCAAGGAAGAGAATCTGTCTCATTCTCAAGCCCGGCCGGCTCCAAGCAGTACTCATTACCACAGGTGACAGTGCAGCTTTTCAGCCGCTGCCAGCCAATGACAGTGGCCATGATGTCATGCTGACCTCTCAGAATGACTCCATTGAAACAGAGCAGGCTTTAGTACAGCTGCCGGCCCATCCGCTCAAACCGTGTCACTGACAGCATGAAGATAAGGAGGAGCTTTCATTGAAAAGTCCTCCACATTTTTTCTTGGACCCATGTGAATGGTTCACCAATCTGTACCAGGGATGTGTTTCTGTCCCTCTCAGGAGAGCTCATCTTTTAAAGAAAGTTAGCTTTCTTTGTGGTTGAAAGCAGTTTCTGAATGAATAATGTGGATAATCAGTATTTAGGGTGGATGACATGAGTGTTTACTAAAGGAATGGCAACTTTGAATCCGTATTAAGTCCTCTTAATGTTACGTTAGTGTTCTGTGAAGGTTTATTGACAGTGTATTGTGTAAATATTGTATTTTAAACACATGCTCTGTTCAAACACTAGTAAGCTGCCTGCATAGACCGTATTTTAAGGCATTATTAGATGTGCTCCTGATTCTAAAGGCTGTTTCAAGCAAGCAACGGGTTCACACTTAGCGATTAGGCTGTCTGAGTCAAATTTTGTGACTCCTACATGATTCCTACATGATCACTGTAAAATAACCTTTTGGGGTTCTTCACTTTGCCACACAGGTGGAACCCTCTGTAGAGGAACCACCCAGGTTTCCTGAGGAACTCTTATGGCCCGGGTATTCTTTCAATGTATAGTTACTCCTTTGGCTGTGAGCGCGGAAAGCGCAGATCTAGTGGGCTTTGTTTTCAAGGGCTCAAGTAACTCGCACATGCACTGTTGTATGTGCGTCGCCCGCATGGTCACAAAAATTGGGATGGACCCTCCTGATGATGACAATTACGTCACGTGGACGGCCAAAGTATACTTTGAGCTTTAGGGTGTGTTCACGTTTGTAGTTCGGTTTGCTTGGTTCGTTTGGGCCGTACCAAAATTTTTTTTTTTTTTTGTCCTGGTCCGCTTAGCATTCAGATTTTTATCACAGAACCTAAAGGCAAAGGGACACGTTAACAACCTGATTGGTCGGCTTTTATGACGTGTTGTATGTGCATAACTTGCATATGATAGAACTCGTGAAGAGCTTATAATGTGTGACAGTCAACACAGCGGCAGGAATCCCTCCATCACACACAAACAAAGATCTGCTACGAGGAAACGTGGTTCTGATGCCTGTACTGAACTGTGATGGCAACATCACGACTATGACGAGAACCTTTAGTCTCATCACTGTTCTTTTTAGGGTCTCATCTTCCTGATTTTGGTTTGTTTTTTCATGTCTTTCGTCCGTATTGTGTTCGTATTTCATTCGAACGGCACCAGAGTTAGTTTGGAAGCGGACCTAGACCCAATTTTTCAGCGGCCTTGGTTCGCTTGTTTGGTGCGCACCAGGGTTCGGATGGCAGCATTCACACTTATTCATGTGAACTTCATTAACAGAGCAATCGCACCAGGGTTCGTTTTAATAAAACCACAGTGTGAACATACCCTTATTTGAGGCAGTGTGGAACTGCTTTGAGGGCCTCCAGGAACTGAGTTTGAAATTTAATTTGATTTATTTTTATTTCTTGTTGGTACTATGGTTATCATTAACTTCAATTATAATAAACAAACTGAACCAAATACAAAACAAGAATTGTTTATTGAATATTTTAGATACATTTTAATACATGCACTTGCATGAACTTGGAAAAAAGCTAGTAATAGGCCACATAACAATAAATACATAGAAACAAAGTATAATACATAAGCAACATGAATAATCAACCATTTATATACAATAGGCTATACAAGATAAGACATCTCAGCAAAAACACAAATTAATAAAAAAGTTAATCAAATATTTTTTTGGTATACTCCACTTTAAAACATTAGTCTCTCAGTCCTCTTTTGTTAAGTCTGACGTCACTGTTTCCAGGTCCAAAAGCTCTATCAGCTGCCATAAGCAAACAACAAACAATGCTAATGTACACTCACAGTGCTACTGTAATACTACTGAAAAATCATAATCCTAACTTTTGTCTCTATACCGAAATCTCAGATGGTCAGACACTTATGAATTTTTATGAGTCATTAAAATATTGAAGTCTGGGATGCCGTGAGACTGTAAGTGTACACCTTGACTTTTAAAAAGCTTATCTTAAATGTGTGATATGAATCGACAGTGCTCATAAAGTGCTCTGTTGAGTATTCCCACTAGAAACTAGTAGAGGCTTGGACCCGGAAACAGTATTCCTTACGTCACAACATAAGCGGATAACATCAAAACCTCATACATTACATTGTTACCCTGTTGTCATTGAACAATGGACCTTTTTGCACACAAAATTTCACTGAAACTCCATGGCAACATAAAATGCAATCAATATAAATAAAATATTCACAAGGGACATTTGGATGTGACATGAAGGCCAAGTATGGTAACCCATACTCAGAATTTGTCTTCTGCATCTAACCCATCCAAGTTAGTGCACACACATTAGGAGTAGTGAGTAGTGAACACCAACACACTGCAAACCGTGGACACACACCCGGAGCAGCATTAAATACCTCACCAAAGTTTGATGTAATTAATGAGTCAGAAAAGTGAAAAAATGCAGAAGCTTCGTTTTGTGCCAGGCTTATTTTTTCTCTTTTCTTGTAGATGGTCCTAGCACTTGATTTTCAGCTCTTCAAGAGGTTTTCATTCCTGTTGAAACTTGTATTTCAGCATACTATGCCAAGATCCCTGCAAAGTTTAACATTTATTGTTAGTAATGTAATTAACGTCATAGTTGTGAAAATAAAAAAACATTTCCTCATCCTTGTGACATTTCAAACCTGTTTGACTTTCTATCTGTGGAACCCAAAAGCAGATCTTGGGGATAATGCAACCCCAGTCACTGTTCACTTCGACTGCATGAAACACAAGCAGAAACATGTTTTAAGACTAAAATTTGAGTTCATTAATAATCTTACCGACAGACCATGTCTTATATTCAAATTGGTCATCATGCAAATGATTAAGGCTGGCATAAAAAAAGGTATCAAGCATTTTTGACGCCAAACCTATCATATTATTTATCTGAGTAACGTGGATGAGATTTGAGAGCTGCAGAATGGGGAGTAACTGATTCTCATACACACAGCTATTCTAAAAACTAGGAATATAGTGTATGGATCATTTTAACGGTGCACTATGTAACATTTTTGGTCAGCAAAGGGCTTCAAAGCGGTATTTGAGGGAATGAAGGCACCTGTAGTAAAGATACAAAAACAGATCAAACCATATGAACCGCTAACATACTGTATATCTAAAATATAACAAACAGCAATGATGACAGGTGCTAAAAATAGTCATGTCGCCTAAATAAATAAAAAAATGGGAAAATACGCTGAATGACAAAATAAAAGACTAAAGTCAATAAGTTAATTTTGTAGCACAACGTTCATTAGATTCATTAGCATCACAGCTAAAACGGTTAAATCATTCATATGCCATAATACTGTGCTATAAACAAGTGGTAAACACTGTAAAACATTGTATAATAAATTATGCATATATACGTATGTTTAAAGTATAATAAAATTATTATTATTCATAATTATTCCTCTATTTTTCCCCAAAGCACTTTAAGGTCTCATGGTAATGAAAAGGTGACTCCAGAACCTCAGAACTGAATACAAAGGGCTTAAAGGATCCCATAACTGCAAAGACTTCCAATAGTTCCACCAGTAATCCTGTTATCGGAGAAAGAGTTTTGAGGCATTTTGAAGTTCCTTGAGTTCCTGACAGGATATTTGAAGCACCTTTCGTTTTTACATCTCCGATCTCTGTGTGCGAGTGATCTGTGTGTGTGTGTCTCCCAGAAGCCCCACGAAAAATCACCTTTAATAATAGTCTTTCAAAATGTCTGAATTATGTGGTATTTGTGTCTTCCTCTGCATCAAGATGTTGTTCGGGCTGAGCGAGTGGTTCTGGAACGAGAGGCTGTGGTTTCCAGAAGGCCTCGGCTGGGCCAACCTGGAGGATCGCGACGGTGTCACCTACTCCAAGGCAGCTGACCTCTGGGTGACCCTGCCCATCGCCCTCGCTTTCCTTATCATACGACAGGTCTTTGAGAGGTCAGCATGAAGCTTACTGTACATATTAGCTTATTAGTGTTTTTATGTGCCAAACACTGTCAGTATTGTATTTGCAACATATGATTTATGCAGTGGACTTTTTTTTTATCAGAACTATATATCTATATCTATATTTATCAATATATATATATATATATATATATATATATATATATATATATATATATATATATATATATATATATATATATATATATATATATATATATATATATATATATATATTATATATTACACACACACACACCTAAAGGATTATTAGGAACACATGTTCAATTTCTCATTAATGCAATTATCTAATCAACCAATCACATGGCAGTTGCTTCAATGCATTTAGGGGTGTGGTCCTGGTCAAGACAATCTCCTGAACTCCAAACTGAATGTCAGAATGGGAAAGAAAGGTGATTTAAGCAATTTTGAACGTGGCATGGTTGTTGGTGCCAGACGGGCCGGTCTGAGTATTTCACAATCTGCTCAGTTACTGGGATTTTCACGCACAACCATTTCTAGAGTTTACAAAGAATGGTGTGAAAAGGGAAAAACATCCAGTATGCGGCAGTCCTGTGGGCGAAAATGCCTTGTTGATGCTAGAGGTCAGAGGAGAATGGGCCAACTTATTCAAGCTGATAGAAGAGCAACTTTGACTGAAATAACCACTCGTTACAACTGAGGTATGCAGCAAAGCATTGCCACAACACGCACAACCTTGAGGCGGATGGGCTACAACAGCAGAAGACCCCACCGGGTACCACTCATCTCCATTACAAATAGGAAAAAGAGGCTACAATTTGAACGAGCTCACCAAAATTGGACAGTTGAAGACTGGAAAAATGTTGCCTGGTCTGATGAGTCTCGATTTCTGTTGAGACATTTAGATGGTAGAGTCAGAATTTGGCGTAAACAGAATGAGAACATGGATCCATCATGCCTTGTTACCACTGTGCAGGCTGGTGGTGGTGGTGTAATGGTGTGGGGGATGTTTTCTTGGCACACTTTAGGCCCCTTAGTGCCAATTGGACATAGTTTAAATGCCACGGCCTACCTGAGCATTGTTTCTGACCATGTCCATCCCTTTATGACCACCATGTACCCATCCTCTGATGGCTACTTCCAGCAGGATAATGCACCATGTCACAAAGCTCGAATCATTTCAAATTTATATATATATACACTCACCTAAAGGATTATTAGGAACACCATACTAATACTGTGTTTGACCCACTTTCGCCTTCAGAACTGCCTTAATTCTACGTGGCATTGATTCAACAAGGTGCTGAAAGCATTCTTTAGAAATGTTGGCCCATATTGATAGGATAGCATCTTGCAGTTGATGGAGATTTGTGGGATGCACATCCAGGGCACGAAGCTCCCGTTCCACCACATCCCAAAGATGCTCTATTGGGTTGAGATCTGGTGACTGTGGGGGCCATTTTAGTACAGTGAACTCATTGTCATGTTCAAGAAACCAATTTGAAATGATTCGAGCTTTTTTGCATTATCCTGCTGGAAGTAGCCATCAGAGGATGGGTACATGGTGGTCATAAAGGGATGGACATGGTCAGAAGCAATGCTCAGGTAGGCCGTGGCATTTAAACGATGCCCAATTGGCACTAAGGGGCCTAAAGTGTGCCAAGAAAACATCCCCCACACCATTACACCACCACCACCAGCCTGCACAGTGGTAACAAGGCATGATGGATCCATGCTCTCATTCTGTTTACGCCAAATTCTGACTCTACCATCTGAATGTCTCAACAGAAATCGAGACTCATCAGACCAGGCAACATTTTTCCAGTCTTCAACTGTCCAATTTTGGTGAGCTCGTGCAAATTGTAGCCTCTTTTTGCTATTTGTAGTGGAGATGAGTGGTACCCGGTGGGGTCTTCTGCTGTTGTAGCCCATCCGCCTCAAGGTTGTGCGTGTTGTGGCTTCACAAATGCTTTGCTGCATACCTCGGTTGTAACGAGTGGTTATTTCAGTCAAAGTTGCTCTTCTATCAGCTTGAATCAGTCGGCCCATTCTCCTCTGACCTCTAGCATCAACAAGGCATTTTCGCCCACAGGACTGCCGCATACTGGATGTTTTTCCCTTTTTACACCATTCTTTGTAAACTCTAGAAATGGTTGTGCGTGAAAATCCCAGTAACTGAGCAGATTGTGAAATACTCAGACTCATTGCTTAAATCACCTTTCTTTCCCATTCTGACATTCAGTTTGGAGTTCAGGAGATTGTCTTGACCAGGACCACACCCCTAAATGCATTGAAGCAACTGCCATATGATTGGTTGATTAGATAATTGCATTAATGAGAAATTGAACAGGTGTTCCTAATAATCCTTTAGGTGTGTGTGTGTGTGTGTGTGTGTGTGTGTGTATATATAATACACATCTTTTATTCATCATCAAGAATCCTGAAAAACATTTAACACTGATGCCACAAAAATATTAAGCAGCACAACTGTTTTCAATATTGATAAATAAGAAATGTTTCTTGAGCAGCAAATCTGAATATTTCTGAAGGATCATGTGACACTGAAGTAATGGCTGCTGAAAATTCAGCTTTTAAAATGTACTGTATACTGTAAATTTAAATACTTTACAATATTACTTTTTTTTTTTTCTGTAGTTCAAATAAGGTGAGCATATGAGGCTTCTTTCAAAGATATTTCTTTAAATCTTAGCAAGCCCAAACCTTTGAATGGTAGTGTAATATGCAGTGAATTAAACTTACTGCTAGCAACTGTATGCTGCAGCTCAGAAGTAGGATATTTGATATTTCATTGTCTGTCATCTAAATGGAAACATTTAGTAATCAATCTGAATTATGTTTGACATGGTATGAAATTTCAAAAACTTAACCTTTGAATGATCAATGTTTAAATATGGTTAACATTGATGCAGTGTTTTCAGTTTTTCCAACTCAAGTGTTGGGAGTTTAATACTGTTTATCAACTTTAGGATGGTGGCCATTCCTCTGGCCGCAGCTATGGGCGTAAAGGAGAAAGTCCGAGTGCATGTGGCACATGACCCTGTGCTGGAGTCATACTTCAAAATCACAAGTAAAAACCCCAAACAGGTACTATTCAACATATTCTACACTGCCCAGCTCATCAGTACAGAACACTAAGTCTTCGCTAAGTCTTGTATGTACTGTATATACACATTTTCAGATTTTTTTCAGTCCAGTCGTGATCGACATATCAAACACAACTCATATTTTACCATTAACGGGGACCCTTCATGTTCTCTGTTACTCTACAGGGTGAAATCGAGAGTTTGGGTAAAAAGACCGGGTACTCAGAGAGACGGATCCACAGATGGTTCCGCCGACGAAGGAATCAAGAGAGACCCAACCAGCTGAAGAAGTTCAGAGAGGCCAGGTACACAGTCTGTCTAATCCCATCCTTTTATAAATGGTCATAAATTGCATCATGTTGTATATTTTATTAGTCTTGCAAGAAGCAATTGACTGCTTAATGTCATAAACATCATAAAATGATTGAGTAATCTGAGCATTGAATTGGTACGATGTGCAATTATTCTACAGAATACACAATATTCACTGTACAACAGAGAAAAAAAAACATACATTTTCCATTAGGTGGTAGGAAGTCTATTGCACTGACTGGAGAAACGGTATGTGGTATTAATAAACGGAATAAAATTTGGCTAATGTACCCATGTATAAAATATATTCATTGTTTTACTAACTGTGGGTTGGTCCTTTAATATCTCGCCCTTGACATTTCAACATCTATTTGTCTTGTGCTTCAGAAACGCATCCAACATGTGTGATTAAAGGAATGTGCAGGGTTCAATACAAGTTAAGATTTATCTGAAGCATTTTGGATAATGTTGATTTACCTTTTCAAATATTTTCAAACTGTCCATCAAAATGTTTCATTTTCAAAAAATGCAGATAAAATAACCAATCTGAGCAGCAAACATTACAATCCACACAGTTTTGAGAGTACAGTTTTCAATATTATGTGTCAACATAAGTCTAGTGTGGTATTGTTTACTAATGTCTGTGCAAAGTTTTATCCATTCATGACCATGTAAAGCTTTTTTCACTTCCATTGAAGCTCATCCACTTACAACACAAATTACAATTTAGACAACCTTACAATTCAAATATAATTCATGTAGGTGATTTAACAAGCTTCATATTTCAAAAGTGCATGACCCAGTTTACTTGTAAGTGCACTACTGTAATTTAATCTTTTTTTCTATGGTAATGTACATTATGCCACAAAGGCTTGTCGATAGCTTTTAACTTGTATTGAGCCTTGAAAACATCCTTTAAATTAGGTTGTTCATGCCGTCTCCTACTGTCAGTCACAACATTAGGTCATAGATGCTTTAAATATAGGCGTAGGGGCTGTTGTTCGTGATGTGGGCTTGTAATAGTACAGTTTGTATTGTGAGTGGACTCTATCAGTGTTGTTTTGGCTTGTTTTTGTACATTTTGTCGCTGTGTGTACTGTAGTAACTTCATAATGCAAAAATAAGTGTAGACCCTTAAATTGAATGGCTGGTGTTCAAATGATGTTTTGGAACCAATAATACAAATAATTGTCATTTATTGATATGAAAAATACATTGCTTTGTATATTATGTTGCTGATAATGTGTTTGCTTTTGGATGTCATTTGCTGAAATGGATGTACATTTTCTTACAGTTGGAGATTTACCTTTTACCTTCTTGCTTTCATTGCTGGCCTTGCTGCACTTGTTGATGTAAGTTTTTCAAATGCTTCCCTTTTCCAATTTGCTAGTGGTATATAAGTATATCGACAGTGTTTGGTCATTTAGAGTTTATCGGCATGAACCAAAATTTACTTATAATAATGGCCTATAATATTTATCCATTTCCTATAAAATGGCTGTAGTCATTATGAATCTTGGCTGGTTGGCACTTCTGCCATTTTCAAATTGCTGTTTGGTCTAGAGATAATACACATTTTTGGGTTTCAAATATACGAATTAATTTTGAGCAAGTATTTATTCACTCATTTATTTGAAATGCAAAAATGTGTATTATCTCTAGACAAAACTACTCACACAATTCACTCAAATGTTTGAAGATTTCCCATTTTTATCCATAAATGTATCCATTTAATTTCAGGAATATTGTGTACGTCTTAGGTGCTAACATTACATGTATATCCTACCATATTTATATACACCGATCAGGCATATCATTATGACTACCTTCCTAATATTGTGTTGGTCCCCCTTTTGCTGCCAAAACAGCCCTGACCCTTCGAGGCATGGACTCCACTAGACCCCTGAAGGTGTGCTGTGGTTTTTGGCACCAAGATGTTAGCAGCTCCTTTAAGTCCTTTAAGTTTCGAGGTGGGGCCTCCATGGATTGGACTTGTTTGTTCAGCACATCCCACAGATACTCGATTGGATTGAGATCTGAGGATTTTGGAGGCCAAGTCAACACATCAAACTCGTTGTTGTGCTCCTCAAACCATTCCTGAACCATTTTTGCTTTGTGGTAGGGCGCATTATCCTGAAAGAGGCCACAGCCACCAGGGAATACCGTTTCCATGAAAGGGTGTACATGGTCTGCAACAATGCTTAGATAGGTGATGCGTGTCAAAGTAACATCCACATGAATGGCAGGACCCAAGGTTTCCCAGCAGAACATTGCCCAAAGCATCACACTGCCTCCGCCGGCTTGCCTTCTTCCCATAGTGCATCCTGGTGCCATGTGTTCCCCAGGTAAGCGACGCACACACACCCGGCCATCAATGTGATGTAAAAGAAAACGTGATTCATCAAACCAGGCCACCTTCTTCCATTGGTCCCCGGTCCAGTTCTGATGCTCACGTGTCCACTGTTGGCACTTTTGGCGGTGGACGTGTCAGCATGGGCACCCTGATGGGTCTGTGGCTATGCAGCCCCATACACAAAAAACTGCGATGCACTGTGTATTCTGACACCTTTCTATCAGAACCAGCATTAACTTCTTGAGCAATTTGAGCTACAGTAGCTCGTCTATTTGATTGGACCACACAGGCCAGCCTTCACTCTCCACACGCATCAATGAGCCTTGGCCGCCCATGACCCTGTCACCGGTTCACCACTGTTCCTTCCTTGGACCACTTTTGATAGATACTGACCACTGCAGACCGGGAACACCCCACAAGAGCTGCAGCTTTGGAGATGCTCTGACCCAGTCGTCTAGCATCACACTTTGGCTCTTGCAAACTCGCTCAAATCCTTACGCTTGCCCATTTTTTCCAGCTTTTAACACATCAACTTTGAGGACAAAATGTTCACTTGCTGCTTAATATATCCTACCCACTAACAGGTGTCCTGATGAAGAGATAATCAGTGTTATTCACTTCACCTGTCCTCCTGATCGGTGTATGTAAACTACAGATCCAAAGTTTGGACAAACCTACTTATTCTTTATTACTATTTTATACATTTTAGAATAAAAGTTAAGTCATCAAAACTATAAAATAACCTGTATAGGAGTTATGTGCAAACGAAGATCAAACACTAAAAGTTGTTAGAAAAATTTGAAAAGAAATTCATACATAGGCACAAATTACATTTGTCTTAAACTAATTTCGAGCATTTAAGCAAAAAGCCTTAGATGAAAATTTTAAGATCATTAAAAACCTAAATTAAAATGAGTGTCTAAATGGCTCTTTTACAGTATTTCAACTTGTTACTCGCCACAAAAATAGCTAAGTAAGCTGGCATGCCGTTAAAACACCAACCAACCAAATGTTTGGCTGGTGGGTTAGGAGTGATGGAGGAGTATCACTCCTAACATGATGGAAGATTGATGTTTAACTTGTGTAATCTCATACTTGTGACCTGCATTGCTTTTGTTGAGATGAAATGTGAGAGCTTCTTTGTCTTGACTCATATTCTCTCCTTATTGTTTGTGTTCTGCAGAAACCTTGGTTCTACAAAATGGAGGAGATGTGGGCGGGGTTTCCAATGCTAGTATGTTCACATCTTTCATTCTTCTTCCATTGATTGTAGGTTTGAAAAGCATCTTCACAACCTTGTCCTAATCTAAAGCGATCTTTCAGTGAATTTTCATGTTGATAAGCTTACAGTATGTAAATAAGAGCAAGTATTTGAGGAGGATCTGAGAACTTTGAATTTGCCATAGGAAATATGCAAACTGATGCCAGATTACTCTACAGCTTCGGGTCATGATGACGTCTGTGACACTGAGATGTCATCTTTCATACATAATCATTTCTTTGTTTTCTTTCTCTCTCCAGCCACTGCTGCCTTCTCAGTACTGGTACTACATGATCGAACTAGGGTTTTACATGTCACTCCTCTTCAGCGTAGCGTCGGACGTCAAGCGAAAAGTGAGTGTCCTGAGCATATCAAAGCTCTAAATAAAAAATCTTTTTAATAGAAATATCCACTTTTTGTGGAAGCTTGTTTCCGCCACAGAATAAAAATAACAAAGGATAATTGTGTCTCTTTATCTTACAGACTTTTTTCCTCTCAATTCCGAGTTTTCACAATTATTTTTTTCTCAAAATTGTGAGATATTGTGAGTTGTATAGTGACTTTTTATCTTACAGTTTTGACTTTTTTTTCCTCGCAATTCAGAGTTTATATCTCATGAGATAAACTCGCGGTTGTGAGTTATATAGTACAAATTGTGAAGTATAAACTTGCAATTCTGAGAAAAGTCAGCTCACAATCTTGCTATTTGAACTTTATAACTTGCAATTGCAAGTTTACCTTTGTTTTTTTCTCAGAATTGTGAGTTTATATGCGGCAATTCAGATTTTTTTCTTAGAATTGTGAGATATTAACTTGCAATTTGTGAGTTATATACAGTGTTGGGTAAGTTACTCTAAAAAAGTAATTAATTACTAGTTACTAATTACTTCTTCAATAGTGTAATTAGATTACTGCACAAATTACTCTCTCCAAAAAGTATTTAATTACTTATTACTAATTACTTTCTAAATCCTATATCAACCTTGACAAGTTAAGTGATTCAAGGATAGACATGAAACGGCTCTTTTAATTCATTCAAATACATAATATAAATACGAATACGAATTGTGAGTAGAAGATTAAAAATTCGCAATTACCTTTTTTTTTATACCATGGCATAAACAAGCTTCCATAGCATTAGTTTTAAAAAGGTTGATTTATGTATCACTGATTTGTACAAGTATTTCCACAAGATGTCTGTCAGGTGTGATGTTATCTGCCGTGTTTGTGTATGCATGTGAGGATAGTTAATATTTTACTTGTGCACCTCTGGAAAATCTCTTATCTCATAGAGCCTAAAAACATAAATTTGGATTTTTGTCTCTAGCACAAAGAATGCTAGCCAAGCCACAACAGGAAAAGAATAGCAGGATTAAGTTTATCAGCAGTTCTACTACATAATTTGCAGAAAATGTTTTAGTATCACCCCTATGGAAAAAAAAAACATGCCTAAGCTGGTTTGCTGGTCTTGGCTATTCTGTTGGCGGTTTTAGAGGGGTTTTGGGTAATTTTCAGCTTGGAGACTGACTGAAGACGAGCTTGGCAAATTAGGAGAGCATCTTAAACCAGCTAAGATCAGCAAACCAACTTGGGCTACTTTAAAAAGCAGTAAAATTGGAGTCTCAGAACAGTATGATCGCACATCAGGTTATCTTTTAAAGCTGTTCATGTGGTATGTCTCATGTTTAGTGCTATCCATTAAACTTCTATCCAACGGGGTGAATAAAGCTTCATAACTGAGCTGAATACATTCTAATGATACATTCACACAAAACCTATTTACATTTGGGTTGTACGTTAAATCACGCTTCCTCTAACATGAAAAAAATCACATGCCTGAGGTAATAAAATGCAAGAGATTGAATGTCACCTGGTGATGTTTTCACAAACGGAATTTTAATAGGTTATCTATTTGACATGATTGTTCGATTAATCAGTCACCTAGTCTATGGTGCTCATCCTGAACTTTGACTCTAAAGCTGTGGCAATATACTAATCATATCCCTCAACAGAGTATGTGAAATCCAAATTCAGTGCCTTCAATTCATAGGAAAAGATAAGGAATATGCAAAAGCTATATTACAGATGCAGTTTAGCAAAAAATAAACAAGCATAATCTAACAACGATGCACTATGTACAAGTTTGTTTGTTTGTGAAGAAATACAATGATTTGAGTATTATAATACCATGTTATTTTGTAATATGCACTACCATTCAAAAGTTTGCCATTAGTTATATATTTTTCCAATTAATACTTTTAGTCAGAAGAGACCCTTTTAATGTACAAAATTTTACATGCTACAGTTTTTTTTATTTGAAATAAATGCTGTTAAACTTTCTGTTAATCAAATCAGCTAGTTTCAACATTGATAATAAGAAATGTTTCTTGAGCACCAAGTCATTAAATCTCATTATGAAGTAAATGTTTTCTCTAATACACATTAGCCAAGATTAATGGCACCCTTTTATTTGTAAACCTCAATTTGCCAAGATAACAGCTCTGAGTCTTCTATAACACCTGATGAGTTTGGAGAACATCTGACAAGAGATTAGACATTATTCCTCCATACAGAATCTCTCCAGATCCTTCAAGTCCATGTTGATAAACTTTCCTCTTCAGTTTTCTGTTGGGCTCAGATCAGGAGACTGGAATGTCAGAAACTTAATTTTGTGCTGAGTGACCCATTTTTGTGTTGATTTTGATGTTTGTTTTGGATCATTGTCCTGATGGAAGATCCAACCATGGTCATTATAAGATTTATAGCAGAGGCTGTCAGGTTATTATATTTTATTTTTTTAATCCCTGTGGGTTCGCTGCCAAAAAGCGCTTTTTTTTTTTTTTTTTTTTTTTTTTTTTTTTTTTTCCATCTGACCATAGAACCAGGTCCTGTTTGAAGTTCCAGTAGTCTGACAACTGAATATGTTGGATGAGAGCAGAGGGTTTTTCTTGAAACCCTCCGAAACAACTTTTGCTGATGTAGGTGCTTTTTGAACCCAAGACTATTTTCTGTCGTTCTCCATCTTTGATCCTTAGAGAGTCTTCATCTACTCAAACTATCCTCCTCGCCGTGCATTGACAATAATAAAACAAAATGTATTTATTTATATATATATTTTTAATGAATGAATGAAAGATCAAAACGATAAAGAATGCAGATTTATTTTCACAGCCGTCTTTTATCATTTTCCAAGGGTGCCAGTAATTCTGACCACGACTGAATATTAAAATAGAAAACATTTATTTAAAATTGTAGTCATTTTTTCATTGCTGTTTTTATTGTAATTTTTGATCAAATAAATAAGGCCTTAAAGGCACAATATGTAAGATTTTTTTGATTAAAATATCCAAAAGCCACTAGAACAGTGTTATATATTTTGTTGACTTGTGTACTTACATTATCCCAAATGTTTCCAAGAATGTTTAAATCCAGAGGAATAAGCAATTTTAACCAGGACACGGACCATGTCCATGCGTTGCCTATCATTGACATCATCCCGCGTTACCCTGGATTTCCGTGGAAACCATGGAAACACCAAAGACGCTTTTAATATATTATGTGTTTTATTAGACCGGTCAGCAACTGTTTGGATACATTAGTTTTCGACAGAAAACTAATCATTATATAGCTCAACACCGTTAGTCTTGATTTACCATGAGTACCATGTTTTACCATGCCTAATATCGATCTAGCTTACTGCAGTGTGCAACAAGTGTCGCGTTGAGCGAACGCGCAGAAAATAATTATAACATAACTTTCAACACACTCAAATAATGTATCTGATATGATAAAACAGCTTTGCGTTACCCCACATACACGAGCGGAAAAGGAGGAAGTGGTCGTCTGCGGCATAATAAAAGCTCCGCGAAATCAAGGCGTCATCAAGCTACGCCTTTGTTTTAAATAAGCGACCTCTAGCGGCGAAAAATTACATGTTGTGACTTTCAGAGATTTTGTTAAAAAAAACTTACTGCAAACTTTTAATCGGTAGTGTTCTATATTACTGATGACCATATTTATATTATTTACCTGGTACTCCAAGGAATGCCATGGCACTATGATGATGTATGTCCAAAGCCATTGTATTATTTTATTGGAAAGATAATATTGCCTCTCATTCTCTCTTCCTCAGGACTTTAAAGAACAAATAGTGCACCATGTTGCCACCATCCTGCTAATTAGTTTCTCCTGGGTTGTGAACTACATCAGAGCAGGAACCCTTATTATGCTGGTGCACGACGCCTCTGACTATCTTCTGGAGGTAATGGAACATCTAAAGAACATTAGCGCTGAGACTGTGTCTCTGAAGCTATAACTTTGTTACACTTCAGTTCAGATTGAATGCATGAATTGTGGTGAGTTGATTTGTTCTGTTTGGATGGGACTAGTTGTCTCTGAAGAGGTTTGGTATATTAGTGTTTTGCAGACATGCTTTGATTTTTAATACTTGCTTTTCCTCACGATTTCAGTGAACATCATGGAGCAAATTACATATGGTTTTTCTGCTAACTCCCTCGGAGAAGTCTAATCCCATCCAGATCTTATGGAATTGTGGCTTCTCCTTGTTTATTTTGCTCTTTGCTGAATACCTTAACTAAAACTGCCTGGTACACCTTTACAATGAATTAAAACCTTTTTGAAAACATTCTGAGCAAAATAAATACCATTTTAGTGGAGGTTCAAGTACTGCTGGCATCCCATCTGATGTTACAATAAAATAAGAAGGAGAGTAGTCTGATCATGGACTGCTCAAAATTGACATTTAAAATAATGTTAGTCATTATTAAAATAATTGTATCACGTACATAGTTCTTGCCTACTTAATTTAGTTACGCCACATCCACATCCAGATCCCAGTCTTTCCAGTGCATGATTTCACAGGTATCCTATATTGATAGTTGTAAGCCAAAGTTTTAAATATTAAAAAATCTTGTCCAGTGCTGTTACTGAGTTTATGCTTTTAAATTCATGTAGACCCTATAAAAGCCAGAAGTAATTCAGTAAATCTACTTCAGTCTGTCATCATGGTTGTTAATGCAGGTGTGTAACACTGCCCCCTAGTGGTGCTTTTGTGCAAGAGTCAAAGACCTATTTCTTATCTCTCTCTGTCCTATAACAGTCTGCCAAGATGTTTAACTATGCTGGCTGGAGAAAAGCATGCAACTACATATTCATCGTATTTGCTGTCATCTTCATAATCACCAGACTTGTCATCTTCCCATTTTGGTGAGTTAAATAATTTTCTATTTTGATCCCAAGGTTAAATCATTAATTTCTCTTGACCCACTTTCTGTATTTGTCAAGAGTTATCAAATGAAATATCAAATGAAAGCTCTTTAAATAGTAATTTGTGCTTGTCTCAAAGATTGGTGAAAATGCCAGTCTTTAATTAGGCTATAAAACTTTGTGAAAATTGACTCCATATGCCCTTTTCTCTTCACTGCTAGGTAAATGTCAGATGTAAAACTCTCTCTTTTCTGTGTCTCTCAGGATCATCCATTGTACCTGGGTGTATCCAGTGACTGTTTATCGTCCGTTCTTTGGGTATTACTTCTTTAACGGGCTGCTGTTTGTACTGCTGTGTCTGCACATCTTCTGGGCCGTACTCATCCTGCGTATGGCTATCAAATTCTTGCCAGGCAATGTAAGTTAACCAACACAGACTGCACTGCTTTGGATATTTCATTTTGGCATTTCATGCACTATAGTTCTGTAACAGTAGCTGTTGATTGAACAGTAGCCAAAAATAGCCCTCTTCTCCCCAAAAAATTCCATAAAATATAATCCCATAATCCTGATATAAATATCAGATGCTAACATTAGCCCCTTTCCCACATACAATCTTGACTGGTAAATTACTGGTAACTGATCATGTGTAAAAGAAGTTGTAACATTACCAGTAAATAACCGGTAATGTGCGCTGTGTGAACTCCGAATGTAGATTACCAGTATATTCATGTATGAAATCAGAACGTGCTGACGTAAGAAGTCTGCTTTGGCCAATCATTAAGACTTATGAAGATGACGTGATTACTCCGCACTATTTACAGTAAGGTTTTTAATAGTTTTTTCTTTTTAAATATGCGCTAAATTATCAACTTTGACCGCTGTGCCGCGTCTCGTAGCTTTTTCAACGTGTGGCGCTCGAGACCAGCCTTCTTTCCATTCATCAGCGCTGTGGCTTTGTAGTTGGATACGCGAGTGTCGTGTTTCAAAGAGCAAACACACATTCTGTTTGATAATCCGTTATGCCTGTCACTCAGACGTCAAAAATATGTTGTCAAATTGAACAGATGGTGAAACTGAAGGTGCTTCTCCTCATGCGGGCGGATGAAGACAACGGCGCAGCGTTAAAAGATATTTTCCGATGACTGACATCACAGAATTTACTGGTATTTTACTGCTGATGTGTGAATGGTCTTTTACCCATTAAAAGCCTGAACGCCGTTGCTTGTGTGAACAGCATATTTATGTATTTACCAGTAAAGTCTGGTAGTTCTGGTAATTTTACTGTAATTTACCGGGATTGCTGTGTACAACAGGTACATACGTAATTACATTTTAAAATGCATTCAAATAGAAAACTGATTTGAAATTATGATTTTTTGGAATTTATTTTCAAGGAAGCACCGTGTCTATTAATGTGTATAGCTAATAGTGAATATTTTATGAGCAGTAGTTTGTGTCTCTCTCTCTCTCTCTTTTTTTAGTTATGAGAAATAACCATATTTATCCGCACAGTCACACAGAGCCAAAGCACAACCAAAACAATGTTTTTCTGCAAAATGCATGTTTGTTTTTTTTACCGCTAGAGGGCCAAAGGTTACATAGTGTACCTTTTTTAATGGTTGGTTGACTCTCGAATTCAGTTGCTTGCCATCGAACAGTTTTTCACACAGGGAAAAAACAAAAGATATTTAGCAGATTGTCCACACTGCTCTTCTCTGTACAAAGAAAATAAAAGGTGATCATCGCCATTCCTTATTCCCATTTAATTAATTCTACAAAAAAAGAGCAGTTCTTTTTGTGTTCCAAATGAGAAGAAGAAAAAAATCATGTGAAATGACATGTTCGGTGAACTATCCAATGGTTTGAGCTGAAAAAATGCATATAATTATAAGAAATATGAATTGCAAGGATTTTAAAGCTTCATCAAAGTTATTTTGTCCTGCTGCAGAATATTGTGGAGGACGAAAGGAGTGACAGAGAAGAAACGGAGTCTGATGATGATGAGGATGACGAGACACCAATGAAAAATGGAGCAGTGCAGAATGGCCACTCTCCCCTAAACAACAACCATCACCGCAAAAATGAGTGATGCTAGCAGAGACGAGAGAGGAGGTACAACACTCCCCGTCATGTGCACATGGACGAGACCAACAAACTAATGTCAGGGGTGTTTGATAGATTGAAAAGGCCCAGAGCAAACACGCGCACACACACACACAATACATGTCGATATATGTGATACTAATTTTTGGAAACAGACATACTTCAAAAAAGAGGAACAAAATAACCTCTTACCCCTTGCAAAATATTTAAAACACTATAAATGGGCACTGTATCATTAAATAACCTTTTTTTTCATTCAGAGTCTGTTGTAGATTGTCTAATGTTAGTGAATCCAACATTCACTTGTTCTACTGGAAATATTCCCTCCAGTTTAGTACGTGTTTCGTACCTTTTTGGTACAAAGTTTTACTTCTGTTGTACTGCGGTACATACGTTTCTTTTCCTTTTGGACTTTTTGGGCATCACACACACTATTATCCTCCCTTTAGTTTTTTTTTAGTTTTTTTTTTTTTTTCTCTGGTCTACTGTCAGATTTCCCAGTATTTGGGTTCTGAAGTTGCCAGAAACTGACTGGAATTCTTCATTTTTCGTGTCTTATTTGTTCACTTGACAATAACGGTCTCACCAAGTGACCTTCACATGCCTGCTTTCCTTATTAAACACACGTGACCTTCATCACAGGCGTGTGTATACCGAGGGTCTTCCTCACTATTCTTTCTCCAATGCAATTGCACTAATAAACATTATTGACCCGGTCTTGCTATATTACCACCTTATAGAGACACAAAGACTCATGATTTGTATAGCCATAATAGCCAGTCCCAAAGTCGCTGAATTGGTATGCTGCTTTTTTGCATTTAACGTTTGTCCAGTAACTTGTGCTTGTAATGAAGCAACAAATGTGTGTCTCATATCTAATATTTGTGTTTTGGTCAGCGTGTGTCCTGTAACACATTTCTGTTAAAGACTCATTCTTAGTTATATCAGTTCCACATACAAGTTATTTTAAAGATCTCTTTTTGTTGGTTTTCCATTTAAGTTTTTTTTTAATTTTATTGAAGGTCCAGATTTTTTTTAGCAAGCCTAATAAGCTGATAATTTATGCAGTAGGTGGAAAATTGCTTTGTATAAAAAAAAACAAAAAAGAAAAAGTACTTGGCTGCAAAACCTGTAATTGATGTTTTTGTCTTTTCCATTTAATATGATAAATTATTTCGATAATAATCAGTATTGACTGTTGGATGCACTTTGTAACTGTCTAATGTAAAATGCATTATTATGACTGTGTTGTCAGCAAACTTTTTGACATAACTGAATCTCTGGCTTGCATTTGTGGAATTTATTGGAAATGAATTCCATAGTTTTCAAAAAAACAAGTTCAGTTATGGAATTAACTCAATATGTCCTCCAGTATGTACTGTTTGCCCAGTGTCTGCTGCTTTACATGAGGTCATGTGAAACTTTAAAGGGATAGTATGCCCAAAAATTAAAATTCATCCTCATGTCATTCCAAATCTGTTTGATTTTCTGTCTTGATTTTGTGGGATGCAGACAAAATTTGGACATCATTGATTTTAATTGTATGGACAAAAACAATATCATCTTGAAGAAAGTAAGTCGTACATGTTTGGAACGACATGAGGGTGAATAAATGATTGCAGAATGTTTATTTTTAGGTGAACTGTCCCTTTAAGTGGCATAGTCAACTGTAAGGTCAGGTATAACATCATCTTTCCACAAGATCTCTTATGATAATAATTTAAGCAAAAGTTTTACAAATTGTGGTCCAGTGTTTTTTTTTTTGTTTGTTTTTTTTGATATATGAATATATGAAAGTCAGTGTCAATACAGGTGCACTTTTGCAAGTGGAGCGGGACATCTGGATAGGCTTTAAAAAGTTATTTTAAGTTTCCAAATGTTTTCACAAGTGCCTTATTTGCAAATGTTTATTTGTGTTGTTTCCACGTGTGCTTGTTGTCCTTTGTGTTCCTTACCTCATCACCTTTAGATTTTAAGCTTGATCCTCTCCCTCACTCCTCCTCTGTTTACATCTATTCAAATTCATCTCTCCTTGCGGCCCAGTGCCAAGACCAATCCCCCCACCATGTCCTGTCAACTGTGGGTCTACCACACAAATGATCTCCCAACTGCCTGTTTTATGTTGTATTTTGTATCGTCATTATTCAATGATGAAAGATAAAGATTGTTGTGGGTGACAGTTTTCTTTTGTCTGCTTGTTGTTGTTGTTGTTTTTTTTTGGATATATATGAGCCAAAACCTTATGACTGCCTAATATGCTCTGTTAGTTTGCACCACCCCACCGAGGCATGGACTCTACTAGACCCCTGAAGGTGTGATGTGGTATATGGCACCAAGATGTTAGCAGCAGATCATTCAAGTCCTGTAGTTTTTGTGGTGGAGTCGCCGTGGATCAAACTTGTTGGTCCAGCACATCCCACAGATGCTCAATTGCACTGAGATCTGGGGAATTTGGAGGCCAGGACAACACATTGAACTCTTCATCATGTTCCTCAAACCATTCCTGAACAATGTGTGCATTATGGCAGGGTGCATTATCCTGCTGAAAGAGGCCACCTCCACCAAGGAACACCAGGGTCATAAAGGGCTGTACCTAGTCTGCAATAATGTTTAGATTGGTGGCACATGTCAAATTTACGTCCACATGAATGGCCAGACCCAGGGTTTCCCAGCAGAATATTGCCCAGAGCATCACACTCCCTCCACAGTCTTGTCGTTGTCCCATTGTGCATCCTGGTGACATCACTTCCCCAGGTAAATGCTGCACATGTACATGGCCGTCCACTTGATGTAAAAGAAAACGGGGCTCATCGGACCAGGTGACCATCTTCCACTGCTCCAAGGTCCAGTTCCGACGTTTGCATTGAGGTTTGTAGATTTCAATTGTGGACAGGTGTGTCTTGTGCCACAGTAGACCTTCTGTTGGCTCGGACCAGATGAGATGGACTTCGTTGCCCTTGTGAATCGATGAGCCTTGGCCACCCAACACCCTGTCGCCAGTTTGTGGTTTGTTCCTCCTGGGGCCACTGTTGGTATATTCTCACCACTGTTGACCCACAAGCCTTGCTGTTTCAGAGATACTCTGAACCAGTCACCTTGACATAACAATTTGGCCCTTGTCAGAGTTGCTCAGATCTTTATTCCTGTCCAATTCTTTTGCATCCAACATGTTGATTACAAGAAATGATTGTTTGCCCACCATTAACCTACCCAGACCTTAATATGTGGCCTTTTTAGGAGATTTGGTTTGGCTCATCAGTTCAAAAGTTGGTAAGATTTTGTTTAAATATTTTTGAAAGAAATCTCATACCCACCAAGGCTGCATTTATGTATTGTGAAATATTATAATTTAAAATAATCTTCTATTTGAATGTAATTTATTCCTGTGAATTTTCAGCATCATTACTCCAGTCTTCAGTGTCACATGATCCTTCAGAAATCATTCAAATTTTCTTTGATGTCTGTAAAAGTAGTAGATGCATAAATATCAACTGTCACAAATCCTTTTAAGAAAGAATATGCCAATTAAATGTTTTACACAATTTACTTAATGAGGGAACGAATCAGTAAAACATGCCAACGTATTAGTAAGTTATGGAAATGAATTAATTTGTGGCCATGATATACATAATTTTGCATGTCATGTTTGGGGTTCCATACTAAATATTTGTACCGTACATCTCTGATACCACCGTTGTAACTCTCCACTGTTGTGGCTACCTGACTCTCCCCTGTGTAATGAACCTTGGACCACATTACAGTTAACTGCCACTTTAATATCGCAGATCAGTTACTGACCACGCTATGACTCTTAGCCTTAATGCAGGGTTATGGGCTGAAATCTGATCTCAGATCAGCAATTAGTGTGATCACACACTGACTGTAATTGGTCCTCTATGGTAATGTGGCCGTGTCACTTAACCACCTCCACACACAAAGGTCACCGCGGCTGCACACTTGGGGCTCAGTTCTCCATGTCTTTCAGCAGTGATCCAGCTCTGTCCCTCCATATCACTATGATACTGGCCTATGGGTCATTTTAATCATGTGCTATATGTGTAATCTATCTAAATAAGGTCTGTACAGCTCTGACGAGAATGGGATGGGACATTTAAAGCAGGTGAGTGCATGATGCCAAATTCATTTATAACAGATAAAATGTTATCTAACATGCCTAATTTTGTGCTAAGGTCTCCAGGTAAGCGACAGACAATATAGAATTGTTTTCTTATATACTTAATTATATTTTGGTTTTTCGCTTTATTGCAAAAATGAGGCATGCATATATACACTACGAGTCAAAAGTTTGGAATAATTAAGATTTTTTAAAGTGTTTTTTGAAAGAAGTCTCTTATTCTCACCAAGGCTGCATTTATTTGATTAAAAATACAGTAAAAACAGTTTTTACAGTTTTGAAAAATTATTACAATTTAAAGTAACTTTTTTTATTTTGATATATTTTAAAATGTTTATTCCTTTTAAGCATCATTACTCCAGTCTTCAGTGTCTGATCCTTCAGAAATCATTCTAATATGATGATTTCTGCTCACAAAAAAACATTTATCAATGCTAAAAAAAATTGTGCTGCTTAATATTATTGTGGAATATATATATACAATTATCAATCATATGTTATTATTATTATTATTAATTCTGAGGATATTTTCTACCTTTTTCTAAGATTTTATAAATGCGTTTTGTCAGGAAAACCAGGAGCAATGGACAATGTTTCCATTTCTGTTTTTTATGATTTAAAAACCTCCTGGTTTCCTGTCAATTATACATAAGCATATAGCAAAAGTCTCTCAAAATTTCACTATTGAAAAATTCTATGTTCAGGGTGATGATAAATATTTAAAACAGTCTAATAAAAATTAAATATGTTATATTTCTTCTTTAATTCATATTATTATGATCAGCAATTAATGTTAAATAATTCAATTTTTTAATATGTCACTTAATTTTAATATTTTATTCCTAAACAGCTGTGGTGTATAGTACCTGAAATGAGATCTCCCTCCATGGGGCACCAGAATAGTTGTGCATTGGCTAAGCTTCATTCAGTTACCTTGATGAAATATCTTTGGGATTGTTCATTATTTATTAGAGGTTTTGGAAATTACTCTCTCTAGTTTACTCAACAATTCCTTCCTCTTTCCTTCTTTCTCCCTCCCTTTCCTCCTCGTTCTCCTGAACGTGAGAATAGAAACAATAGCTAACTTGAAAGGATATCTTCACTGTATCACCTCATTCCTTCTTACTCTATTCATTTTCTGGCTTGGCGGCCAATCAAATTAAAGCTATTGCCTCCCTGCATTGGCTCAATTTCCCCTCACGATGCCCCTGGTGGTGAACTTAATTGCAGTCTCGTATTGTCTTTCTGATCTTGGCCTCTCCCCTCTGTCACATTGTTCTTTGTCCTTCCTTCCTTTTTTCCCTTTGTGTGACGTGTCCTTACCTATTCGGTCTGAGGCCTGCTTGAGTTACGGACGCATTTGAACCAGGCGGGTGACTGGACCACAGCCTTCAGCCTTCATTCAACTCCTGTTAAACTATTCATAATGGCTTGGGTGCCAAGAGGAGGCCGCAAATATTCAAATGCTCTGTTTGATGAATGTCCACCAGGTGTACTTGAAGAACAGAGACATTTGACTGAAAGATTGTCAGAGGGAGAGCAGAGATGGTAATGTAGAAGTGTGTTATGTAGAGGTTAGCATGGGGAACTGAACATAGCTGGAGATCTGAGGTCACATGTATCTTTCTGCAGAAAAGCCAGTCCCATGTTGTGTTGTGATGAGCTCAGTGAAAAGATTGTTTTTTCCAATAAGTGAGAGAAATGTCCATTCAACATACCCACAAAATAAAACAATTGTCAATCTAATTAAAAGTGACTGTTTTAGCCACTTCATGCTTGCATATTGTTAGCTTAGCAACATGCTCAATTGCTACACGTTTTCCAAAATTGGTCACAAATTTTGTCACTTTTTTAGGTTTCAGTTATGTAACCTTATTAACAGTGCAGTTAGTGAAATTTTTTGGCAAAAAAAATCTATTTTCTATTGTCAGTAGTGTAGCGATGTATAAAGCATGCCATTTTCAAACCAAGCAGTTTGCTGTTGGTCAGCGCAGCAAATCTGTGTGATTAGCCTGACTAACTTGCAAAATCTGCATGGGGAGATTATTTGCGCTCTCGCAAAATTCCCAATCGCATGAATAGAGTGGTTGCAGATATGACATCACTTTGTAGGCCAAAACGCGGAAGAAAGTTAGCATTTTAGTACTTCCAGTTCTATTGTCCTGAAGTCAATGGGTTTTTTGAATGGGGGTTTGTTTAAATGGCTGAAATAAGATTTGTGGTAAACACAAGCTCAAGACACTTTCACTTTTATTCTACGACATAAATACATCAGTATTACCCCACTCGTGATTTTTTGAAGCTGTTACATGTCTTGAAAAAGCCAGTTGCTAACAAGTGGCTAAATGGGACTACAGAGGCTGTCGAGGAGATTAAACGTCATCACGCCGAACAGGTAAATTCAGTCCGATTTACAGCCTCAATATGCTCTTATAAACTATTCTAACTCAAATGTCCTGGGAAAATGTTTTTAGATAAGAACTGGAAGAGTTGTCAGAAGCTTAGTGATGTCACGTTGAAGTCTTGGGACCATGGTTTAGTCTGTTTATAGCTTACCTTTAGCGTTTTACTTCTGGCGACTGCATTTAGGCTTCAAAATTCATAAAAGTTGTGTTCATCTGTGATGTTTATCTTGATGGACAAAACTTGTAAGTGTCATAAACTTTTGTTGATCAAGAGTTTGTTTTTTGTTTTACCTATGGCAAAATCCTATTGGGTTTTTGTCGAGGGAACCAGTGCGATGCTAACTGCCGATTGGCCTACAAAGTGACGTCATACCTGCACCACTTTGTAGGCCAAAACGCGGACGCGAGTTAGCATTTTAGCACTTCCGGTTCCATCGTCCTGAAGTCAATTTGTTTTTTGAATGGGGTTTTGGTTAAATGGCTAATATCAACAACTGTCAACAAGCTCAAGACCTTTTCCGATTGGCCTACAAAGTGACATCATACCGGCACCACTCTATTCCTTTTGAAATGGCTGGAATACGGCCAATAAAAATTGCGGAACAGCCAGTGTTGCCAGGGTTGCAGTTTTCCCACACAATTGCGCTATTTTTAAAATGCAGTTGTGAGAAAAAATAAAAACAGAGCCGCGGGTTGTTTTATTATGTATGGTGACCACATAAAAAGTTAATTGTGGAAATTAAAGGGTAATACGTGTTTTAAGGCAAAAACCGCCATAGCATTTTATGGGTAGTGATGTCAGCTTATTACATTGTGAGTGTCATTCATATTTATAGCTCACATTTTAAACAACTTATGCAAAGTGCTGAAAATTAAAATCAAATTTAAGTCTGCTTTGGGATGGAAATATTTCTAAGACCTGGGAACAACCCTAATGGCTGCACATTTTGGTTGCATTCACATTTACCATTGTTTGGCAAATCTTACAGTCAAGAATACATGCAATCAGGAATTTCATGTGAGGGTAAAACATTTTTCCCACAGATTCCTCAAAAGGTTCAAATTGGTCCGCCATGTTGATAAACAGAAAGCTGCTTGGTTTGAAAGTGACTTTCTGAAGTTTCGTTACTGCAACTTAGCTACCTAGACAGTAAACAACCTCTAGATTTTAGAACAGAGCCAATGACGGTGTGCCTTGTATTTTTGTGTCTTGTATTTTATATTCCTCCTGTCTTGTTTCTTGATGAAGTAATGGGAACAGAGCCAGTCAAGTTTATTAAGATTTCAGTTGATTTATAATTCACAATTCAAAGATCAATCATGCCTTAATTAATTTGACATCAAATGTGGGCGGAAAATATTTAGTTACATTGCCTGTATAATGTTACTGCTTCATTTTGATAATGATGTTCCTTTTTAATCAGGGTGATGTGGCTTTATACACCGTAAGCAAGCACTCTCGTGTTCTAGGATCCAGTTCGCAAGGCCGCAGTGAAGATCTGTCCAAAAAAACAAAACATTGTGCTCTGTCCCGGTTCTACCAAAGGAATTTGACTATATTGCAAGGAAACAATAACATAGGTAGGGTGGATAACATCTTAATTTACTTGTGGCTGAACCATCCATTCAACATTGGTGCAGACTATAACTGACAAGCTCTGGTGGGTCTTTAATTGACTCTCAACACAAGCAATCTCTGGAGCAACGCACATCACCGATGGACCAGCCAGTGACGCCAGTCTCCTGGCTGGAGATCGATGTGGATTTGGGCTTTGCCATCTTTTTTCTCTTTCTTCTCTGCCTCTTCTTGTTTGTTACTGTCGTGCGTTGCGCTCAAACCGTTGTGGATCCATACGGAGCCATCTCCACCTCTACCTATCAGGAGGAGCAGATAAATAACTGATAGCCTGTGATCTCGCCAATCCGACACTCTGGATGAAACACAAAGGATTTTATGAAAACTGTGTCCATGTGTTCAGAATGGAAGACTATGCATTATGCAATGATGAACAATTGTAAAATGCCCTTAGTGCATTTGTCACATGACATCATTACGTCATTTTAAACATGAAATGAGTTCTGTGTTATGCCAGAAATTAATAAAATGCTAATTATTAATACAGTTATGGCCAAATGTTTTAACAAGCTGGAAACAGAAGGCACTTGTAACATTGTTTTGTGTCCTGTCTTTTGACTTTTACATTGCATTTAGATTCATATCAGACACTTTCCTGCCAAAGGGACTAAAAATACAGAGAACAAATCACATTGCTACAACACTCTGAGCTGCCTGCTATTTTTTGAAGTTGAATAAGCACAAGGAGCCAAGGGGATTTTTCAGATGTCTTGGTTTTTTTTTTGCACAGCACTAGCCGACTACACTTTGCGACGTCTGACAGGCGCCTTGTGCAGCTGTACGTGACTAGACACGTAATGAAATACAGGTTCGGTGGTTATTATTGGCTTCAGTGCTAAAACACCGGGCTCGTCCGGGATTTGAACCCGGGACCTCTCGCACCCTAAGCGAGAATCATACCCCTAGACCAACGAGCCAGTACACATGAAATGGAAGTGAAAGTAAGCCTGTGCAACATTTATGTCAATTTACATTACGTCTTATATATTTGAGGGAAAAAATGATGCATATAAGGCTACGGTGTGAAACCGGCGTTATACTGTTAACGAGAGTGTTTGAGGGACGGTGACCCTGATAGATATGTAACTACAGTAGCCTAGGCCAGGGTTTTTCGAACTGTATGATGCCAAGGACCCCCAAATATGATGAACCTTAGGCTATATGAGGGACCCCCTTACTAAAATAAATCTATATATGTGTATGTATGAAAAAACATTTTAACTTTTAGATCAATAGTAAGTGTGATATTATAAATAGGGAAGAGCGGGGCATAACCTAACGCGGGGTTAGTTGTAACACACATGGTTTAAAACTGTCCACACATGCAGGATGACGAAACCTAGGTTGAATCCGAAATCGCCCCCTAAACCCTCAATCACCATTCCCTAGGCTACTTTAGTCCACTAATATAGTTCACTTGTAGAGTGAATGAAAACAAGTGAGCGAATTCGGGCAGCCGTTGTAAGTAGCCTACATCGGCTGTACACTCGTTATAGCGGTGCAATGTGGGATAGAATGAGTGCACTCAATAACGTCCACTATTCAGACACCACTACAAATGGCTGTCCCCTCAAATAGTGCCCTATTTAAGGGTATAGGGGGCGATTTCGGATTCAGCCCTAGTGAATTTACTAGTTGTCATATCAACAGTATATAGAGGAAAAAATTGCGTCAAAAGTCTTTGGAAGATATCACTGAACATTTATTTAACCATAGCAAAGTACATTTCTTACTTCATCTCTGTTTTTTTGTGTTTATTTAAAATGAGACAAATCTGATATTATTTTAATCTTATATCTGTTATTTAAGAGTTGAGATAGTTCTTAAATGCTGATCTAACGAGCCGGGGTTAAATCCCAGTTGCGCAGGTGCGTTACAATGAGCCCCTATTAGAAATATGCTATTATATTCTATACTTTTATAAATTCTATTGAGAAACCATGAGAAAAAAGTGAATAATGACTGAGAGTCAATGTTCAAAAATTATTAATTATTATTATGTTTTTAACTGCTGTATAGCTGTATGTATTTGTTGTCAAACTCAATTTTTTTTATATTTTTAATGATTAAAAAATGCCATTATTTATTTAATAATTGTATTTTATTGACAAAATATTTTAGTTTGTCTTGGATATTTATTTTTTTATTATATCAGGTAACATTTTTAAGCTGTCATTTGGTCATGTTACAATGTACCCCACATATGGGGAATGTTATCACATTTCACTTCCATTCTTTCGGGGTAAATCAAGAAAAAAGTATACACTGTATTAATGAAACAAAACCACATAATTGTACTAGACATCTGTGAAATTAATGTGGGGAAAAATAAATAATCTGAATCTGAAGTGGATTTACACAAACTGTCAAAAAGCGTTAGGTTGTGCCCTGCTCTCCCCTACAACATATTGTTTCCAAACTTAAATTGGCTATACTTAATGTTGGATGTATAAACCTGAAGAAGAACATTTTCAATAAAAAATTATAAGGAACTTTCACAATAAATGTATGCAAGCAGCTTACATACTGCATTAAGAATACTGCCTTACAACCCCAGTGAGCAAGATAAAGTGGACTATAGTGAGAAAAACTCACTAGAAAGATACAAAGCAAACATATACAATTCTGGAAAGTATACAACTAGAAAGGAGAGAAACAATTAGAAATGACACAGTTAGAATGTTCAGTAGACTTTATCCATTTTTGCTTTGTCTCTGTATTCTCTGAACTTTTCTAGGGACCCCTTAGAACCTTCTGGAGGTCCCCTGGGGCCCCCAGACCCCAGTTTGAAAACCCCTGGCCTAGGCTATATAATAGAAACAACTTATTTGTTCTTGTTTGAGGAAGCTTCTAAACATTAGAAAATATTAGGCTACATCTTATTCACTGGACTAATAAAACTGGGATTCAAATTCAATTTTAATCCGGTTTGTTTATGGCAAGCCATTTTGACTTTTAATCATTTACAGGATATGAATTCTTGATATCAACAATTACATTTTCACTAGTTAAAATGCTTATTTTTGATATCAGGTATTACATTACTTGTAAAAATGTTAATTATTGATATCAACAATGACATCATCACTCACAAAAATACAAATTCTTGATATCAAGAATTGAATTTCAACTAGTAAAAACTTTAATTCATGATATTAAATGTATTTTCACTAGTGAAATGTCACCATAGGCTGCCATTCAAATTCTATTGTTAATATCAAGAATTGATTTCTTAGTTGAAATTACAATTTCACATATCAGAAATACAACTCTTACTAGTAAAAATAATTTCTGATATCAATTGATACTAGTAAAAATATAAATTCCTGATATCAAGAATTCAATTTTCACTAGTTGAAATGTTAATTCTTGATATCTATAAAAGTATTTCAAAATGTTAAAATTGTTATCTGAAAATGTATTTCTTAACAATCACATTTATGATATCAGATATTAAGATTGCCACTAGTGACAATCTAATTATTGATATTAAAAATAAAGGTTTTTACTAGTGAGAATTGTATTTTTTACTAATTGAAGTTCAATTCTTGATATCAAGAATTTGTATTTATGTGAGTGATGGTGTCATTGTTGAAGAATTAACATTTTTACTATGGAAATGTAATACCTGATATCAAAATTGCCATTGTTACTAGTAGAAATCTAATTCCTGATATCAAGAATTTGCATTTTAACTAGTGAAAATGTAATTCTTGAAATCACAAATTCATATCCTGGGAATTAATAAATGTCAAAACGGCTTGCCATAGTTTGTTTTGTATTCTAAACAACCAAATTAAGTAACAAACTATGTGTAAAATAGTTTTACACATCATACATGATTGTAAAAGTAGCCTAAATTTTGCCTAATAAATCAAAGTAAAAGTGTCCTTTGGAATAAATCGAATGTTTCTAGTGTGATTGTTATGTTAATACAATTTGTAAGTGTCTTCAAATTATAGCTAATCAATATTAGACTAGTTTTTATTGCCAATAGGCTACATGGTTGACCAAACTATTAGGTAAAGACATTTACAGGACAACACTGTCACATTTAAAATACCCTCTTTTTCATGAGATATCATTGGATTTCCTTAGGCTCAATCAAGTAAACAGAATTAGTCTAAAGCCATGTTGCCTGCATAAGTGATGCTGCTGCTGGTAACTTCCACAATCTAAATGGGGTTTTCAGCTCTTCAGATAAGCAGGCATTGATCAAGCTGTCTCACATACTGAGAGGCACTGTACCATTTGAGCCAAATCGTCTACACATGTACTAAAGATCTTTCAAAGATTAATGCCAAAGCTGGACAGCATGCGTAAATTACCTGACAACAATTCACTTATCTGATAAAATACACCTGGCTCATTTACCTCAGGTTGTTGAATAAATGCAATGATATGTGTAACAGATAACCAGAGAAAACTAATAGGCAATTATTTTTAACCCACCTAAAAAATTTTTTCCTGAACATACTCTTTTACATTTTGTAAACCCTGGGATTGTAGCCATGCAGGATCTCATTATTCTATTGTAGGCAAATTGCCCTTGATCCCATATAAATAAACTGTCTGTTTTGGAATGCTGATCAGGAGCTGCTATAGCAATTGCCGTGACCCATGATGCTTCCCAGCTGCCAGTGTCTGAAGTGTCTGGTGGACACATCTGCAGACACTTGTCTTTCATGATTAGCTGAAAGTGAGGCTTGATTCCTCCTGAGGTTGTGTGGAAGAGTTCTGCTCACTCCAGGTCAAGTACACTATTAGTGTACTTGAGGCGGCCTAACACTTAAAGGGTGAGCTCAGCCCAAAATGAAAATGATTTACTCACCCTCAAGCCATCCTAGGTGTATATGATATTCTTTTTTCAGATAAATACAATTGGGGTTAGGCCTATATTAAAAAATGTCCTGCCTAATCCAAGCATTATAATGGCAGTGAATGGCAGCCCAAAATTTGAAGCCCAAAAAGGGTGGAGGGTGGAGGGTGGAAGGTGGAGAGGGGGGGTGGGGGGTGTGACTTCTGAAGCAAATCGATTGTTATAAAGTAAAATATCTAGCTTCCACCAGACCGTTTTCCGTATTCAACTTACGGAAAAAACATAACTGGACCGACGTATAACGTAGCGTAAGTGTTTTGAACTATGAGAGGCGTTACACTTTCTTCGTAAGTTGTATGTCATATACACCTAGGATGGGTTGAGGATGAGTAAATTATGAGATCATTTTCATTTTTGGTTGAACTATTCCTTTAAGAAGACACTCCCCATCACTCGCTGCATTTTGAAATTGTATTATAGGCCTAATGACAAGCTAAAATGTATAAAACACCACAGAAAAAAACTCCATGGTATCAAATAGTAGCCTATGCCACAGTATTTTGAGGCCCAATTCAATGTCAATACAATGGCCTTCATGAAGGGACTTCAAAAATAAAATACAAAGGTAGCCATGATATCTTGTCTGAAAAAAAAACATGCAGATACCATACTTTTTGGTAGGGTATTAAAAAAATTGGCTAAAAATCATCAAAATAAATAGTCATCTTTTTTCCAGCATATATAATTTATGTTGGAACCATTTTAAACCCGTTTATTATACATGTTTATTATATATATTTTTTATTCATTCAGAAAGCCTGAACACTCAAAAATAGGGAGCCAGGGGGAAAGTAGATTTACAAAAAATATATAAAAGAAAAAATAAAACAATACAAATACATACATTAAAGTAAATAACCCGATTACGTTCTTTTATTGACCTCGTCTGCCTCTACCAACATGTCCGCGCTCTACGTCCGCTGAGGCATTTCCGTTCACGTCCGCGCTCGCCCGATGATATTCATCTGCTTCCGCTTGGAACTTCCTTTCTGGCAGCGGCTTAATCTTCGCCAACATGCCAGTGAGTACCAGAGAGCAAAAACATGTCTATATACACCACTTACAAGTCATTAAGACCTAAATATCGAAGCGCTTTCACGAACATATCTATATTACTGACCTGAATGTGCGCGTTGCCGCTTGAACGAGAAGATGAACATATAAACAAGTGTTTAGTCTTGAATGGTTCGGCAGCGTGCGTTCGCGCTCTGCATCAAGATGGCGGCGCACATAGAACAAAATATGGACGTTTAACTATAATGTGACGGACGTTTAAGTGTCGGATGTGTTTATACAGTGTGACATTATTCAATCATAATTTTAAAACGGCTAGGTTGTTTAATTCCTACATCTGATATGTTATTAATGGTTGTAAACGATTCCACGCATTTCTCCGGAGTTGCCAAAATTAACTGCAAATTATCAAGACGCAAAGACTTTTAATGACTGCTTCAAAATCTAGTGCGCTGCCTACCTAGACAATATTTTTGGCCATCATATGCGCCCAAAAAATCATATGTAATGTCCAAAAATGCTGTCTGGCTAGGCAGCGCACCATATTTCAATACATGTAAAGTTGCTGGTCAAATCGTGTTTAAAAGCAGTTTTCTCATGTAATACCATGTTATTTATGTAAATAGCTCGCAAAAGACTTGCTGCACCCCACCCCTGAGGAGGAGAGGAGGAGGCACAAGAAGAAGCGTCTCGTACAGAGTCCCAATTCTTATTTCATGGATGTCAAGTGTCCAGGTGAGTGTCTGTCACTTAATCAATATACTGGGTGATTGTACCTGTCAGTGTCTGGGTGGTCTTAATTGTGTCTTTGTGGTTCTCTTAATTGTGTCTTTGTGGTTCTCTTGTATTTCAGGATGTTATAAGATCACAACGGTGTTCAGCCACGCACAAACGGTTGTGCTTTGTGTCGGTTGCTCAACTGTGTTGTGTCAGCCCACTGGAGGCAAAGCTCGACTCACAGAAGGTTTGTTTGTGTTTTTACTAAGACTTATACCTGCTACAGGTTTTGGCAATACTGTATAATGATGTATGTAGACTGTAAGATGATGGCACCTATCGAATTGTAGGCTACGATGCAAGTTAGTAGAATAAAACATCATCAGCAAGGGGTAGTGGTAAACAAATAGAGCAAGATCCATCGTACTGTGGTTTTGTGGTTTTTATGTGTGCTGGAAAAAAAAAGCAGCGAAACAGGAGAATATGGACGTGGTCACGGCTAGGGAAAAGAGGCCAACTTGCCATGCCAATTTTGTAAATGGAGCTTGAGGGAAGTAGTTTTAAGTTTTAGCGCCATGTTGCATTGATCAATAAGCCATTTCATGTTGCATTTTTATTGGCTAGTCAGTTGGTCATAGCAGCAAACTAGAGATCGACCGATATGGGTTTTTCTAAAGCCTATGCCGATTTTTAGAGTTCAGAGTCAGCCGATGGCCGATATGTGCAGCCGATTTTTACGGCTGAGATCTTGAAGTTTTCGCCTTCATTTGCATGCTAAAATGTCACACTAATAATAAGTGGATGCACAACATTTCTAAACTTGACTTCATTTATTGAACACTGACTTGAACAATCTCTCGAATCTTAATTTTGTGCACTGCACGGTATTAAAATAAAATAATTATCCAAAGTTAACCAAACAAACTGACCAAGTATTAATGATAAACATGGCCATAAATGCCATTCCCATTCTATGAAATGCATCTATACACTATATCTAATTTGCATAGTAATGTGTTTTTAGGACAATATGCAATGTGTAAAGACGTATAATAATGGGAGTAATAAAAAGGAATATTTTCATAAGAATACCATATTTCATAAGAATATCCAGACAAAACAGTGCAAGTTGTTAGAGAAATTCCCTAAAATATGTCCTCTACAGAGGAAAACCCTCTATTCTGGCTCTATTCTAGGATATTTCTGTCTCGTGCAGAGTGAATCCAGCATTTATATTTAGATGTCACTTCCGAAGATGCAGTTGGCCGTCGGTCCTCTTAGCAGCATGAAAATCAATAGTTTTATTTAATGGATTTTGAAGACTGTATAGCCTCGAGTTTCGCGAGCCTGCATTAACTCAGCACTGAATAAAAACTCGGATCACGTTCAAGAGATCTGACTACATTACTCACCACTGCAAAAACACGTAAATAGATGGCGCTCTCTAGAGCGCGAACACCAATGTGCAAATCTGCCCAATCTGTTTCGCCAGTATATTATACAGTATCAACTGAGGGTGCTTTTGCTTGCGTTTGAAGGTGCTGTAGCCTTTTTTATACTTTCGTCTGGCTCCGCAGTGCGAGGCCGCGAGCCTCCGCTGACTGCGCGCGCACATCCGATGACTGCGCTCAACGTGCACGACCGCTGTCTGTGAGCAGGGTGGAGTAACAGCCCTCACCCTCAATCACGCTGCAGTGTTTGTGAAAGCTGCTGCTTTCTCCACCCCACGCACAGTAAAATTCTCCGACTCCGATACAGGAAAAATAAAACAGAACTTACAACATTGGGGCTAATATGTAAGCAAGCTGCTGATAGTTTTCGACTACAGTCCTTAAAGTTAACTGCAAGCATTGTAGGATTATGCCAGTTCCGGATGGTTCCACCGCACCAATAACACGGGGCTGCCTGCGGACGTGCCTGACTTTAAATCGGTGCTACTAAACACGGATATTGGCCGATATATTAAAAAATGACAAATATCGGCCAGCCGATATATCGGTCGACCTCTACAGCAAACACTGAGATGATCATGATTTCTTATACTGTCAGAAAATGATCGTAGGCTATCTTTGGTCGCGAGACCGTGACAACAGCCGTCTTTGAGCCATGGCCACAGAAAATGCCATGATTGGTCATCTTTCATCTGGGACAGCCCAAAATCATACAATGTACATACATTAGACATGTTTAGGAGCAAAAGTGGAATGGAAAAATCAAATAGGCTGTTTGGTTGTTTATCGCAACATGTTATTGACGTTATGAGGGTTTCTGTTATTCTAATAATGTTATTTCCTTTAGAAATGAGGTTTGACATTAACTGTAGTAGAGTGTTTTTAAAGTAAAAATAAAGAATTACCTTATAAGAATCAGGAATGTGAATTTTTTTTCTCTCCACACCCCCTCCACACAATCCAAAACAATAGAAAAAATAGGGGAAAAAAACAAAAATCCTCCTTTGTTTGCATGAGCATTTTGAATTCGAGTAATCAATCATTTCCATTTTCAATGAAATATCGATTCTAATCGATTTCTGATCTACCCTGCAAGCTTAGACTCTTCTGCATAATACGAGCCCTCCCAGGTCTTTCTACTTCAATCACAGGCTTTCTGGTGACTTGTTATATACAGGAAGCACATTACTGGCTCGATGAGGTGTCAGTCAAAGCACCCATGGTTTTCATTGGATAAAGCCAGGTCAATGCCTTGCCAGCAAAGTTTTGATGGATGGATGGATAGTAACCAATCAAAAGGCGTCATCTTGCGGAATTTTGTTAACAGATACTACTAGTGCTTACGTCTTCATTCAGCATTCACACACCGGTGCGCACCTGCAAGTTTACGCACACACCTCATCGCAGCTCGCAGACTCTGACAGACTGTTTTTATCAACTAAATTAGTTTTTTTACACACAAAAAAAATTCTGTAAATAGTTGCTTTAGTTTTTCAGTAACTATATCCATTATAATTGAATGAAAAACTACTCTTTACAATTACAAATGTTCTGAAGTAAATGGCCTTTTTGAAAGGACGCCTAGACTTTTCTTTACATAAAAGCTTGCAGAAGCTACATTTTTGAGAGCATCATCCTCAAATTTGAATCAACATGATCAGACATTCAGTTTTATATTTAGGTTATTTTCAGGCCTTTAACATATTTAAGTCTCATCCATTTTTCCCTAAGTGAATTTCAATAAAAAAACGTGAGTCACTTACATGTATATTTTACCTTGTTTTACTCTGTTCCTATACTACTTTGAGTTATGACTCTTGGGCAATTTCAAGTGTCTAGTAAAATAAGACCAGATTCATGAATATACACCATAGGGTTTAAGAGTTGCAGACATTTTTATTTGGGTATGTCGTTTTCAGAAAATTCTCAAAAATAGGGGTGCAAGTTATTTAGTATTACAGTTTCAATATAATAAAATACAATTTAAATAATAAAATAAAAATACTTTGAATAGTAGTAATAGTTTCTATTGTTATCATCATCTTGGAGTCATATTGGGGAGCATGTTTGTTGTTAGCTTATCACATGCCTGAATAATGTACTTTGGATGTAGGGAATAGGGGTGTAACGATACCCTCATGTCACAATTCGATACATATCACGATACTGAACTCACAATACGATGTTATTGCGATTACTCTATGGTACAAGATTAGAAATAGTAATCAAATGTAAAATATCACTTCATATCCGTATTTTATGAGAAAACCATAGACTGTATAAAAGAAACTGCTTCCCTGTCATTGACGATATTTTCCATGTTTCATGAAAAATAATGTGATCATTAGCAATAAACCGCATCTAAATCAAAACTGCCTAATGTTACTGAATGAAATGACCCAGGATGAGCTATAGGACTGTGAAGCGTTGAGGTGTTGCTGGACTCCATCTGTGTTTGATCATCGTTCTGAATCTATGTAGTCTTTGACAAAAATGTGATTTTTCTTAGCTTTTTTTCTCAATGTTGCTTTTCTCATGAAACTTACCCACATTCAAGTGTTAAAAAAAAAAAATGCACGAAGCTACAATAAAGCAGAGGGTCTTCTTTTGTTTGATATAATGCATGTTCAGATATTCATACAAGATATTCTGTGGGCCATGAAACTTGTGAATGACCAAAATGCTGCCGGTGACTGGTATATTTCATGTTTACGTCCATTAATAAGACATAATCGACTATGTTTACGATGGTACTCGACAACACAGGCATTTTGACATCATTTTGTGCGAATATTCACGCCCTGTGAGACGCGTGGGTGTGCTTAAGCTAATGTTGCGGCGTCGCGCGAGAACCAGACTGAGAGACGCCCCGGGCCATCGGGCAGCCCTTATTGTCGAGCCCTGAATGGTGGCACCACAATAAAAATATTCATGATTCTGAAGCTGAAAATACAAAATTATTTTAGACAAATATGCTTGCACTCTGTCACTGACTAGATATATTTCAAATAATGTAGGCCACTTTTTGATGGTAATATTAATTTGGCATTCAGGACCCACAAATATTCCCCCATTGGGTTTTTACACATTACGTTCATCATTATATATAGTAGCTTACTGTAGTACTGACAGTAAAACTCTTACTAAACTTGAATTTCTTCTCGAAGTCATTTTCATTTTGCGTGAACTATACACAATACAGATTGTCACTATCCACGATACATTGTTGCATTTTTGCATTGCGATATATTGTTACACCCCTAGTAAGGAATGATGCATAAGCTAAGTTGTCCATTTGATATGCAGACTTAAGTGTTGAACTCATGGAAATGAGTGACTTTGCTTACACTAAGTTGAACTTTTAATATTGGACAATCTGATGTCATTGCCACATACACTCACCTAAAGGATTATTAGGAACACCTGTTCAATTTCTCATTAATGCAATTATCTAATCAACCAATCACATGGCAGTTGCTTCAATGCATTTAGGGGTGTGGTCCTGGTCAAGACAATCTCCTGAACTCCAAACTGAATGTCACAATGGGAAAGAAAGGTGATTTAAGCAATTTTGAGCGTGGCATGGTTGTTGGTGCCAGACGGGCCGGTCTGAGTATTTCACAATCTGCTCAGTTACTGGGATTTTCACGCACAACCATTTCTAGAGTTTACAAAGAATGGTGTGAAAAGGGAAAAACATCCAGTATGCGGCAGTCCTGTGGACGAAAATGCCTTGTTGATGCTAGAGGTCAGAGGAGAATGGGCCGACTGATTCAAGCTGATAGAAGAGCAACTTTGACTGAAATAACCACTCGTTACAACCGAGGTATACAGCAAAGCATTTCTGAAGCCACAACACGCACAACCTTGAGGCGGATGGGCTACAACAGCAGAAGACCCCACCGGGTACCACTCATCTCCACTACAAATAGGAAAAAAAGGGTACAATTTGCACGAGCTCACCAAAATTGGACAGTTGAAGACTGGAAAAATGATGCCTGGTCTGATGAGTCTCGATTTCTGTTGAGACATTCAGATGGTAGAGTCAGAATTTGGCGTAAACAGAATGAGAACATGGATCCATCATGCCTTGTTACCACTGTGCAGGCTGGTGGTGGTGGTGTAATGGTGTGGGGGATGTTTTCTTGGCACACTTTAGGCCCCTTAGTGCCATTTGGGCATCGTTTAAATGCCACGGCCTACCTGAGCATTGTTTCTGACCATGTCCATCCCTTTATGACCACCATGTACCCATCCTCTGATGGCTACTTCCAGCAGGATAATGCACCATGTCACAAAGCTCGAATCATTTCAAATTGGTTTCTTGAACATGACAATGAGTTCACTGTACTAAAATGGCCCCCACAGTCACCAGATCTCAACCCAATAGAGCATCTTTGGGATGTGGTGGAACGGGAGCTTCGTGCCCTGGATGTGCATCCCACAAATCTCCATCAACTGCAAGATGCTATCCTATCAATATGGGCCAACATTTCTAAAGAATGCTTTCAGCACCTTGTTGAATCAATGCCACGTAGAATTAAGGCAGTTCTGAAGGCGAAAGGGGGTCAAACACAGTATTAGTATGGTGTTCCTAATAATCCTTATAAGTGTAGGTTAACTATACTGTAAATGACTTTGAACTATATGAACTACAGATTATTCTTTAAGTTAGCAGCTGCTGAGTAGTGCAAACATTATTTTGCCTCTGACTTCAAATAATGACAGATTCAAATAGTTTTTCATTGACTGACAATATTTGCAGTCTTTATTGTGAGTTTAGATGCTTAAGTTCTAAACTCTGTCATTGTTTTGCACAAGCTGATTTTGTCTGATTTGTGGTTATTGCAGTAATACAGGGGTTTTGCTGTGCATGATATTGTTCCTGAATATTCATATATTCATTGTCACCTGCAGTTCATTAAAGTCTCTATCTTTCAAACCTTAAAAGTCTTGCAAATGTTTATCTGATGGTAATAAATATTCAGCTATATTTTGGATGGATGTTTGGGGTTATAGTGGGTGTGCTTTGGAACTGTTTTATTTGGTTGAATCTTGATGATCTTTGTGTGGTTTTGTGCTGGCAGAAGCAAAGGGGATTGCATTGGTCCATTTAAAGGTGAAGAGTGTAGTAATGTTTTGACAACTGTAAGCCGTTCGTAGGTTGAGTTTCCTGATAAGTATAAATTCTGTAGTGCTGTGATTTCTGTTTGTCCAACTAGAAGATGTGGTAGTGCTCAGAAAACCAATTTTGCAACATTTTTGCAATTTTTGTTGTTCCTTTTGTTTGGTGATATTAAAGGTACAGAAATTACACTTCACAAAAGAGTACAGGATAAAGATAAGTACAGCCTTTCAAATGTTTGAGGGCATTGTGGGGTGTTCAAGCTTTTGTTGTTAATGAGCTTAGTGATTGTTTTTGATAATGACCTTTCTTTTATTCTCGTTCCTCCAGGGTGTTCCTTCCGAAGGAAGCAGCATTAAGATCTTTTCTGGATGCTTCCTCAGAGAGAGAGAGAGGGAAAGAGAGAGAGAGGAAGGAGACAGACCGGCCTCAGTGACAGCAGCCTGATTCATTCAAGCAAGAGATAAGATGGAACCAAACACCCAGGTCTGAAGAACTGATGGGAACACCCTCCAACCTAGTGTCTCTCTTTCTCAGTCTCAATAAAATGTTTGGGCTAAAATGATGTTGTGATGAGTTTTTTGTTCCAACTGTCATGTTTCAGCCACAGGGGTGATTTAGTGTATCCACCTATTACCAAATTTATGAGGAAAATGATCTAACAAAAAAACATATACTATAAAAAATATAAAAAAGAAAAAGTACTTCATTCCTGTGATCGCAAATCTGAATCTTCAGTATCATTACTCCTGTCTTCAGGGTCACATGGTCCTTTAGAAATCGGTCTAGTATGTTGAGTTGTAACATACTGTTGGGAAATGTGCTGCTTAATATTTTTGCATTTAATTATTTAGAAATATTTAACTTTCTAAGTGTCTTAATACTGTCACTTTTGATCAATTTAATGCATTCTTGCTGAATAAAATTAGATTTCTTCAAGTCTTAGTGATACCAATCTTTTTTTTTTTTATGTGCAACTTTTTGTGCTGCCATTTTGGCCCAGACTCCCTGGAAGATGAGATTGTATCTCAATAGGACTATCCTGGTAAAATAAAGGATAAACAAAAATATTTATTGCTAGAATATAAAAACATACAAATCAAGTTTTAAACTGTAATAGTCCACGATTTTGTTAAACTCATTTAAATAAATTTAAAACAAAACAGCACATTTCATTTGACCAACATTGAATGGAAGCAAGTATTCAAATTTGAATAATCCTAAAACTAGATATAGCGTACATGTTTTCCTTGAGAATACCCACCTGAAGTGAGAAAATGCAAGAGCCATAATGCTGAGGTTGTGGCTGAATTTAATAAAACTCAGTGTAAGGATTTCTGAATAGCTTTTCAAACATTTGTGCAAAAGTTCTCCTATTCATAAAAGGTTCATAGAGATGTCGTTCATTATCAAGGCCATGGGACTGAAGACAGATAAGTGGGTTATTAGTGAACCTAGTGACCCATTGTGTTGAATAGAAATGTTCAAATAGCATCAGCATATGACATTTTTCTTAATACCTGAGAGAAGGACTACAAGATAAAGTGATAGAACTATTTTACAGTCCTCTTCCCCTTGTACATATTATGTACTTGCTATAGTAATTGGGTAATAACTAGGTACTAAAGAAGTATCTTGTACATTTTTGGCTTACAATACTGTATGAGATGAGCTGTCAATAATTCCATATTAAGTGCAGGAATGTGTTGGTGTGCTAGAATGCTCAAACTCATCTATGCAGCGTTTAAATTCCCACAGTGCAGCACATTGACAGATAGCAGCCTTTGTCAGGAAACAGTGGTGTCATGTCATTTAGTTTCCGAGATCATTAGTTGATTGCTTCTCTCTGCCAAACTGCAATCTTCAGTGGTTCCTGAATGATAATATGATGAAATCAATTCCATTGTATTCTCTACCCTCCAGGAACGAGACCAGTGGACTAAAATGTCTGTCCCTCTTTAACCAAATCAACTGCAAATTGTGGCTGCCTAATGATGCCTTGTGGGAATGAAACTGCAGCCTCATGGGAGGATCTCATGATTACTTTCAAGAGTCAAAACTTTTGTACATTCCAGTACTTTCTCTTATTTATTTGTCTTTATGAAATCATCAGGATGCATCTTTACCACATGGTGTTCTCCTATGAACCATGTAATGGAACAATGCAGTCATGCTATGGATAATAATTTTCCCATTATGAAGAACATTAGTCTAAGTACCACACTTTCTCTCTTCATATCATACACTCGAGCAAGAGCCCTATCTTCAACCGTCCTGCACAGATGCAGTTCCCAAAATGACCACATAGTGTCAGAAAATATGTATCCTAGAAGTCTGCACATCTTTATCACATTTGGTTTTCTGTTTTGACTACATCATACCTTTACTGGTCACCAAACCATGCTTTGTTGGCAAAAAGTTGTTAAACAGGGTGAGCAAAGGGGCTCTGGGACCCCCAGAGGGACACGAGTTTACAGACGGCCCAGAAGTTAAGCAAACAGTGTAAAAATAAATAAAAAATAAGATTAAAATAAAAAATAAACAATTATGTAGCTTAATAGAAAATAAATATTTTACAAATAATATTTTAGACATAATTATGATTTTTCTTACAGAATAAATGGGTCTTTATGCAAAAATTCATGAAAATTCATATTTTTGGTGTCTGTCGCATCTAAAAGGTTGAAAACCCCTAGGCTGTGTGGGATATTTGTTCATGTTAAACAATAGCCTCACATTTATTTATTGTGATACATCAGGATGCTCTCAAGGGTGAACTTGACCTTCAGCCGCCACAATCCCGAAACTCTCATTCTGTTATGCAATCACCACTTTTCATGAACCAGTCAATTCCTGGGGGACTTTCAGTTCCCACTCTTTATTTGTTGACTCACAAACATAAAAGCATTCCTTTTTTTTTAGGAACAACAGTTTTGTGCAGTTTTGTATTGTACTAAATGCAATCAAACATCTTGGCATCATCATTTTTAATACCGCTGTCTTTAGGTGATATATTAAACGCTTGATTTCCATGACATATCTATATGTTATACCGCTGTTAGGCTTTCTCTCAGAGAGCAGTGGGGTGTGAAAGCCTCTCCAGATGCCTGACTGTGAGCTCCGCTCACCTCGGCTCCCTCCCTGTGCGAAGAGGCTACCGAAGGGCATCTGTAGTAATAGGGTAATCTATTATAGGGCTCTCACTCGCTCTCTGGTTTCCCATTCCCCGGTCCCTGTCTCAGCACTTCGTCAGGACGAATGAGAGGAGGAGTTTAACTAAGCACATTACTGTGTGCCACTTGCATATACCAGCACTTCCTCAATTAAACCCCCTCCAACATAATCTCCGTTATCCCATTAAGACAGACACACACACACACAAGCATGCCTGAACATGCTTGACTTTACTGGTATGCCTCACAATTATTTTGTAGGCCTACTTAGTAAATTTAGCAATTTCAGACTGTTAAAAAGCAATTAGCCTACATTGTATCTAGTTTTGTTTTTTGTTTTTTTTGCGATAGGCTACTAAGAAATGTGAATTATTAGAATGTACAACATATTACAACACATTTTGCAGAAACTACAATTCGGGGTTAGGTGTTGTGTCTTGCTCAAGGGCACCTCAGAATCGAATCAGCAACCTTCGGGTTACTCTCTGACTACTCTATGAAGGCAAAGATTCTATAAAAAAAAGAATGGTCAATTCTAATTTCATGGTAACATTAGTCACTGATATATAATTATTTCTACTTTTACATTATTTGTTGTGTGGTGATGTTCAAAGCTTTCCGAAATGTGTCTGATCGCATTTTGCAGGCATTGTCAGTCCGGAAATATAGGCGGGGGACGCATAGCTAATATTCGCAAATGCAAAGTACCTGACAGAACCATAGTAGAACGCCTGACAACCGCGCGGTCCGATGGAACATTCTTGCGTTGATCTGTCGGTAACAGATCTCAGTATTGCTGGGCGATAGTCATTAGATATTCAAATACCTCCGACATTAAACCGGAAGTAGGTTGCTATAAAACGTACGGTCTACTTTTTAAATTAGGCTATTATATGCAAACATAAACCTTTTTTTTCTAACAGAAAAGATGTTTAGACTTGATTTGTTTGGCAAGTGTCTACTCAAAGTGTTGCTGGCCTCATCCATTATGACAGAAGTTGAAAGAGAAAACAGGCAAGACCATTTACGTCAAACGTTGTGTGTTATATTAAAACAAATGAATATAATTAATTTACTTTCTCTCATTTAGGGTCAAAAAGTGGACTACAACGTTTTAAGTCAACACGAACGTTTGTATCAAGATGAAATACTAGCCCATTGCTGATGAGGATGTTTGTTTGTTGGCAATTAAGACCTTTACTTTTTCTTTGTATTTTTCCTATTCTGTGCTGAAATATATATATATACATATTTTCTATTTAAACTGATTTCTACTTTAATATAGCTTCTTTAAAATAAATGTAATTTATTTCTGTGATAACAAAGCTGAATTTTCAGCATCATTACAGTCTTCAGTGTCACATGATCCTTCAGAAATCATTCTAATATGATGATTTGCTGCTCAAGCAACATTTCTTATTATTATCAATGTTGAAAAGTTGCTGCTTAATATTTTTGTGGAAACCATAATACATTTTTATCAGGATTCTGTGATAGATAGAAAGTTCAAAAGAACAGCATTTACAAATTTTAAATTTGTTGTAACAATCTAAATGTCTTTACTGTCACTCTTGATCAATATAATACGTCATAGTATTAATTTCGTTGAAAAAATCATACTGACCCCAAACATATAATTCTAATACATAAATATAAAAATATGTATTATAATATTTAAAGGCGCTGTTTGTTGTACATAACATATCTGTCTATTACACAAGGGCTGTAGTGAAATTATAATTATCTCCAAAAAAAAAACTTTTGAAAAGAAAAACATTTTCCTCTTTATAACAAAAGTTTTTCTAGTGTGGCACTTTTCAATTCCTCTCAAGATCTCACTTTGAGAATGCAAATGATTATATAAAACCAGGAATGATGGAGAAGGAAAGTAGGACAAAAAGGAGACTAAACAGTGGAAGATTAAACTGAATGTGATTATTTCAGGTAGACGGAAAGATCAGTTTCCCCCTTTTTTGTCCTTGATCTTCCTCCCTTTGTATTCCTAATCCTTCTTCCCATTCATCTGTCCTTCTTAGGGAATCTCAGAGATTTGGGTGGAGAGAGA